>OZ037935.1:87114757-87757257 GCA_964035585.1 Polytrichum formosum
TACCTCGCCAACTATTGCTGAAGTCCAAGCGGTTGATGGGGCGATACTTGTTGCTCAATCGGCAACGACAAAAACTCCAACCAATGTGGGCATCGATCATTTGAGTGTAGAGCCCGTTGCATTAGTCACACACAGTGCTCCTTCACTCGGCATAGACACCTCTACAGGTTGTTCTATTTGATATGTCGATCTCATTGCATAGAGTTTTAGGCCAGCTCGATTTAATTTGTATCATAGCTTGTACATAATTGTAATTTCCAGTAGGCAAGATACATTTTTGTTGAAACAAAACCTCAAGTGGATCAACCCATGGAGTTCTCAATTTTTAGAATCAATTTTGTATTTAAATACTCAATACTTGATGGCCAAATGTATGAAGTTCTTACAAATATCTTCCTGAATTTGTTTAATTTGCAGGCCCGATCAATGATTTGAATGATCCTAGTGTATTTTTCCTATTTCCGGCTCCCGAACTTCTTCTTGCACCACCATCCACTAGTATAGAAGTACCGATTATACCCTCTGTTGTTAATGGTGACACATCAATTCGAGATGCCGGTCTTCCCCAAGGGGCTATACTTCCATGTGTAGCATCGGATGATTCCTTCTTGGAGTATGGCCAGAATGCAATTTTCAGTGCCGGGGGTTTTCTTTGCTCCGCAACAACTGCCAATTCTACAATGGATTTTTCCAGCAAACCCGTGGGAGATGGTGTGGTGGATAGTCCACCAAAAAGGGCTACTCGTTTGCGTAAATCTTGTTCTCCTTCGCCTCTCCGGTCTAGGGATCCCATTACCTCACATATGTCGCCTTCTGCCTCTGAGGGAGTACCGCAGAGAAAGTTGTACGATGATTTTGGCAAGTCGATTTCTTTGGCGGGGATGAGATCTACCGTGCCCGAAGGGCCAAATGAAGAGATGATCCAAGTCCCTTGTCATGCACCGGCACTTCCACGTCCGCGTGTTCAATCCTTAGGTGTACGGAAGACAAAGACTCACGAAGGTGGACCACCAAGCCGATGTGCTCCTCTATGTCTTGATGCATGGGACCAAAAGTTCATACAACTGCAGAAGCTACAACAACTGCGTGAGTATAGGAAAAATAATAATGGCTACAGTAGAGGGCCAGAGATTCTGAAGGCAATGGAAATGCTTAAGAGTAAATCACATATGTAGTGTTTGTTCACATTGTAGAATCTAAGTATATTCTACGTAGATAAGAGCATTTTATAGATATTATATAGGGTACAATGTTGTTGTGAATCGCACACATGGCAACTACAACACACCCATCATGGTATTATGTAAGCTTTTGAACGAGTCGATGTCGACTATAAATAAAAATTTGGTCATTGTGATCTTTCTTGATCAAAATTTTTTTTTACTTGAATTCTACAACTCTCCAGTGGTTTTCACTTCATTCTTGGATTGATAGTTTGCTTTATGTACTCTCAATTCAATGGAAAACTCTCAAAATTTTGAATATTGTGTTAATGAGGGTTGATTACGACCGGGTCATTAGGAGGAACCGGTTGTTGGAGGACGACTACATGGGCATGGTCACAGCCACTATCATGTTCGCCACGCGTGAGAGGGCATTGATGGACGATCTGACACACTATAGGGACCACGGCGAACAGTGGCCCGAACGACGGCTTCTTTTTACCTCGTGGCCGCCATTGGATTTCATGTATCCTGAGAACCTCCCGGTCGATGACGACCATTACCCCAGTATTGCGTGGACCAAGGGATCCGAGGATGAATTCCAATGGGATACAGCAGTATCATCCCGCATCGTGATACCCCCGGCCAAACCAGCCTTGTTATGGCCATGCGTCCCCGATTGGATCAAGGACGGGAGCATGTGCCCCATTTGTTCCAATCCTTGGGGACCCGAAGGCGCATGGATCATTGGGTCGTGTGGTCACATGGTCCACCCGAATTGTTTGTTGCCACACATGTTGCAAACATGCCCTTGTCCTATGTGCCAAGCCCCTCTGCATCGAAGGTTGTACGAGCAATTCGGAGTGCAATGGGGAATGCCTCCCGATTTTGAGTACACAATAATCCATGGTGTGCCGCCCGTAGAATACGGTGATCCTCCTGCTTATAGCTGGCGTGCACGGAGGTATGTGAAGGACCTCCGAGGCTACCCGACAAACTTCACGCCTGAAATGTACACAAGGGTTGCTCATGAGTTTTACCCCGGCTCCTCTCCTCAGGCCGTAGGGTTGAGGGCATTTTTGTACCGTGTTGTGGGTGGGCACGCCGGAGAGACGGGTGAATACGTCCCAGGTCCTCACCCCCACGGATACGTGTATGACTCCAACGGCAATGTGACAGTGGGGGTATTACCACGGGAACCGGTCCCGGGCGAGGAAACAACTTGGGATGTGGAACACGTGTTGGACACAACAAGTTTTGAGGCCGATATGGAGAGGCAGGAGGCCGTTACACAAGAGGGTAGCTTCAATGAGGTGGACGTCCAAATCCGGATGAATGAGTGGAAATACGTCAACGGCCTTTTGGACATCCGTGACGGGGCCTCTAGCCCCACCATGCAAGACGTCCTGCGCCATCCGAATGCCGCGAGGGGGTTGCACATTGGAGACCGCGCGCGCGCTCGTGCACAAGCTGACCGGGAGACTGCGGCGCAAGAACTATGGGCCATCACCGAGAGCAGGCGTGAGGCGAGGCGCCGGACACTACGGCCACCAAATCTGAACGGTGCAAGCTCAAGCCGCGGACCCCCCATTCCATTGGATAGTGATTCGGAGCCGGATTAGGAATGTTGGCTAGTGTTTGTGAGATAGGCGTTGGACTAGGAGGCATTATTTGATACTGAATTGTACACAATGCGGGAAAAACCATGATTTTGGAAATGTTTATAAGTGAATTATTGTTCACTATCAATTTTGGGAGTAATGTACAAATGTCGCACAATGATCATTTCTTATGTTTGCCCACACAATTGGTTGCCACAAACATCCAATTAAACCATGGACTTTGCATCTACATGCATTTGCACTTGAATCAAACACGTATCGATGCAAATAACTGTGACAATGATTCCATGTGGCATGATTATAAGTTCACACCAAGCGGAAAACATCACCGCAATATTGCTGGGAATTCATATATTGCGCATTTCCAACTTACCAACATACGTAAGTATACGTGCAAGTACAAACTTGATACTACGCTCTCACCATATTCGTGGGCAAATCTTACATTGACGACCTAAGTGTGTACTCTCTATACACCCGGTATTCCTTTTGGTGCGCGGTGCAGCGGTTGAACCCCCAATGAATTGCGTCATGCACCGAGTGTTTTATGGTTTGGTAGAACCTCCACAAGGTCCCATAGTTTTTTCGAAAATACAATTGATTTTTCCCCTTCGTGAGAACATCGCTAAGGTCCTGAAACAAGTGCCATGGGAAAAGTTTTTCCTTGTAACCGATGCGGCATGCGGGCCTTTCTTGGGCGTCCAAGTATCCGCGGTGGTGACGATCAACTTGTCTCCTAGGCAGTCGAACCCAATAGAATTCAGTGAACCCTTGAATCGGACGTAAAACACTGCGCAAATCGTCCTCATTTCGAGTGTTCTCTGCAACCACCTCGGGTGTAAATTCGTCCGGTTCGTCCGGCAAGCCCCATGCGTGTCGGGGATTGTAATACATACTTCTTGACGAACCACCCGCATCCCGTATCTTGCCACTCCCAGCCATCGCAATCCTATGGATTGCCCACACCGTAGTTGATCTTGGGCAATGTATGCGACGCATACAAAGTCCTCAAAATCACTACGAGGCAAGGTGGCCTCATGGTGGGTAGCACACTTGATTTTATAGGGATATCGTAGTGTGGGCCCTTGGGTGGCATCCAATGAGTTGGCAGGTTGGGTTACGGGTGTGTCTAATTAGTTGTCTAAATTAAGCTGCAAGGTAGTCGACTGCTGTGTAGCAGTCGACCATCCACAGTCGACTGCCTTGTAGCAGTCGATTTGCATAGTCAACTGCTGCACAGCAGTCGACTGTGGATGGTCGACTGCTACACAGCAGCCGACTATGCAAATCGACTGCTTCATAGCAGTCGACTATGTAAATCGACTGCTGGGCAGCAGTCGATTGATAAATGCCCAGCAGTCGACTGTGGCTGGTCGACTGCTACACAACAGTCGACTGATAAAATCGACTGCTTTCTAGCAGTCGACTAAGATGGTCGACTGCTGGAAGGCAGTCATTCATCCACAGTCGACTGCCTTCCAGCAGTCGATTTTATCAGTCGACTGCTGTGTAGCAGTCGACCATCCACAGTCGACTGCTGCCCAGCAGTCGAATATGCGAATCGACTACTGCCCAGCAGTCGAATATGGCAATCGACTGCTACCCAGCAGTCAAAATTAGGCGTTAGGGTTTGGGAAGAGCGTTAGCTTAGTCAAATCATGCATTAAATGCATACAATCATGACAAAGGATGCATATATATAGCAATCCAACCTCCCATTTCCTTCATTCCCAAGTTCTCCATTGGCCATAGCCTGTTTTAGCAAGCTTTGCAAACGGAGAACAAAGGGAGAAGGAGCGGAGAAGCTGTTATTTCAGAGTTGTGCCAAACATGGCACCGTCGACCATTTTACCCGGATTGACCGCGGAAATTGTGGGGGAGCACATATTGCCGAAGGTCCTAGAGCCTATTTTGGAGCCATATCACCGAGGAGAGTATGGGCGGGGGTGTGAAGTGAGGGCGAATTTTTTAACTCTCATATGTATTTTTAAATACATGGGAGTTAACAAAGCTTGGCGGGAACATTTTGGTATGGGAGAAGTCTACAATGCGTTGCGTATGTCGATTTGGGACGTAGACATACCAATGGGGCATCGATTTAGGGGCGTGAGAGGGACTTCGGAGCTCGCCGAATTGTTGCGAGCGTTCCGACTGAACCTCTTCATGTTCAGCCATACGCAACGCATTGCCATCCCAATTCGATGGCAAGTTCAGCATGCTCGGCTCAACGATATTTTCATAATGGAACTTGAATACTTGCGGGATATGCTTGTGGAGAATGGAGAATATTGGCTTCAAGTCGACAAACGTTCTGCCGAATATCGTCGATGCACCAACTTTTGGATTTGTCCTTCGGAGCGACTATTGACATTATAAATTTTCTATGTAGATGTAGCGGTTCATGTTCTATATAGTTCGCCGATTTAATCCTAGCAAACACATTGTATATGTGTTTAGGCCTAGTGGATATAATCGCACTATGTAAAAGATATGATCCGTAATGTGAAATAAAAGTGGATCGCTATTTAAACAAATGATAACTTCCTTATTAGCTACACCCGTGTGCAATATGTATGTCTAACATGTATGGGTGTACGTGCAAATTGCAATATGTATGTGTATGTGCAATATATATGTGGGTTCCCGGTATACCGTATGTTCTATACGTATGCGCTATATATATGGATGTATGTGCAATATATATATATATATATATATATATTTGGGGGTATTTGCAATATATATATATATGTGTGTGTGTGTGGACATTAATTCCATCCTCGCCCATGACATAGGGCCTATTGGCATTACAAATCAATTCCATATGTCCTACTCCTAACCTTAGTGCACATTGGACATTCATTTCATCCTCCCACATGACATAGGGCTAGAGGTGCATTTATTTTTACTTTATCTTAAAATACACATTTAAAATGCATTTTAAAATCCTCGACAAATTTCTACGGCATTTTTAAATGTTTTTTATTATAAGTTCACGACTATAGCCAATCCATGGCAATAGGGCAAATATAGACACGCTCAACTTTGACAATTGTTCCATATTACCATATAGCATTAGTACATTCAAACTCAATGGCAATGTTTGAGCCTTGAGCATTGCCAATTTGCCACACAAATTGGCAAATATTGGAATACATAACGCCCCACATGGCACATCGGACAAATCATGAATGGTGGTCTGCATTTACAATGTCATCATTCTTGGATCAATATTTGGGCGGAGAAGAGCTCGATGACCTAATCCTAGAAGAGGGGAATGTTTTCGACAATGATTTGCCATAAAGGACCTCACGGATTGATGTCTTCGATGATTTTCAATAATAAAAACATAAAAATAGTCTTAAATATTCTTAAAACTATTTTATAATGCCGCCTCCGACCTATAGAATAAAAAATGCAACACTACATAGGGCCTATTGGCATTACAAATCAATTCCATGTGTCCTACTCCTGAGTCCTAACCTTAGTGCACATTGGACATTCATTTCATCCTTCCACATCATACATGTAGGCTCAATTTCTAGTCAACATCCAACATACAAATTTGAAATTCACATTATTTTTTCAACAAACAGACCCAAAAATTGATCACCAATACAACTAAACCCATTGAACACCATAGGACATTTGACATTACTATAAATATTCATTCATGAGGGGGCATTATCGTTGTCTTGAGGAATAGAATTCCTTGTCCTCCGTGGCCCTCCCACAGCTACCCTTGGGGGCGGTGCTTGGTAATCACTATCATCGGGAGCTTCGCCTACGCCGGATTCATCGTCCGTGCTGGCATTATCATCTGTTCGGGCGTCGGACTCGTGGCCATCAATTGCCGGGCCGGGAATTCGACTAAGCCGTGTGCCAGCCCTTGGCATTCTAATCGATACCATTGGTCTTGAACCCGTTGCATCCATAACGCCGTCAGTTTGTGGACGTGCAAGTGGGGTGGCCCCGGTAGTCCTCCATTCTCGCACATCCCTTTGTCGTTTTCTTTTTTGACCTCTCGTGGTCCGACCAAAGTTTGTCAATGCAATATTAGGGGGTGGCCTAGCCGGTGTGGGGCATGGGGCGCGCATGCCGATGGTGGCACCAACCAACCGGGAGCCCATGCGTGGTATTGTTGGGGCCCGACGCGCAATGTGTTGCGTCAATGTGTCATCCGAGTCGGATTCCGGTGCTCGTGCAACGGCCGGGCATTGCCCAATACCTCGCAATGGACTAGTGTTAAGGACAACATTGGAGATGCCTTCTCCGTGGGACTCGGGAAAGGGTGGTGTAGTTTGCATGGGTTATGCATATGTTGTCGGTACAATAGGAGTGGGCACAACATCCGTCGGTGGATGAATGAGGGAAGCATATGGTGGGACTTCATCCATGTCCATCCGGTTCGGAGCCGCTTCAAGAGCTTCATCCACATGTGGTTCGGCCACTACATCTTCATCCACTACGGGTTGAATGTCTACCGGTACATCGGGTATTGTAGTTGTCGGCGTAGCGGGACGCACATGCGTAGTGGAGAGAAACTCCCGACCGGCTATGTTGGCCCACATGTGAAAATCACCATCGTCCTCGGCGTCAAGTCCATCGTATGCAAACGGATCATTGTGGTTGTCAAGGCCCAAATTCCCTCCACCATGTCCCCCATCGCTCTCGTTGTCCGAAGGCCCCGAGGAATCTCCGCCGGGTCCCGCGGGGGGATCACCATTTATATCCTCGTCGGCCGAATAGTCGGAGTCTTCGGACATCATGTTCACTAGATACCATGCGGCCAAGTCCCGATCAACCCTCTCCCGTGCCAACCGTGAATTGGTATAAATGTACACCAAATTTTCGGCCCTCGCCGAACTCAACCGGTTCCTAGTCTTGTTGTGCACAAACGAATAACTACTCCAATTCCTTTCGCAAGACGAAGAGGAGCACACTTGGGCCAATATTCACTTTGCCAAAGAGGCCAAGTGGGTGCCACCTTCGCCCACGAGGTCCCACCACTCGTGGGGTGGGATGTTGGCTTCCATGGCTAGGGGCATATTGGCGAACGCGCCTCTACGCTCTTTGAATGCTTGAAATTCGGCCACAACCCGACCGTAATGACCGTCCATGCCCGTGGTCAACCTCCTCATGGCGTCCAAGAATCCGGATTTAACGGCCGCGTCTTCGTGGACGACGTTGGCGTCCAATAAATAAGGATTCAAGATTGCACCGGCATGGTGTAGGTCCGTGGTCATCATACGCCACCGGCTGTAGAAATCTTCTTCGGCCAAGGTAGCGAGGTTGTGTGCTAGGTTGAAAGGAGGATTCCTTAGGCTAAGCACATGTTTCTCCAAGTTCTTCATGGCCAACCAAGCCTTGCCCATTGCCGGTTCAACGCCATCAAACACTCTCAATGCTTTCAACACCTCCTCCGACATGTGGCGGTAATTATCGCAACTTGTCCAAAAATTGTCGTCATTAACCGTTGTCTTGATTTGACGTGCCTCCATTGCACTTCTCCTTCGATCATCGCCTCCTCTATTTAATTTGTTCACGTAAGCGGTCCAATCGGGATGAATAACCGTTTGTTCCAAAGCATGTTTCACCTTTAGAAGCCGGTCAATCATGAGGAAGTTGGTGGCGAATCGTGTGGACCCGGGCATCTTCAAGCCCAAATTGGGCGAGTAGGTGAGGAAGACCGCCGTCGGACATTGGTGGGCCCGGATGTATTTGACAATGTCCTTCATCTTGTCTACGACGTCCTTCGCCTCATTGACATCATTTTTCAACCACCCCTCTTCAAGCGGGACATTGGGACTAAGCATGCCTAGCATCCTTTGCCTAATGTTTTGAGAGGGCCTAGGGGGCGGTTGGAAGATTGGTTTAGGGTGCAAACTCTTGCCAATTTTGGATCCGATTTTTTGCGGTGGAGCGGTGTGAATACGGCCGTGTTTGTGAACACATTTGAGTTGTGTTTGTGAACACAATAATAGCGTGTTTTTAAACACGATGGAGGATCGAAGTTGGAGGATGCCGGAGGACGAGCCGGATGCACCCGGCAGGGTGCACAAACGGCCCCCTAAGCGGCAACGACATTCCGATGTGGGATCAGGAAGTGCTTCGGGAACGGGAGCCAATATTACCCCCCGTTCAGATACTACCGTTCCCGTCCGCCCAAATGCCGGTGCCCCTACGAGCAGCCAAGGAGGGGCTTCCGCGGCCTCAGGGTCGTCGAGTAGGAGCGGGAAACCAAGGGTAAAATTCTCGGATGCGATAACGGCAAAGGTCCACCAAGCCATAGTTGACTGGTATTTGAGGAATGGGGAGGCCGGCATCAAATTCCGTTTTTTGGAGCAGCCGAAACACAAAAGGGTTGAGATAATTAAAAGGGACATGGAGGTTGCTATTCGACATGAAGTGGATGGCCCCGAGTTTAGCGGTGATAGGAATCTTGCGGGGTTCGATTCATGGGTGAAGAATAAGGCCCAAAATGGTATTTTCAACCTCAAGCAATTGGTTGAGAACATGTTCCCGGAGGGCGAAACAGGCGAGGTGTTGAGCCCTCGAGCTGTAAGAATCCGGGAAATATTTTTGTGGTGGGATCCCGTGGCCAAAGGATTGTCCAAGACGGCCTCCAAAATAATTCCTTGGAAGGCGGAGAAATTGGAGAAGTGGCTAAGGGTGTCGGGCCCATGCCAACTATTGTGGATTCCCGATACGGCAAATGTCGTGAGTTTGAAGAGCATTAAGAAGGTGGGGGGTTACGGGGAGGTGAGGAAGGTGAGGATCGAGGGCGACGATCGTCTCCCATCGGAGATTACGTGGGCTGAAAAGACCCCAAAGACGTCGGATAGGCAAAAAGCTCGTATCCAAGTAAGTGCGGAGGCATGCGTTTTAAAGAGCACGCATCCAGGTTTCATCAAGTTTTGGTTAATCAACAGTGTGTCCAATGCGGGCTATACACTATGGTGGAACGGGGGCACTCTACGAGAGATGTTCATCCGGGATAGAGCCCACCGCCCAAATGCCAACATTTTGACAATGGACGCAACCGAATGGCAACTCTATGACCAAGTCCAAAAGTTCCGGGCGAAGAGGGTAAAGTTGGCTTGGGCATTGTTATGGATCATGGAGGCTTTGCACGCTGCAAATGTGCAACACAACGATCTATCCATTGACAACATTATGTTGCATTGGGAATCGGACGGGAGCCTCAAGATTGGGGTGTGCGATTGGGGATGTGCAACGCATTCGGGTGAGGATGTCCTATCGCTATGGCATGCGGAAACCGTAGAAGCGAAGAAAAAATTGAGGAAGGAGAAGTTTTGGGTGGCGCCGGAACTGTTTTACATCCAAAACAGGAGACACCAGGATCCCGATGTATATTACACCGCGGAGGCTGAGTGTTATGCGGTCGGCATGATTGCTGGACAACTTTGCAACGATGGTGATGACCGAATTCTCTTTGCCAATGAAGGAAGGAAAATTTGGGATGTCACTTTGAGTGCATTGACATGCGAGAACGTGTCCAACCGCATTTCATTGACCATCGCCAAATTACGGATGTAGATGCCGTTTGTGGGGTGGGATGAGCCCATAGACTGCTGGAGAACTGAGGTTAAGGATAGTGTTTAGTCTATTTAGTTCTTTAGGCAACATCGTAGGGGTTAAGGTAGTATGCGTGTATCATTGATATGGACAACCTTGTATATTTTTTATATCTTTACGATATATTTGTTTTAATACAACGCGGTTTTTTTTTTCTTCTACATATCATTGTTGGCTTTAATCACATTTTTCCTAAACTACTTCCATCCATCCATATTCCACTATACCCAAACCATTAAAATTTAATCCAACAGACATATGATGTTGACTGCATTTGTCTGTTAATAGTATCAGTCGACGGCAATGATCGACTGCTACAACTGCAGTCGACTATCTTCGTCGACGGCAACATAGCAGTCGACTATCAACCATGGTCGACTGCCAATGTAGCAGTCGACTACCATGGTCGACTGCTATGTTGGCCGTCGACGAAGATAGTCGACGGACGAGACTTGTATGTGAGCGTAGAGCGGAGAGCGGAGAGCGGAGAGCGTAGATTTGGAGAGTGGAGAGCGTAGATGAAATAAAAATAGTAAACTTGCAAGACTAAAATTAGGATATTTAAAAAATAGACAAGAATATTCTTGGAATATTCCAAAATCTGCCAATAATAGTAAAAAATTGGACCTATTTCCGTGGGATATATATGTCATAAAATTTAAAAAATGGCCTTGAATTTGGAATGGTCTCATTAAGTTTGGAAACCGTGAGGTGGTTGAATTATTAAAACCAAGGATGATCACAAGAAAAAATCAATGAAAATGGATTTTCGGAGATTGGTATAATTGAAGATTGAGTCAATCAAAATACAAAGGAATCAAAATAATGAACTTCCTTTGTTTTTATTCATCACTTTTCTCTTTGTCTTATATGTGAGTCTACTCTATAGCTTGGACTTTAGCAATTATTGTATGTGGCCAAATAGATTATATATTGGACTCATACCCAACATCATTGTATATACACTTGCATACAATGGGTGATGAGAGAGATATGTTTGCTGGATTAGGATGGGAGAAGGAAATTAGGAGTCTAGCATATCCTCATATTCCGGTTAATTTGTCGCCGGAATTTTCGTTTGCTGCTGGAAATCGAAGTAGTGATGACTACGACCTGACTCCATTTTCGCAGTCTACACAAGCATGGAGGTGGAGGACGCGGGAGGAGCAAAAACAACGTGAGCAAAAAGAAAAGATGCAAGAAGATGTGCCGGAGAAGGACGCTGATTTGGATGAAGACAAATCGAACGAAACGGAGGAGGAGGAGGTGAAGGTTGTAGGGGAATCTTCGAAGTATCTTTCACTTCGCGAACGGATGAGAGCCTTGCCGCCGCATCATCTGCCGTTGAAGGATCGAAAGAGAGATAAGACAGTATCTTATATGGATTTGCTTAGACCGGGTCCACCTCCCTCGGATTCATCCAAGAAGTATGCGAAACGGAAATAGAATTGATAGACATAGGAAGCATTGTAATCATACCTTTATTATATCAATAAATTATTGCAATTGATTTTGGCGGTGACGGTTCTTGGAAATGAGGGATCTGGAAGAGATAAGAGTACATAAAATGTAGTGAACTATGAAAGGAACATAGTTGAAAGAGGTGTGTCCAAATTCGATGACTCGAATTTGGCCACACCTCTTTCAACCATGTTCCTTTCATAGTTCACTACATTTTGTGTACTCTATGCGGAGTGGAGCTACAGATGAAGAGTCACTTGAATGCGCTGGAGGCCGAAGAGAAACGTCATGCATCTTAAATTGTTGATGCTTGATTGTATTTCCAGAAAATTTAGGCAGTCTTGTAAATATATATTTTCTGCCTAAGCTGCTAGTAACATGCGGTAGCCGTGCATAGTCTATATAGTTTGAATGACAAAACACTTTTTATTGAAAAAAACAATATGAATATTGTCTTGCTGACTCAGTACATGTAATGACAAGGGAATTTTGAGTGGCCACCGTCCATTGAAAAGAATCTAGGATGTTTGTAGATTGGCTCCTAGTTGTTCGCCAAAGGGTGAGTCAAGAGTCCGCTTTCTAGGACTAGCTTGACCTCGTTGAAACTAAAGGTAGGCGCATGAATGAAAAGCTCTGCCTCGGGATTACGGTGGCAAACCTTCAAAAGAATGAAGTACACATGCTTGCAATAAGAGAATTGGGTCCTCCCTCTGAACTTAGTCATCGTCTTCTTGAATGCAGGGCAAGTGCAACCCACGAAAGAGCTGATGGTGACCTGATACTGTGTGATGGCAGGAAAAACACCCGAATCTAGCCCGATGATGCAGCCATGTCCTGGATGAGGTATCATAGTGATGGAACGGATGCAAGCTTTCAGAGAGTCGGAGGAGGCCATGGAGAGTCGTTGTGCGGGATTTGGGCGAGTGGCAGTGCGTTTGACCATCTTGCCGTCTCTCTTGCCAGGGTAGCGGTCTGCTTCTGCAGGAATGGGCACCGCGCTAAGATTTGCAGGCGGTGGGGCAGAAGAGAACAATCGTCTTGGAGAGACCGGCTTCTTAAGTGGAAGTTGGAATCCAGCTGCTTCAAGTGCAAGAATTTCGGTAGGCTTGAGGTTTGTGCCTAGCTTCACCGGCCAAACGTCTGGTATCGGCGGCATTTCATGGTCTGCTGAGTGCTTAGCAACCCATTTGCGCCTTGTGCCCTTCACACAACGGTCGATGTCATCGGAACAAAAGAAGAATTCTGTCCTCTCTGATAAATTCCTGCGTATGTTAGTCCAAACTCCGGTGTAGGTAGGTGCGGCGGTCGAATTGGCACCTCTCACAATTCTCTCAGTACACTTCTTCTTCGTGACAGCTCTCTGGGCCCAACAGCACTTCGCCGAGGTCTTGGGAAGTCTTGATATGTGCCACTCCTTGACGTTAACCTTTGTCTCTTCGACAGCACTGACATGACGGATCCCCCCCTCGTTGGGCGGGGACGCAGGGATGCTATCAGGCTCAGGCTGAGGATGAATTTCTTGGACTTCTGTATCATCTTCAGTATCCTCAAGAATGATGGGCATCTGCACAGGACGAGCCCTCACAGCACGTCCTGAACCTTTTGGATGTGAGAAATTTACCTTGTCAGGCCGATGAGACTCCTCTTCAGCTCCAAGAGGTAGATTTGTCTTCCGCTTCATGGACCCAAATACCTCTTCTCCAACCATGCGAGGAACACGGGTACAAAATTCTTCTGCTCCAGGCATGTCCAACATGGGATCTTCAAGAACCAAAGGATTACCCGTTTGCTTTGCCCTGCGCTCTGCCATCCTTAGTTTGAGCTCTTTCTTTGTAGGGCCAGTTCCGCCAACGTCACCTTTGAGAAACTGGTAGTAATTGACAACTTGTAAGAAGCCTCGAACGAAGTCGTCAATTGTAGCAACGTAGAGGTCACCGCCGTTGTTTCCAGACGCTTGAAGCCACTTGTTGTGTATTGTTTCAGCTAGATTACATGAAGGCATTTCTGCTAGTTCTTCTTCAGAAAATTTCTGCGATTACATAGTGGAAGTGGATGGAGATTAGTGGAGAGTTGTTTCAAATTAGAGTACTGTGAAAAGAAGGAAAATAAAATAAAATGTATTGTGAAAACATACCCCGGTCATGAAGCCTCCCCATTGGCGATAACGATAGTGCCAGAATGCAAGCCATAGCTCTAATTTGTTTAGGGCCTTCTCTGTCACTGCCCCGGCGGATACCCACCATGCACGTAGCCCGTGGTACATGCTCTCCGCCTCGTCCATGGTCCTCGCCGTCCTATACTGGTGGCACATCTTCTTGTGCTGCTCCCAGAGTTCTTCTGGAATGTATTTCTCGGTATACTTAACCATAGACTGGGTCCAGTGAAACTGACATGTTCTCTCACGGTCGTCCATGCGGTCCTCCTTCTTCCCGTTGCCATAAATGACACGAACTGCATTCCAATTGGCCTGGGCGCTGTCGGCCATAAAGCCCTTGAAGTTGGTATCGACAAGGCCATTCCTCTCCATCACAGCATTGAGATTCTTCCAGAAAACGATCTGGGCATCACAGTCCTCCAATTGCATGTCACAGCTTGCAATGGTCATGACACGACAATACGTGGAGTCATACACGTGGCATGCCATTGTGGTCCACTGTCTCACCCGTTTCACATGGTCGAACATAATCCAAGCATTCTCTAGATCTTCGCCGGGCTGCATACGCTTCACCAAGTCTACCCCACTACCAGGCCCGACTTCCGACATCTTAAAGACAAAAACCTTGTCAAGATCTGCCCCTTGACCTGGGAATTTGTTTTCCTGCACAAATGCCCATAAACTAATTCCACGGAGTTTGGTGATAGAGTCCATGACACCATACCTTCTGAGGAAACGGAAGCTCATGACCTTGTTGCGGATGTTTGGAGAAGCCATGTCCTTGCACCGGTCGAATATAGGAACAAGTTCCTCAAGAGAAAGCTTCTTTGGTGGCGCGTCATCTGGTTGAAGGAGGTAACTGCCAATTAGAACTTTGCTAGCCTCCAACACCACCGCACTCTTGGTAGCCTGGGGAGTCTTCTCGATCTGTTCTTCAATTAGGCCACTGATCTCAGCCTTAGTGTCTCTGTAGTCGCCCACCTTGACTGGGTGATCGTGAATTCCAAGGTGAATACACGCTCTTGTATGGTTGATTTTGCCAGCAACATAATAAATCTTAGCCCCACATGTAGCAATACATGTCGGGGGTTCTTTACACACCTTGCAAACTAGAGTAGAGTCAGCTGGGGGTGTTTGATCCACTACAAAGGCTTGGAGGGTACAACCTTCAAACTCTGTCTCGTTGACTTCAAAAATACGAGGTCGGCGGATCAGATATTCGCATTCTTTGTTGTTGCAACGCAGGTGTCCAACGCAGGAGGAAGAACGGAAGGACAAACCAAAGTCGTTGGTGATGTTGGTGGTGATGGTCTTCGTCCACACATGGCCGTCATAACGTTTGTCCATTCCCTGCATTGACTTGGCCTGTGACCGTGAGGCCGTGTGACCAACGGGTGACAACTCAAATATGACGGCACCATCAAACACAGCATGAAGGTACTCAACCCTTTCGTGTCGAAGCACCGAGTAGTCTAATTTTTTAAGAATATTTTTTTTCCCTGGCATTCCTTCAAGTTGTTTAAATAATGGCAATATACTAACAGTATCTTGTGACAAAGGATATACTTCAGGAGCGTTCCCACTAACTATGACCTTCGGCGGGACCTTTGTGGGACTGGCCTCTTCATCAGAAGAAAGTGTTATTACAGAATGAGATCTAACCTTTTCTACAATTGGCGTCTCCAAACCAGGCTCGAGCTTGACCTTCACATCACGTGGCAGAGGAGTTTGAATGGTGGACGTAGAGGAATTACGAGGAGTAAGGATCTCAGTAGACGCATCCATCTGAGAATCAGTGAGGCCATACACTCGGTAACTACCCGGATGAAGACTCCAAAACAAGTTATTGTGCTCATCTATCTGCGATACACGACCAAGGGTGTGTGTAAGTTCTGACGTGACAACATCGAAAATTTCCTCGTCAACAATAATAGTGTCCTCTCTGAAGCCGAAGCGAATACTAAGACGTTGGGATGTCACATACGCTAGACCGTCCTCTTGCATACGAAAGGTAAGTGGGACTGTCACTCCATTTGCATATAGAACAGCCAACCCCAAGCCTCCGATAGCAGGAATATGAGCCATGATGAGGGGAATGAGCTCTTGCGCCAAGATGGAAATATGAAAGAGGATTCATAACATTGTGGGCCATCTATTTATTGGAAATGTGCTGCCAACGACAATAGAAATGGACATGATCCACAAGAGGGCAAAATTTTGAACGCAAACATGAATAATATTTATAAATCCGTAACAGCCGCCAGTGTAAGTCAAAGAAGGGGTTAAAGCTGTCACAATATAAATAATTATAGAGTCCAAGTCATGGTAGACATTCTACTTGAGAAGAAATTAAATATGATTACTTGGCGCCGACTTAAAGCCGGATTCACAACTAAGTATAGAGATAGACATGATGTATAAGGACACGAATAGATTGAATGACGGAAACCCAAATGGCCATTAAATATAACACTGTCTATAGTGCGCAAACTTGTAGCCGATATCTTTATAGTCATGTCCTTTGTTTTACAATCAAAAAGGTATGGGCTATAGAGTGGAGTAAGATGTGTAAGGTTGAAAGGAGCATTTTGGGAGTGGTGGAGTAGACATGCTCTTGAAGGGTGACACATGACATGCAGGACCCTAACAAGAGGAGAAAGAAGAGAGGGAAATTATATTTCAGTAGCACTAAGGCATTGAAGACGAGTAGAATGGGGAGGAAGAAGGTGGCGACTGAAAGATATGAGACAGAAAGAATTAACAAAATGTTAGATTTTGAGGACACGGGGGAGAACGCAACATTGTCGACGGTAGATGAATACACCTATTTGTATTGTGTGTTGGAAATCTTAATATGTGGGCTTGACAAATATATTAGATAAATGTCTATTGAAAGAGATGATGCACATGGGTTGGTAGGTGTAAAGAAAGTAATGCCAGTTGTTGATTATATTGGGTAGACAATGACCAATGCAAGGAAGATATTTTAATAGCATATTTTTAGCATTTAAATAAAATTTAATATCTTAATGTTTGGGATCCAAAGATGATGGTGGTGGGCCTTTAATAAACCCTAAATCCCAAAGAAGAAGAAGACATAATGAGTGATGATCTTTTTCAAACTTTCTTACAACTTCAAAGTGAGGCAGAGCTTTTAGGTTATGCAAAAAGCGAATGTAGAGAACTGAAAGATTTTTAAAGTTGCAAATGTAAGAACGGGATTATGCGACACCAACAAAGCGGAAGAGAAAGAGGGGTGGTTTTAAGTACTCCACCAAAAAAGCATTGGCGAGATCAAGAATGGGCAAAAGATTGAGTAGGGTCGATGAGGGAGAGGCCTTTTTGACATCGAGAACTATATTGTTCAAGCCGGGAGACGAAGATACTTACACCGATAGGCTCGGCTCAACACCTTACATTGGAGACAAAACCAATACAGAAAGAATTACGGACACCCAAGAAAATTCTTCCGGAGCCGAGGACGAGGGAGAAACTCAATATACAAGAGAAGTAAGACTCAATATTCAATTCTTACTTTGTACATTCAATTGCAAGTTTTTTCCACATGTTGAAAGTACAATTGTTATGAAGGTGGATAAATGTTTTCTTTGTGGATAAGCCGCTCTTGAAATAAATGTCATTGAGGTGAAGGTTATGTATTTGACCATATAGTTTGTAAAATTTACGGTTTAGAACTCCGTTAAGTCATAAATGACGTGCGTATCCTTGAGGGTGAAGGTAAACATAGAGGGAGAGGAGGAAGAAGAAGAAGAAGACTTGAATGAAGATGAAGAAGGAGACGATGGTATAGAAGATGAACTAAGAGGAGGCTTCATAGAAGAAGCAAGAGGGAGCATGGAGATCGAAGAAGGAGGCGACTCCAACGCAGTTCAAAAATCTCAGGTATGAAGATTGAAACTAAACTTGGATGCTTCAAATGTTTCTTAGAGATTGAGGGCACGGATTTCATCACCTTTTCTCCTAACCCTTAGCTTCATAAGGTGCTGAAAATGTAACATGAACCCACAAAAACAAGAAATGAAGAAACAAGAAAAAACCCTAAAATCTCAAAAAACAAGTTCCGGTTCCGAGTCTAGGTTTTTTGAAATTTCAGGGTTTTCTTCTTGCCTCTTCATTTGATGTTCTTTTATCTTTGCTTCATACTTGTTTGTGTTGATTGCTTGTGTCTTGCCTTGATATGTAAGCTTGGAGGATGTTGTATAGTATGTTTGATGGGTTTGTATTGTGTTCAAGCATTTCAATGTAAATGCTTCAAGGTTGAAATTGAAGCTTCACATGATTTTAGAAGGTTTGAGGGCTCGGATTTCATTGCTTCTCCCTAATCTTTGACTTCATAAGGTGCTGAAAATGAAACATGAACTCACAAAATGAAGAACTAAACAGACAAGAAAAAACATCAAAGTTTGAAAAAAATGAGTCCCGGTTCCGGGACTAGTTTTTTTGAAATTTTAAGGTTTTCTTCTTGCCTCTTCATTTGATGTTTTATGTGTTTCTTTCATACTTGTTTGTGTTGATTGCTTGTGTCTTGCCTTGATATGTGAGCTTGGAAGTTGTTGTGTAGTATGTTTGATGGGTTTGCATTGTGTTCAAGAATTTCAATGTAAATGCTTCAAGGTTGAAATTGAAGCTTCACATGATTTTAGAAGGTTTGAGGGCTCGGATTTCAATGCTTCTCCCTAATCTTTGACTTCATAAGGTGCTGAAAATGAAACATGAACTCACAAAATGAAGAACTAAAGAGACAAGAAAAAACATCAAAGTTTGAAAGAAATGAGTCCCGGTTCCGGGACTAGTTTTTTTGAAATTTTGAGGTTTTCTTCTTGCCTCTTCATTTGTTGTTTTATGTGTTTCTTTCATACTTGTTTGTGTTGATTGCTTGTGTCTTGCCTTGATATGTGAGCTTGGAAGTTGTTGTGTAGTATGTTTGATGGGTTTGCATTGTGTTCAAGAATTTCAATGTAAATGCTTCAAGGTTGAAATTGAAGCTTCACATGATTTTAGAAGGTTTGAGGGCTCGGATTTCATTGGTTCTCCCTAATCTTTGACTTCATAAGGTGCTGAAATTGAAACATGAACTCACAAAATGAAGAACTAAAGAGACAAGAAAAAACATCAAAGTTTGAAAAAAATGAGTCCCGGTTCCGGGACTAGTTTTTTTGAAATTTTAAGGTTTTCTTCTTGCCTCTTCATTTGATGTTTTATGTGTTTCTTTCATACTTGTTTGTGTTGATTGCTTGTGTCTTGCCTTGATATGTGAGCTTGGAAGTTGTTGTGTAGTATGTTTGATGGGTTTGCATTGTATTCAAGAATTTTAATGTAAATGCTTCAAGGTTGAAATTGAAGCTTCATATGATTTTAGAAGGTTTGAGGGCTCGGATTTCATTGCTTCTCCCTAATCTTTGACTTCATAAGGTGCTGAAAATGAAACATGAACTCACAGGATGAAGAACTAAAGAGACAAGAAAAAACATCAAAGTTTGAAATAAATGAGTCCCGGTTCCGGGACTAGTTTTTTTGAAATTTTGAGGTTTTCTTCTTGCCTCTTCATTTGTTGTTTTATGTGTTTCTTTCATATTTGTTTGTGTTGATTGCTTGTGTCTTGCCTTGATATGTGAGCTTGGAAGTTGTTGTGTAGTATGTTTGATGGGTTTGCATTGTATTCAAGAATTTTAATTTAAATGCTTCAAGGGTGAAATTGAAGCTTCACATGATTTTAGAAGGTTTGAGGGCTCGGATTTCATTGCTTCTCCCTAATCTTTGACTTCATAAGGTGCTGAAAATGAAACATGAACTCACAAAATGAAGAACTAAAGAGACAAGAAAAAACATCAAAGTTTGAAAAAAATGAGTCCCGGTTCCGGGACTAGTTTTTTTGAAACTTTGATGTTTTCTTCTTGCCTCTTCATTTGATGTTTTATGTGTTTCTTTCATACTTGTTTGTGTTGATTGCTTATGTCTTGCCTTGATATGTAAGCTTGGAAATTGTTGTGTAGTATGTTTGATGGGTTTGCATTGTATTTAAGAATTTTAATGTAAATGCTTCAAGGTTGAAATTGAAGCTTCACATGATTTTAGAAGGTTTGAGGGCTCGGATTTCATTGCTTCTCCCTAATCTTTGACTTCATAAGGTGCTGAAAATGAAACATGAACTCACAAAATGAAGAACTAAAGAGACAAGAAAAAACATGAAAGTTTGAAAGAAATAAGTCCCGGTTCCGGGACTAGTTTTTTTGAAATTTTGAGGTTTTCTTCTTGCCTCTTCATTTGTTGTTTCATGTGTTTCTTTCATACTTGTTTGTGTTGATTGCTTGTGTCTTGCCTTGATATGTGAGCTTGGAAGTTGTTGTGTAGTATGTTTGATGGGTTTGCATTGTATTCAAGAATTTTAATTTAAATGCTTCAAGGTTGAAATTGAAGCTTCACATGATTTTAGAAGGTTTGAGGGCTCGGATTTCATTGGTTCTCCCTAATCTTTGACTTCATAAGGTGCTGAAAATGAAACATGAACTCACAAAATGAAGAACTAAAGAGACAAGAAAAAACATCAAAGTTTGAAAAACATGAGTCCGGGTTCCGGGACTAGTTTTTTTGAAATTTTGAGGTTTTCTTCTTGCCTCTTCATTTGTTGTTTTATGTGTTTCTTTCATACTTGTTTGTGTTGATTGCTTGTGTCTTGCCTTGATATGTGAGCTTGGAAGTTGTTGTGTAGTATGTTTGATGGGTTTGCATTGTGTTCAAGAATTTCAATGTAAATGCTTCAAGGTTGAAATTGAAGCTTCACATGATTTTAGAAGGTTTGAGGGCTCGGATTTCATTGGTTCTCCCTAATCTTTGACTTCATAAGGTGCTGAAATTGAAACATGAACTCACAAAATGAAGAACTAAAGAGACAAGAAAAAACATCAAAGTTTGAAAAAAATGAGTCCCGGTTCCGGGACTAGTTTTTTTGAAATTTTAAGGTTTTCTTCTTGCCTCTTCATTTGATGTTTTATGTGTTTCTTTCATACTTGTTTGTGTTGATTGCTTGTGTCTTGCCTTGATATGTGAGCTTGGAAGTTGTTGTGTAGTATGTTTGATGGGTTTGCATTGTATTCAAGAATTTTAATGTAAATGCTTCAAGGTTGAAATTGAAGCTTCATATGATTTTAGAAGGTTTGAGGGCTCGGATTTCATTGCTTCTCCCTAATCTTTGACTTCATAAGGTGCTGAAAATGAAACATGAACTCACAGGATGAAGAACTAAAGAGACAAGAAAAAACATCAAAGTTTGAAATAAATGAGTCCCGGTTCCGGGACTAGTTTTTTTGAAATTTTGAGGTTTTCTTCTTGCCTCTTCATTTGTTGTTTTATGTGTTTCTTTCATATTTGTTTGTGTTGATTGCTTGTGTCTTGCCTTGATATGTGAGCTTGGAAGTTGTTGTGTAGTATGTTTGATGGGTTTGCATTGTATTCAAGAATTTTAATTTAAATGCTTCAAGGGTGAAATTGAAGCTTCACATGATTTTAGAAGGTTTGAGGGCTCGGATTTCATTGCTTCTCCCTAATCTTTGACTTCATAAGGTGCTGAAAATGAAACATGAACTCACAAAATGAAGAACTAAAGAGACAAGAAAAAACATCAAAGTTTGAAAAAAATGAGTCCCGGTTCCGGGACTAGTTTTTTTGAAACTTTGATGTTTTCTTCTTGCCTCTTCATTTGATGTTTGATGTGTTTCTTTCATACTTGTTTGTGTTGATTGCTTATGTCTTGCCTTGATATGTAAGCTTGGAAATTGTTGTGTAGTATGTTTGATGGGTTTGCATTGTATTTAAGAATTTTAATGTAAATGCTTCAAGGTTGAAATTGAAGCTTCACATGATTTTAGAAGGTTTGAGGGCTCGGATTTCATTGCTTCTCCCTAATCTTTGACTTCATAAGGTGCTGAAAATGAAACATGAACTAACAAAATGAAGAACTAAAGAGACAAGAAAAAACATCAAAGTTTGGAAAACATGAGTCCGGGTTCCGGGACTAGTTTTTTTTGAAATTTTGAGGTTTTCTTCTTGCCTCTTCATTTGTTGTTTTATGTGTTTCTTTCATACTTGTTTGTGTTGATTGCTTGTGTCTTGCCTTGATATGTGAGCTTGGAAGTTGTTGTGTAGTATGTTTGATGGGTTTGCATTGTGTTCAAGAATTTCAATGTAAATGCTTCAAGGTTGAAATTGAAGCTTCACATGATTTTAGAAGGTTTGAGGGCTCGGATTTCATTGGTTCTCCCTAATCTTTGACTTCATAAGGTGCTGAAAATGAAACATGAACTCACAAAATGAAGAACTAAAGAGACAAGAAAAAACATCAAAGTTTGAAAAAAATGAGTCCCGGTTCCGGGACTAGTTTTTTTGAAATTTTAAGGTTTTCTTCTTGCCTCTTCATTTGATGTTTTATGTGTTTCTTTCATACTTGTTTGTGTTGATTGCTTGTGTCTTGCCTTGATATGTGAGCTTGGAAGTTGTTGTGTAGTATGTTTGATGGGTTTGCATTGTGTTCAAGAATTTCAATGTAAATGCTTCAAGGTTGAAATTGAAGCTTCATATGATTTTAGAAGGTTTGAGGGCTCGGATTTCATTGCTTCTCCCTAATCTTTGACTTCATAAGGTGCTGAAAATGAAACATGAACTCACAAGATGAAGAACTAAAGAGACAAGAAAAAACATCAAAGTTTGAAATAAATGAGTCCCGGTTCCGGGACTAGTTTTTTTGAAATTTTGAGGTTTTCTTCTTGCCTCTTCATTTGTTGTTTTATGTGTTTCTTTCATATTTGTTTGTGTTGATTGCTTGTGTCTTGCCTTGATATGTGAGCTTGGAAGTTGTTGTGTAGTATTCTTGATATTGTATGGTTTATTGAAGGATTTCAATGAAGAAGCTATAAGGTTGAAATTGAAGTTGAAATGGTTCTAAATGGTTGAGAGGTAATGTTTTTGTTTTGATGGGTTGTTTGTAAATGAATAATATTTAGGAAGTCTAATGGAATGTAATTTGTGGTTTTGATAGTTATATTTTAATTTCATTTCATTTGTAATGTGTATTTCAGGGTGGTGGAGATGACGATGGCGGTCTTCCACTGCCCAATGGTTTGTTGGATGTGGAAGAGACTATGTCTCATATGCGGGATTTGCAAAATACAAACTTCAATTCTTTGATTGGAGGACTTCGAATGAAGCCATTTTCAAAGTCAAGATTTTCAATCCCTCTTTGTCGGTTGATACCGTTGCCTGTTGTGAGGCCAATCTTGGAAATCGATGTCCAACTTTTGGAGAAGGAATTTGTGAATGGTTATAGGGAGGGTGATAGGGTATTGTATGTATCTCCATATGACAAAGATGGAAACATTATGGATATTCGGGATGCAGAGACCTGGGGAGAACACTGGCAATCTTCCAATACATCATTTGAAGAAATCCTTAAGAATGACAAGGATTATGAGAGATTTTGTGGAAAAATGTTTTTTGTATGGGAGGGCAACCATCGAGTGACAGCTTGGCGCCGCCATATCGATAGGCTGCATGGAGAAGATAAAGAGTGGCATTATTCCGTTGATTGTATAGTGCTTGAATCAACTGGTTCGGTGGCCCTTCTTTTGAATGCTATGCATGACGTGAACAGGTATGTTTTATGATCCTTGTTTTTATTTAAATTCTTTTCGTTTATGATGATTAAATTATTTTTAAAATTGATATATTTTTGTGATCTCTCCTAGGTCTACGGAATCAGATCATGTCAAGACAAATTTGGTTCACAAACTTCATCGTGTCCAAAATTTTGGAATCAGGAAGTTGGAGGAATTTAAAGATCTTCTTACTCCTGATCAATACTCCAAGTGTTTGAAGAAAAATGGAAAAGGGACTTGGTATACTCTCACTTTGGAAGTTTTTACTCAATTTCTATACAAGGTGGGTAATCTAATTCATGATAAGCTTTGTTATTCAAGATGTTTTGCAATTTTTTTTATACTAATTCTTTATTTTTGTTTATGTAGCGTGAGATAGCGTCTATGACCGAAGAAGCATCTCGTAAATACAATGAGAAAACTCCACTTCAATCAAGGACAGCAAAAGGTATTTGGGATGTCATGCAGAATGCAACAAGAAAAGCAGTATCTTCAATTCGTGGAAAAGAATTTGAAAGACTTCTCGCTGTCGCAAATCCAGCCAATGGCTTTGAGTTCTTGGATGAGGTAAGTCATTATGTTTATTCTATGTTGTATTCATTTTGGCATCCTATATGAGAGTTTTTTATAATTTTCACTTTCCATTTCGCAGATCAATAAACATTTTGGAGATCGCTCTGAGCCTACCATGACCCTAGAGAAATTGCAAATGATTGCAACTGCTCCAGTGGAATCAGTCTTCAAAATCAAATGGTTGAGGTGGTGGAATTCTAGTGATATGTCACGTGAATCTCTGCGATTTCCATTGGGAGATATCAAAGAAAAAGAACTTGAGAAATGGTTGATCAAAGCGTCATTTTGGGCCCAGGTTTTTCTTCATTCTTAAATATCTACGTCTTTTCATTTCAAATTTTGAATGATTTATAATTTGTTCAATGATCGTGATGTATATGTATCATTTTGCAGTTGGAAGATGGTTTTGTGAAACAATTTGAGGATATGGAAAAAGAAATGAATGTCAAGATTCTTTGGAGTGGACATATACTTAGGCCTACTGAGTATATTGAAAAATGGCGCATTATGCTTTGGACAAAAGCATTCCGGCCTTTTTTTGGTGGCATGAGTGCATTTACAAAATCTAGTATACTCGGTAAAGTTTTTGGAGGAGGCATTGCTATCAAACGAGTGGTATTCAGGTAATCTATCTTTGTTTATTTCATAGCTTCAATTGTTTCATTACATGCTTGAAATTTGCCTTGAAATAATCAATTCACTAACTTCAATCAACTGGTTATTTTGTTCCAAAGGTACATAAAAAACGAGCTATTGGCTTCAAACGCCATCTCCCTTGGCTCCATTCCGAGTTGTTTCTCTTCATGGGCTGATAAATCCAGTGACCTTTGCATTTTTACGGCAACCCAGATAAGAATATGGGATTATGCCACTTTGCAATCTTGTCCATGGTTTATTGAGTGTCCTCTTACATTTTGTTCAAGTGAGGAGGAGGAGCTCAGGAAACAGTCATGTCCAATAGACTTGCCTCCTGATGATATTGACATGATAAACAACGAGGATGTGTGTGTGGTGAAAGTAGTCAAACCGGAGGGAAAAACTAAACGTAAGCGGGGCTCAAAGGTAGATGAAGCTAATCCAACACCTTCATCTCAAACTGGTGTTATGGCATACAATCCTAGTCCTTCAACACCTACACCTAACACTCAAGGTAATGATGGACCTAAGGTTTCTCCCATTTTGAGATCACTACGATCTCAATATGTGTCAAAAACCATTGTCAGTGGTGTTTCACCTTCCACGCCAGTTTGTTCAGTTATGTTGGAGAAGATTTCAATCCAAACATTGATGGAGAATGGTGCTCATGAGAATCCGTTAATGTTGAAAACATTCGAATTTGTGACTAAGGTCAGTATACTGAGCATTGAACTTATTTTTATTTTTGGTGATATGGTGTTGATGTTGCAACATGCTTTGGATTTGAGTGTAATATTGTTTTTTGGTTTTTTTGGTAGGTGGGTTCCGGACGGAAGAGGAAGGTTTCTTCAGAGGATTGTACTTTTGGAGGTTTTGATCTTATTATTGCAGATTTGCCAGAAGGTTTGCCTGTACCTAACGTTTCAATCTCCTCCACATGTAATCCCAGTTTGGAACGACCACAAAAGAAAGAACATTGAGGCTCTATTTGAATTTGCATGTGCATATCTCACCGATGATGGCCCCTTGCTTTTGTTTGTTCCTGAGAAGAAAGATGTCAGAGACGATGTAAGGACATTCGCAGCCTCCTATGATTTTGTATTGCGAAAAGATTGGTGGGGCTTCAACGAGTTGCCTTTGTGTTATCCACTTGACACATCATTGACGGTATACATTAAATTCTATTATTTATTACTTCGATTTATATTATTTTCATTGTATTGCATTGATCTCCTCAATTATGCAATCGATTCCCCCGCTGAAGGTTTTCTTGTGGTTTATAGACTCGTCGTTTCCGCATCATGTTATTTCTTCGTTCTACTCCCAAGTCAGAGTTTGTTTTTCAAAAAAAAAATGAAAACATTGAGGTGGATGTGGAGGCCTTGGATGTGTTCTTCAATCTCACATCGGCAAGCACTCAACTCATGAATGGAAAAGTGCCATGGAGAGGTGGTAGGGAGAAGGACTCGGAATCGATGCAAATCTTAATAGAGGCTTTAACAACTCCTGCATCGGTTGTCCTCGATGCTTACGCATCTACAGGTTGGTTTATCTCTTACTCAAGGACCTACTATATCATCTCTCAATGTGTTTTAATGAAGTCACTATAGTGTTGTCAATGGCTTGTGCAAATTAACTAACATTTCAACATTTCATTGGCAGGTGCATCTATTCATGCTTGCAGAAATAGTGGCCGCCATCTAGTTGCATACGAGGAAGATTCTGCATTGTTTGATGCCATTCTATCCCCATTAAGTGATCCACTACCAACTGCTAGTGTAGGTGGATTTATGCCACATAGTGCTTCCATCGATTCCGATGAAGAGCCTGTTAAGAAGGTTGCGAGAAAAAATCGATTGAGTACGTAAGTTTTCAATTTCTCCATATTGTTTGCTAACTTGGCCTCCAATGTCTGGTATGTGTGCACTAAAAAATCTAACACTTATGATTTTCTTTTGCAGAAAAAAGAAAAACATGACTTCATCTCCGAATATGGGTTTGCCAGTATATGCAGAAAATGTTGCTCAGATCATGGCAAGATCAGTGACGCCAACTCCTCGCCGCATGTCTGCACGAATTGCTCGTAACCCGTACGTAGATGATGAGGCGATTCAATGCGATGATCTAAATGATTAAGCTAAATTAGTTTAGGGACATTTAGGTAGTTGTCAAAACCATCCACTATATGTTTGATTGGATTGGATATTATTTGGTTGGATGTGTGACAAAGTTTGGATTCATCTTTTCAAATTACCACAATTAGTGGACATTGAATTGTGTGAGCAATTTCCTCTTATTCCTAAACCCTTTATCCCAAAACTTAATTACCTCCATCAATTCATTTCTCAAACTTACATGAATTTTAGAAATACAGTTCAAAGCAACACTTGGAAGTTGCTTGCATTGTTATTATAATCAGATGTTGAATCCAACAACAATATTAAAACTCTTTTTCAAACCCTCATGCCAAGCTTGCAATTGTTGAATTTAAAAGTAGAGGCAGGCATTCATGAGGCTAATTGCATTTTTTTAACTCTCCATTAATTTGATTATAGAAAAAAACATTATTATTTATGCCAAAATACCATGGATATAGGGTACTAGTGCGTGTATTTCCAAGAAATTTTCCTCACTCACCGTTCATAAGTTACTACTCATCGCTCACTGCTCATTGCTCACCGCTCACATGATAGCACTCCCCTGCGAAAATGTTGGCCTATTTCCACGGTAATAGACTACCTAACCATTAAAATTTTCTAAAAATAGTTGGATGTTTTTCATTCATTCCCGCGGTTATAGGTGCATATTTCCTCTCATTTCATGTCTCAAATCGAGTTCTCCGCTCTCCGCTCTTCGCTCACCGCTCTCTGCTCACCGCTCTCCGCTCGCATACGAACTTTCCCCGATAGTCGACTGCTACATTGGCAGTCGACTACCATGGTCGACTGCTATATAAGCAGTCGACCACTTAGTCGACTGCTACATTAGCAGTCGACCATTGTAGTCGACTAAGTGGTCGACTGCTATATAGGCAGTCGACCACTTAATCGACTGCTACATTAGCAGTCGACCATTGTAGTCGACTGCTAAGTTAATGTCGAAATAATTACTTATCAGAAAAAAATCCCATTAGTATTTTTTTTTACTACAGTAACGTCCGTTTGGCGTCACACCCTGGACGAGACGCGACGTGACGCGTTTAGGCCGCGTCACGTCCATTTGTACATCCCTGGGCTCATCCCACCCCACAAACTGCATCTGCATCCGTAGTTTGGCGATGGTCAATGAAATGCGGTTGGACACGTTCTCGTAGGTTAATGCACTCAATGTGACATTCCAAATTTTCCTTCCTTCATCGGCAAAGAGTATTCGGTCATCACCATCGTTGCAAAGTTGTCGAGCAATCATGCCGACCGCATAACACTCAGCCTCCGCGGTGTAATATACATCGGGATCCTGGTGTCTCCTGTTTTGGATGTAAAACAGTTCCAGCGCCACCCAAAACTTCTCCTTCCTCAATTTTTCCTTCGCTTCTACGGTTTCCGCATGCCATAGCGATAGGACATCCTCACCCGAATGCGTTGCACATCCCCAATCGCACACCCCAATCTTGAGGCTCCCGTCCGATTCCCAATGCAACATAATGTTGTCAATGGATAGATCGTTGTGTTGCACATTTGCAGCGTGCAAAGCCTCCATGATTCATAACAATGCCCAAGCCAACTTTACCCTCTTCGCCCGGAACTTTTGGACTTGGTCATAGAGCTGCCATTCGGTTGCGTCCATTGTCAAAATGTTGGCATTTGGGCGGTGGGCTCTATCCCGGATGAACATCTCTCGTAGAGTGCCCCCGTTCCACCATAGTGTATAGCCCGCATTGGACACACTGTTGATTAACCAAAACTTGATGAAACCTGGATGCGTGCTCTTTAAAACGCATGCCTCCGCACTTACTTGGATACCAGCTTTTTGCCTATCCGACGTCTTTGGGGTCTTTTCAGCCCACGTAATCTCCGATGGGAGACGATCGTCGCCCTCGATCCTCACCTTCCTCACCTCCCCGTAACCCCCCACCTTCTTAATGCTCTTCAAACTCACGACATTTGCCGTATCGGGAATCCACAATAGTTGGCATGGGCCCGACACCCTTAGCCACTTCTCCAATTTCTCCGCCTTCCAAGGAATTATTTTGGAGGCCGTCTTGGACAATCCTTTGGCCACGGGATCCCACCACAAAAATATTTCCCGGATTCTTACAGCTCGAGGGCTCAACACCTCGCCTGTTTCGCCCTCCGGGAACATGTTCTCAACCAATTGCTTGAGGTTGAAAATACCATTTTGGGCCTTATTCTTCACCCATGAATCGAACCCCGCAAGATTCCTATCACCGCTAAACTCGGGGCCATCCACTTCATGTCGAATAGCAACCTCCATGTCCCTTTTAATTATCTCAACCCTTTTGTGTTTCGGCTCCTCCAAAAAACGGAATTTGATGCCGGCCTCCCCATTCCTCAAATACCAGTCAACTATGGCTTGGTGGACATTTTCCGTTATCGCATCCGAGAATTTTACCCTTGGTTTCCCGCTCCTACTCGACGACCCTGAGGCCGCGGAAGCCCCTCCTTGGCTGCTCGTAGGGGCACCGGCATTTGGGCGGACGGGAACGGTAGTATCTGAACGGGGGGTAATATTGGCTCCCGTTCCCGAAGCACTTCCTGATCCCACATCGGAATGTCGTTGCCGCTTAGGGGGCCGTTTGTGCACCATGCCGGGTGCATCCGGCTCGTCCTCCGGCATCTTCCAACTTCGATCCTCCATCGTGTTTAAAAACGCACTATTATTGTGTTCACAAACACAACTCAAATGTGTTCACAAACACGGCCGTATTCACACCGCTCCACCGCAAAAAATCGGATCCAAAATTGGCAAGAGTTTGCACCCTAAACCAATCTTCCAACCGCCCCCTAGGCCCTCTCAAAATATTAGGCAAAGGATGCTAGACATGCTTAGTCCCAATGTCCCACTTGAGGAGGGGTGGTTGAAAAATGATGTCAAGGAGGCCTCCCCACTTATATATATAGGTTGGGTGGGCCTCACACCGACGGTACGACTGGACGCCGCGCCCCTGGATCCTGACTGTTGGACCGTGCATCATCCAACGGCCAGGATGGATGCGACGATTGGTCGACTGCTATACGGCAGTCGACCATCCCAGTCGACTGCTAATCGCAATCCAGTCGACTGCTAATCGCAATCCAGTCGACTGCTAATCGCAATCCAGTCGACTGCTAATCGCAATCCAGTCGACTGCCAGATAGCAGTCGACTCTGGATAAGACAGTCGACAATTAGCAGTCGACCGCGGCGTCGACTGCTATGTGGCAGTCGACGTGTGGGCCGACTGCATTTAGCAGTCGACTGCGGGGGTCGACTGCCATGTCGACTACTAGTTTGCAGTCGACCCTGGCGGTCGACTGCCACGTCGACTGCCAAGCAGCAGTCGACCCCCGATGTCGACTGCGAATGGCAGTCGACGTGGCAGTCGACCGCCACATCGACTGCAAACTAGCGGTCGACTGCGGAGGTCGACTGCCATGTCGACTGCTAGTTTGCAGTCGACCCCCCATGTCGACTACGAATGGCAGTCAACGTGGCGGTCGACTGCCATGTCGACTGCTATTTTGCAGTCGACCCCGGAAGCTGTCTGCCACGTCGACTGCGAATGGCAGACATTGGACCTCCCCCCCCCTCCAAACATAAACAAATTGCTTTTGCAATGGATCCTATAGCAGATTACTCTAAACACTTTTAATATCATAGCATCTTTTATATTTAGTGCACGTTCAAGCGTCGGGACTATAAAGGGTTCACCGCTCATTAGCATTCATCATTCCCCCTCGCTCTAGTTGACCTTGATTGGCTTTTGGCATTCGTTGCAAGTGGAGAGAGGTAGTAGGTTATATTGGGATGGGCACGCGAAACGAATGGAAGCCTTGGTTTGTGCCCAAGGAGTGGACTCCAACATCCAAGAAGGTCGAGTGCAAATTTTGAGCGTTGGAATTAGTTTATAGGAAGGACCGCATGGTTGCCCATTTGGGATACCAAAAAAATGACGGCAAGATGCGGGGGGTGGCATTGTGTCAACATCAAGGGCCGATTGTAAAGTCTTTATTTTCGAGGTACGGCGGATCGTGGCCGCCAACTCCGGATGACTTTGTGGACGAGTGCGTTGAGGACAGGAGAGAAGCTATGGTCGGGTCCCAACAACAAACGTCATGCAGTGCATTGTCGAACGCGAACGGAAGCCAAACCGCTCCACCATCTCCCGCACCGTCAATGGCAAGGGAGTTGGTGTCTAGGACGACTCCCGAATCCCACCGACATTCCCAACGGCAAATGGGACTAAAGAAAGGGTTGCAAAATTCGACAAAACGAGACTTGGATATAAAATGGTCGCAAGCCTTTTATGAGGCTAATATCCCCATTAGTATTGTCCGCCATTCCGCGTTCATCCAGGCCGTTATGGCAACCGCCGAGGCTAGAATTATGTACAAACCCCCAACATACCATGCAATGCGCAAGAGTTTACTTGACGATGCACGGTTCAATACACAAAAAATCATGGAGTTGAAGACAACATCATCCATCCACAAATATGGGTGCACTATTTGTTCGGACGGATGGGAGAATGTTGTCCACCGCCCTTTGATGAACGTCATGCAAATTTGTCCGGCGGACGACGTGTTCTTTGGTTCCATCGACATCACCGGTAGTACAAAGGATGCCTCCTACGTGGCCACCGAGGTCAAACGCTACATCGTTAGAGTGGACCCCGCAAAGGTTGTTCAAGTTTGCTTCGATAATGCGGCGGCCATCAAAACCGCGGTGAGCAATATTAGCCGGGAATGGCCACACATATATTGGCAAGGGTGTGCGGCGCATTGTTTGAACTTGTTGTTGAAGGATTGGGGTAAACAACGATGGGCGAAGGACATCGTAGACAAGGCGAAGGACATTGTCAAATACATCCGGGCCCACCGATGTCCGACGGCGGTCTTCCTCATCTACTCGCCCAATTTGGGCTTGAAGATGTCCGGGTTCACACGATTCGCCACCAACTTCCTCATGATTGACCGGCTTCTAAAGGTGAGACATGCTTTGGAACAAACGGTTATTCATCCCGATTGGACCGCCTACGTGAACAAATTAAATAGAGGAGGCGATGATCGAAGGAGAAGTGCAATGGAGGCACGTCAAATCAAGACAACGGTTAATGACGACAATTTTTGGACAAGTTGCGATAATTACCGCCACATGTCGGAGGAGGTGTTGAAAGCATTGAGAGTGTTTGATGGCGTTGAACCGGCAATGGGCAAGGCTTGGTTGACCATGAAGAACTTGGAGAAACATGTGCTTAGCCTAAGGAATCCTCCTTTCAACCTAGCACACAACCTCGCTACCTTGGCCGAAGAAGATTTCTACAGCCGGTGGCGTATGATGACCACGGACCTACACCATGCCGGTGCAATCTTGAATCCTTATTTATTGGACGACAACGTCGTCCACGAAGACGCGGCCGTTAAATCCGGATTCTTGGACGCCATGAGGAGGTTGACCACGGGCATGGACGGTCATTACGGTCGGGTTGTGGCCAAATTTCAAGCATTCAAAGAGCGTAGAGGCGCGTTCGCCAATATGCCCCTAGCCATGGAAGCCAACATCCCACCCCACGAGTGGTGGGACCTTGTGGGCGAAGGTGGCACCCACTTGGCCCCTTTGGCAAAGCGAATATTGGCCCAAGTGTGCTCCTCTTCGTCTTGCGAAAGGAATTGGAGTAGTTATTCGTTTGTGCACAACAAGACTAGGAACCGGTTGAGTTCGGCGAGGGCCGAAAATTTGGTGCACATTTATACCAATTCACGGTTGACACGGGAGAGGGTTGATCGGGACTCGGCCGCATGGTATCTAGTGAACATGATGTCCGAAGACTCCGACTATTCGGCCGACGAGGATATAAATGGTGACCCCCCCGCGGGACCCGGCGGGGATTCCTCGGGGCCTTCGGACAACGAGAGCGATGGGGGACATGGTGGAGGGAATTTGGGCCTTGACAACCACAATGATCCGTTTGCATACGATGGACTTGACGCCGAGGACGATGGTGATTTTCACATGTGGGCCAACATAGCCGGTCGGGAGTTTCTCTCCACTACGCATGTGCGTCCCGCTACGCCGACAACTACAATACCCGATGTACCGATAGACATTCAACCCGTAGTGGATGAAGCTCTTGAAGCGGCTCCGAACCGGATGGACATGGACGAAGTCCCACCACATGCTTCCCTCATTCATCCACCGGCGGATGTTGTGCCCACTCCTATAGTGCCGACAACATATGCACAACCCATGCAAACTACACCACCCTTTCCCGAGCCCCACGGAGAGGGTACGTCCAATGTTGTCCTTAACACTAGTCCATTGCGAGGTATTGGACAATGCCCGGCCGTTGCGCGAGCACCGGAATCCGACTCGGATGACACATTGGCGCAACACATTGCGCGTCGGGCCCCAACAATACCACGCATGGGCTCCCGGTTGGTTGGTTCCCCCATCGGCATGCGCGCCCCATGCCCCACACCGGCTAGGCCACCCCCTAATATTGCATTGACAAACTTTGGTCGGACCACGAGAGGTCAAAAAAGAAAACGACAAAGGGATGTGCGAGAATGGAGGACTACCGGGGCCACCCCACTTGCACGTCTAAAAACTGACGGCATTATGGATGCAACGGGTTCAAGACCAATGGTATCGATTAGAATGCCAAGGGCTGGCACACGACTTAGTCGAATTCCCGGCCCGGCAATTGATGGCCACGAGTCCGACGCCCGAACAGATGACAATGCCAGTACGGACGATGAATCCGGCGTAGGCTGTGAGCCCAATATGGTGCTCACATGTTGTGTTAACCCTTAAGTCCCGTTAAACTTGACATTGACAATTATTCAAGTACTCAAAATTATAAAAAGTGTGAAGCTTTTGTGTTTAAGTTTAAGATTTAGTTTGAAGTGATGAGCGGTTGTTGTGTTGGGATTGGAGTAGAAGAAGTTAGTGGGTAGGAATTATGTTTGGTCAATTAGGTAGTATGAAGGAAAATAACGTATGATTGTGGAAGACAGTGGAGGGCTGCGAATGACTGCGAATTACATCGAATGACAGCGAATGACAACCGTTTAACAGTGAATGCCAACGAAGGACAGTGAATGATAGTGGAAGACAACGTTTGACAGTGGAAGACAATGGAGAATGGCGAATGACTGCGAATGACAGAGAAGGGTAGCGAATGACATTCGAATGACAGCGGAGAACAGTGCACTGCTGCGAATGACAGCAGACGGACAGAGACGAATGAAGGATGGCGATGAACGGAGGATGACGTCAAGCGGATGAGATCAGGGCGGATGAAGGCCGTTAGATCTAGGTTGGCGAGTGAAGACCGTTGGATCTAGGGGTTGGAGGAAGGTGGCTAGGGTTGTGACGGCCGCGGATGCCAACCGTTGAATCTAGGAGTTTAGATCAAGGGTTAGGGTGATGGAGGCCGTGGATGCCAACCATTAGATGTAGGTATGGCTTGATCTACGGTTGAGGATGCCTGGTGGTTGGAGGGGGTAGTCTCTTGGAGGAGAGCACGGAGGCTCATTCTCTCTCTCGCACTTGGGCTCCTCTCTCTCACACTAGGATTTCTTCCACTATGACTCCTCTCACACATTAAGATCTCTCACATTAGGATTGCTTGCACTAGGACCTCTTGCACTAGGATCTCTCTCACTAGTTCAAGGCTCACATGAGGTCACTTGTACTTCCTCTTTCTTGTGGTTAAGACGATCTATCTCTCTTTCCTCTCTTTTTAGGTAGGTAGATGCAAGGAGTGTGTAGAAGTGTAGCAAGAGGAAGGTTAGATAAAAGGGTTTATGAGCCCTATGAATGTTGAATGACAGGGTTTTTGAACCCTATTAAGGAGTTGTGTTGATTGTCTAGTGACATTAATCTTGAGATCCTAAGTTCATGAGCATACAAGTTGTTGCTTCATCTTTCACTTCAATAGTCCTTGCATTAGTTCTTACATTATATCTTGCATTAGTCCTCATCTTAATCTTCTGTATTATGTCATGCAGCAGTCCTCTGTATTAGATTTTGTACCAGACTCTGCAGTGGTGTTTTATGTGAAAACTCTGCATAAATGCATCATAGGAGTATTCTACAGCAGTGCATCATATGAGTTTTCTGCCTCACTGCATCATAAGAAGTTTCTGCATATTGCATCACAGGAGGTCACTGCATCACAGGAGGTTTCTGCATTACTGCATTACATAAGATTTCTACATTACTGCATTACATAAGATTTCTGCATCACTGCACTACATAAGATTTCTACATCACTGCATTACATAAGATTTCTGCATCATTGGAGGTTTCTGCATCACTGGAGGTTCTGCATCACTGCATTACATGAGTATGCTGCAGCAGTACATCACACAAGGTTCCCGAAACTAAGGGGTTAGCTAGGACATGTGAGCCATGGACCTCCACCTGGACTACAGACGCAAAGAGGTGGAGGTTTATGGCTGACATAGGCGAAGCTCCCGATGATAGTGATTACCAAGCACCGCCCCCAAGGGTAGCTGTGGGAGGCCACGGAGGACAAGGAATTTTATTCCTCAAGACAACGACAATGCCCCTTCATGAATGAATATTTATAGTAATGTCAAATGTCCTATGGTGTTCAATGGGTTTAGTTGTATTGGTGATCAATTTTTGTAATATCTATTTTTGGGTCTGTTTGTTGAAAAAATAATGTGAATTTCAAATTTGTATGTTGGATGTTGACTAGAAATTGAGCCTACATGTATGATGTGGAAGGATGAAATGAATGTCCAATGTGCACTAAGGTTAGGAGTAGGACACATGGAATTGATTTGTAATGCCAATAGGCCCTATGTAGTGTTGCATTTTTTATTCTATAGGTCGGAGGCGGCATTATAAAATATTTTTAAAAATATTTAAAAATATTTTTTATGTTTTTTTATTGAAAATCATCGAAGACATCAATCCGTGAGGTCCTTTATGGCAAATCATTGTCGAAAACATTCCCCTCTTCTAGGATTAGGTCATCGAGCTCTTCTCCGCCCAAATATTGATCCAAGAATGATGACATTGTAAATGCAGACCACCATTCACGACTTGTCCGATGTGCCATGTGGGGCGTTATGTATTCCAATATTTGCCAATTTGTGTGGCAAATTGGTAATGCTCAAGGCTCAAACATTGCCATTGAGTTTGAATGTACTAATGCTATATGGTAATATGGAACAATTGTCAAAGTTGAGCGTGTCTATATTTGCCCTATTGCCATGGATTGGCTATAGTCGTGAACTTATAATAAAAAACATTTAAAAATGCCGTAGAAATTTGTCGAGGATTTTAAAATGCATTTTAAACTGTGTATTTTAAGATAAAGTAAAAATAAATGCACCTCTAGCCCTATGTCATGTGGGAGGATGAAATGAATGTCCAATGTGCACTAAGGTTAGGAGTAGGACATATGAAATTGATTTGTAATGCCAATAGGCCCTATGTCATGGGCGAGGATGGAATTAATGTCCACACACACACACATATATATATTGCAAATACCCCCAAATATATATATATATATATATATATTGCACATACATCCATATATATAGCGCATACGTATAGAACATACGGTATACCGGGAACCCACATATATATTACACATACACATACAAATGTTACACATACATATTACAATTTGCACGTACACCCATACATGTTAGACATACATATTGCACACGGGTGTAGCTAATAAGGAAGTTATCATTTATTTAAATAGCGATCCACTTTTATTTCACATTACGGATCATATCTTTTACATAGTGCAATTATATCCACTAGGCCTAAACACATATACACGGTGTTTGCTAGGATTAAATCGGCGAACTATATAGAACACGAACCGCTACATCTACATAGAAAAATTATCATGGCAATAGTCGCTCCGAAGGACAAATCCAAAAATTGGTGCATCAACGATATTCGGCAGAACGTCCGTCGACTTGAAGCCAATATTCTCCATTGTCCACAAGCTTATCCCGCAAGTATTCAAGTTCCATGATCCAAATATCGTTGAGCCGAGCATGCTAAACTTCCCATCGAATTCGGATGGCAATGCGTTGCGTATGGCTGAACATGAAGAGGTTCAGTCGGAACGCTCGCAACAATTTGGCGAGCTCCAAAATCCCTCTCACGCCCCTAAATCGATGCCCCATTGGTATGTCTACGTCCCAAAGCGACATACGCAACGCGTTGTACACTTCTCCCGTACCAAAATGTTCATGCCAAGCTTTGTTAACTCCCATGTATTTATAAATACATATCAGAGTAAAAAAATTTGCCCTCACTTCACACCCCCGCACATAGTCTCCTCGGTGATATGGCTCCAAAAGAGGCTCAACGACCTTCGGCAATATGTGCTCCCCCACAATTTCGGCGGTTAATCCGGGTAAAAGTGTAGACGGTGCCATCTTTTAGTACAACCCCGAAATAGCAGCTCCTTCGTTCCTTGACCCTTTGTTCTCCGTATGCAAAGCTTGCTAAAACAGGCTATGGCCAATGGAGAACTTGGGAATGAGGGAATAGGGAGGTTGGATTGCTATATATATGCATCATTTGTCATGATTGTATGCATTTAATGCATGATTTGACTAAGCTAACGCTCTTCTCAAACCCTAACGCCTAATTTTGACTGTTGGGCAGCAGTTGATTACCATATTCGACTGCTAGGCAGCAGTCGATTCGCATATTCGACTGCTGGGCAGCAGTCGACTGTGGATGGTCGACTGCTACACAGCAGTCGACTGATAAAATCGACTGCTTCCTAGCAGTCGACTGTGGATGGTCGATTGCCTTCCAGCAGTCGACTGCTGGAAGACAGTCAACCATCTTAGTCGACTGCTAGGAAGCAGTCGATTGTGGATGGTCGACTGTTACACAGCAGTCGATTGTGGATGGTTGACTGCTACACGGCAGTCGACCATCCACAATCGACTGCTGGGCATTTATCAATCAACTGCTGCCCAGCAGTCGACTGATATAATCGACTGCCTTATAGCAGTCGTTTTACATAATCGACTGCTATGAAGCAGTCGATTTGCATAGTCGGCTGCTGTGTAGTAGTCGACCATCCACAGTCGACTGCTGTGTAGTAGTCGACCATCCACAGTCGACTGCTGTGTAGCAGTCGACTATGCAAATCGACTGCTACAAGGCAGTCGACTGTGGATGATTGACTGCTACACAACAGTCGACTACCTTGCAGCTTAATTTAGATAAATAATTAGGCACTGCCTAACCCAACCTGCCAACTCATTGGATGCCACCCGAGATCCCACATTGCGATATCCCTATAAAATCAAGTGTGCTACCCACCATGAGGCCACCTTGCCTCGTAGTGATTTTGAGGACCTTGTATGCGTCGCATACATTGCCAAGATCAACTACGGTGTGGGCAATCCATAGGATTGCGATGGTTGGGAGTGGCAAGATACGGGATGCAGGTGGTTCGTCAAGAAGTATGTATTACAATCCCCGACACGCATGGGGCTTGCCGGACGAACCGGACGAATTTACACCCGAGGTGGTTGCAGAGAACACACGAAATGAGGACGATTTGCGCAGTGTTTTACGTCCGATTCAAGGGTTCACTGAATTCTATTGGGTTCGACTGCCTAGGAGACAAGTTGATCGTCACCACCGCGGATACTTGGACGCCCAAGAAAGGCATGCATGCCGCATCGGTTACAATGAAAAACTTTTCCCATGGCACTTGTTTCAGGACCTTAGCGACGTTCTCATGAAGGGGAAAAATCAATTGTATTTTCGGAAAAACTATGGGACCTTGTGGAGGTTCTACCAAACCATAAAACACTTAGTGCATGACGCAATTCATTGGGGGTTCAACCAGTGCACCACGCACCAAAAGGAATATCAGGTGTATAGAGAGTACACACTTAGGTCGTCAATGTAAGATTTGCCCACGAATATGGTGAGAGCGTAGTATCAAGTTTGTACTTGCACGTATACTTACGTATGTTGTTAAGTTGGAAATGCGCAATATATGAATTCCCGGCAATATTGCGGTAATGTTTTCCGCTTGGTGTGAACTTATAATCATGCCACATGGAATCATTGTCATAGTTATTTGCATCGATACGTGTTTGATTCAAGTGCAAATGCATGTAGATGCAAAGTCCATGGTTTAATTAAATGTTGGTGGCAACCGATTGTGTGGGCAAACATAAGAAATGATCATTGTGCGACACTTGTACATTACTCCCAAAATTGATAGTGAACAATAATTCACTTATAAACATTTCCAAAATCATGGTTTTTCCCGCATTGTGTACAATTCAGTATCAAATAATGCCTCCTAGTCCAACGCCTATCTCACAAACACTAGCCAACATTCTTAATCCGGCTCCGAATCACTATCCAATGGAATGGGGGGTCCGCGGCTTGAGCTTGCACCGTTCAGATATGGTGGCCGTAGTGTCCGGCGCCTCGCCTCACGCCTACTCTCAGTGATGGCCCATAGTTCTTGCGCCGCAATCTCCCGGTCAGCTTGTGCACGAGCTCGCGCGCGCTCTCCAATGTGCAACCCCCTCGCGGCATTCGAATGGCGAAGGACATCTTGCATGGTGGGGGTAGAGGCCCCGTCACGGATGTCCAAAAGGCCGTTGACGTATTTCCACTCATTCATCCGGATTTGGACGTCCACCTCATTGAAGCTACCCTCTTATGTAACGGCCTCCTGCCTCTCCATATCGGCCTCAAAACTTGTTGTGTCCAACACGTGTTCCACATCCCAAGTTGTTTCCTCGCCCGGGACCGGTTCCCGTGGTAATACCCCCACTGTCACATTGCCGTTGGAGTCATACACGTATCCGTGGGGGTGAGGACCTGGGACGTATTCACCCGTCTCTCCGGCGTGCCCACCCACAACACGGTACAAAAATGCCCTCAACCCTACGGCCTGAGGAGAGGAGCCGGGGTAAAACTCATGAGCAACCCTTGTGTACATTTCAGGCGTGAAGTTTGTCGGGTAGCCTCGGAGGTCCTTCACATACCTCCGTGCACGCCAGCTATAAGCAGGAGGATCACTGTATTCTACGGGCGGCACACCATGGATTATTGTGTATTCAAAATCGGGAGGCATTCCCCATTGCACTCCGAATTGCTCGTACAACCTTCGATGCAGAGGGGCTTGGCACATAGGACAATGGCATGTTTGCAACATGTGTGGCAACAAACAATTCGGGTGGACCATGTGACCGCACGACCCAATGATCCATGCGCCTTCGGGTCCCCAAGGATTGGACCAAATGGGGCACATGCTCCCGTCCTTGATCCAATCGGGGACGCATGGCCATAACAAGGCTGGTTTGGCCGGGGGTATCACGATGCGGGATGATACTGCTGTATCCCATTGGAATTCATCCTCGGATCCCTTGGTCCACGCAATACTGGGGTAATGGTCGTCATCGACCGGGAGGTTTTCAGGATACATGAAATCCAATGGCGGCCACGAGGTGAAAAGAAGCCATCGTTCGGGCCATTGTTCACCGTGGTCCCTATAGTGGGTCAGCTCGTCCATCAATGCCCTCTCACGCGTGGCGAACATGATAGTGGCTGTGACCATGCCCATGTAGTCGTCCTCCAATAACCGGTTCCTCCTAATGACCCGGTCGTAATCAACCCTCATTGCCTCCAAGTTTGTTGTGGGCGACGGCTCCCGCCCTTGTCCATCACTACCAGACATTGCTTGTGGCATTTGTGGCGCATCAGCCCTCGCAAGTTCAAGATTGGTCAAACGTGCAATTTCGGCCTTCAACCCTTGGACCTCCTCGGCGTGTGCACGTCGGACCGTCTCCAATTCCCGTTCGTGGTCATATTTGCATTTTGCCAACTCCACCCTCAACGCCTCCACAACGTCGTTGTCGGCAACTACCAGTGGTGGGGTTGGCACTGCCGATGCCATCTCCACGTCAACGGGCGAAGATGGAGGACAAACCAACCGGGTACCATGTGGTGGTGTCATGTGGACCCTTTGTCGCCGGCTAGGTGGTTCAACCGTGTCACCAAAAGTACTCCACCCTTCGATTTCGTCCTAGCCCGAGTGGAATAGTATTGATGACACTTAGCAAACTCATATACCCAAGAAATATGAACTCAAGTACTACAACTTGAAGCCATAAATTATATTAAAATCCTTCACACCCAAACTAATGCTAACAAGAGGTCAAGCCCTCTTCAAGGCCAACTAGCCTTGGCTCCTAACTTCAAAACCATGCACACACATGTGCTCCTATCTTGCTTCCATACACCCACACTTATAACACGTGGGGTGCCAAGGAGCACGAAGGAAAGAGAGGATGAGTGAGGGAAGAATGAGGGATTATATAGTGAGTTGAGAGGGAGAGAGGGCATGAGGTAAGGATAGGGTGAGAGGATTAGAGCCTCCAATCACAACCCCTTAACCTTCTCCTTCTAAGTAGGGACTCATCCCATCCACAAGGCTCTCGATAAGCCTTCGAAATCTCCTCCTACTTTGTAGGCTCTCATCTAATCTTCTAAGCCTTCCTTCCTCAAATGATCAACAAAGATCCTAATTCAAACATTTAACTAACCTTGGCTTTCTACCTACCACACTTTACCAAGGTATGTCCTCATACTACTTAAATCCACTCCACACAAGCCTAATGCTTCAAACTTAGCTTTCTTCAAGCTTCACTCTTTTTATATTTTTGTGAATAATCATAAATCAACAAAACACTACGTGTAATGTTTTACAAGTGTTAACAACACATGTGGGCATCAATTTGGGCTCACATAATTGGCGACTATCTGGGACCGGCTCCTAGAATGTCTTGCTTGAAGTCAAGTGTCTTCATGTGTGGAATTGCTTGCACCTATTTCCGGCCGTTCGTGTCGGGAAGCTTTGTCCATTGAGTGTCTCCAATTGTACCGAGTTGTTAGGAAAGGTATTTGCCACAATATAAGGACCTAACCAAACCGCATCAAATTTGCCCGGAAAATCCTTTTTCTTCCCATCTTGGAGCATAACCAACATTCCTCGTCCTAATGCCCTCTTTTTGTGACGCTTGTCAAAGATAACCTTCCTTCGCCTTTGAATTGCTTCCATGTGTTGAGCGGCCCTCCGCCTCTTCTCATTCAATTCCTCTAGATCCCCGAGCCTATTTCTCAAAGACTCATTGTCGTTGAGGCGTGTCCCTATTGCAACCCTCAATGACTCCACCTCAAATTCAAAAGGGAGTGTAGCCTCAATACCGTAAACCAAAGAAAATGAAGTAGCTTGTGTTGTCACTTTGTAAGTCGTCCGATAAGCCCACAAAGCCGCGTTTAACTTGACGTCCCAATCTCTCTTTGAGTCGATGACCGTCTTGCGTAAAATGCCCACTAGAATCCCGTTCACCCGCTCTGTTTGACCATTAGTTTGAGGGTGATAGGGAGTAGTCTTCCTATGGTCGATCTTAAACCTCTGAGTCATCTCTGAAATGAGGTCATTAAGAAAATGTGTACCTCTATCACTAACTAGAATCTTTGGGACTCCAAACCTAGTAATGATATTTTCATACATAAATGTGGCGGCATGTGCGGCCGTGTCGGTTTTTACCGCCTTGGCTTCCGCCCATTTAGTCAAGTACTCGGTAGCTACAACAATGTATGCCATCCCTCTCGAAGAGTGGGGATGGACCTCCCCTACATAATCTATTCCCCATTTCTCAAAGGGAACTAGTGGTAATGAAATGTGCAATGGCATCTCCATCCTAAGGTCATTTCGAGCGTACCTTTGACAAGCATCACACCTTCTAACATAGTCGTGTGAATCCTGAAACAATGTAGGCCAAAAGTAACCTGCTCTAAGGATTTTCTGGCCGGTAAGTTGACCAGAAAAATGCCCTCCACAAGCACTATCATGTTGAGTGGTCAAGAACTCTACAATTCCGGCATACCAATCCGGTGTGGACGTGACTACAAACAATCTATCATCCATGAGGCTATCATCTATTGGCGTAGTGCCCATCTCCTCCGACAATCTAGACAAGTGGTCGGCTTGTAAATGCATGCGGCCCGGTTTATATTCCACCGTGTAATCAAACTCTTCGAGTAACAAGACCCACCTAGCCAACCTTCCACTCAACTCCGGCTTGTTGACCAAATATTTAATGGCCATGTGATCCACAAAAAACACTACCAGATTACAAAGAAGATAGTGCCTAAACTTCTTGACCAAAAATACCATGGCTAGACACTCTCTCTCCGTAGTGGAGTAATTCCTCTCCGCGGAAGTCAATTGCTTACTAGCATAAGCTACGGGTAGATCCTTCCCCTTCTCTCCCGTGGATTGACACAAGGCACTACCCACCGCTACGTTGCTAGCATCACAATACACATGAAAAGGCTTTTCCCAATCCGGTGGCCTTAAGACGGGATAAGTGCTCAATTTTGATCTCAACTCTACAAAGGCTTTTTGGCACTCATCCATCCAAACAAATCTGACATCCTTCTTGAACAATTGAGTGATAGGGACCGCTATCTTTGCAAAATCCGGAATCAACTCTCTATACCACCCCACATGTCCTAACAACTTAGAGATTTCGTTGGCATTTTTCGGAGTTTCTAACCCGTCAATGACCGCTATCTTGTCGGGATCCGGTTCTCTTCCCTTTTGGCTCACAACATAACCCAACAAAACTCCCCTTTGTACCCCTAGGAATGTCTTGTCCGGATTTAATGCCAACCGCATTTGCCTACACCTAACTAAGGCCTCTCTCACACAATGCACATGCTCCTTAGTGCTAGATTGGGTACTAAAATCATCAATATAAACTGTCATGGATTTGAAGAGCAAGTCGCTGAAGATATACATGACTAGTCGTTGAAATGTAGCCGGTGCGTTGTATAAACCAAATGGCATTACCACCCATATGAAAGTCCCCCAAGGTGTTGTAAATGCCGTCTTGTGTAAATCCGCTAATGCTATGGCTACTTGGTTGTAGCCGGCGTATCCATCCATGAATGTATACCGCTCATGACCCCCTACCTCCTCTAACAACAAGGTAATGAATGGCAAAGGAAAGTGATCCTTTTGCGTACAATCATTGAGCTTCCTATAGTCTACACAAACTCTAAGCTTCCCATTTTTCTTTTTCACTAACACCATGGGAGAAACCCAATCCGTAATCTCTACCGGCTTTATAAACCCAGCCTGCAACAACCTCTCTAATTCTGCTTTGAATAATAATTGCAATCTAGAATTCATCCTTCTCTCTTTTTGTCTCACCGGTTTAGAGCCTGGAACTAACGGAATACGATGCTCAACCATCTCTCTAGGAATCCCCTTGAGTTCATCGTATGACCATGCAAAGGTATCACTAAACTCATCTATCAAATCGCTATACTCTTTGATCTCCTCGTCATCGAGTTTAGAACCCATCTTCATTGGTCTAACCTTGCCATTCTTCATTTTGACATCCACAAACTTCCAATCTTCTTCGACCACTCGTGTTTGCTCCTCGGTATCTCTATACCAATCGTTGGGGACATTAGGATAATCCTTGATATCATGACCCGCTATAATGCCCGTAGAAGTAGTTTTAAAATGCAAAGCGGGCTCTAATTTTGAGAGTTCTAACATGGCCTCCTCATCTTGAGTCCCATCTACATGTACCAAACTCACATCACTCAACTCAATATCATCTAACCATGGAGTGAGTCCTCCCTTCACCCATTCCTCCTCCGTGAGTGTGGGAGCACACGGACACCAAAAGTTCCGGATAGGCGCTTTTCAGTGCCTAATCCGGTCTGTCCGGATGATCCGAGTATCGTCCAGGGATTCTGTGAAGTGCAGGATGTCAAGGACCCTCTTTTCTTGCTCGAAACTCGACCACCGGCCGGATCGGCTTTCCGGATCCGGATGGTCCTTTGGAAGTCCTTATCCCGGGACTTGCCTTCCGGATTGAACCTCTACCAATAAGTCTTACTCCTACATTCCTCTCTCCTCAATATCTACCTACCTACATCCTACCTCCATTGATGATTGGGTTCATCCGGCGAAGACGTCCCTGTATGGTCAGAATCCGGATTCTCTCACAACCAGTCCGGATCGGCCTAATCTTTCCTGGCAGGTCACACAGAGAATCCGGATGGTGAACCGGAACTACAACGACAGAAAGGTCAAGCTTCGTCCGGAGATCTGTCAATCCGGGATAACTGGGCGATCCGTGCCACTTTCCGGATTGCCCCGCCCAAGGGTAGTGAGACCTCTTCAGAAGATCGGATGGCGTAAGTCCGGCACCTCCGGATCCTACCCAGTCCTAACGACGGCTATCTCACATGGACGTTACCCAGGCATCCGGAATAATGAGGTTTCCTTCCCACTACACGCCGGAGAGATCCTCCGGGCCGGAATCCTAACCGTTCCGGTTTCTCTCCTCCTTCCGACAGACCGATCCGGCTACAGCGAACTTAGGCTCTACTGAATCTGAGATAACTGGGCGATCCGTACCACTTTCCGGATTGTCCCGCCCAAGGACAGTGAGACCTCTTCAGAAGATCGGATGGCGTAAGTCCGGCACCTCCCTGATCTTACCCAGTCCTAACAACGGCTATCTCACATGGGCGTTACCCAGACATCCGGAATAATGAGGTTTCCTTCTCACTACACTCAGAAAGGAGCCATAGTACTGCAGTCGGATCCGATCCGGGTTTCCTCTCCTTTGTTCTATCCGTACTTCCTACTCATTCATTCCCTCTAGATCTGCAACATTCTCCTAACAGTCCGTGCACAAAACAAGTCAGAATAGATTGAGAACTAGAGCTTTATTGAGTGGGAAGCAACACAATACAACAATGGAGAAGGGAACCCCTTCTCCTGCCCCTTATTCAGCCTTAAGTAGAGGCTGTAATCCCTAACTGAAGGTGGCGGCGAAGTTGGCCGCCCTCAAAAAACCCCTAACTGCGAGAAATCCGGAACTTCGCCCTTTGCGGAAATTCCGGATCTCGATCCGCTTTTTGCGCTGACAGAATTTTGAATTACAAGTTCGCCAAAAGTCAAAATCTGCCTATTCCTGCTTTTCCTAATTCTGATCTAACTACAGCTGTCTGCCTAAGCCTACCCTAGCTGGTGCGATGCTTTTTCGAAGCCGTCCCACCTTGGATTGGCCTGCTGGCCCACTGATTCCGGACACCTGTCTAGCATGCTGGCCCACTGATTCCGGACACCTGTCTGGCCTGCTGGCCCATTGATTCCGGACACCTCCACCTAAGGTCAAGTGGTAACCGTTTTAACGGTCCGGACGCTCCAGACCGGATCGTTCCCAAACGGTCTTCCCAAGCTAATTTCCGGCATGGTCAAAGTCTCCGTTTTAACCATTTTAACGCGTAAGGCGGATGCCTAGAACCTTATTTCCTAAAACAACTAACCTACCCTAGGAAACCCTACTTTAATAACAATCTCAGGGTATTATCCGGATATTAACCCGGTTCGGAAGCCAATCCGTACTTCCGTGGATTTTCGGACTCCCACAGTGAGAACCTCACATGGCTCTAAGGACAAATAATCTTCTCTAGACACATCATCTTGGAGGATACAACTATGAGTCATCATCATGACATCGATAATGGACTCCGGGTATTGTCTTAGCCAATGTGTAAAATCTCCATCAACATCTTGATTGTAAAAGCTAGGACCTAAGAACCCGTTAGAGGAATACATTTTAGCCTTCTCCTTGTTTTGAACAACCCCCACCAACGTATCCTCAAATTTTTCATTACTTCCGCCATTCTCCTCTTCATCCGACATTGGATCAATCTCCTCCCTAACCCAACCACTTAAAGGTGCTATTGAGACCTTGACCCTATTATCTACGGGACCATAAGTGATAGAAGGTTTTTGTCCTCCCTAATATACTACGGCGTTAGACATCCTTAACCAAGGTCGTCCTAACAAGATGGGAAATGCATCCTTATTGTCGTGCATCTTAATCACTTGAAAGGTCACAATGTATTCTTCACCTCCCGTGCTAAGTCGACAATCCTTAATAATCCCCACCGGAACCAGCGGACTTTGGTTAGCCATATTGATGACGAATGGCGACGGACCGGTCAAACTTAATCCCAATTTCCTCATAGTGTGCTCGGGTAGAATATTGAGACTACTTCCACCATCCACCAATACATGAGGAACCACCTTGTCCACTATCGTTACTTCAATCTCCACCGCCTTGACTTCCCGAGTTCTCCCTTGCATTTGGACCCTCGCCGACACTCTAGTCTTTGGCCTCTTAGCCCTCCTATTCACAGGCATTCCGTCCTTCAAAGTCTTCCTAGCTACCAGTGAAATTTCTAATAATTGACCAAATGTGATATCGGCCTTTAGTGAGCTTAAGTCGGCCCAAAGGTCGTATCCATCTACTCTATCGGCCTTAGGCCTTCTAACACTATCAAACTCCTCTACGGGAATGCCCGGACCTTCCCACTCTCCTACATCACTACCATCTAAATCATGGATGACATTAGATCTTTCCCTCTCATGGACAATTTCATTTTCTCTCTCTAATGCCTTAGTGGCCTTCCTAGCTTCTCTAGTTACATTCTCCAAATCCGAAAAATAAGGAATTTCTCCTAAGGGATTTTCCTCTTCTTCCTCCTCCTCTACTTCTAATGGTGCATTACCTCTCATTGCTCTAGTGGTAACGGCTAATGCCGGGGCCTTATGCACAACTTCCTCTTTAAGATCCCTCAACTCATATGATATAGAGTTAGCATGTGGAGGACATGGACCCTGGCCATTAGTAGGCACCTCTAAATTTACCGGAATGGTGGAGGCATTCATAAATCGGACATCTTGAGACGTGGATGGTCCCATTTGTCTAGGTGATTGTGTGACTTGACCTCCATGCCCCGGAAGGTTTGTATTTCCATCATAGTAGAGGTTGGAAGGTTTAAGGTTATTAGTACCTTCACTTTGTGGATGGAAACCTCTCATGACATCTTGACCCGATTGTTGTGTGTTGGTTGGAGGGTTTGGTGCTCCACCTACCTTATCCGGATGACGACATTGGTTAGACGGATGTGGACCTCCACAATTACTACACCCTTGACCTTGGTTTTCCGACCAACATTGTCCTACAACATGATACCTCCCGCAAAGATGGTGAAATTCTTTCTTCTCGGTATTTTGGTTATTTTGACCTCGAGGAGGCGGACCCCGGTTGTTTCCTTGGTTTTGATTTTGATTTGAACCTCTTTGGTTTTGTTGCGGACCGTTATTGTTCATTCTTTGATTGCGATTTGGCCCATTTCTACAAAACTGAGGCGTATGACCGTGTTGTTGACATTGAGTACACCAAAATCCCGATGAGTGATTACCCGACTCGATTTGAGGTGGAGGACCGGGTTGTTGATTTTTAATTAACAAGGCCATTTGGTCCGTGAGATTTTGGAATTGTTTCAACATCGCCTCTTGAAACCCTAGTTGAGTAGCACCTAACCGCTGCTCTACTTCTTCAATTTGAGGGTCTGTTCTAGGGGCCGGCAATGCTAACATGGGTGGGGGAGCCCTCACCGCTAAGGGAAGCGAGACCGCTTCAATGGAGACATATGGAGGACGGTTAAATGGCCTAGTTGGATCCACTCCCGATTTAGGTAGGAGAGGGATGAATTGAGGGATTAACTCATCCTCTTTCCTCCATAACCGCTCATAATCTCTCTCGATATGTTCCATGTCTCTAGCGGCTACCTTAGCCTCGGCTAGGGTGCGAGGGTTTCTTTCTAACACACCCCTAATAGTATTTGCTTTGACAAACCCTCTCATAAAGAATTGCATTAGGGTATCATCGTTGAGCAAAGTACCTACGTATCTTGCGCACACTAAGTCAAATCTCCTAATGTAGGCGGAAATCTCTTCATCCCTCCCTTGCCTCATAGTCATTAAGGCTCTAAAAGCCATACTTTGACTGACTTCGGGTCGAAATTCATTTAGAAACTCTCGTTGTAATTGATCCCAAGTTTGAAAGTGTCCCTCGTCGTGATCTCTATACCACTCGTAAGCTTCCCCGTCTAAGGTCGTAGGAAACCACACTAACCAATATTGTTGGTTGGTAATTAATGAACTAATTACCCTCTCAACGAATCTCTCCATGTGCCTAGACGGATCCTCATCCTTGGTCCCATAGAATTTTGGGAGGTTAGACGGTATATCTACCGAAACCAATCCTTGGGGTACGATTATTGGTAGGCCTCTCGGCCTTACCAATGGATCGATGGGAGGAAATGGAGGCAAGGGAGGTATGGGAGGTGGAATTCCACCTCCCCCTAGAGGATCCATGGTGCTAGGTGACCCTCTCTCGCTAGATCCACTAGTACTCACAAAGTTTTCTTGTCTAATTCTATTAGACTTGTTAATTATTTTCTTACTCAATTCGGAAGGAAGATTACCTTCCTCACTTTGAGTAGATATTGGTAATACTTCAACTAATGGACTAATTAATGGTTCAACATTTGAACTAACTTCTATACTATCATCTACTCCCTCTACTACTTCCTCAATATTAGACAACCTACGCTTAATAACATTCTTTTTTAACCCTAATGCTAACTTAGGCTTTTGAGATCTAGTATTTCTTTGCATCCATAATGTAGCGATCAACCCTTACTTTGACCAATCAAAATTCTCACAACTCTCACTCTTTAATGTTACCACTTAGCTTGTGTGATAAAGGGTTTTGGAAGTGAGGAAGAGAGACATGCAATTTCAATGAACGATCCCAAACAGGGGATGGCAAGCTCGTGTTAGCATCAAGTTTAATGAGAGAATCACCTCATCATACCCCCTTTCCGCGTAACATTTGCAACAAGACCTCACGTGAGGGGCTGACCATTCTTATGTACCATGTTTGGAATCGAGGCTTCACCCTTCGATTCCTCACATTATACTATAAGTCCGGAATTACCCTCTCCGTTAGTCAACGACAAAGACGTATACAAAAATCCTTTTTTTAATTATTTAAATTTTCAATTGGAAGAAGGTTGCGTACCTGAAGCAATTTGCTACCTCCTGCTTGTTAGTCTCTTCTCTCGACCGTGATTGCTTAAACACAACGACACTTCAACAATTGCAATTGAAAAGCAATAACCCCCTAGTTGAGAACTTTAAACGCTCACACCGGAGTGAATGTTTAAAGTTGAGATTCCTAATTTTTAATTATGCCTCTTCCTCTTAGTGAACTAATGCGTGCCCTATTAATGTGATCTTAAATTATGCCATCCCAAGGAAGGTTGAGTAGTCACCTTCGCCGCGCTCCCTCCTTAATTGAAATTGCATAACTTTGAAATAACTTAAAATAAAAAACTAACCTTTCACAAGCGCTCCTTCCATACTTGTCTCCCACTCCTAGTTCTCCTACCGCCTTCCAAGTCTTTCTCCTCCGCCGCTTGTCTCCCGGCGAATATGAATTACGCATTTCATTTTCACCATAATTCTTCCCCTAAATAAAAAATGAAATTCAATCAACTACCACGATTCAAAGAACAAATGGGAGTTTCACAAACCTTACCTCCGTGAACGACGACGTGCCGCATCAACGCCGCATAAGCTTCTCCGTCTTCTCTAGTCCAATATGTTGTATCGTCCGAGTTCCCGTAGGCCAAAAGTCGTTTAACGGCGGGATGAGCTCGAAATGCGGCCGCTACTAGATAGCGGTACCCCCATATGTCGTACCGATAGTGCTTCGCCCTTCGAAGGTCTTGAGGTTTAAATCGCCTCGCATTCGGGATTGGACATACAAAAGATTGGCCGTACACTCGTTCTACATAGTTCACCCAATCGACTATTTCTTTCTTTATGTAACTACAATGAACTTCTACTTCTATTACTTCCTCTATAATAGATACATCTCCGTCGTCTATAGACATCTATAAACTAAACTATTATATTAAACCAAAAGCACTTCTAGCCTCCCGGCGGACGCACCATTTATGTCACCAAAAGTACTCCACCCTTCGATTTCGTCCTAGCCCGAGTGGAATAGTATTGATGACACTTAGCAAACTCATATACCCAAGAAATATGAACTCAAGTACTACAACTTGAAGCCATAAATTATATTAAAATCCTTCACACCCAAACTAATGCTAACAAGAGGTCAAGCCCTCTTCAAGGCCAACTAGCCTTGGCTCCTAACTTCAAAACCATGCACACACATGTGCTCCTATCTTGCTTCCATACACCCACACTTATAACACGTGGGGTGCCAAGGAGCACGAAGGAAAGAGAGGATGAGTGAGGGAAGAATGAGGGATTATATAGTGAGTTGAGAGGGAGAGAGGGCATGAGGTAAGGATAGGGTGAGAGGATTAGAGCCTCCAATCACAACCCCTTAACCTTCTCCTTCTAAGTAGGGACTCATCCCATCCACAAGGCTCTCGATAAGCCTTCGAAATCTCCTCCTACTTTGTAGGCTCTCATCTAATCTTCTAAGCCTTCCTTCCTCAAATGATCAACAAAGATCCTAATTCAAACATTTAACTAACCTTGGCTTTCTACCTACCACACTTTACCAAGGTATGTCCTCATACTACTTAAATCCACTCCACACAAGCCTAATGCTTCAAACTTAGCTTTCTTCAAGCTTCACTCTTTTTATATTTTTGTGAATAATCATAAATCAACAAAACACTACGTGTAATGTTTTACAAGTGTTAACAACACATATGGGCATCAATTTGGGCTCACAAACCGGCAACCCTATGGCAATGTTGTGCTCGTCCATGTTTGACTCGGCGGCCGGTGGAGTCCCCACAATTTACTGATTTGTTCCCGCAAGGAAATCAAAATAAGATTGGACCGTCGGAGGATTCATTGGAGTTTGCCATGCCAATGGAATCGGACAGCCAGCGTTCCGGCCTAGCACGGCACTTGGTATGACCGTGACCCGGCGTGCCTGCCTCAAGTCCGCGCTCGTGCGGGGTATGGTGGACCAGTCGATATCCACTCCCAAAATTACCTTCGCGTAGACCATTTGGCATAACCACATTAGCATATGCCCGCGATCAAATTCCCTCGGTGCACCCCACAAGAAATCCCACACCTCCTTGCACCGTTCTCCAAATATTTGATGGCTCACCTCCCTCCATATGCCATAGCGTTGTCTAGACATCCGTTCAGCATTCGCGCTAGGAACGAACATCCTCGTCAAATGGGTCCACTCTACGTACCTTCGGACCGTGCTATACAGCCACATGCCCCTCTCATTTTGCCAGCTAGGATTGGCGAAAATGTTCGGGTCCCGCGCCACCTCCAAATTGATTGGTTGCGGCCTGCCCCTCGGTGCATTGCCGCGTCTTCTAGCGCCTACCGACCCCGGTGTCGATTGCGGAGTCCCCCCCGGATCCAAATCCCCGCCACGTGGAGGTTCCGGCGGCAAGTTATCTTCGTCTGCCATCGTTGCCCCTAACCCCTAGCTTTGTATGCCTACTATAAATTAAACCTAATATGGTAGCACTTCCAAAATAAGCGCCACCACCCAAAAAAAAAATTCCAATCCGCTAAAACCAAATTAAGGCCGTTCAAAGTTCAAACTACATAATTAGATGTAAACCACTTTCAAAATAAGTGTTCACGTATAACAGTTTCCGGTATGGTTCAAAATAACCGCAATGGGGTACAATGTAGACCGTATATATGTGGGTTGCAATACACACATTAGGCAGTTACAGTATATCGTATGTACCGTATACGTATTTCAGTACGTATGTCTACCTGTAGCCCTCCAGCTCACCTCTATCTCCTAATGGCAAGGGCTGATTAACAACCTAGACCCAAATGGAGGGAGGTGGGAGTGAGGGAATGAAGGAAGTGGGATCCATATATACCCCAAGGAGGTGTCCTTTCGATTAGACGCCCCCTGGACCAACCCATGGACGCCACGTGTCCATGGGTGTCTCTACGCGACTGCTCATGGGCAGTCGCACCCCATTCAAGTCGACTGTTAATAGCAGTCGACCATAGGGTGCGACTGCCCACCAACAGTCGTCCACACTTTGTCGATTGCTATTAATAGTCGACTTGAAGGGCAGTCGACTTGAAGGGCAGACGACTGCTTGTAAGCAGTCGCATCCCTTCGTCGACTGCTAATAGCAGTCGACAAAGGGGTGCGACTGCCCACTAGCAGTCGTCCGCACTTTATCGACTGCAGTTGGGCAGTCGACTGTCCAGGTCGACTTCTAATAGTAGTCGACGAAAGGGTGCGACTGCCCACCAGCAATCGTCTGCCCTTCTTCGTCGACTGCTAATAGCAGTCGACGAAGGGGTGCGACTGCTCACGAGCAGTCGTCTGCCATTCAAGTCGACTGCTATTAGCAGTCGACCATAGGATGTGACTGCCCACCAGCAGTCGTCAGTCCTTGAAGTCGACTGCTAATAGCAGTCGACGAAGGGGTGCGACTGCTCACGAGCAGTCGTCTGCCATTCAAGTCGACTGCTATTAGCAGTCGACCATAGGATGTGACTGCCCACCAGCAGTCGTCAGTCCTTGAAGTCGACTGCTAATAGCAGTCGACTATAGGGTGCGACTGCCCACCAGCAGTCGTCTGCCCTTCAAGTCGACTTGGGTTGTCGACTGTAGTTGGGCAGTCGACAGTCCAAGTCAACTGCTAATAGCAGTCGACTTGAAGGGCAGACGACTGCTCACAAGCAGTCGCCCGCCTGTCGTCTACTGCTAATAGCAGTCGAATTTCCATGTCGACTGCCCAAGAGCCGTCAACAACCCAAGTCGACTGCTAATAGCAGTCGACTAGTTATGGTAGTCGACTGCTCTTGAGCAGTCGACATGGAAATTCGACTGTCGTCAGCAGTCGACACCCCTATACGACTGCCCTTGAGCAATCGATTCAGTGTGTCGACTGCCTAGTAGAAGTTGCTGTAACTCGTCGACTGTCCACTAGCAGTCGACACTGTTGATGACAGTTTACCCTGTGTGACGACATGGTAAACTGTTTTACCCCCCCTAAACGGACGTGACGTTTTCAGGTCTGCCGTCACGTCGCTGTCTCAGGACGTGACGCGACGTGACGTGTAATCCCTGGTTAGACCATTAGTCGAAATAAAATCCAAGAGTCTAGGTTGAGGTGGATCATAATACACTTGCCATAAGATTTTCTTTGTCAATCCAAAAGCATCTACATAAATGTGTTTACACTTATGTAATAATTGAAATCTTGACAATAATCTATTGTGGCCTTGACCCTTTTTCTTTTCCACTAAAATGCAAGCACTAGTCTCAAAGGGTTCTTTTGCTTTTACCTTTTACATAAGCACTTACATACTTGGCTAGGTTTCCGGAATATGAATCCATAAGTAAACAATGACCAAAAACCTTGGAATCTTAACTAAAAAGTGTATCTAGTGGGCTTTGGAGATAAGAAAATTGGTTAAATGAATTGCCTATCTTAGACTCTAAGATTTGAACAAGATAATCCAAAAATTCTAATCTTGATCTTCTTTCTACCTCAACAGATTGCCCACAATCTTTCTACTGAGGATTTAAAAATCCTTTTCCGCTTTGTCAATAGTGGAATTAGACTTCTTAGGGCAAGTAATATTAGCCCTATGGCCATTTTCTTCACAAAAGTAGCATTTCCCTTCTTTCTTTAAGGCTGCAACTCTTTTGTAGTCAATCTCCCTACCATTAGTGACCTTCATGGTAGATTTCTTTTGATTCTTGATTGGACCACCTACTCCTATAAAAGGAGTTTTTTTCTCACTATTCTTAGTAGATGCAATCCCCAACTCAGATTTAACTTGTTGGAAATTAGAATCTACATAAACATCATAGGTAACTAACCCCTGAAAATCCTCCCAAGGTTGGGCATCATTCAATGGGTCCACCGCTACCTTTAGTCTTATTTATGGCTTTAACCATCAATAAAACGGTGAATCTTATCACCAACACTCATAGGTAAAGTAACAATTTCTGCACATAAGTTTTGAAACTCATTGGCATAACTCTCAATTGACGAGTGCTAAGATAACTTACCAAGCGGCACGGGTAGGCTTAGTACACTTCACTGGCTCCTTCACTATATTAGCTTCCAAAATCACCAACTTCACCCCATTGCGCTCCTTGGCCTTTTTCAATTCTTCCATCTCCAATATAAGGTTTTGAATAGTAATACTATTCTCTAATGTATTCTCCATCTCTAGGGTTACTGAAACATTATTCTCAAGAGATGCCATCTTTGTTTTGAAAATAAAACATGCTCTGATACCAAATGTAACAAAACTTTATTTCTTTGGCATGAACCACCCAACCACGAGATAAGATCTAAAAGAACCCTTACTCTTGCGCAAGAGCCCTTTATATACCTCCCTACCATGCCCAGTTGTCTTAAGTTTAACTAAAATAAAAGCATGTTCATTATTAGCAACTATAATGAACTCTACTCTATGCTTTTAATTTAAACTCATTCTAGACTACCGTTATCTTAGTTCTAGTCAACATATACCAATAATGGCCCATGTTACATGCTAGCAGTTAAACACATCTTTAGATATCTGAACGGGACTAAGAACTTGGGTTTGTGCTACAAACAAGGAGATTCAGATATCTTAATTGGATATGCAAACGCAAATTGGGTAGGAGATTCGCAGGATAAAAAATCTACTACTGGATATCTTTTTAGGTTAGGAGAGACACCCATTACTTGGAATAGCAAAAAAACAAACTACAATAGCACTATCTTCAACTGAAGCTAAGTATATGGCACTTACAGAAGGCACAAAAGAGGCCATATGGTTGCGTAGACTACTCCAAGAAATTCAAGTACTTCAAGATACAACTTCAACAATGATTTTTGGGGACAATCAAGGAAGTTCAAAGTTGGTTCACATCCCAATTTTTCACTCTCGGACAAAACACGTGGACGTCCAACACCACTTCATTTGAAAAAAAAGTAGAGTCAGGCCAAGTTACCCTAGATTATGTTTCCACCAGAGACCAATTGGCCGACATCCTTACTAAGCCGTTGGGCATAATCAAAAGATTGAGAGCTCAACTTGGATTAGAATGGATCACAAAATGATTTTATTCATATGAGAACATTGACTCCTCCTATAGATCATCGAAATTTGGGCATGACACTGGATTAGGAGGAGACTCAGTATTTACAACATAGATAGGTATCTTGATGATGATGGAAAGACTTGATTCCATTTCAACCCTTGCCATGACCACTGTCACAAATTTGAAGGCATTCTAAGTCTTCGTCACGAACGAGAGGGGGTGTAGAAATCTCAATATATGTGGCACGATCTTCACTGTTTCTAACAGTCAATTAATAGTCACATAGGAGAATCTAGTAAGATCATTAGTGTTAGCTGCTCACCCTAAGTGGGGATTTAATTAGGAACAATCTTCTAGATTAATTAGTCAAGCTCATAACTAGGAACAATCTTCTAGGTAGGTTAGTCATAACATTATTCAGATTCATAACAGTGTTTTGTGGGACTGACAATATTCTATAGAATATCCCTCATATTCAGCCTAAATGATGAAATATTTTGTAGAATACTGTCAGTCCCACAAAACACTATTATGGATCTGAATAATGTATGGTCAAGCTCATGGCCGGGCTCACTTGTATATAATGAACCATTGTTCATTTGGAATAAGGTAGAAATACCATAACCCGTGAAAATAAGGTGATTCGCATTGAAGATTTGGTCTTCCAATCATGAGATAATTTTCCAAGATAGACGAGAAGGATTCATGAAGAATGCAAGTTGTTTCATATTTTTCTGCCCTGTACAAAAAATGCTACAATTTTTCAAAGTGGAAAGTTGTCAAACCCCCTACTCGTTTACTAGATTCTCCCTACACCGAACACGGTAATCCGCATTTCCATACATAACATTGCCTAAATCGGTTACCTCATGAGTACATTAACACTTGTCTCCCATTGGCTACACTAAGTGTACACGCATTGAAGTTGCTGCCGAGCCATGATCCGTTTCAGAAATGACACTTCACCATTATGACGGCGGTCTAGTGCACGGCTAGAGGGTGGTTAACTGCTTATGATATTTCTACCTTATATCTGCACAGTTCCTATCGTAGGCTTGTGTTTCTTCAAGAGGTCTGGTCTCACAATAGCGTGTGATCTGCACAACAAAAGTTAAGAGATGTCATCAGAGGCTAGTCAATAAAACATGTTATGTCAACAAACTTGATGGCATTAGTAACTATGGGGTATGAAAGATTAAAATGAGGACAATTTACAGGAAAGAGAAACTGTGGGACATAGTTTGTATAGAATCAACTGTGCCCAATATAGATGTAGATTTGTCCCAACCATGAGAAATAACTGGGTCTGGGAGCAGTCACACTAAAAGAAAAATAGGAGAAAGCTACGGGCATCATGATCATGAGTGTCAAGGATAGTATCATTTCAATAATCTAGGATATTGAAGGCCCAGCAATGGCATAGAGAATGTTGAAGTCTTTTATGAGCCCCAGAATTCAACAAGAAAGCTAATGCTCAATCACAAGCTTTACAACATAAAGATGAACAAGGGCACATCTATGAATGACTTCATCACAGATATCAAAGACGTTGTTACCCAGCTTGCGAGCGTCAGAAAACTCATACAAGAAGAAAAGGTGGTTCAGGTAATACTAGGAACCCTTCTTTTTTTTGAGACAGAAGGCTGACAGGCCAGTGCCAAAGCACAGGAGGCAGTTGACCACCTGGCAAGTTTCTGTCAAGTAGAGAGGAGATCTCAAAGTTGGGAATCGAACCAACAACCTCTTCCTTGAGATTTGGGTATCCCTCCACCATCGCCCAGTAGTTTAGGGTCGTCTCGGACCATGAATATCCCTAATTTGACATGATGGGAGCCCTTCTTGATAGTTATGAATCATTTATCCAGGGACTTCTCACCCAAGATGAACTCCCAAGTTTTGAAAAACTTGCTGGAAAGTTACTATTGGACAAAACTAGGAGAGAGTTCAAATCCGGAAAAGGGGAGAATGAAGCACTGATGCTTCGTGGTAGATTTAATGGACCACCCCGATTCCATCATCCTCCAGGTCAACCACCTAGACAAGATTTTCACAGACCACTACACTAAATAGGATATTTAGTGTTTGATACACTAAATACAAACGCATACACTAAATATCAATAACCCTATGAAAGTAAGTAACATTAAATGTAAACTCAAACACTAAATATCAACTATGGTAATATGTGGAAGTTACATGTTTGAATTTAGTGTTAGTAAGGATATGAAAAAATAAAATAACAATGATAAAAGGAGAATTCTAGCATATCTTCTAGCATATCTTCTAACACTCATTGTCAAAAAATTGAAAATTAGTGTTAAGCAAGGTAGGGTGGTGACAACATTAAATATAATCAAACACTAAATATCCTATTTAGTGTAGTTGTGCAAGCATACCAAGCGTACCAGCTATCGGCTTTCCAAGCTCTTGCACCAAGGTTCCATCTACAACTGGAAGGGAGTCAGGACATTCTGATAACCCCAATGAGAAGTTTGGTTGGTTGTGTACATGAGCACCACCATCTGCGACATAAAGAGGGTTGGAGTGGGGAGGTGAGAAAACACCGGTCTTCTTGTGACCCACTACAAGAGGTCTCCTCAAATTGCATGTAGCAGAAGGGCGATGAATGCATGTTGTCTCATACCCCAGCCACACTGGGGTCCAGCCACCCAGCCAGCCAGTTCACCCCCCCCCCAAGCCAACCGCGATTGGTGTGGGCACATAGGCCAAAGCCGGGCATGTCGGGTTGGCTGGACTTCAACACAACAGGTCGACACTGGCGCTTCTTATGAATAAGTTTGCAAGTATTGTCATCTCAAGTTACTTTATCAGCCGGCCAGGGACCCTAAACCCCAGCCACAGCCCCATCCAGGCTGCAACTAGAGGACTGGCTAGTATGGGGTCGCACCGAGCCAGCCCAGCCTGCTGCCTCTCTGGCTGGAGCCACCGGCTGGCTGGCCCAAGCACAGCTGGTGTGGCTAGGGTATTGGAGGCAAATTGCTCAGCATATTGTCAATGTTGGATGGCATTTACTTTGCAACAAAAACAATTGCTAGGATCCTCGCAAGGAGGCACAAAACTGTATGTTTTGCTTAACTCACACTCTGTCACTCTTGTCATGGTGCTCTCAACCTTAAATGGAGGGTTTGTGGAGACCATGATTGAGGTGTAGCAGATGTAAGAACTTCATAGTGGGGTTACTAAGTTATGCTCTTTGGAAGAAGCCATCTTCATTAAGGCAAGGGATTAAATGATGCTTAGGAAAGAGGTCCATTCACTTTTTGTGGAAAACTCAATCCGATGTGGGGGATTTCTATAAGTGAAAAAATTGTTTACATCTTCAGTAAAGCTCATGTTTCACAATCCAAGCTAACTGCAACAACTTATCTACTATTACAACAAGGATATTTAAAATCTTCCACAAAAAACAGTGTTAGGATGAGTGGTTGGTGGGATGCAACCATATTTACCGTCACTCCACCAATATGACGCTCTACTGACATTCTTGTGTCATAAGGTGGACGTCAATGGACATTTTCTCTCTACGGCAATACAAAGATGGTGTCAACAACCATAGACGTCAAAAAATCACCCATTTCCTACTTAATGACAATGGGAAACCTAGGACATCCCAACACCACCAAACATCAAATTTGATGCTATCAAACATGCCTTTCTTGCTAATGAGTGAAACTCTTTCCACCTCACGGAAAAGAAATTGAACTATATTGAACACCTCAAAACACAAAACTACCTTAGAATCTAAACAAAGAAACATACAACCATGTGGCCATTGTTATCATTGCGAGCAATTTGTGTCACTTGCAAGGGATCATAGCTATTTGAGTCCAATTCGGAAGGGAACAATGACAAATTTTCTACTTTGGTAAATCCCCGGGTTCATTTCTCACTAGCAATGTACTAAATCAGAAGGTTTATGGTCAAAAAAACTTGCATTGAATTCAAAATGCATTCAAGGTCATGCATTTGAATGATTTGCAAAACCCTAAAAGTTGAGAGTCAGCTGATTTGAAGTAATTTGTGGGATTATTTCTAGTATAACAATTCTATAGAGATGCAAGGAACACCAACCACTTCCACCGGAACCAGATCATGTCAAGTTTCAGGCATGCCAATTGAAGAATTCACAAGACTTGCACTCTACATGTTACTCGAGCTTGTGGAATTCAATGGGAGGGGAGAGTGCCTCTTATTTCAGGATTTGGTAAGAGTTTATCAGAGTAGCTATTGCTATCATTTTGGTATAATGTAAAACAAAACCTGAGAACTAGGTATTGATTGCGACTTGATGTTCACTTCCGATAGAAACCTCAAAATGTGAATTGAATCCTATGTGTGTTTAGGGTTGCTCTGTTCTGTAGCTTCCAATTGCGAAGTTAAATGCCAACCATGTAGAAGCTGACAAAAAAATTGTTACCCGCCAACACCTTTTCTTCTAGTGCTAGCTTGGTTTTGAAATTTGACAAAGTGATGTCCGAGGACCTCTTGGCCCCTGAGGAAATTCAGATTGGGAGCATGTCTTCTCCAAAATATCAGGGAAATTGCCTCAAGGACCAAAGAGGATGGCTCTCCAAAACTTTGAGCCGTCAGAGTTGTTTGTAGCAATTGATTTTCATATTTATTGATTGTCTGACTGCTCAAAAAATGTTGATATGGACAGATTTTGAGCATATCAACATGTCCAGTTCAACATGTGGACAAAGAATGTTGATATGGACAGATTAAAAAAGATACTCCTTCCGTGTTTGTGAATTCATTTCAGGACCAAACTGAAATCGATCGAACTGTGACATGTAAAATATTGTGATTTCTGCACTGTGCCCTCCAGGGCCTACCTTGATAGAATTTATTCTTGGCAATTCCGTACTGCATGCGGGCAAGTGCAATGTCGCACATCTCAAGATGCACGAACAAATTAAGACTACTGCTACAATGCCAAGAGTAGTATTTCATGCAAGTGATCCATGCAAGATATTTAAGCTATATATTTCTGAGCATCATTTCGTATAAGGCAGTACCTTGGCATTCAACTGTTGAATTTGTGGGAAGCAATACTCACTGGAGATAAGTCCGCTCTACAACTCCATGACAGATAAGTTCTCTTCACTGTTTGAGAATGTAGTACTAGGGAGTCTCATGGCTTTCTTTCCAATTGTCAAACCATCAAAGTTGATATTAGCTTCTACCTCACGGAGGCTACCGCACTCTGGTACTCTAGGGAATGAGCCTGTTTGACACCATCTTGATGTGCTTTTAGTTCCATAAGTCTTCTGTCTTCCGGACTTAATTAAAATCGATTTCAATTCATCTCACTAGTAGAAAAGTGGTGGCCAAACAATAGGCTCCAAACTACTGTGCAGGGATATGTAACGGTCACAAAATCATGCATTTTAATGACTCCAGCAAATCTTGCTTCAGACGAAAACTTACTTCATGCTAGACATCCACATCTCCTTTCTCCAATATCAAAATGCTAACATTGAGCAAGGTACTAAGCACGTAATGTGTACTCTGCAATCCAATGCAATGCAAATGACATCCCAGGAAGAGTGACAAAAAATTCCATAATCTGTGATTTATTGATCCATGTAGGACATGCAGAAGACACACAAAAAATAAATGTTGTTAGAATGGTTGGGCTCAATTGGGCGCCCTGAAATCGCTCTTAAGGGCTTGTAAATATGAAGGCTTGCTAGACCTCACCTCCTGTTCGAAAGCAAATTTGTGACTGGCATGGTCGATTCAGCTATGTGCCACGATCCATGCAGGGGCCGCTTTGTCTTTCATGTTCCAATTCCCAACTGACAAGGATGATTCCACTTTGTCAAATGGGTAGACTGTCACGGTCGCAATGCGTGAAATTTCAACTGTATAATGAATGGTCATGGCAGAGGTCCAGCTGGCCAGGATCGTGGATCGATCGGCTCACTGCGCGGCACAATTGGTTTTCTGAAATCCTACTCTGGAGTTTTGAAGATCGTACTCGATACGGAAATCCTGCTGTTGGATATTACCGAGGATAACCGCGGGATAACCTCTGAATGTCCCCGCGTTAGCGAACGCGAAGCAGTAGAAATGGCCTTGGGTGTCGAAAGGGCCGATGAAGAGATTGTCCGGCCCGAATTCAAGCTCCACGCCCTGAAGGCGGAAGGTGACGATGGGAACATTTCTCGGCGGATAGGTAGTGAAGTTGAAGCAATCCAATCCAACGAAATTGCTGAAGTTCGATTTGAGATGGGACACCCTGTCGAAGGCCGCCAAGAAGGGCGTGTAGACCACGTCTGGCAAGTAGGTGATGTAAGTGCCAGAATCGATGATGGTTCCCCCGGAGCCATCCGTGGTGTTCAGATTCACAGCCGAAGCATCGAAATCCACTTTCGTGTTTCCCACAGTGATCCCGATGAAATTCAGGTAGTAGAAGTCGATCCCACCCGGGTTGCTCAGGATGGGTGTGTAGCTTAGCCCTCTGTTCTCCGTTTCACCGAAGAAGAGGAAGCTCGTAGCGTTGGGCACCTTCATCCTGTCTGTGAAGCATAGCGTGAATTTGTGGCCAAACACGCCCTTCAGCTGTGTGGCGAATGAGAATGGCCCTCGGTCAAGTCCCATCAGCCCTGAGTTTCCCAGAAACAATCCCAAATTCAAACGGCCGCACCCAAACACAAGATTACGCACCGCAACCGCACTCCGAGTATGCTGCGAGGAGAAGGTGAAGGTCTCCTTCGACAAGGTGCCGAGGGTGAAGCTTCCATCGCCATACACCACCTCATATGCACAGGATTGATCCCCATCGGAGCACAGAAGGAATCCTCCATTCGTAGCGTTGACAGTACAATCTGGGTTCTGGCAATCAATTATCGCATAGGAGCTTGATTTTTCGGGGTTGTAGAATGGCAGAATTTGTTGGTAACACACCACGCAGGGAGTGCACTGAACCCACGAAATCTCGCTTCCGGTGTCGATCACGAGCAAAACCTCCTTCCCAGGGGTGCCAAGTTTCACAGACACAAAGTACTCTTGAGCTCCGGTGCTAGGCGGGGCGGACACCGGACCTCCAACCGGACCTTTGCCTCCATCATGTCTGTTGGCAGAGCAGATCTCGGCTAGGGGAGATTGTATGGCCTTCCTGTTGAGGGATTCGTAACGTGCCTTGCTTCTTGCGATGGCCGACACCAACACATCCTTCTTCTCTGCAGATGGATCGTAGTAAGGGGATCCCGCGTCATCTCGATGGATTACGTCCAGCCCCTGCCCTTTCAATGCCCATGTCCTCCCTTCTACGCAAAGTGCTAGGCAAGCTGTAAGGATGAGCACCGAAGCAACTGGGAGACCTGTGAATATCTTCATCGACTGATCGGCGTTAAATCAACACCGAGATCAAATTTCACTTAGCTGTAACGTACAAGGCTATGGAATCTCCGTCGGCGGGATCCACGAAAGAAAGTAAATTCATCAACAGCTGCTGCAGGTGATCTTGGCTTGTAGAGTATTAGAGACAGGGAATCACCTTCTCATACTGGGAAAAGGAATAAATATCGCAAATTTGGCTTGAAGGAAATCAGAAGCCCAGAGACCTGCATGTGCATCATGAGCATTCAAACAAATCAATTATGATGGATCTAACCCCAATTTTGATCTTATGTATTTAGGCCGCATCACCCAAATGCTCAAAAACTACCGCAGAATTTGAAAGATTAATACATCTGGGATGCCGTTGGATTAGTCGTAGCAATATCTGCAGAGTCTGCAGCATATCTCCACCATAGACTCTATATACATGAGAGAGAAGCTGTATCCTCCGAAGCTGTATCCTAGGAGCAAGCAGCTTAGAAGATGTTGAGCAACGGATCGGTACGGTTCCTCAGGCATTTGACTTATTTCAACCTGGGTTTCAAACTGTAGACATTACATAGAAGTCTCAACAGACGTTCGCTCCGACTAGAGTTCAGTAACGAATGAACAAGACTATATTGAACGTTATCGTTCAATACTGCATGAGATTAGGTGACTGGGTAAACCATATTCACAACAAGATCAACATACCTACATGGTGAGGAATTTCGATCGATATGCAGATACATGGATCTAGCTAGATTGACATGCTCTATCCGAAAGTGATATTCATGATCGCATGTGACCCAGGAACCAGGCATTTCCACCTGCATTTTGCAAGTGGGTGCATTTTCTGAAGGAAATCTATGTAGCATTTGTGTTGACAGGACGACGCCAACTTGAATGTAAGGGAAGATGACTACAGAATATATATACCGATAGCTCGAAAACATAGTCACCTACCCAAACAAGACTGCAAGAGGACATTTCCATAGGAAGAATGAATTGATAAATCTCACAAATACCGCACTAGAAAGCTCGCAATGCATCACGCCTGACTAGTATAAACTAGCTGATGAAATCATCAACAACCACCTCACCTTCGTCGACACCGGAGCCGATGCCAGGTCTCTGCAGCTTCCCTTTGGCACCACCTTCTTGCAAGACGTTCTTGACTAAAGGTTTTCTTATATAGTACATACTCTGAAATGCTCATCAAAGCACCATGACTGTAACTAGCACACAGAAGCACCCTAAAGTGTCGATTGACCGCCGAACTTAACTCTAGAGTTGCAATGGACAACTAATTCAATTGAAACAATCTGCACCAAACACGCACGGCTATATTTATAGGCTCACGTGTAATAGCTAGCGCCGTGCAAGGGGGCTAAAACCAACACCGATAAAATGGCATCAACCAAGTGGATTGTGGTGTAGTCCAATAATCCAGACAATAGAGGTTTTAGTGGCAGGCTTAACATGCTTTGATGTTTGCTAGGGTTTCTTTCAATGGGACAAAATGCTGAGTTAGGTTGCAACAAGCTGCAAGCTGATGCCCATAAAGTTGAAAGAAGGATTCGTGGACATGAAATTGAGGAGGAGTGGCCAAATCATGCCGGAGATTGGGGGAAGGAACCCGTGGCAGAGATCAATGTGATGACAAAAGATCACTTGCACGACATACATGATGAATTACTTAATGAAATTTGGACCCACTTCGACCCTGCAGCGAGCAACAAGTTTTCAAACTTCTCATCAAATTCTCAGCTAAACTTTGTCTCCTGTGATGCCTCCCAATTTCAAAAGGAGTATTCATGTGGCTATATCTACTACCGACATGAAATACTACCTCACTTAAGTAGTCTACTCTAGTACTTGTAGCCGATCACCTTCACATACTGTTTGAGCCTATCCAAACAATAGTAAGTTAAGTAAGAGCAACACAGGTGATAAAAATAAATTTGGGGAAGTCATCAGAAGACCGCAAGACAAGGCTCATGCTGACGATGTATCAACCTGGTTTTACACTTATTTATAAATTTGATCCAAGCTGCAAGGATTTGGGCGAACCAACCCATACACTCGTTCCTTGTTGGATCCCTAACCCTTGCCTCCAAGGAACCAGTGTACGGGTTGTTTCGCCCCAGCCCGGAGACCGTAACTTCAAACTTGCTATTCAATGTTTTTGATCTTTTTTTGTTAACTACATAATTAACTTGGCTATGTACTTATACAATTCAACTTTGATTTGAGTCGGTCAAAAACGAGCTACCAATTGGTCCGAGATGACCCTAAACTACCGGATGATGGTGGAGGGATACCCAAATCTCAAGGAAGAGGTTGGCGGTTCGAATCCCGGCTGTGAAATCTCCTCTCTACCTGACGGAAAACTTGCCAGGTGGTCAGCTGCCTCCTGTGCTTTGGCGTTGGCCTGTCGGCCTTCTGTCTCAAAAAAAAAAAAAAAAAAAAACCGAGCTACCAAGATGTCTATCTAAAGTATGAAGACGTTCCACATTGAGCCAACTTACCAGCTGCATGGATTTTTTTAAGTGACTTGATCTCGGCTCGGCGGTGCCTTGGTGACCCATCTTCTGGAATTTAGATTCATCTGATCTGCGAGTGCCCAATACAACCGACTTGCAGCTGTCAACACTTGAAAGACTTCTGGAATCTTGGGAATCTTGATACCAAAAAAAACTCCACCACATGAGGTTCAAGTGTGAAATAGTACTAGAATGTGCCTTGCAAGACACACATGCACTTCTTGTTTGCGAGGTAAGTTAAGGTAAGCATGATTGATGAGTTGCACCATAACTTGAATCGTATATATTGCTGTAAATTGTAATGTGAACACATTCTGAATAACTTATTTTATATTGCTACTCTTCTGAAATGAATTCTGGAGCTTGACAAACTACTGTATATGATTATATGGAAGCTTACGTTAGTGCTTATAAATATTAGTTTTTGTAGTCGGGGAGCGGTGACTTTTGATCCACTCTTGGAAGTGGGGATATTCTTCCAGTGGAGGTATAACTAGTACCTACAACACTAAGGGCCGGTTCACACGGGTCCCAAGTCCTACGTCCCAACTTGAAGTGCCAACCCAAGCAATCTCAACCGTTGAGAGGATGGAAGGTGGGACTTACCACTTCACACGGGTTCCCAAGTCCTAAGTCCCGACTATAACATGAATGCCCACATGACCACACTTTTTGGAGGTGAGGCTCGGGACTTGTGTCGAGAACAGGGTCGAGCAAAAAGCTAAACCAAACTTTCAACAAAAGTCCTGTGAATATTTTGCATAAAGTAATCAAGATCCAACTCTAATGATAATTAACCATATTTTAATGGTTTCTTGAGGCTCAACAGTTGGGACTTGCTAACATGAGTGGGACGTGGGACTTGGGACTTGGGACCCAATGTGAACGGGCCCTGATATGATATGTAGTGTCACCAATTCTAATTGTCTTGCTCAATACTAATTGCAAACCATGGTATAGTGTCACCGACACTAAATGTTAACCCCAACAATATTTGTCATTCCTTGTAAGTTTTTTGGGGGATTATAGATTTACAGTGTTGCAATTGCTATCACTTACCAAGTGATTTTTCATCCAAATTTCAATCATCCATGACAAGATTTCATCGCAAGTTGTTGACAAGAGAAGGTAGGGTTTTGGCCAATGGATGAACTCATCCATCATCCATGAGAACATCTGTTCACTTATTCATAAGAAGTGTCATCCAAATAGGTACCATAGTGACATTATATACCATATGACACTAAATATCATATTTAGTGTAGCTATTACCTGCAAGGGAAGAAAACGAACACAAACTGTTATTTATAGATATAGTCATAGGGCGAAATTGGAGTCTTCCCAGAAGCTTTGTAGTAGTATGAAGAATTATTCAAAAGTGACATGCACAAAATAACCAAGTTGGCATTGACTTTTGGAGAATCACCAAACACATCATTTTTTGAACTAGAGGTAAATCTATTCTAGACAAGATGCTACCAATTTGACAAGCATAAATTGTGGGTTTTTTTAAACCTCCCTTTTCTTAATAAAAAAAATATATTCATGATCAACTTGGCATGTTGAGGCAATGTCGTGTTTTGCCGCATGTGCTGTGCCAAGGTGTAACAATGATACGATGTAAGGTCCAATTCAAACGAGTATCTAGGCAAAATATTATTAAAGGTCATTGGCTAAAAACAATAGCTTCATCTAGTGCGTTTGTTTAGACATATGGTTTATCCACTTCATCAACCCGTCATGTCACCAACCAATGTAGCCAAGTTTTGGGTTTTGATTAAGAGGTGGCTTCAAACTTCTTTGGTGGAGGAACACTCTTGCTTGTGCGGTTACGACTACCGGCAGGTCTAAAGCCATATTAGTTGGAACTGGACAACGCACACAATGGCATAATGATGTGGAAGCACTTTGGGGGGACAAAAGACTAGCCAGGGTGCCACTATTCATGCTTTGTTTGGGTGCTCGTGTGGACTAGGCCTAAGTTACGTAGTGGGTTCAATTGAAGATAGTTGTAGACCTAGTAATATGTTCAACATAGTCTTGAATTAGTGTAGGTTTTGGACTCATGAATGTTTAGTACTACAGTCTTGAATGCACATGGGTGCAAGCACGGTAAAGTGGACAACTCTTGATCCTTGCTCAAGTTTAAGTGAAAGTGATCCAAAACAATATACTAACTTTGAATTTTATGAAATAAAAATTCATAAACATTTAGAAAACATATGAATCTACAAAGCCAAGCAATTTATGTTCACAAAAAACAATTTCAAACAACGTATATGTATTTTAGAAGACGGTGCAAGTGGGTGTCATTGAAAAGATAATTGTCAAAAACTTGTTTAAAATACAATTACATTACATTAAATTGATGAATTTTTGAAAAAAAAATTACGATGACCTCAAGTTTATAATGAATTCAAGGAATATGAAAAGAAATTCCAAGTTCAAAATATTTAAGGTCATGAAATTTATGTTCAAAACTATATTTAGTCAGTTGTTTTTACGCATCACTTTTGATGATAGGTTTTGAAGATCTCATATTGATATTCTATATTTGAGTACCTAACTTAACAATAGAGGTCATCATGAAAAATAATCTATTTTAAACAACATTTTGCTACTACTTATAGGCGTTTGACGAAGAAAATCATGGCTTTCATATACCGTAACACCATAGCAGGTTCGCCACCTGGCGAACGAATATTTAATTTTTTTGGAAAAATAAGGTTCGCCTCTCAAAAACTGAATTTCTCAATCTTTGTTTTTTAGCAAAAAATAAGTAAAAATGACCCTAAATAGCTTAGAAATAGCAAAATATTTCAAAAACTAATTTATTCTATTTTCGTTTTTTTGTCTTCAGAATTTTCTAATTTTTACGTTTTTTATTTTTAGAATTATTTTAGGACGAACCTGCTATGGTACTACGGTACCGGAGCACTTTTTTGGTCCACTTTACTATGCTTGCACCCACATGGAATGGGTGATTCACCACAATATAATCAACATAACTGTATGTATCTTAGGCTTCTGATCATGGAGTTACTGAGAGCTGCAATGAGTGCACTGAAACAACACTTCATTGACCATTTGTAAAACTGAAGTCTTATAGTGATTTTAGGGGATTCAAAGCTTGAATGTGGCAAAGTTGGACACATAAGTTCTAAGAACTGGACTAAGCTGAAGCATCTATGTATTTATTCTTGTAAGATGGAGAAACTGAATATCTTGATAATAATATGATATTTGCTTCATTGCAGAGTTTATGTTGTCAATAGTAGTGACCCTGATCTTGATTCGTGTCAAGGTTGAGGTGGGAAATGGGGTGGGAGCTATGATCGGGGAGAACCGGCAGTTAGTTACAGATGAACCAGTTGAGTTTGAGAAATAACCAGTTGAAGTTCAAGACTGCAGGAAAATTACCGATCGTTTTAGAGGAATCTATAGAATATACCCAATTTAATAAAGGAAAACCAAAGGATGTCAACATGTAACCGGTTGGACTTGCAAACACTAGGATCTCAACTGACTATGCCCAAAAATCTCCCCCATCACTGGGTGGGAGCCCCAAGTTTCAACGAGGACTTGGGGGTCAATTATACTTTCCTCATAACGCGTGCCATGGATGGGGGGGTTCGAGTGTGAAATTTTGAAGGAAATGATTCTCACGAGTTTCCTCTCAGTACGTTTTGGAGAAGCTAGTGCAGGGTTCTAAGGCACAAGTTGTGAGGAATGTAGTTGAGGATAACGATTCTTTTCTCACGAGTTCTCCTGTTGCACACCATAGTCATGGTAAATTCCTCAAGACTTTATTTAGTCTTGGTTCCTTTCACCCGACAAGTCCCCAACACTAAAAAAAACTACGCTGGACCCATCTGCTACCAAAAGAATAGGGTTGATCCCCAATCATTTTGTCTTTATGCTTGCAGATATGAGAGTTGATTTGAGAAATGGGCCCATTGCCGACTAACTTATTTCTCCAGATCTTTTAGGTCGGACATGAGTTAGGTGGAATCATTGTTAACAATAAGTTGAAATTACAGAATTGGAATTATCCAAAGAAGTTGAATTAACCAGTAGGGATAAGGGTTAGTAGTTACCATAATGACACTAAATACCATATTTAGTGTAGTTAGGTATTCCCAAGCGATATTGGTAACTAAAAGACTTAACATGCAAGGAAAAGGGATATCGGGCATAAAAGATGATGTCAACCACCAAAAATGAATGTACCAAAAAAAGAAAAAAGAAAGTTGGTTGGTAGTCGTAGTGTATAAGGAAGTGCCCAATAGTATTGATAGTAGAATTAGACCGGTAGCAAGCCGGTGTAGGGACCCTAATCAATAATCTTCTAGAGATAGATATTGGTTGGTTACAATAGGGATAGATCTACCAGTCACATGATCAATAGAACGTAGCAGTCTAACTGATGTATAATAAACCGGTAGCTTGACCAGTAGAGGAAGCACTAGGAGGTAGGGAGTCAATAAGGTTACTACAGTTACTATGGGTAAGAGAGAGTACATCTTTAACGTTTGGCGACCATGCAGCAAATAATTTATAGAACCAATAAATGGATATATGAACAATTCGTTTAGAACCGGTTTATCACTTTGTTCCGACATCGTATTTTAATGTTGTTGACATGACTACTAACCATAGAGAAATGCTTGCTTCAATTGGGTTGTGTACAACGCAACCCCGTTATTGTTAAAGGGTATTGTCAAATACCTATATGACCCAATGACATGGGGGATTCAAGAAGCACGCCTAGAGAGGATGACAACTTCCAATTCCAATCAAAGTACGAGCATGTCAAGCAAAAAGGGAAACACATATGTAAACAATCATGACATAGTTGACTCGAGGGGTGAGGCAATGCCTAACAACAATATTAGAAACTTATGTAGACAAAATACCATAAACAAAACCAAGTGAACCTCCAGGAGGGCAACCAGAGAGGGAAATGTATTGATGACACGGAGGAAGCCCTAGACGATCCACAAAGGACGCTAGAGGAGATGATGATTGCAATGGCGAGGAAAGGGAGATTCCTCCCACCACAACAACGTCTCGAAACAAAAACTTCCAAGTCTTCTACATGCTTGACAAGATAAGTCAAATGGAGGAGAGGATAATTCGGAAGGAGAACATCAACATCTTGCATATCCCAGCGGAGAGATTGGGTACATGCGGTATTCCATTGACACAAGAAAGTGGTAAGTTTTTTTGCCCAAGATGAGGTAAAAATATGAAAAGAAGAAACAATAGAAGGAGAACCAGGAAAATTTGTGCAATTTTGATCTAGAGAGGTTGAATACATGTCTGCCCCGAAAGTCAGTATGAGCTTTAGCAGTGAAGAAGGCGACAACCAAGTACCACCAAAGCGATTTCAAACGTTGCGAACACATCTAAACAAGCAATGACGCAAAAGGCGACCGACCCCCACCATGGTTTATTGTCGTGGAACCATCGTTTATTGGCATGGGGAACACGAGCACTACAACACACATGAATCAATTACTGCAAATTCAGGAGCTTCGGACCATGGCAGTGGCAACCGCAATCATGGAAGTTGTTACACGATCACATGTAAGATTTTAACCTTCATGTGATTTATAGGAAGACGAAGCCACATGCAAAAACAACCAACTTTTTTGCAAATGGTGTAATACCCAAGGACACATGGAATCATGATGTCATTTGTTCAATTCTTTGATAGACGATAGACATTTGGGAGGGGACAATTTCCACCGAATTAAAAAAATAAAAAATAATTCCGTTGATGTCCCCTTTACTATTTCCCAACCCTTTGATGTTTCATTTCTCCAATCCTTATTACACTTCCCCTACCCATTTACCCCACTACCCTACCGCTTCCTACTACCAAGAGATAGGCATACTTTAGGAAGGGGGGGGGGTGGATAGGCCAAATGACCACCCAATTAGCAAAGCAATATGTTACCCAAGAGGAAGTACAACATTGCTAGTCCGCAACATTGAACCTATGGGTATGGTAATCTAGAAGGAAGTAAGGAGGCAACACAAATTCCAAGGAGATAGAGCAATCAAGGGAGAAATAACCAACAAAATTACGGTCCACCAGTGGGATGACCTGGAGACAAACCGTTCAAAGAAGGACCGGATGACAAAAACAATCATCAAGGGAAGACATGGCAACATTTGAGACCCATTGGAGGGGACCACCCTGACATCGTCCAGAGGACAATTACAGTGATCAAAGATGAAATGGACCCCCATCAGGACCACCAAGAAGAGAGGACCGGGTGGCGAGTCAAGTTAGTCCACATTAGATGAGTACACTACACCGTTTATGGTATTTAGTGTCATGTACCCTATTTGCAAAGGGCCTTAACTAGATGCCTAGAGGTCTCAAAGTGTGGCGCCCACTGAATGTAAATATGTTATCAATCGTCAACATAAGTAGTTTTCTAAGCGAAATTTTATTTACATCATGACATTTACATAACATTATTAAGTGCGTCAGTGTGTTCTTGTGGCCCTTGGGAATATAAACCGGGATGCCGTCAGTTAGCTCACATTTAGACTGAATGTGAGCTAACTCACGACATCCCGGCTTATATTCCCGGGGGCCGTGAGAACACACTGACGCACTTAATAATGTTATGTAGCACATTGGGATACTTGAGATGATAGTTTAGCATTTTAGTATGCGAGGGGAAGACATAATTGAGCATACCAATGGCAAGTGTCATGTGTTTACATTTTAGTATGGAAGAAGAAGTTAATTTTGAGCATACTATTGTCAAGTGTCATTATGACATTGTAGACCATTGTGTAACATGGGCATACACCTCATAACACTACTAAACACACTCATGCCAAGATATTAGCAAACGCACTTAAACACCAAGTGTCACGAGGTGACACTAACAACGAAGTTGTTGGTCATTAGTGTAACCTAGCATACGCCTCAAAATAGGGTAAGTGACACTATTACGCATGTGACATTACATACCATAAACGGTGTACCTCTTAGAGTCGACTTGGCCAGGAAGCACCTCGTCTAAGGCCTCCAATGTTTGGGGAAATTTTTGGGCATAATTAGTCAAAAACCTAGTGTTTTCAAGTCCAACCAATTGGATGTTGTGATCTTTCGGTTTTCTTTAGTAGTTTGAGGTATATTCCAAGAATTCCCAAAATGATAGGCAATTTTCATGAAGTTTTAAATATCAACTGGTCATTTCTCAAACTCATCAACCCGCTCATCTGCAACTAGCGGTGGCCAGGGTCCGGCAAGAGCCTAAGGCTAATACAAATGCAGCCTACAAAATTTGTGACTTAGCCTATAAAATTTTGAAAGTGTAGGACAAAGAGCCTATGGACAATTTAAAAACATAGGATATCAACCTATGTGATAAAAAAACATGTAGGAAATTTTGCCTACAAATTTTTTTAAAGAGAGGATTTTAGCCATTCATCCTTCTTCAAATTGGGAAATTAGTTGGCCTAAGTACATATCTTTAGGCTAATACTCGGGGCTCTTGGGTGGCACATCGGCGGATATCAATAATAGCCCTGACTCCCTCCCCGCCGATCTTTACAAATACCACAGCCCAAGCCATGATTCGGGATCCTAGTGGGGTTGATTTAGAAGTTGCTCTGTCTTTTCAAAGGTTGTATGCTCAAGCAGTTTGTGATGCATTAGAAAATAGATTTGTTGACAATGATCTTATTGATTGTTTTAAGATTTTGAGCCCTACTAATTTGCCTCAAAGGCAAGTTGGCTTGAGTTCTTATGGAGTTGTGCAGTTGGATTTGCTTCTGAAACAATATGGAGAAGAAAAGCGTATTGGGGGCACAACATATCCTCCATTGGTAAATGCTGCAGCTTGTAAGCAAGAATTCTTTGCTTTCAAAGTGCAAGGTAGTTGTGAATGGAGTGATCGTACCTTCGAGGATTTGTGGACATCTATAAGTTGGAGTCCTTCTTTGAAACTGAAATTTCCTAACCTACTAACGCTTGCCGACATTGCAAGATGCCAATGTGTTAGTATCGCTACTTGTGAGAGAGCTTTCTCTGTGCAGAATAACATCAAGCAGAAGAATAGGAATCGAATGACAACAACACACTTGGATAGTGTGATGCGGGTGGCGATTGAAGGACCAACCAAAAATTTTGAGTTTATTTTGCAGGAAGCTATATCTTTGTGGAAGGATTCAAGAAAGTTTCGATTCTTGTTTACTAATCCTGAGAAATATCTTGCAAGAAGAGTAGAGGTTGAATCAGAAGATGGTTAGTACTTTCACCCTTAAACTCATTTGAATTTTAGCAACTTTCATAACTTATAATCAACTCTTTAAAAAAGAGTTGGTTAATCCTTGGCCTTCAAACGTGGTGAAGGGCTTAGCCAGGTTCAATTCCTGCCAAGGATACCACTTAGTACTCAAATTTTGAATTTAAAGCCTACAAAATTAAAAGATATGAAGGATTTTAACCTACTAAAAATTAGTTTTGAAGGCAATTGGCGGGTAATTAAAAAACTCAAAAGGTTTTCAACTTACAAAAATTTGATATTGTAGGATGCAACCTATGCCATGAGGGAAATAGCCTATGCCCTTTTAAAGAGGTAGGCAATTAACCTTAAAAACTTCAAAAACTTTTCGGACGCTGGCGGTGGCGACTCGGTTCACCCCCCCCCCCCTCATTGAAGGCTTGTCATGACATGGTATTTGGCAAGTGCAACCTCCCCCACATCCATTGTAGCATCCGACTCGTTTTCCATACACGCCTTTTCCCAGATTGGCAAGTGAGTCCCAGAACAAGGAAAGGCCGACCTCCGGTCTAAGTTAGGTTTTAACTTTAGTTGGATTTTCTTTTTTGTCTTTTTTTCTTTTTGAGACAGAAGGCCAACACAACACGGCCAATGCTTTAGTTGGAGTTTCTACTTGCATAGCATGTGGGGAAAGCGGCAAAATATTAATTTAGTTAATAGCTAGATTTCCTCACAGGCATCGGACTTCCATGTGCAGGCTGTTCTGGAACTTAGGCTGCACACATGTTGGCGAATCTTTGGACATGCTCACAATACACTTTGTTTACGCAGCATTTCCATCATAACATTCTTTAGTACTACCTCTAGATTTTCTTTCTAAACCTAGCCCTACTCTGACATGGCATTGTTCACAAAGAACTGTTTTTGGGGAATGTTCGTTGCTCATTGCATTGTTGACCATATGCTATGTATTGTTTACATGAATGTTTGCCATTCCATAACATTAAGTAGCAAGCCCGAATTGACCTTCCAAAAGAGCATTAAATGCTCTTTCAAGAGCAAAGGTAGCACTAAGGGCCACTTCACACACAAGGCTGAAGGCCCCTGACCATGGCAATGTAAGAGCTCTCATTGGTCGAAAAGGCGGAGACCGTCCAAGTTCACTTCACACTAGGAGGTGAAGGCCTAAAGGCCCAAAGAAAAGTTCGTGGATGAAAAGTCTACATGGAGTCCTACATGGCAGGTTGTGGATAAGGGTGCATGGTCTACCGGAATTTGCGTTAGGCCCACCTCCAAGAGGTGGGCTTGACGAAAATTCCGGAAGACCATGACTTTTTTTTTTTTTTTTTTCAGTAGGACAAATTTCAGGATAGATTTCAGGGCAAATTTCAGGATAGATTTTAGGGCAAATTTCAAGGAAGATTCCAAAATAGATTCCAGGACAGATTCCAAGACAAACAAACACCACCAAATAATTCTCTTAAATTGATAAAATTTGAGACATATTATATTAAACCAAATCCTCCTTTCTTTTTCCGCCAACAAAATATGCAATGGTCCCGCAACATGGTCCATTCTCACTTCACACTATGCTTGAGGGCCCGTGACTACATAAAACGGCTTTCCCAACACCCATGGTACGGCCTTTGGATGAGAGTCAAGGATCCTCACCATTACAAGGTCACGGCTCTTGGCTCGTGTGTGAAGTGGCCCTAAGTTTGAGTTTTACTTAGGCTATTTTTAATTTATTTGGGTAGTTATTTTCAATGCTGAGAATTAATTATGTAGGTTTCTAGGACAAAACTAATGCCAGGTGGTGGTAAAGGTTCTAATCTAGGCTAAATTACGATCTAAACAAATCTAAATAGCTATAAAGCAACGGAAAAGTTGGTGAGGTCAAAAAGGTAGTTGCACTTTTTGGAAAAGTCTCCCGACACCCGTATTTGAAACCTCTTTGATACACCCTAAACTCCGTAATATCAACCTCCATAATGTCACTCACTCTCTAATATCCCGAAACCCTAGGGAACGGATGTGCGTAGTTCAAATCTCTCTCCTTAGTGTCACCTTTCTCTCCCTTATATCACGAATTTTGTCATTAATGCAAACCACCAAAGAAGTCAACCCACACCCTTGCATTGCGCCATGTGTCAATATGTGGAGTGTCACCTTCTTATTCTTCTTCTTCTTCTTCTTATGCCACTTGTTGAATGTTGGTGCATGCATCCGCCACATCACCCGGGAAGGCGAAGTGGAGTGGACCACACCACACCATTTAATATGTTGCACTTTGTGTTATTCCATAGTGTCACATGCTACACTAATTCACTAGTATCACGCATCCATGTTAACACTACAAAACTCCGTAATATCCCGTGCACTTTGGTTGCCACAGGTGTGAGACTACGGAGTTTAGAGTGTACCTTTTTGAAGCTTCTATGTTTGAATAATTATCCATTCATTCACCCTTGCTTTGCAAGCTTTTCCCTTCTTGTTGAGGTAAATTTGTGGGTACTCAAAGGGTACCCTCCTCGCATTGCTACTTAATATTATGTCTCATTTTCATAATTAGATTGATATTAGAGTTAATTATCAAGTAAAGCAGATGAAATCATGAGTTTAGTCCCAAACCCTGAGTTTATAAGAGTTAACACAAAGTCATCCAAGTCTTCTTGATGCTTAAACTATCATATATAAAGAGTGGCGTTGCGCTATTAAAAACTAGCTTTCTGGTTTGTCCTACTAGGATGGGTGGGCCAACCTAACCTTGCTTAGGTCGATCTAGAATTCATGACAACATGTGCCATGTGCATACCCTATTTTAGATCTTAAAATTTTGTCAAAGTTTCAAAAGTGGAAAGAAGAGGTCCCGAGAGTTCCGCCCAACTTTACAAATAACTCTATTGAGGTCATAATTTGAATATCTTTTAATACTGCAAGCAATTGCAGGGCCAATTGTTGGCCTCACCCTACCCAACCTCTTGTTAGAGAATGTTATGATGTTGAGAGGGTAGATTAGCCTTGTTGTAAACAATACAATTCATAATTTGACTATCTGAATCATAGTTACCCAATTTAAACATTACACGAGTGGAATCATTTAACTTCATATTGAGATCAGGGATGTACAAATGGACGTGACGCGGCCTAAACGCGTCACGTCGCGTCACGTCCAGGGTGTGACGCCAAACGGACGTTACTGTAGTAAAAAAAATTACTAATGGGATTTTTTTTTCAGATAAGTAATTATTTCGACATCAATACAGGCAGTCGTCTACCATGGTCGACTGCTATATAGGCAGTCGACCACTTAATCGACTGCTAACTTAGCAGTCGACTACAATGGTCGACTGCAAATGTAGCAGTCGACCATGGTAGTCGACTGCCAATGTAGCAGTCGACTATCTTCGTCGACGGCCAACATAGCAGTCGACCATGGTAGTCGACTGCTACATTGGCAGTCGACCATGGTTGATAGTCGACTGCTATGTTGCCGTCGACGAAGATAGTCGACTGCAGTTGTAGCAGTCGACCATTGCCGTCGACTGATACTATTAACAGACAAATGTAGTCAACATCATATGTTTGTTGGGTTAAATTTTAATGGTTTGGGTATAGTGGAATATGGATGGATGGAAGTAGTTTAGGAAAAATGTGATTAAAGCCAACAATGATATGTAGAAGAAGAAAAAAACCGCGTTGTATTAAAACAAGTATATCGTAAAGATATAAAAAATATACAAGGTTGTCCATATCAATGATACACGCATACTACCTTAACCCCTACGATGTTGCCTAAAGAACTAAATAGACTAAACACTATCCTTAACCTCAGTTCTCCAGCAGTCTATGGGCTCATCCCACCCCACAAACGGCATCTGCATCCGTAATTTGGCGATGGTCAATGAAATGCGGTTGGACACGTTCTCGCATGTCAATGCACTCAAAGTGACATCCCAAATTTTCCTTCCTTCATTGGCAAAGAGAATTCGGTCATCACCATCGTTGCAAAATTGTCCAGCAATCATGCCGACCGCATAACACTCAGCCTCCGCGGTGTAATATACATCGGGATCCTGGTGTCTCCTGTTTTGGATGTAAAACAGTTCCGGCGCCACCCAAAACTTCTCTTTCCTCAAATTTTCCTTCGCTTCTACGGTTTCCGCATGTCATAGCGATAGGACATCCTCACCCGAATGCGTTGCACATCCCCAATCGCACACCCCAATCTTGAGGCTCCCGTCCGATTCCCAATGCAACATAATGTTGTCAATGGATAGATCGTTGTGTTGCACATTTGCAGCGTGCAAAGCCTCCATGATTCATAACAATGCCCAAGCCAACTTTACCCTCTTCGCCCGGAACTTTTGGACTTGGTCATAGAGTTGCCATTCGGTTGCGTCCATTGTCAAAATGTTGGCATTTGGCCGGTGGGCTCTATCCCGGATGAACATCTCTCGTAGAGTGCCCCCGTTCCACCATAGTATATAGCCCGCATTGGACACACTGTTGATTAACCAAAACTTGATGAAACCTGGATGCGTGCTCTTTAAAACGCATGCCTCCGCACTTACTTGGATACCAGCTTTTTGCCTATCCGACGTCTTTGGGGTCTTTTCAGCCCACGTAATCTCCGGTGGGAGACGATCGTCGCCCTCGATCCTCACCTTCCTCACCTCCCCGTAACCCCCCACCTTCTTAATGCTCTTCAAACTCACGACATTTGCCGTATCGGGAATCCACAATAGTTGGCATGGGCCCGACACCCTTAGCCACTTCTCCAATTTCTCCGCCTTCCAAGGAATTATTTTGGAGGCTGTCTTGGACAATCCTTTGGCCACGGGATCCCACCACAAAAATATTTCCCGGATTCTTACAGCTCGAGGGCTCAACACCTCGCCTGTTTCGCCCTCCGGGAACATGTTCTCAACCAATTGCTTGAGGTTGAAAATACCATTTTGGGCCTTATTCTTCACCCATGAATCGAACCCCGCAAGATTCCTATCACCGCTAAACTCGGGGCCATCCACTTCATGTCGAATAACAACCTCCATGTCCCTTTTACTTATCTCAACCCTTTTGTGTTTCGGCTGCTCCAAAAAACGGAATTTGATGCCGGCCTCCCCATTCCTCAAATACTAGTCAACTATGGCTTGGTGGACCTTTGCCGTTATCGCATCCGAGAATTTTACCCTTGGTTTCCCGCTCCTACTCGACGACCCTGAGGCCGCGGAAGCCCCTCCTTGGCTGCTCGTAGGGGCACCGGCATTTGGGCGGACGGGAACGGTAGTATCTGAACGGGGGGTAATATTGGCTCCCGTTCCCGAAGCACTTCCTGATCCCACATCGGAATGTCGTTGCCGCTTAGGGGGCCGTTTGTGCACCCTGCCGGGTGCATCCGGCTCGTCCTCCGGCATCCTCCAACTTCGATCCTCCATCGTGTTTAAAAACACGCTATTATTGTGTTCACAAACACAACTCAAATGTGTTCACAAACACGGCCGTATTCACACCGCTCCACCGCAAAAAATCGGATCCAAAATTGGCAAGAGTTTGCACCCTAAACCAATCTTCCAACCGCCCCCTAGGCCCTCTCAAAACATTAGGCAAAGGATGCTAGGCATGCTTAGTCCCAATGTCCCGCTTGAGGAGGGGTGGTTGAAAAATGATGTCAATGAGTCCTCCCCACTTATATATATAGGTTGGGTGGACCTCACACCGACGGTACGACCGGACGCCGCGCCCCTGGATCCTGACCGTTGGACCGTGCATCATCCAACGGCCAGGATGGATGCGACGATTCGTCGACTGCTATACGGCAGTCGACCATGCAGTCGACTGCCAGATAGCAGTCGACTCTGGATAAGGCAGTCGACAATTAGCAGTCGACCGCGGCGTCGACTGCTATGTGGCAGTCGACGTGTGGGCCGACTGCATTTAGCAGTCGACTGCGGGGGTCGACTGCTAGTTTGCAGTCGACTGCCAAGCAGCAGTCGACCCCCGATGTCGACTGCGAATGGCAGTCGACGTGGTAGTCGACCGCCACATCGGCTGCAAACTAGCGGTCGACTGCGGGGGTCGACTGCCATGTCGACTGCTAGTTTGCAGTCGACCCTGGAAGTCGACTGCCACGTCGACTGCCAAGCAGCAGTCGACCCCCGATGTCGACTGCGAGTGGCAGTCGACCCTGGAATTCGACTGCCAAGCAGCAGTCGACCCCCTATGTCGACTGCGAGTGGCAGTCGACGTGGCGGTCAACTGCCATGTCGACTGCTAGTTTGCAGTCGACCCTGGAATTCGACTGCCACGTCGACTGCGAAGCAGCAGTCGACCCCCTATGTCGACTGCGAATGGCAGTCGACGTGGCAGTCGACCGCCATGTCGACTGCTAGTTTGCAGTCGACCCCGGAAGTCGATTGCCACGTCGACTGCCAAGCAGCAGTCGACCCCCTATGTCGACTGCGAATGGCAGTCGACGTGGCAGTCGACCGCCATGTCGACTGCTAGTTTGCAGTCGACCCCAGAAGTCGACTGCCACGTCGACTGCCAAGCAGCAGTCGACCCCCGAAGTCCGCTGCGAATGGCAGACATTGGACCTCCCCCCCTCCAAACATAAACAAATTGCTTTTGCAATGGATCCTATAGCAGATTACTCTAAACACTTTTAATATCATAGCATCTTTTATATTTAGTGCACGTTCAAGCGTCGGGACTATAAAGGGTTCACCGCTCATTAGCATTCATCATTCCCCCTCGCTCTAGTTGGCCTTGATTGCCTTTTGGCATTCGTTGCAAGTGGAGAGAGGTAGTAGGTTATATTGGGATGGACACGCGAAACGAATGGATGCCTTGGTTTGTGCCCAAGGAGTGGACTCCAACGTCCAAGAAGGTCGAGTGCAAATTTTGCGCGTTGGAATTAGTTTATAGGAAGGACCGCATGGTTGCCCATTTGGGATACCAAAAAAATGACGGCAAGATGCGGAGGGTGGCATTGTGTCAACGTCAAGGGCCGATTGTAAAGTCTTTATTTTCGAGGTGCGGCGGATCGTGGCCGCCAATTCCGGATGACTTTGTGGACGAGTGCGTTGAGGACGGGGGAGAAGCTGTGGTCGGGTCCCAACAACAAGCGTCATGCGGTGCATTGTCGAACGCGAACGGAAGCCAAACCGCTCCACCATCGCCCGCACCGTCAGTGGCAAGAGAGTTGGTGTCCGGGACGACTCCCGAATCCCACCGACGTTTCCAACGGCAAATGGGACTAAAAGAAGGGTTGCAAAATTCGACAAAACGAGACTTGGATATAAAATGGCCGCAAGCCTTTTATGAGGCTAATATCCCCATTAGTATTGTCCGCCATCCCGCGTTCATCCAGGCCGTTAAAGCAACCGCCGAGGCTAGAATTATGTACAAACCCCCAACATACCATGCAATGCGCAAGAGTTTACTTGACGATGCACGGTTCAATACACAAAAAATCATGGAGTTGAAGACAACATCATCCATCCACAAATATGGGTGCACTATTTGTTCGGACGGATGGGAGAATGTTGTCCACCGCCCTTTGATGAACGTCATGCAAATTTGTCCGGCGGGCGACGTGTTCTTTGGTTCCATCGACATCACCGGTAGTACAAAGGATGCCTCCTACGTGGCCACCGAGGTCAAACGCTACATCGTTAGAGTGGACCCCGCAAAGGTTGTTCAAGTTTGCTTCGATAATGCGGCGGCCATCAAAACCGCGGTGAGCAATATTAGCCGGGAATGGCCACACATATATTGGCAAGGGTGTGCGGCGCATTGTTTGAACTTGTTGTTGAAGGATTGGGGTAAACAACGATGGGCGAAGGACGTCGTAGACAAGGCGAAGGACATTGTCAAATACATCCGGGCCCACCGATGTCCGACGGCGGTCTTCCTCACCTACTCGCCCAATTTGGGCTTGAAGATGCCCGGGTTCACACGATTCGCCACCAACTTCCTCATGATTGACCGGCTTCTAAAGGTGAGACATGCTTTGGAACAAACGGTTATTCATCCCGATTGGACCGCCTACGTGAACAAATTAAATAGAGGAGGCGATGATCGAAGGAGAAGTGCAATGGAGGCACGTCAAATCAAGACAACGGTTAATGACGACAATTTTTGGACAAGTTGCGATAATTACCGCCACATGTCGGAGGAGGTGTTGAAAGCATTGAGAGTGTTTGATGGCGTTGAACCGGCAATGGGCAAGGCTTGGTTGACCATGAAGAACTTGGAGAAACATGTGCTTAGCCTAAGGAATCCTCCTTTCAACCTAGCACACAACCTCGCTACCTTGGCCGAAGAAGATTTCTACAGCCGGTGGCGTATGATGACCACGGACCTACACCATGCCGGTGCAATCTTGAATCCTTATTTATTGGACGACAACGTCGTCCACGAAGACGCGGCCGTTAAATCCGGATTCTTGGACGCCATGAGGAGGTTGACCACGGGCAAGGACGGTCATTACGGTCGGGTTGTGGCCGAATTTCAAGCATTCAAAGAGCGTAGAGGCACGTTCGCCAATATGCCCCTAGCCATAGAAACCAACATCCCACCCCACGAGTGGTGGGACCTCGTGGGCGAAGGTGGCACCCACTTGGCCCCTTTGGCAAAGCGAATATTGGCCCAAGTGTGCTCCTCTTCGTCTTGCGAAAGGAATTGGAGTAGTTATTCGTTTGTGCACAACAAGACTAGGAACCGGTTGAGTTCGGCGAGGGCCGAAAATTTGGTGTACATTTATACCAATTCACGGTTGACACGGGAGAGGGTTGATCGGGACTCGGCCGCATGGTATCTAGTGAACATGATGTCCGAAGACTCCGACTATTCGGCCGACGAGGATATAAATGGTGACCCCCCGCGGGACCCGACGGGGATTCCTCGGGGCCTTCGGACACCGAGAGCGATGGGGGACATGGTGGAGGGAATTTGGGCCTTGACAACCACAATGATCCGTTTGCATACGATGGACTTGACGCCGAGGACGATGGTGATCTTCACATGTGGGCCAACATAGCCGGTCGGGAGTTTCTCTCCACTACGCATGTGCGTCCCGCTACGCCGACAACTACAATACCCGATGTACCGGTAGACATTCAACCCGTAGTGGATGAAGATGTAGTGGCCGAACCACATGTGGATGAAGCTCTTGAAGCGGCTCCGAACCGGATGGACATGGATGAAGTCCCACCATATGCTTCCCTCATTCATCCACCGACGGATGTTGTGCCCACTCCTATTGTGCCGACAACATATGCACAACCCATGCAAACTACACCACCCTTTCCCGAGCCCCACGGAGAAGGCATCTCCAATGTTGTCCTTAACACTAGTCCATTGCGAGGTATTGGGCAATGCCCGGCCGTTGCGCGAGCACCGGAATCCGACTCGGATGACATATTGGCGCAACACATTGCGCGTCGGGCCCCAACAATACCACGTATGGGCTCCCGGTTGGTTGGTGCCACCATCGGCATGCGCGCCCCATGCCCCACACCGGCTAGGCCACCCCCTAATATTGCATTGACAAACTTTGGTCGGACCACGAGAGGTCAAAAAATAAAACGACAAAGGGATGTGCGAGAATGGAGGACTACCGGGGCCACCCCACTTGCACGTCCACAAACTGACGGCGTTATGGATGCAACGGTGTGAGCCCAAAAGGGTGCCCACATTTAGTCTTAGACCCTTGAAACGTTAGTTGATGCACTTTGAAGTAGCATGTTACTTCACAAAAATATAAAAAGAGTGAAATGTTAGTCTTAGAAGTACCATGTTGTAAGAGGCTAGGATGTGAGTTGTTATTGTGTTTTTACCTTCGGAAGGATTTGAGTGAATGAGGATAGGTAAGGAGAACTTGGATTGAGTAGTTAGTGAGTAGGCTAGTACAAATGGATGGAGACAACCAAAGTGACTCAAGAGGCAAGTGCATTCGAATTGGGATGAATGGAGGATCACATGGAGCGCACAAGTGGACCACCTCATCATGGCCACTTAATGGGGAAGGTCCAAGGAAGAATGCAAGGTGGAGGATAAGCAAATTCTCAAAGCACCAATCAAATCACGAGTTAAGCATCGTGGTTTGAATTAAGTGGTGAGCGACGATTTGGGAAAGTAAGGGGAGAAAGTTATGGCGGCGGAAAGCGAAGGAGGCTAAGTTTGGGTTGAAGCATCCCAAGTTTGGTAAAGTGTGGTAGGTAGAAAGCCAAGGCTAGTTAAATGTTCGAATTAGGATCCTTGTTGATCATTTGAGGGAGGAAGGCTTAGAAGATAGGATTGGCGCCTACTAAGTAGGAGGAAATCTCAAGGGCTTATCGTGAGCCTTGAGGGTGCTCACCCCCTCAAGCTTACTATATAATCCCTCATTCTTCCCTCACTCATCCTCTCTTTCCTTTGTGCTCCAAGGCACCCCACGAGTTATAAGTGTGGGTGTGGGAAGCCATATTGGAGCACATGTGTGTGCTTAGTTTTTAGTTTGAAAGCCAAGGCTTGTTAGCCTTGAAGAGGGCTTGACCTCTTGGTAGAATTAGTGTTGACGTGGAGGATTTTAAAGTTAATTCATGATTCCAATTTGTGGTACTTAAAGTTCATGTTTTGAATACACGTGGTTGCAAGTTCCATGTTTAAGAGTTGAGCACTTGATGTTGTGAGGAGTGCAAAAATATACTTGTGTGGATTAGTTAGTCTTAGTGAAGTTAGGAAATTCTCTCTCCCCCTCTCCTCTCTAGGATTTTAGGATTTTAGGATTAGAGAAGAATTGTGTGATTAGAAAGGGGTTGTTAGTAGAATTAGGAAAATTAGGTAGGAAGATTAGTTAAGGGCTTGAATAATTAGTGAGGTAGTTGGGGATTACAACTACAAAGTTGTGGGTTCATGAAGGAGTTGGGTTTATGAAGGAGCTAGTTAAATCCAAGACCACTTGAAGGGTGAACCTTGCACTATGGACTCATCCAAGTCCAAATCCAATACCGCGGAGGAATGTGAGCCCAAACCCACTACTCGGACTACGGACGCTTAAGGGTGGGGGGTTTGGCCTCACATAATTGGTGCGTCCGCCGGGAGCGAAGCGGAAGGTAGTTACAAGACTTGGAGGCGACTAGGAGACTTGGAGGCAACTAGGAAAAATTGGAGACACAAACTTGAGAGAAGGGAAGGAGCACCCGAATCTCGGTAAGTATTCTCTCTTTGGGTTACATTTGAATTCATTGTATTTCAACTATTCCTTGGAATGAATTGCATTGTCAATTACGTAAATTCATTTTTGAGGAAGGAGCGCGGCGAAGGTACGTCCTCAACCTTTTTGGGGATTTGCTAAGAACTTAAAAGGAACCTATAACCGAGTAGCTCATTAAAACATTAGAGGGTAAATTCACCTTAGGACATTGAACTTTGACACTCACCTCGGGGTGAGTCTCAAAGTTTTGGGAGTTGTCATTTCATGCTCTAGATTAAATTAATATTTCACAAAGTTTATGGTGTTGTTACATTGAGTCACGATTGAGGGGAGTGCTAACTCACAGGGGGATGCGATTGCTCAAGGTATGTTTATTTCTTCAAAGTGAACTCATTAACTAATTAAGGAATGCCTTTTGTACTCGTGATTGTTGTTATCCGTTGTAGAGGGTAATTCCCGAATTGTGGATGGTGTGAGAAGTTGAAGGGTGAAGCCTCGACTTTTAACATAATCTACTCGGAAGGTCACCCCCTCACAATCGGTATTGTGGTGAGTGTTAATTTGCGGGAAGGTGCGGAGGTGATGCTCCGACTTAACCAAAAAATTAACATGAACATGCCTATCCCCTATTGGGATTCTTTCACCTAAGTGGGCTTGCAGGTTCTTTTCCTCACCTCCTAAAAAAATTATAACCACACCAAGACAAGTGAAAATATTAAGAGGGGAATTGCTAGGATTATGTGTGGTCAAGTGAGGGTCGATCGATTCTTATGGAATGCAAGGTAGGACTCGCTCACAAAAACCAAGTTTGATAGTAGGACTAGAGAAATCTACTCGAAAGAGGCGGTCCTCTAAAATCAGTGATAGATTAGAACAAGATAATGTTAGAATAGAGAGTTGTTTGAACGTCGAACCTAGGACTAGGTCAATTCTAGACACCTTAGAACTTGGAGCTCAACTTGAAGAGGAGATCACTCCCTCCAAATTGAGTGGTGAAACTTCTTCGGAAAATTACACACTTAGAGAAGAATTCCCGGTAGAAGTTGATAGGGGATTGTTGAATAGTTCACCGGTCACCATGGCCGAGGAACGGGGGATGGATCCACCACCCATACCCCCAATTCCGCCCATACCTCCTATACCTCCAATAGACCCATTGGTTAGGCCAAGAGGCCTACCAATTGTGGTTCCACAAAATTTAGCGGCGATGGATATGCCATCTCATCTCCCTAAATTTTATGGGACCAAGGATGAGGACCCCTCTCGGCACATGGAACGGTATATCGAACGATTGGCTAGCTTCCTCATAACCGACCCGGGTTATTGGTTAGTGTGGTTTCCTACCACTCTAGAGGGGGAAGCCTATGAATGGTATCGGGATCATGCCGAGGGACATTTTAGGGGATGGGAACAATTACAAAGGGAGTTTCTTAACGAATTTAGGCCGGAAGTGGGTCAAAGTACCGCATTAAGGGCATTGTCGTCATTGAAGCAAGGAAGGGAGGAAGAAATTTCGGCTTACATTAGGAGGTTTGATTTAGTGTGCACTAGATTTGTGGGTACCATGCTCAACGACGACACGCTAAAGCAATTTTTCATTCAAGGGTTTTTTAAGTCCGGAACTATTAGGGGTGTTCTAGAAAGGAATCCCTTGACCTTGGCGGATGCCAAGCGTGCGGCTAGAGATATTGAAAACTTGGATAAAGATCACGAAAGGCTATGGAGAAGGGAGGATGAATTGATCCCACAATTCATCCCCATACGCCCTAGGGTGGTAGCGGTAGAACCCGCTAAGTATGAGAACCAAATTCCATATGCCATTGTGGACACCGGTCCCCGACCTTTAGCGGTTAGGGAACCGGCACCTCTTTTGGCACTACCGGCCCCTAGAACGGATCCACACTTGGAGGAGGTTGAGAGAAGACTAGGTGCTAGCCAACTAGGATTCCAAGAGGCTATGATAAAACAAATGCAAAGCCTCACGGATCAAATGTCATTAATGATCCGGAGTCAACAACCGGGGCCTCCACCCCCGGTTGAGTCGGGTAGGCATTCTTCCGGATTATGGTGTGTCCAATGTGGCCAACCGGGCCACACGCGTCAATTTTGTAGAAGTGGACAAAACCGTGACCAAAGAGGAAACGGTAACCCACCTCAACAAAATCAACGAGGTCAAGCGCCACCTCACTATGGAAATGGAAGCAATAGAGGACCACAACCTAGAGGGCAAGGTGGCCAAAATTTAGAGAAGAAGGAATTTCATCACTTTTGTGGAAGGTGGCACGCTCAAGGACAATGTTGGTCCGAAGGTCAAGAGTTTAATTGTAGCAATTGTGGAGGAAGTCATCCCTCGGATACATGTCGCCAACCGGACAAAATAATTAATGTCCCTTACCTGGTGGCTAATCCACAACAACAAGCAAGGGATAATATGCGAGGTGCTAGGCCACAAGGAGTACCGGCCAATGAACTTAGGCCACCTAACTTATACTATGACCATAGTAATGCTAGGCAAACTTTTCATCCACCGGCGGGCTTGCAAACTACAACCGGTTACATTCCAATACAAAATAGACAAGGAGTTCCACCTAATGGTAGTAACGGGAGACAAGCGCCTCCAACGGATCCGGGACCATCTAACTCCCAAGATGTTAGGTTCATGGATGGAGTGTTGGAGGCCACATGTGATGACATGCTTCCTCTCCCAACGAGAATTGGAGAGGAGCAAAGTCAATGGCCTCCTCACACCAATGCTATTACATATGAGTTAGTGAAGGGTAAGGGTGTGGTTGAAGAAGCACCTGCACTAGCGGTAACTACTAGGGCTAGGAGACGGGATGCCCCGTTGGAGGTAGGAATAGGAGAGCAAGGAAATTACTCTTCGGATGAAGAGATTAATCTCTCCGAGTTGGATAGGGTAGCTAGAAGAGCTACTAAGGATGTGGAGAGGGAAAATATAATTTTACAAGATAGGGAGAGGACTAATGCGGTACATGACTTGGATAATAGCGATGTGGGTGAATGGGAAGGACCGGGGGTTCCCGTAGACGAATTCGACGTAGTGGGTAATTCTAAGGTGGAAAGATCTACCGGGTACGACTTGTGGGCGGACCTTAGTACACTCAAGGCGGATATTACTTTCGGCCAACTATTGGAAATTTCACCCACGGCAAGGAAAACATTAAAGGAGGGAATGCCGGTACACAAGAGGATGAGGAAGGTGAAAGCTAAAATAGCCGCTAGGATCCAATCACAAGGTGGAAGAGACGTGAAAGCTATAGAAATAGAAGTTGTTATAGTAGATAAGGTGGTTCCTAATGTGCTAGTCGACGGAGGGAGTAGTCTAAATATACTACCGGAGGATACTATGAAAAAATTGGGACTTGGACTCACGGGGCCTTCACCTTTGGTCATAAATATGGCAAATCAAAGTTCGACTACGCCTTTGGGGATGATCAAGGATTGTAGAATGACTACGGGAGGCGAGGAGTACTTGGTCACCTTCCATGTCATTAAAATGCACTCCAACAAGGACACCTTCCCCATTTTGCTAGGTAGGCCTTGGTTGCGGATGGCGAATGCTATGGTCAATTGGGGTGGACCTAAACCATCCATCACTTATGGTCCGGAGGGTAATAGGGTCATAGTGTCCATTGGTTCATTAGAAGGATGGATGAAGAAGGAGATGTATTTGCCATTGGAGAAGGAAATTGATGACTTAAACGAGAATGAGATTGGCAAGGCATTGGTGGGAGTCGTCCATCCCGAAGGTCAAAGGGTTGTTATAGATTCGGGCTCGGGAAGTCTAGGTCCTAATTTTTACAATTATGGGGATAATGGGGATTATGCCCAATGGCTAAGGGAGTACCCCGAGTCCGAGGTTGATGTAATGGTTACATTTCACCAAGTAGGCTTAGGGAGTGAATTTCCTAGTGTTAGTTTAGGAGAGGGCTCATTGTTGGAGCCATGTGAGGTGCTCACCGAGGAAGAGTGGGTTAGCGGTGGGTTAACACCTTGGGTAGATGACGTGGAAGAGGGTGAGGTTAGTTTAATTCATGTAGATGGGACTCAAGAGGAGGATGTGATTATTGAGTCATCGAAATTGGAGGAGCCTTTACATTTCAAGACCACGTCTACGGAGATAGTTGTAGGTCAAGATGTGAAAGATTACCCCAATGTGCCTTCCGATTGGTATCGGAACAAAGAGGAACAAGCACATGTGTCGGAAGCGGATTGGCGGTACGTGGATGTGAAATTAAAGAATGGAAAAACCCGACAAATGAAGATGGGTTCCAAATTGGGGGAGAAAGAGGTTAGGGAGTATAGCAATTTGGTGGATGAGTTTAGTGATACTTTTGCATGGTCCTACGATGAGCTTAAGGGAATTCCTAGGGAAATGGTAGAGCACCGGATTCCTTTAATTCCGGGGGCGAGGCCAATTAGACAAAAGGAGAGGAGGATGAATCCTCAATTGCAATTGTTGGTGAAAGCGGAATTGGAAAGGTTATTGAAGGCCGGGTTTATCAAGCCGGTGGAAATCACGGATTGGGTTTCTCCTATGGTCTTAGTAAAGAAAAAAAATGGGAAATTAAGGGTTTGTGTCGACTATAGGAAATTGAATTCGTGCACACAAAAGGATCACTTCCCCTTACCTTTTATCACCTTGTTGCTTGAGGAGGTTGGAGGTCATTCGCGATATACCTTTATGGATGGGTATGCGGGTTATAATCAAATTTCCATAGCCCTCCAAGATATCCATAAAACGGCTTTTACTACACCTTGGGGTACTTTTGTGTGGGTAGTGATGCCATTTGGGTTATGTAATGCCCCGGCTACTTTCCAACGATTAGTAATGTATATCTTCACCGACTTGTTGTTCAAATCCATGACCGTCTTTGTGGACGATTTTAGCACACAAAGTAATGTGGACGATCACCTACATTGTGTTAGGGAGGCATTGGTTAGGTGTAGGAAGATGAGGTTAGCATTGAACCCGGATAAGACATTTTTGGGAGTGAATAAGGGAGTGTTGTTGGGTTATGTTGTTAGTGAGAAAGGTAGAGAACCCGATCCGGATAAGATTGCGGCCATAAGCGACTTGGCAACTCCAACCAATTCCAAGGGGATCTCTAAGTTGTTAGGACATGTGGGATGGTACCGGGAACTTATTCCTAATTTTTCAAAGATAGCGGTGCCCATTACCCATTTGCTCAAAAAGGATGTCAAATTCGAGTGGATGGATGCTTGTCAAAAAGCCTTTGAGGAATTGCGGGATAGGTTGAGCACCTATCCGGTGTTGATACCACCCAATTGGGGTAAACCTTTTCACGTCTATTGTGATGCTAGTAATGTGGCAATAGGGAGTGCGCTTTGTCAAGCAACGGGAGAAAAAGAGAAGGATCAACCTATAGCTTATGCGAGTAAGCAATTGACCCCCGCCGAAAGAAACTACTCTACAACGGAGAGGGAGTGCCTAGCCATGGTGTTTTCCGTTAAAAAGTTTAGGCATTACCTCATGTGCAACCCGGTTGTATTTTTTGTTGACCACATGGCTATCAAGTATCTAGTTAACAAGGCGGAGTTAAGTGGTAGGTTAGCTAGGTGGGTTTTGTTATTAGAAGAATTCGACTACACGGTGGAATATAAACCGGGTCGTATGCATTTACAAGCGGACCACTTGTCTAGGTTGTCGGAGGAGATAGGAAAAAATCCGGTAAATGATATGTTAGTAGATGATAGCCTCTTTGTGGTCACTTCTACACCGGAGTGGTATGCGGGCATAGTGGAATTTCTAACAACCCACAAGTTGCCCAAAGAGTGGACAAAAGAAGAGAGAAGGAAGGTGAGGGTAAATAGTAGGCAATTTGTTGTAGTGGGCCATAGGTTGTTTAGAAGGGGGTCCGATGGTATTTTACGACGATGCGTGTCAAAAACGGAGGTTGAAGCGATTTTAATCGCTTGCCACGATAGCGCTTGCGGCGGTCACTTCTCGGGTCAACTCACCGGGCAAAAAATACTTAGAGCGGGCTACTTTTGGCCTACACTATTTAAGGACGCCCATGACTATGTAAGGAAATGCGACGCTTGCCAACGGTATGCCCGAAACGACCTTAGAATGGAGATGCCTTTACATGTATCATTACCCTTAATTCCTTTCGAAAAATGGGGCATCGACTATGTGGGTGAGGTCCATCCCCAATCTTCAAAAGGAATGAAATATATTGTGGTGGCAACCGAGTACCTCACCAAGTGGGCGGAAGCCAAAGCGGTGAAGACCGACACGGCGGAACACGCGGCAACATTTATGTACGAAAACATAATTTCGCGGTTCGGGGTGCCGAAGATCCTAGTAAGCGATAGGGGTACTCACTTTTTGAATGACTTGATTCGAGAGATGACAGAGAAATTTAAAATTGATCACCGGAAGACTACTCCCTACCACCCACAAACCAATGGACAAACGGAAAGGGTTAACGGAATTTTGGTGAGTATACTACGCAAGACGGTTATAGACTCGAAGCGGGATTGGGATACGAAACTAACGGCGGCACTTTGGGCATACCGTACAACCTATAAGGTAACTACGCGTGCTACACCATTTTCCTTAGTCTATGGTCTTGAAGCGACACTACCAATCGAATATGAAGTCGAGTCACTTAGGGTGGCCGTGAGTACGAGACTTACCGAAAGTCAATCCTTACGAAATCGACTAACCGATTTGGAAGCACTTGACGAAGGGAGGAGAATGGCGGCTCAACATATTGAGGCAATCCAAAGAAGGAGAAAGATTACTTTCGACAAACGACATAAGAGAAGGGCCCTAACACCGGGAATGATGGTCATGATTCAAGACGCACGAAAGCTTGAATTTCCGGCGAAATTCGATGCGGTATGGTTAGGACCTTACCTTGTCTATGAGGTCTTTCCTAATAATTCAATTCAATTGGAAACGTTGAATGGTGAGCTCTTTCCTACCCGTACATCGGGAAGTAGATGTAAGGAGTACCGAGCTTGACTAGGCAACTTACCCTTGGAGCAAGAGATGTTTGGATTCATCCCCCGATGGTCGCCAATTATGTGAGCCCAAAAGGGTGCCCACATTTAGTCTTAGACCCTTGAAACGTTAGTTGATGCACTTTGAAGTAGCATGTTACTTCACAAAAATATAAAAAGAGTGAAATGTTAGTCTTAGAAGTACCATGTTGTAAGAGGCTAGGATGTGAGTTGTTATTGTGTTTTTACCTTCGGAAGGATTTGAGTGAATGAGGATAGGTAAGGAGAACTTGGATTGAGTAGTTAGTGAGTAGGCTAGTACAAATGGATGGAGACAACCAAAGTGACTCAAGAGGCAAGTGCATTCGAATTGGGATGAATGGAGGATCACATGGAGCGCACAAGTGGACCACCTCATCATGGCCACTTAATGGGGAAGGTCCAAGGAAGAATGCAAGGTGGAGGATAAGCAAATTCTCAAAGCACCAATCAAATCACGAGTTAAGCATCGTGGTTTGAATTAAGTGGTGAGCGACGATTTGGGAAAGTAAGGGGAGAAAGTTATGGCGGCGGAAAGCGAAGGAGGCTAAGTTTGGGTTGAAGCATCCCAAGTTTGGTAAAGTGTGGTAGGTAGAAAGCCAAGGCTAGTTAAATGTTCGAATTAGGATCCTTGTTGATCATTTGAGGGAGGAAGGCTTAGAAGATAGGATTGGCGCCTACTAAGTAGGAGGAAATCTCAAGGGCTTATCGTGAGCCTTGAGGGTGCTCACCCCCTCAAGCTTACTATATAATCCCTCATTCTTCCCTCACTCATCCTCTCTTTCCTTTGTGCTCCAAGGCACCCCACGAGTTATAAGTGTGGGTGTGGGAAGCCATATTGGAGCACATGTGTGTGCTTAGTTTTTAGTTTGAAAGCCAAGGCTTGTTAGCCTTGAAGAGGGCTTGACCTCTTGGTAGAATTAGTGTTGACGTGGAGGATTTTAAAGTTAATTCATGATTCCAATTTGTGGTACTTAAAGTTCATGTTTTGAATACACGTGGTTGCAAGTTCCATGTTTAAGAGTTGAGCACTTGATGTTGTGAGGAGTGCAAAAATATACTTGTGTGGATTAGTTAGTCTTAGTGAAGTTAGGAAATTCTCTCTCCCCCTCTCCTCTCTAGGATTTTAGGATTTTAGGATTAGAGAAGAATTGTGTGATTAGAAAGGGGTTGTTAGTAGAATTAGGAAAATTAGGTAGGAAGATTAGTTAAGGGCTTGAATAATTAGTGAGGTAGTTGGGGATTACAACTACAAAGTTGTGGGTTCATGAAGGAGTTGGGTTTATGAAGGAGCTAGTTAAATCCAAGACCACTTGAAGGGTGAACCTTGCACTATGGACTCATCCAAGTCCAAATCCAATACCGCGGAGGAATGTGAGCCCAAACCCACTACTCGGACTACGGACGCTTAAGGGTGGGGGGTTTGGCCTCACAAACGGGTTCAAGACCAATGGTATCGATTAGAATGCCAAGGGCTGGCACACGGCTTAGTCGAATTCCCGGCCTGGCAATTGATGGCCACGAGTCCGACGCCCGAACAGATGACAATGCCAGCACTGACGATGAATCCGGCGTAGGCGAAGCTCCCGATGATAGTGATTACCAAGCACCGCCCCCAAGGGTAGCTGTGGGAGGGCCACGGAGGACAAGGAATTCTATTCCTCAAGACAACGATAATGCCCCCTCATGAATGAATATTTATAGTAATGTCAAATGTCCTATGGTGTTCAATGGGTTTAGTTGTATTGGTGATCAATTTTTGTAATAACTATTTTTGGGTCTGTTTGTTGAAAAAATAATGTGAATTTCAAATTTGTATGTTGGATGTTGACTAGAAATTGAGCCTACATGTATGATGTGGAAGGATGAAATGAATGTCCAATGTGCACTAAGGTTAGGACTCAGGAGTAGGACACATGGAATTGATTTGTAATGCCAATAGGCCCTATGTAGTGTTGCATTTTTTATTCTATAGGTCGGAGGCGGCATTATAAAATATTTTTAAGAATATTTAAGACTATTTTTATGTTTTTATTATTGAAAATCATCGAAGACATCAATCCGTGAGGTCCTTTATGGCAAATCATTGTCGAAAACATTCCCCTCTTCTAGGATTAGGTCATCGAGCTCTTCTCCGCCCAAATATTGATCCAAGAATGATGACATTGTAAATGCAGACCACCATTCACGACTTGTCCGATGTGCCATGTGGGGCGTTATGTATTCCAATATTTGCCAATTTGTGTGGCAAATTGGTAATGCTCAAGGCTCAAACATTGCCATTGAGTTTGAATGTACTAATGCTATATGGTAATATGGAACAATTGTCAAAGTTGAGCGTGTCTATATTTGCCCTATTGCCATGGATTGGCTATAGTCGTGAACTTATAATAAAAAACATTTAAAAATGCCGTAGAAATTTGTCGAGGATTTTAAAATGCATTTTAAATGTGTATTTTAAGATAAAGTAAAAATAAATGCACCTCTAGCCCTATGTCATGTGGGAGGATGAAATGAATGTCCAATGTGCACTAAGGTTAGGAGTAGGACATATGGAATTGATTTGTAATGCCAATAGGCCCTATGTCATGGGCGAGGATGGAATTAATGTCCACACACACACACATATATATATATATTGCAAATACCCCCAAATATATATATATATATATATATATTGCACATACATCCATATATATAGCGCATACGTATAGAACATACGGTATACCGGGAACCCACATATATATTGCACATACACATACATATTGCAATTTGCACGTACACCCATACATGTTAGACATACATATTGCACACGGGTGTAGCTAATAAGGAAGTTATCATTTGTTTAAATAGCGATCCACTTTTATTTCACATTACGGATCATATCTTTTACATAGTGCGATTATATCCACTAGGCCTAAACACATATACAATGTGTTTGCTAGGATTAAATCGGCGAACTATATAGAACATGAACCGCTACATCTACATAGAAAAATTATAATGTCAATAGTCGCTCCGAAGGACAAATCCAAAAGTTGGTGCATCGACGATATTCGGCAGAACGTTTGTCGACTTGAAGCCAATATTCTCCATTCTCCACAAGCATATCCCGCAAGTATTCAAGTTCCATTATGAAAATATCGTTGAGCCGAGCATGCTGAACTTGCCATCGAATTGGGATGGCAATGTGTTGCGTATGGCTGAACATGAAGAGGTTCAGTCGGAACGCTCGCAACAATTCGGCGAGCTCCGAAGTCCCTCTCACGCCCCTAAATCGATGCCCCATTGGTATGTCTACGTCCCAAATCGACATACGCAACGCATTGTAGACTTCTCCCATACCAAAATGTTCCCGCCAAGCTTTGTTAACTCCCATGTATTTAAAACTACATATGAGAGTTAAAAAATTCGCCCTCACTTCACACCCCCGCCCATACTCTCCTCGGTGATATGGCTCCAAAATAGGCTCTAGGACCTTCGGCAATATGTGCTCCCCCACAATTTCCGCGGTCAATCCGGGTAAAATGGTCGACGGTGCCATATTTGGCACAACCCTGAAATAGCAGCTTCTCCGCTCCTTCTCCCTTTGTTCTCCGTTTGCAAAGCTTGCTAAAACAGGCTATGGCCAATGGAGAACTTGGGAATGAAGGAAATGGGAGGTTGGATTGCTATATATATGCATCCTTTGTCATGATTGTATGCATTTAATGCATGATTTGACTAAGCTAACGCTCTTCCCAAACCCTAACGCCTAATTTCGACTGCTGGGCAGCAGTCGACTGTGGATGGTCGACTGCTACACAGCAGTCGACTGATAAAATCGACTGCTGGAAGGCAGACTGTGGATGAATGACTGCCTTCCAGCAGTCGACCATCTTAGTCGACTGCTAGAAAGCAGTCGATTTTATCAGTCGACTGCTGTGTAGCAGTCGACCAGCCACAGTCGACTGCTGGGCATTTATCAATCGACTGCTGCCCAACAGTCGATTTACATAGTCGACTGCTATGAAGCAGTCGATTTGCATAGTCGGCTGCTGTGTAGCAGTCGACCATCCACAGTCGACTGCTGTGCAGCAGTCGACTATGCAAATCGACTGCTACAAGGCAGTCGACTGTGGATGGTCGACTGCTACACAGCAGTCGACTGCCTTGCAGCTTAATTTAGACAACTAATTAGACACACCCGTAACCCAACCTGCCAACTCATTGGATGCCACCCGAGGGCCCACACTGCGATATCCCTATAAAATCAAGTGTGCTACCCACCATGAGGCCACCTTGCCTCGTAGTGATTTTGAGGACCTTGTATGCGTCGCATACATTGCCCAAGATCAACTACGGTGTGGGCAATCCATAGGATTGCGATGGCTGGGAGTGGCAAGATACGGGATGCGGGTGGTTCGTCAAGAAGTATGTATTACAATCCCTGACACGCATGGGGCTTGCCGGACGAACCGGACGAATTTACACCCGAGGTGGTTGCAGAGAACACTCGAAATGAGGACGATTTGCGCAGTGTTTTACGTCCGATTCAAGGGTTCACTGAATTCTATTGGGTTCGACTGCCTAGGAGACAAGTTGATCGTCACCACCGCGGATACTTGGACGCCCAAGAAAGGCGCGCATGCCGCATCGGTTACAAGGAAAAACTTTTCCCATGGCACTTGTTTCAGGACCTTAGCGACGTTCTCACGAAGGGGAAAAATCAATTGTATTTTCGAAAAAACTATGGGACCTTGTGGAGGTTCTACCAAACCATAAAACACTCGGTGCATGACGCAATTCATTGGGGGTTCAACCGGTGCACCGCGCACCAAAAGGAATACCGGGTGTATAGAGAGTACACACTTAGGTCGTCAATGTAAGATTTGCCCACGAATATGGTGAGAGCGTAGTATCAAGTTTGTACTTGCACGTATACTTACGTATGTTGGTAAGTTGGAAATGCGCAATATATGAATTCCCAGCAATATTGCGGTGATGTTTTCCGCTTGGTGTGAACTTATAATCATGCCACATGGAATCATTGTCACAGTTATTTGCATCGATACGTGTTTGATTCAAGTGCAAATGCATGTAGATGCAAAGTCCATGGTTTAATTGGATGTTTGTGGCAACCGATTGTGTGGGCAAACATAAGAAATGATCATTGTGCGACACTTGTACATTACTCCCAAAATTGATAGTGAACAATAATTCACTTATAAACATTTCCAAAATCATGGTTTTTCCCGCATTGTGTACAATTCAGTATCAAATAATGCCTCCTAGTCCAACGCCTATCTCACAAACACTAGCCAACATTCCTAATCCGGCTCCGAATCACTATCCAATGGAATGGGGGGTCCGCGGCTTGAGCTTGCACCGTTCAGATTTGGTGGCCGTAGTGTCCGGCGCCTCGCCTCACGCCTGCTCTCGGTGATGGCCCATAGTTCTTGCGCCGCAGTCTCCCGGTCAGCTTGTGCACGAGCGCGCGCGCGGTCTCCAATGGGCAACCCCCTCGCGGCATTCGGATGGCGCAGGACGTCTTGCATGGTGGGGCTAGAGGCCCCGTCACGGATGTCCAAAAGGCCGTTGACGTATTTCCACTCATTCATCCGGATTTGGACGTCCACCTCATTGAAGCTACCCTCTTGTGTAACGGCCTCCTGCCTCTCCATATCGGCCTCAAAACTTGTTGTGTCCAACACGTGTTCCACATCCCAAGTTGTTTCCTCGCCCGGGACCGGTTCCCGTGGTAATACCCCCACTGTCACATTGCCGTTGGAGTCATACACGTATCCGTGGGGGTGAGGACCTGGGACGTATTCACCCGTCTCTCCGGCATGCCCACCCACAACACGGTACAAAAATGCCCTCAAACCTACGGCCTGAGGAGAGGAGCCGGGGTAAAACTCATGAGCAACCCTTGTGTACATTTCAGGCGTGAAGTTTGTCGGGTAGCCTCGCAGGTCCTTCAAGTACCTCCGTGCACGCCAGCTATAAGCAGGAGGATCGCCGTATTCTGCGGGCGGCACACCATGGATTATTGTGTATTCAAAATCGGGAGGCATTCCCCATTGCACTCCGAATTGCTCGTACAACCTTCGATGCAGAGGGGCTTGGCACGTAGGACAACGGCGTGTTTGCAACATGTGTGGCAACAAACAATTCGGGTGGACCATGTGACCGCACGACCCAACGATCCATGCGCCTTCGGGTCCCCAAGGATTGGAACAAATGGGGCACATGCTCCCGTCCTTGATCCAATCGGGGACGCATGGCCACAACAAGGCTGGTCAAGCCGGGGGTATCACGATGCGGGATGATACTGCGGTATCCCATTGGAATTCATCCTCGGGCCTCTTGGTCCACGCAATACTGGGGTAATGGTCGTCATCGACCGGGAGGTTCTCAGGATACATGAAATCCAATGGCGGCCACGAGGTAAAAAGAAGCCGTCGTTCGGGCCACTGTTCGCCGTGGTCCCTATAGTGTGTCAGCTCGTCCATCAATGCCCTCTCACGCGTGGCGAACATGATAGTGGCTGTGACCATGCCCATGTAGTCGTCCTCCAACAACCGGTTCCTCCTAATGACCCGGTCATAATCAACCCTCATTGCCTCCAAGTTTGTTGTGGGCGACGGCTCCCGCCCTTGTCCATCACTACCAGACATTGCTTGCGGCAGTTGTGGCGCATCAGCCCTCGCAAGTTCAAGGTTGGTCAAACGTGCAATTTCGGCCTTCAACCCTTGGACCTCCTCGGCGTGTGCACGTCGGACCATCTCCAATTCCCGTTCGTGGTCAGATTTGCATTTTGCCAACTCCGCCCTCAACGCCTCCACAACGTCGTTGTCGGCAACTACCAGTGGTGGGGATGGCACCGCCGATGCCATCTCCACATCAACGGGCGAAGATGGAGGACAAACCAACCGGGAACCATGTGGCGGTGTCACGTGGACCCTTTGTCGCCGGCTAGGTGGTTCAACCGGCAACCCTATGGCAATGTTGTGCTCGTCCATGTTTGACTCGGCGGCCGGTGGAGTCCCCACAATTTGATGATCTGGTCCCGCAAGGAAATCAAAATAAGATCGGACCCTCAAAGGATTCATTGGAGTTTGCCATGCCAATGGAATCGGACGGCCAGCGTTCCGTCCTAGCACGGCACTTGGTATGACCGTGACCCGGCGTGCCTGCCTCAAGTCCGCGCTCGTGCGGGGTATGGTGGACCAGTCGATATCCACTCCCAAAATTACCTCCACGTAGACTATTTGGCATAACCACATTAGCATATGCCCGCGATCAAATTCCCTCGGTGCACCCCACAAGAAATCCCACACCTCCTTGCACCGTTCTCCAAATATTTGATGGCTCACCTCCCTCCATATGCCATAGCGTTGTCTAGACATCCGTTCAGCATTCGCGCTAAGAACGAACATCCTCGTCAAATGGGTCCACTCTACGTACCTTCGGACCGTGCTATACAACCACATGCCCCTCTCATTTTGCCAGCCGGGATTGGCGAGAATGTTCGGGTCCCGCGCCACCTCCAAATTGATTGGTTGCGGCCTGCCCCTCGGCGCATTGCCGCGTCTTCTAGCGCCTGCCGACCCCGGTGTCGCTTGCGGAGTCCCCCCCGGATCCAAATCCCCGCCACGTGGAGGTTCCGGTGGCAAGTTATCTTCGTCTGCCATCGTTGCCCCTAACCCCTAGCTTTGTATGCCTACTATAAATTGAACCTAATATGGTAGCACTTCCAAAATAAGCGCCACCACCCACAATTTTTTTTCCAATCCACTAAATCCAAATTAAGGCCGTTCAAAGTTCAAACTACATAATTAGATGTAAACCACTTTCAAAATAAGTGTTCACATATAACAATTTCCGGTATGGTTCAAACTAACCGCAATGGGGTACAATGTATACCGTATGTAGGTGGGTTGCAGTACAATACAGATAGTAGGCAGATATAGTATACCGTTTGTCCCGTATACGTATTTCAGTACGTATGTCCACCTGTAGCCCTCCAGCTCACCTCTATCTCCAAATGGCAAGGGCTGATTAACAACCTAGGCCCAAATGGAGGGAGGTGGGAGTGAGGGAATGAGGGAAGTGGGGTCCATATATACCCCAAGGAGGCGTCCTTTCGATTAGACGCCCCCTGGACCAACCCATGGACGCCACGTGTCCATGGGTGTCTCTACGCGACTGCTCGTGAGCAGTCGCACCCCTTTGTCGACTGCTATTAGCAGTCGACCATGGGGTGCGACTGCTCACGAGCAGTCGCAACCCATTCAAGTCGACTGCTGATAGCAGTCGACCATAGGGTGCGACTGCTCACCAGCAGTCGACTTGGGTTGTCGACTGCAGTTGGGCAGTCGACTGTCTTCGTCGACTGCTAATAGCAGTCGACTTGAAGGGCAGATGACTGCTTGTAAGCAGTCGCATCCCTTCGTCGACTGCTATTAGCAGTCGACGAAGAGGTGCGACTGCCCACCAGCAGTCGTCTGCCCTTCTTCGTCAACTGCTAATAGCAGTCGACGAAGGGGTGCGACTGCCCACCAGCAGTCGTCCGCACTTTGTCGACTGCTATTAGCAGTCGACTTGGGTTGTCGACTGCAGTTGGGCAGTCGACTGCTAATAGCAGTCGACGAAGAAGGGCAGACGACTGCTCACAAGCAGTCGCCCGCCTGTCGTCGACTGCTCACAAGCAGTCGCCCGCCTGTCGTCGACTGCTAATAGCAGTCTAATTTCCATGTCGACTGCCCAAGAGCCGTCGACAACCCAAGTCGACTGCTAATAGCAGTCGACTAGTTATGGTAGTCGACTGCTTTTGAGCAGTCGACATGGAAATTCGACTGCCGTCAGCAGTCGACACACCTATACAACTGCCCTTTAGCAGTCGATTCAGTGTGTCGACTACCTAGTAGCAGTCGCTGTAACTCGTCGACTGCCCACTAGCAGTCGACACTGTTGACGACAGTTTACCCTGTGTGACGACAGGGTAAACTGTTTTACCCCCCCCCAAACGGACGTGACGTTTTCAGGTCTGCCGTCACGTCGCTGTCACAGGACGTGATGCGACGTGACGTGTAATCCCTGATTGAGATTGTAGAAAATTAGAAATAACTTCAAAATTTATGGGAACTTTGGGCATGATTTGAACAATAAGATAAATATGTTGTTATGAAATAAATTGGTGTAAAGTGAAACAATCTTGGGTCCACAAAAACATATTTTGATAACAAATGTCTTTCTTATCCAATCAATTTTTTTTTGAAATAGAGGCCAAAAAGTCCCCCTCTTCAAACTACAATTTCCCCCTACAATTGTGCTTACCACCAATTTTTCTCGTACTTTGAGAATGATTCATGCACATTTTCATGTGGACATAGTCAACTTTTTGTCATTTAGTATGCCTAAGAGTTACAGACTTACCATATGTGGTTGACTCCTAGCTTGAACAATCGTGCTATTGTTGGTTATCTTACTTTTATCAATTTTGCTCTTGTGAAGGTGTTATAATATGATGTTGGTAGAATCCAAATGTGGAACATGAGAGTAGAACACATTTTCTGTAGAAGGCGAAATTGTTTCAAATTGTTGAAGCGTTGATTATAGAGTTCCTTAAATGATTTTTTCTTACAAGCACCTAGTATATACATTTCCAAAGTTGAATATGTACCTATATGTTAGATATTAGTTAGGAGATTGTAACTTATAAATGAAAATGCATATACATGTTTTCCATTTGTTTTCAACTAAATCAATAACAAACTACATGAGACCATTAAGAAGTCCAACTCATGAAAATAAGCGTTGAGCTTCCTATTTTTGAAGTCAAAGTGCATATCTACTGAATGCATGATGTCAATAGGCTATAATGGGTTTCTTTCCAATGAGTGCATTTTAGACTTGGACATGTACTTATATGTTAGAAAACGTTATTATAGTTCATTGTCCACATCGAGTTTGCCCACCTTATGTATATTTCTTTATTGTTGGAGGGTGCATATTCTAGACCACCTTCACCTGGAAGTTAGGTGACTTTGAGGCCAATTATATCAATAAGGTAGAGGGGTGCCTAAACCAAGACTCTAAGTGATCTAGCCTATTTTTTTAGACCAACTTGTTGTAATAATCCCAAAAGAAGAAGATTAGAAATAAATGCATTTGGGGAATAGTGGTATGCATGATAGGCTTAGCAAATTGGCTTAGATATAGTAGAAATAAAACTAAAATAAATTGCACTATACATTTTTGGAGTCACCTACCCCTAGCTTCCTAAATCCCTCTCTAAACCCACACTATTTCCAACAAGAATGGCTCCCAAAACCGTCCCGACACTCGCCCAAAAACCGCTCCCGTTTTTTGCCCAAAGCCAACCCCGCATTGAAACCAACAATCCACCACTAAGTGGTTTGAGACCTTATGACTTTGCATGGAGGATCTTAATACATATAAGTAACCCACCCCTAGCTACATTCTAACACGTGCCCAATCTATCCCCACTTTCGCCTTAAACCAATCCCACATTTTCTTGGAACCACCCCATTTGTCACCCAAATCCACCCCCACTTTGCGTCAGAGATGGTTTAAGGTGTGTACTGGATACATGATTAGGAGGCGTGCATGTGTGAAAATTTTGGGTGGGGTGTTGGTTATAGCATCCTCTATCTTATAGTTCTTTTTTAAGCCACCCTTATGTCAAAGGAAACCTCATAGCACACATATAACATAAAAAGAAAAGGAAGAAATATCTTCATTCATCAAATTTTGAGATGATTGAATGGTCATCATGTTGAAGTTTCCAAAGCCATAACATTATTCAAATTGGTCCGAGATGACCCTAAACTACCGGATGATGGTGGAGGGATACCCAAATCTCAAGGAAGAGGTTGGCGGTTCAAATCCCGGCTGTGAAATCTCCTCTCTACCTGACGGAAAACTTGCCAGGTGGTCAACTGCCTCCTGTGCTTTGGCGTTGGCCTATCGGCCTTCTGTCTCAAAATAAAAATAAAAAATAACATTATTCAGATCCATATCAGCGTTCTGTGGGACTGGCAATATTCTGTGGAATATTTCCTGCATTCAGTCTGAATGCGGGAAATATCAGGAAATATTCCACAGAATACTGCCAGTCCCACAGAACGCTGATATGGATCTGAATAATGTTGCGGCAAGACATCCACTAGTGAAAATATTATTGTTCAAATTTTGATGATGGGCTTGATTAATTCATATAACAATGGATTCAATACAAAAACATAAGCCTTTTGGCGTCCCAGACTTTCCAATCATTTTCATTTCAGTCATTCGTTGTGGGAGACACTTGAAGCCTTCCAAATGGTTGTCATTTTGTACCTTGATCAGCATGTAGGATGTTACAATAGGACATTTGTGAGCCACTCAAGACTTGGCCTGCTCAAGGCTCTATTACATTTTGAGAGCCATCAATCAAGTGCTTGAAGCAGCAAGAAAATTGAATATTGCAAGAATGGGAGGGAGATAAAATGGGTACTGGAGGTGGTATTTTCATGTATTAACTTGTAACTTAACGTGGATGATATTTGATGGTTATTGACCTTGAATGAATGGGCAATTGTAGACATTAATTCAACAATAACGATGGTGCTTTAAAAACCACAACATAGGTACACTAAATGGTCCTATTAGTGTGGGCCACAATAACTCTCTAAAGCCCACATTAATTTCCAACCCACACCAAATCTCTAGCTTGAAATTATCATGTGCCACATTAACTGAATTTCTAGGAAATTCATGTGGGTGACTATTTTTAAGTTCATGCTACTTTTGTCCTTGAACAAATACTCAAGGTGTTGGTCCAAAGTCTAAGGAAAAACTTAAGATCCAGGGTCTGATCCCGCAACATTTCCACCCTAACTAGACGATTAGTTTGGAACAAATTAAGTTTCCATGTTAATTCCCACCCACACTGCTAGGATTACTTAGTGTACTTGGGTTGCATGGAGAAAAAATCAACTGCTCACCACTAACTATTTTGTGCACCCTACGTACATTAGTAACCCTGCAAGGCCATCGAGCATCTTGTCATCACAATTCACATCTGATTCACACAATGGCTAGAATTTATGAACTCAAATGCAATAGCCTCATTGTCAATTTTCTAAGCGGAATAATTTAAGTTACTAATCTCCTGCCCTTATAAACAGGTTGTCACGTCACTCACCCTAAATCTGCCCACCATAAACATGTCTATGGGTGGGCAGGTTTTCTCAACCGGATGCTCAATATCAAGTGATCCCTAAGCACAAGTGTGCAACAAAATTTGAGTGACCCCCTACTTGCGTTTCTTGCTTACTTTGGAGAACTTGCGTGACTTGGATGGGCTCACAAGGAGGTAGATGAAGAGGCCAACTATTGAGAGCACCACCATCAGAGGACCATATTTCACTGCAAACTTCTGCAGCCATGACAGCAATATTACATTAGAGTGATATTCTTGAAATTCACACCAACCCCCAATATGCTCAACATACAGGCGAGAGTAATTCTTGATGGACAAGTATGGAAGACTCAAACAATTATCATCATATATCCAAACTAACCTTTGCCTATAATGTGTTGAAGATATTGTCATCACACCAGCAAGTACACACACCCAACCACAAAACGTCAGTACACAAACAAGAGATAATTTCCAAAATGAAGTCTGCAAGAGTAAGAACATGCTGTAAATGTCTTGCACATCACTCACCTACATAACCTACTTACCAGGACAACTGTGTGAATGTTAACATTCACACATGCATCAAAATTTCTTCAGGTAAGTTAATCAAGATTCTAGCCTAGAGGAAAAGAATTTGTGTCCCTAATCAACATAGTTTGAATAGCTGTGAAAAATGTTACATTCAGGAATATATATATATATATATATAAAGAGAGAGAGAGAGAGAGAGAGAGAGATATGTGTGTGTGTGTGTGTGTGTGTGTGTCTGTGCGCGCGTGTGTGTGTGGTTCTCATCACACCAAGAAATCTATGTTAAAGTTTGGGTAGAGAGAAGGGGGAGAAAACTCAATCTATAATATGCCTCCTTCCTTTCAATCCAGACATCATTCCATTGCACCTCATTGCACCTCTCACCAATGACCTCACCAACCAGAAGCCACTGAACCAATTTCTCAAAATGACTGGCTGTAGGGAGGCCTTGAACAATTTTTTCTTCATTCCACTCCTCATATATTCGCAATAGTCCAGGATACTTACCCAATCATACTTCTTAATTGGCTTGTCAGAGAGAATGTCCAGCCCTGGCAGTGGTGTTGAGAAGGCCTCCTGTCAAACTCACCAGTCCAAACAATTTAGAAAATGTAACTCAGAAGTTCAAGGAGAGATCTTACTATTTAGAAGACGACTTGATCAGGTTCAAAAGTACAGACTTCTCCAGTTCGTCTGGTTTAAAACAGTTCTGGTAGAAACTTAGTAGATGACAGATGAAAAAATGAGTTCACTTGATGTTTTCTTTTGCAGTTGCACACTGCAAACGACCCCATCTCGAAATTAGAGCCAGTTCTAAGAAATTGACGTAATCCACACAGATTGGGGAACTTGAAATCCCATTTTGTTCTGGGCTCCACAACCCCAACCACTCCCTTCATGTTACTCACATTCAGAATTGAAACAAACACTATAGATTGCAAGCACTTAGCTGGACTGCAAAAGAATCTCAATCAAATAAAATGGCTGCCATTTTCAAAGAGCAGGATACTTGAAAATGACAAGCTAGAGCTCACAAACCTGCAATGCAGACTTTGAGGAAACTCTGTATTTAACAACAGCTGGAGGCCCAGTGAATACACCTTTGGATCTAGCCTCCAAGACAAAGGAGTGTGAAACTACTCCACCACTGCAGTTAAAAATCCAAGTAATCACCATTTTCTCAGCAACAAAAATGAATGTCATACAATCAATGCAAACGTGCAATTAATTTCAAGGACCCAATAAAGTCCAACCATATCACTAGAACGAGTAGAAACAAGAAGGGAGCACTGTCCTTGTTTAGACGAATACAATACACAAGATTTAGTGCTGATCACAACTACATTTATGAGCAGGTCAAGTGAACTACTAATACAATAGAACTTGAACAAGTGTAACCAAATTGAAAGGCTTTTTCACTTACAACTGACTTATGTTTTAGACACATAATTAGAACACAATGTGGCTCTGAGAGTTCAAGGAAAAACACAATTCATTACTTACGCTTCAAGCTTGTCCCAGGAAGTGGAAGTGTTGCCAGAAAGAACACTGAAGAGAGCGGCAGGCCATGTGTCATCATTCAACGTTATGTCATATGCTGTGCTGACAAGTCCAACCAAATGCCAAAATTAGCAAGATACAAGGTGATGCCTTTCATGATAATACTGCAATCTAATTATTTAGATTAGGCTGGCACATGCTCATGATCTTGTGCCATTAAGTAGGTAACCACCGCTTAGGTTGAGGGAAAAAACAGGAAAGCTACAGACCAAGAGCTTCATCTCTATGCCATTTGAGGTCATTTCCCAATTAATCATAATTCTTGCTAAAACCCCGAGGCATTGAAATTATACCTACTCTCCGAATATAGGCATCACAACATAGCATGTACTATCCTCAGCTGCATTTGCAATTATGGTCCTTTCCATTGGACGATGTCAACCAAAGACCAGTAAAAAAAATCGGAGTAGAATCATGTTTCCTCTCTACTAAGGGTGGCTTAAACCCACCCAAGGCCAAAATAGCACTGGCATGGGTCCACCCAATCATAGTGAGGGTATCCGGATATTTCCACCAACGATGTGGGAAGACCTGGAGCAATATAGGTGCAGGCCAGCTTGTCCGCACACTCGTTCGAGGGGTTCCTTTTTGAAAGGAGGCACTGGTCTTCAAGGGGTCTATAATTCTCGTGATGCCCATTTCAGGATAACATATAGACCAAGATGAAGCAACACCATAAATTACGCAGGTGTCAACATCGGAGTCCTCTCTTTTCTTCCTCTTTATTGTAGAAACACAAGATAGAACCAAGTCAGCTCTAAAGCGATAGCTTAAAAGGTACTTGGAGCTCCAAATTCCTCCAATGACCACCATGGGCAGAGAGAGGGGAAGGAGTCAACAATGTGACCTGCCATAGGGGATAGACTCTCACTCACACTATCAAGAGAAACTGATGAAGATTGACACACGCAAGTAGCTCAAGCAAGCTCTAAACCCTGCGCCACTAAGAGCGCTTCTACATGCAAAGTGTCCCAACATTAACAACAGTAGTCTTGGCAGTCTTCGGGGGCCCTCTAATTCTCGTGATGCCCATTTCGCGGTCACATATAGACATCGACCAATTCGAAGTCGAAGCAACACCATAATTCACGCCGGTGGCAACATCGCAGTCATCTCTTCTCTTCGTCTCTCTTGTAGAAACACAAGAGTGAGGCAGGTAAGCTCTATAATAGCTTGAAAGGCAGTTGGAGCTCCGAATTCCTCCAATGAGCACAATGTGATGTGACATGGCCCTAGGGGATGAACTCATCACACTCACACTATGACAAAGTGAACTCACAAAGATAGGACACAAGCAAGTAGCTCAAGCACGCTCTAAACCTTAGAACACTAACAGCACTTTTACACGAAAGCATCTCAATAACAACACCATCTAACGGGCATAAGTGCCCCCTTCTCCGCCGATCAGCTCCCTTCGATTGGAAGGTGACACAAGGGACCAACAAAAGCCACGACGACAAAAACTGAGACTCCGAGGATCGCCAACAAAGACACCAAGAAGAAGGGGGAGCTTAGAACAACAGAGTGGCTGCGGCAATCAAACCAACCTGGATCCGGCGTTGTGGACGGTGATGCCAACCTTGACGCGCTCCGCGTCTTTGTTGAGCCTCTGCAGACTGGCCTTCTTGTGCACCAGCAGGAAAGCGGTGTCGGCAGCGGCAGCGGAGAGGAACAGGGCCAAGAGAAGGACGGGCGTGAGGAAGAGCCTGGCCATGGCCGCCATCGTGTGGAACGAGCTCCAAGCTCCAAACCCTAATGCTTGCTTGCGCTCCAACAACAACAACGACAACAAAGCAATACACGCAAAAATAACAAGTCAAAGCAGCACAAGAGGCTCTCCGCTTGCTTCACCAAGCTAGCAAGTTGGTGGGTCAAACAATTTGGACCCTTTCTCACATTGGTCTAATTAAGTTAAGTAAGGTATTTAGGTGTTATTTGGTTCCTTCTTCATAATCTCCACCTTCTACCGATTAGATTTACACAACAAAACTTGTGTTGCATTAGCAAATCTACGATGAAACATTTGCAAAAACCGGATTGAAAATCGAACCTCCCTTGATATAGTTATGCTTTTCGGAAGTGGAACCTTGTTGATTTTCTTAATTGGATACATAGGTCCTCCCAATTGTGTTCATTATTGAGTGTAGAGTAGTTATTGATATTCGAAGATGTAGTCTGATTTCTTTTAAACATGTGCTTTTATGATGTTTGCTCTTTGATCCTCACCGAACCACATGCCAATCAAATATAGGGATCTGATTAAGAAAACAAGCCACTTAAGACCCATCTACCTTAAGTTGAGTTATTAAGGTGAGTGAGAAGAGCAAACTTGCTAAGAGTTTGTCTTAAGGAGGTGGTGAGGTATATAGTAATATGATAAAATAATATTTCTTTATTGAATCATGAATTAGGGCCACTTCACACACAAGAATGAAGGCCCGTGACCATTGCATTCTAAGATCTCTCACTGGTTGAAAAGGTGAGACCGTTCACATTCACTTCACTCTAGAAGGTGAAGGCCCAAGGGCCCAAAGAAATTATTGTGGATGAAAGTCTACATGGATTTCTACATGGCAAATTATAAATAATGTTTCATGATCTGTTGGGATTTGCATGTGGCCCACCTGTAAGAGGTAGACCTGTCGCAAATTCCGGTAGACCATGTCAAGTGATATGGCCTTTGGATGAAAATTAAGGGCCCTCACAATTACATGGCCACAACCCTTGGCAACTTCTATGGTCAATGTAAAGCAATTTCCTCACTATTTAGCTTTCAAATTTTTAATGTTTTTTTGTTTGTTAGGGCCATGTTGCATACTAGGTACGCATCTCACACATAGAATCCATGCACACCATGAAATTTCATTGCCCGCTAATTATTAGGTAGCCCTTACATGCATGAGGGGTAAAATGTTATCTAAGATGTGTTTCACAATAACTTTTTCAAGGCTTTCTTAGAAACTCACAATTCTCATTGTTTTGAAGAGAATTTGATAAGATACCGATTCAAATTACATGTACTATAGATTGGTGGAAAGTTACAACCAAACAATCATCTTGAAGTGATCAAACTCTCAAAATGTCTTAGTGGATGTGAGTGCTTCACGTGCAATAGCAAATAACCATGCACATAATGTCATGATTGAGCTTTTGGAGATGATAGGCAAGTTTAATGGCTATGTCTAGTAGACGGAGAAAGAAAAGAAGAAGAAGAAGTTTAACACATTTATTTTGAAGCAAGATCTAATCGTTTGATGTGGAGAGCCATATTTTGTGATTTAGGCCATTAAGGATTAAAAGAGGTATTATTGGGGTGCAAGCATAATAAAGTGGACCAAAAAAGTGCTCCGGTATATGAAAGCCATGATTTTCTTGGTCAAACGCCTATAAGTAGTAGCAAAATGTTGTTTAAAATAGATTATTTTTCATGATGACCTCTATTGTTAAGTTAGGTACTCAAATATAGAATATCAATATGAGATCTTCAAAACCTATCATCAAAAGTGACGCGTAAAAGCAACTGACTAAATATAGTTTTGAACGTAAATTTCATGACCTTAAATATTTTGAACTTGGAATTTCTATCATATTCCTTGAATTCATTATAAACTTGAGGTCATCGTAATTTTTTTTTCAAAAATTAATCAATTTAATGTAATGTAATTGTATTTTAAACAAGTTTTTGACAATTATCTTTTCAATGACACCCACTTGCACCACCACTTGCACCGTCTTCTAAAATACATATACGTTGTTTGAAATTGTTTTTTGTGAACATAAATTGCTTGGCTTTGTAGATTCATATGTTTTCTAAATGTTTATGAATTTTTATTTCATAAAATTCAAAGTTAGTATATAGTTTTGGATCACTTTCACTTAAACCTGAGCAAGGATCAAGAGTTGTCCACTTTACCGTGCTTGCACCCATTGACAAATAAAAGTACTACCTCATAGCGCAAATCTAAGGTTCACATGAAAGGCCAATGTGAAGGGAGATTAGAAGTGAAATCATTCTGCAAAAACCGAGAGACTTAGCTTGAGATGAGATTCTAACAATGTAGGCTCGTGTAAAAGGTTCTAATAACTTTCTTTATTTATGTGGAATATGTGCTCGAAGACAACAATTGTAGAATCAAAATCCTTTAAATTGACATAATAAAATAATTCTACCAAACTAAGAATTATTCAATGAAAGACGTCTCCAAAATGGTAAACATTATTGTAACTAATTGTAATGTATGATACCCTATTTTACTATGCTATTTTAGTAGGCCCAAAACTTGACAACTATGGTATTGATATAACAAGTGTTGTCATGCTTGATAGTTTATACTAATTCCTTGTCCCGGGTGTTTTCAAGTTTCTCTCATCACATTAGTAAAGAAGATCCTTTTTAATCTCCTCATCAAACTCACTGAATGAAGATAACAAATCCATCACCGCTGGAATGGAGTATACATATTGTCACTATCGGACTCTGAATTTTGTGAACATCCAATTTAGGTCAAATTTACGATCATTAGTCAACTTGACAATATCATCAAATAGGCAATTTGGTCTGCCATCCTATTTAAAAAATAAATTATTGTGTGATGTTGGAAAAATTGACAATCAATGGGCAATTAAGGAAAATATCTATTGACTCATTCAACTCTCATCCATCATACCAAAATCCGTATTAATACTGCTCACGTGCTTCAACAATATGAGTGGTTGCATAAGCCAAACTTGCCAACCCACCCATATGAGTAGGTCATCCACGCATGCCATAACCGGGCCAGGTCCCTCTACTTTGCATAGGATGATTCTCAACCCACCCACATGGGTGGGCAGAGGTGCACATGGAGGTGGCCTCTAAGTTGATGGCCAAAATTTTCACCTCCCTCCAAACTTTTGGAAAACATTTGTTTCAATACATGTCTTTCTCTTCCCGATGTAGACATGGATGGAGCTTGTCATGGGGGTAAACGCTATGCATTCACTATGAATTTTAGTGTGAGGAATTCCTCGGTTCACTTTATTTTTGCGCTTGTTGAAAAATGCGAAACATGGTGCTGAAACAAACTTAAAGGGTGCTTTAGATGAGGGTCCACAGTCCAAGAATATAGGGACCAAATTTGGAGCAATTTGAGGCAAATTGAACCCTTGAACTAGACCCTCCCTTGGACCCTGCTTTCCAAAATGGTTCTCTAAAACATGAGCTCTCCTTTAATTTGAGCTTCATTTCTTGGTTCTAACCACTACATAGTGTTTCCTCCAAAACAATGCCATGCAGTCCTGGGAGACCTCACTTCGCCCCTTCTTGGTCTTGGACTGTCATCTAAAAGCCTTCAGTCCAATAATTTACACCTCTCGGCCAATAGGATTGCTTCATTTTGTTGGACCTCCCCCTTGGACCCACATCCAAAGTGCCCCTAAATGTATAGATGGTTCAATGTTCTCAAGGGAATGTCATTTGCCATGATAAGGTCCGAGTGGGGCGAAGGGGGGGGGGGGCAATTCTCCATTACTTCTTAAGAGAGAGGGAAGTATCTTATACAAGTGTACCTCTCATTCATCTAACATAAAAGCCTTGAGATAACATGCACATTGGAGATTACTTTACTACACTGGTTATCCCAATTAGTGCGTGTGGTACTAAATTCCCAAAACACACACTATTTTTCCAAGTCTCAATATTAGTGATGGATGAACTTTTAACCAAGTGATATTACATGCTCATTTACCATACATTTCAAGAAAATTAGTGCGCTCTAAGGTGTTTGTAAAAAAAAATTATATGCAAAGGTGAATTATGCCAAGATGAATAGTGCAAATACTTTCAATGAATAGTGTTGTTATGAATAGTAATTTCAGTGGATAGTGCTAGGACGAACATTGCTTCCTAGATCTTTTGGTGGCACTAATTTCATACTGTAAAGAAATTTAGAATCAATGTTTTTTAGCTTCAAAGACCCCCTATTAAGCTACTCGATGTCATTTGAGATGAATCGGAAGCAAACCTGTAAGGGGGTCAAGTTTTTATGTTGGATGGATGAGAGGTATGCTTGTATGTGATAATTCCCTCTCTCCCACTCCTCCATTCAATATGTAGGAATGATATATAAGATAATATATACTTCAATATGTAGGAATGATATATAAGATAATATATACTTGGCACGAACTTCAAAAGGTTGACTGGGGTTCACTGAGAAGATTGATCTGACACATGATATATGTTACTCCATGAATTTAATCACATGCACATATTGTAGGGTCACAACCCAATCTTAGCAGAATGATATGAGATTCAGACACTGCCAATTGTGGCTGAATTGAACTCATGAGAATCACGATGCTGTTTCGTGGAAGATCAAAATCTGAATCGACCATTTTCGCAGTTACACAAGTGATTTGAGGAAGAGAGCCAGCTGAATTTGCTTTCTCTTTCTGCAGGCTCATGTTGGAGCACGACGTTGACCCAAACTAGCTACTACACTATTATCCAATCGTGTCTCAACACTATGGCAAAGACAATTGCAAGACTCAATGAATGATAGAACGATTTACACTGTTGTACTCTGGATGATGAACTGTGCACGAAGAGTTTCAGGAAATTACAGGACGTCTAGGTAGCTGTTCAAGAATTGGATCTGTTGATTGTACCGACATATATTGGTATCTTCAATCCTGCGTGAGAGGTATTGAGAAGAATTGCAACTTAGGTTTCTTCGACCAAAGGGGTTTCGGCAATTCTGGCTTGAATGAAGTCAGGATGAAAACTACAAATTATGTTTTATTGGAGATCACAGACTGAAGATCAATCGATTCTTTCACAATACAAATGATTTGAGGAAGCCAAGAGCTATCCACATCTGCTGTCCCTACAGACTCACCTCAGGACATACAAAACCTACTCTACTCTCCAGGATGCCTCAACGCCATAGCGAAGGCAAATGCAAGAGTTTCGCTGAGCTCATCAATGAATATAATAACATCACGCTACTATCAACTTTACAGGAGCAGCTGTTCAACAATTCACTAGTAGGAAAGCCAGAACCTTTAAGTGGGCAAAATACAAAGGTGTGTCAGTGTGATTAAATGGGGAAAACTGCACATAATGGGTGGCCATCCATTTGGATGGTACTGAAATGTCATGTGTTGTAAGTTATCAAAAAATCATGGAAAATTGGAACTTGAGCTTGTCTTGATTTTGGGCATTGAAATGGAACCATGCACTAGTAGGAGAGGTGGAACTTTTAATTAAGTCACCAAAAACTCATATTAATTGAGCTTGTGCCAAAGATTGTATCCAAAAATGATGTATCTTCCAAAAATGGAAGTGTCAAAAGGCAATTCAACCTTTTCAACACCAAAGTTTAATTTCAATATACCAAAGACACTCTTGTTGAGAGAGAGAGAGGGAGAGAGAGAGAGAGAGAGAGAGAGAGAGAGAGAGAGAGTTACTACTAGTTATAAATACATATTCATGGGAAGCACAAGCCCTTGAAATACAAATTGGAAAGGGCCAAATGTTGTCACCCTTCCAATTACCTTCATCAAAAACTAAGATTCAATGTGGGGCTTAGCTATTGTAGAGAACTCCTATGCTCTTAGACTACTACAATGTATAGAACTCCTAAATGTTGTCGCCCTCAATCCATCATCGTCGATGTAATCGGAGGGCCGCATTAAGAGGAATCCAGTCGTATCATTTGAGTTGGAATTGCTAAAAAATTCCAACCCTTCCAAGTGTTGTTTTTAATCCATGCATACTCCCTAGGTATTTAGGGATATCATGAAATGGGCTGATCTCCTTAAAAAATCATTACACAACTCATCAAGTAATGAAACATTGTCAAAATTATTATAGAAATGGGCCAAAATCCACAAGATATCATTTCTCCTATTTCTTCAAATTACACAAGATCATTGGTTCAAGACACAAGAACAAAGATCACTAAATATGCAGATCTCTAACCTTACTAAACATAATGACTAAATATAGATTTCTCACATGCACAAAAAATTTATGATCATGAAGGGCATATCATGTTGAAAGTGACGTCCATAAATAAATCCAAACCCCAATAGCAGGCAAGGCCAACGAACTATAAAAGTTACCATATTAAACTTACAATTTGCAACGTGCACACATACGCTTATTTATAGGAAAAACAAACTTCCTACAAAAAAACAAAGATGAGTCCGTGAATTACCTATATGCAACACTTGCATTTCTAGAGCACCAAGGTGGAGTGAATGATGGAGCTTTCTCTGATGGACCAAATTAAGGCACACGTGTAGTGGACATAGGTGTATTTGGTCCCCCAACATCGTTACCTTCACCAAAATAAAGCCGCACAACATCCCCTAGTAATCAATCAATCCAAGGAAGTTATGAATATCAAAGAACAACATTGAACATGTGATCAAATAAACCCCAATATTACAAGAGCTAAAGTATCTAAAAGCCCCAAACAAAACCATCACTTCAAGTATGATCACCATTCTTGACATCAAATCTCCACTTGAATGGACAAAATGCATGGTTTCACCCTTGCAGAGGAACACATATCAAGTAAGTGGGTCTTAAGTAGGCACATTTCTCTATGCACACTTTTCTCATAGGATATGAAACACACAATTAGTGTGAGATGATTAGCAAATCCAAATTGTGTCCATAGCCACTTTCCTCAACATTTTGGAGCTCGTCTGCATATTCATTCATTGTGAAAGTGAAGATTCTCTCTCATTAAATGATCATAGAAATCCCTGAATTATGTTGATTATTGCAATCAAAATGGTTAGCATTTTTTAGCACGTAATCCAACATCTTTCAACAAATGTATTTTTGGTGTATGTTTTTAGATTCACACCCACCCATACACCACTCAAATAAAGATGTCCACTTGAGATCAAATAGAGACACATCTTAATGAGGCCACTATGGTTGGGAAAATACTCAAGATTGGGGCATAGCAGTTGGGGAAATGTAATTCTTGGTTGTGTTTCAACACAACCAAAGTTTTGAATACAAAGCTGAGTGACCTCGTTAGCAATAAGACTGCAAACACAAGCTTAGACGAGCTTCTATGTCTATGTGCCATGAGAGGAGTAGGGAAAACTGAGTGTGTAAATGTGAGCAAGTGAAGGACCTAGAAAAGAAATAACCTAAACCCAAAGATCACTATAAAAACTCCACATGGCATCAACAAACAAACACATACTGCCACCACCTCTACATTCTCATGGCTACCACACCAATTCTCTTAAGATATCACAGGAGAGGAGAGGGGAAGCAAATAAAATACTAGGTTCTTCTACGTGTTGGAGAAGAAGCGCCCAAACCTTCGCACGTCCAAACCTGAGTAAGTAGTCAAAAAAGTTGAGGTTTGCGAGGTTGATCTAGTGCTACCAAACCCTACTTGCATGCAAGCTTTGAAGAATTCCAATCTAAGAAGCAAGACTACATACGATGGGGTTTGTAACCTCTTAGGGTTTGAAATGAGAAGGATGAGAGCAAAAAGCTACCAAGAGTCCAAGAGAGAATGGGAGGGAGAGCAACACATGGCTCTTGCATGTGATGACTTGACACTTCTCCACACTGCTCCACATGTCACAAGCTAGCATATTAGAGTTTCTTGTAGTGATTAAGTTAGCTCCCTTGAACTGTGACACTCTGTTCAATGCACTTTCACGGTGTTTCGATAGGTTTGTTGAAAAGTCTCTTCTAAAAGTTCTGGGTTGTGTAATAGTGATTCAACCTATAAATTACCTGCATATATAAGTTTTATTGGTACCTTGTTTGGACCTGTGCGAGATATTGAGCAAATTGCAAGGTTTAGTCAACAAATTTGGCCGGAATGAATTGAGCATACGAGTAACAAAGTTTCATTGAAGATCATAAACTGAAATCAATAAATTCTTTCCAAATATGAGTGATCTGAGGAAATCGAGAGCCATCCAAATATGCTGTCTCTATAGGCTCACCTCAGAGCATACAAAACCCCGGACCACAACGATGACCTAACCTACTCTATTTCCCAAATTCCTCAACGCCATGGCAAAGGCAATTGTAAGACTTTCGCCGATCGAGCTCATCAATGATTATAAAATTACATTCTATCGTACACTGGATGATGTACTGTACAAGACAAATGTCCCAATTTACATGTCTAGGTAGCTGTTCAAGAATTTGATCCATGGATCACCTGCCTATATTGATATCATTGGCTGCTTTGGACATCTGGTCCTGCGTCCAGTATGATGATGTGGATGTTTCGCTCTTCTCCATCTCCGTCTTCTTCTTAATTGCAGCAGGGGAGATGCCATTCACCACTTTCGGATGGTCCTCTCGAAATGTACCAGCTGCTCTGTCCCACCATGTGAAGTAGAGTGATCGGTTATACCTGGGGTCAAGGTGATGGATGTAATGGTGTTTCGGCCGTTGTGCCAATGGGGTGAGCAAAACCCCTAACGATCCCGGAACATAAACCCATCCGGGAAGCTTATACCCACAATGCCCCATCATGTCCACCCCATTCACGGCCCAGAGAAGAAACGCCAAATCGATAGGGTTCCATGTCGGTTGGAAGTAAATGTATGTCGCAAGCACGGCGTAGAAAGGTGCGAATGTGAAGGTTATGTCGAACAAGTCGCCGTAGGCTGTGCCGAAGACGGTCAGATCGCCGTTGGTGGAATGGTGCCATTGATGCACTCGCCGGTACAAGGATTTGAAGTAGTGCATGAGCGTGTGGATCGAGAAGAAATAGGTGTCGTGGAGGACCATCACCACCCATGTGAAGAGGAAACTGCTCAAAATGTCGCTCGAAAACTGCATCCGGCTTAAGAATCCGCGCCTGCAAGCAAAGATAAAATTGGCAACATCCGCACATTGATCGTCAGGAATCCACATCCGTTGTAAGTTTAGGGTACGATTTACCCCGAACATCTACTTCTAGATATTCTCTTCTTATGCTTCTAATTAATTGAGAATTTGTCTGACATTTCACAAAGAGGATTGACATGCTTGGAAAGAGCAGGGCATTGAGATGAATCCATTGACACCATTTGTGTCTGGATTATAAGAGGTTTACACTTTCAATTGTCGACTCATGTTCATAGAACTCAGTTAAGTAGAAGGAACCATCCAGACCTCCTACGGCTTTATTTTTCACAGTTTCTAAGAAGTTTTATAAAATTACTTCTGACATGAAAGTAGCGCGGACATAGCATGTTCACCTTATATAAGCATCTTGGCGAGTATAGACCTAGTGAGATGTTCATGACAAGTTCTTTAAGGTCGATCTTGGGGATGGGAGAAGGCCTTGTCCGAAGATAGGTAACAATGAGGCGTCGACTAACAACAGGTTGCCACTTGACAATGCCTGACATTCATGCATGTAATTCAAAGGTCTTGATTCTTGGAATTTTATTCTTGAAGCTAGAGTGAAAAGAGAACGTCCTTACACATGCTTAAGAGAGAATGCAATGGGGTACAATTTACTCCCGGAGAGTGGAAATAGTTAAAGATTTCGAATAACATCCATCACTGAGGAATGTCCTAAATCATCATGAGAGAGTGACGAATGGGAAGGTTGTATGTTTACCTAAAAGCAAATGCACAAGCAGAAATGGGCACAGGCCAAATTGCCACAGCCCAGAAGCTCTCCTTCCGGTACTGTGTCATGGTGACATTGATAGACGGCGCCAGTCGCTGAAACAATCCTTTCCTATCCAAGTATGACAAGGTATGGTACCACATATGCTCAAACCCTGAATGCATCGCCGCTGCACCTAACCCACCAAGAATGCCCATCCCCGCACATTGCAGCATGCTCTTCACATCCATCACTGCAGCGTCTCCGAATTACAACCAGATGCAGCCTGAAGGCTACCGGTCTATCTTGACCTCCTTGTAGTGAGGAAATTCCTTCAATCACGTGTCAACAATTTCTACACTATCTCAATCGAGAAATCACCCAGAGAATGCTACAATTCGCTACAAGCGATGAAGAAGATGAATAGAATGCCTGAGAAACAGCCTGCGAGGGTTTTTGTTTTGAGATTCTCAAGTGAGAACCTATATATCTTGACTTCCTTACAGTAGTCAGGAAATCCTTTCAAAATTTCTCAACAACAACTACATATGATCAATCTCGTTCCAAGTTCGAAGAATGACCTAGAGAATTTGCTACAAGCAATGAAGATGAATAGGATACCTGAGAGACGGCGGAGGTATTTCTTTTGAGGTGGATCTCAAGTGGGAATCAATCTATCTGGACTTCCTTACAGACGTAGTCAGGAAATCCTTTCAAAATTTCTCAACAATAACTACACTTGAATCTCGTTCTTTCGAGAAACGACCTAGCGAATGATACAATTTGCTACAACCAATGAAGATGAATGGGATACCTGAGAGACAACGAGGATTTTTGTTTTGAGATTGTCAAGTGAGAATCTATCTGTCTTAAAGACTTCCTTACACACGTAGTCAGAAATCCTTCCAAGGCTCAACGACAACTACACATGAATCTCGTTCTTTGGAGAAACGACCTCGAGAATGCTACAAGCGACGAAGATGAATAGGATACCCTGAGTGACTGCGGCGAGGAAATTCTCCAGAATCTACAAGGTTTGTATATATTTGCTGCAATCTAAGGCAATGCTTTCAGACAGGGAAATGCAACGAAGAACTACAACATAATGGAACAAGTAGGTCCAGAGTGTTGTTCAGAATAGATCAAATTACTCCACTGTACGCTCGGAGGATCTCTATTTTTATGGCTCAGAAATTTGGACTCGTCCAAGAGGCTATTTATCTTATGACTAATCTGTTGCAACGAGTCGCACCACGCTGTAGTTGACATGCAGCAACTTACTAAAACTCAATAGGAGGAGGGTTCCAGCTGCTCCCCACCATGCTGATGAATCTGTTACTTAGGTGGCAATCAGGGAACGCAACGCAACATTAGAGTCATTTTGAAGCTAAAAAGTGCGTCGCATTTTTACCATCTGTCAGCTTTGCGGGTAGGCCACATGCAATTTACCGGAATTCAACCACTCTCCCTCACCGTCGCCAGTTTCAAGCCTTTCCAAATGTCATGTCGGATTTAGGGTGTTGTCGCTGGCCCTCCGATTGCACCCACAACTGGAGCTCCTCGCCTCGGCATGCAGACCGTAACTCATTACAAGGCCTTTAAATCCATTCTACGAGAATTTTCCCGGGGAAGAAGAAATTGCTAGAAAGGGCCACGTATGCATGGACTTCCTTCTCCGACCACGTGCACCAAAGTATGCCATGAGTCGGTCCTCAATATTCTTTTCCTTATTTCCATTGGCAATTTTGACATCACCTGACTTAATATCACATCATTCATTCAAACCCATCCCGGTAAATGGGGGGCTAGGAATCCCATCGGTCGAGTTACTACATAGTTTCTTGTCCCTTGATTATGTACAAATTGTGACTTAGTAAATGACAAGTGTGATTTTGTTGGAAGCCCTAATAAGACCTAACATTCATCTCATTTCTGAAGATTTCTCCTACTGGGTTCGGTTTCAACCATCCGCAGCTGGTGGTAAGTATGGTTGAAAGGAGACCACAGTAGCTCGTAGAGTACAGCATTTATGGTGTTTAGTGTCACATGCGTAATAGTGTCACTTACCCCTTTTGGAGGTGTATTCTAGGTTACACTAATCATCAACAACTTCACCATTAGTGTCACCTCGTGACACTTGGCGTTCAATAAGTGCGCTTATTCATACCTTGGCATGAGTATGTTCAACAGTGTTATGAGGTGTATGCCTATGTTACACAATGGTCTACAAGTTGATTAAAAGTGTCTACATGACACTTGGCATTAAGATGTTCAAGAACATCTTCCCCGTGCATACTAAATTGTAAACACCTGCACAATTGCCATTAGTATGCTCAATAGTATCTTCCCCTTGCATACTAAAATGCAAAACTATCATCTCAAGTATTCCAATGTGCTACGCTACATTTCATATTAGTAGATGTTTTGGTACATATTGGGTGTTCTATTGATATAGCACCCCCCTTGGTAAATATTTTAGGAAATAAAAAACCCACAGAGAGACACGTCACCAACACCAAGTACTTATATTTACACAACAACAATTCAAAGTAGGATTGCAACCTTTGCCACACAGTGCCAATCACCTACACAATGTTCAAGACTACATGGAACATTTTAAAACAATCATGACAGACATCTCTCATTCATGGTGAACCATGTCTACAAACACAACACACATTTAGAAACGCACACAACACTTAAAATGGAGCCACGACAATTTATAGAAACTTAAAAGTTGTGCACCTCTACAAAAACTTGCATTCACCCCTGATAATCTCTACGGTACGGGCTGGGTTTGATGGTTAAGGGAAGCCAAACCAAGACGATTACACACAACCACAGTGTTGGCTCATTTAACTCATTGCCAATTGTGCTACAGAACTTGAACCATAGAGAGCCAAAACTAGGTGAATTTCACTTGAGTAAGAATTGCCTATGGTTGCTCTAGCAAACAAATTCACATACATACCATTTTGACCCCTATAGAAATCACTTACAAACAAAAACACAACACTAAAATTAATGTATGCAAACCATGGCAACCTGCAACAACTGCAAACAAAGAAAAAATTCACTACTGGTTGGGGTGTCAAACTCTCAACCCTCCCCCCGCCATCTCACAAACTCCCTCCTACCGCCTTCCTGAATCGTCTCCCCCCACATGTGGGCACCTACCAACGTCATAAGCCATGCTGACATCAACCCGCCTACCTCACATCCACATGGCTTCTTGCTAGCCAGTATATTGCTGAAAACCCCACACCTAAGAGCCAATCATATTTTTTTCCTTTCAACGTTATTCCACAGTGTCCCCCTGGCCAATAACACTATATTAAACATTTCGGGACTTTGGGGAGTCCCAAAATGTGGAAAATGGTCTATATCGTGCATATGGGAACAAATTTATTGCACACATGAACATATTAGAAGGTTGTGGGAACGTGGGAACATTGAAGGCAGAGCACATGGGGCCAGCTGGGAGCGTGGGGAACATCTACATGGGAACGTGGGAGCAACCTATGGGAACGTGGGAACAACATATGGGAACGTTGGTACTCCATATGGGAAGTTTATGATGCACAAACCCCTGCATTTCAAAGCGGCATAGCATGCATGGCTTGGGTGGTTCTCACCATTGTGTTCCTTGTTGTACCCAATTTGTGTTCCCGTTGTGTTCCCAATGTGTTCCCAATGCACTCCCCCCTATCTTCATAATAGTCCCAAAATTGTCTTAAAGTCCCGAAATGTTTAATATGGTATTCAATGCACAGGGAGACACACTACTTATTATAAATAGTTCTCCACTAAAAAAAAATCACATATGTTGACAAGTAGTATCATATTGGCAATTAACAGACGTGACACTTTGAGACCTCTAGGCATCTAGTTTAGGCCCTTAGCAAAATAATGTACGTGATAGTTAAATACCATAACCGTTATAGTTGAATTTCATTTAGAATCTACCAAGTTTGCTTCTGCCCTAGCAATTCCGCTGTGCTTCGGCACTGAGACTGTCTAGGGATTGTCATTTAGTCCCACTTTACACTAGGAGTCGAGGCCAAGGGCCGAGGGAAATCTTGCGATCCTATTGGTTGAGAAGCTTAAGGCCAACCCAAAGAGCTTTAGACTAGAAGTCAAGGCCAACAATTAATTGAATATTTTAATCTATTAAAATGTTGGCCTTGAGATGGCCCCCAAGGCACAAAAGGAACCCTCATGGATTGGGGGGCCAACAAAGGACCTTGGGGCCAACGAATACACAAATAAAATATAATTTTTGCACTTGATCTCCACCGTTGGATCAAGCGAATGCCAACTCCAAATCTAAACCCTTCACACTTTTGATCTTCATTCATCATTTTCGTCTTCACTTCTTGTTTTTTACTCTTGCTTTGTCCGTGTGTGATTGCTTGCTTGTAAAATGAATAGCTCATCGCAATATGCCGCAAGGATCATTGATGGGTCACCCGATTTGCAAGAAAGAGGTGTGTCTAGTGTAGGATTCCACGCATTTCAACCATTCCGCCCTATTGTAGCAAGAAGATCAGATTTGTCTTTTTCAGTGTGAAACATTCATGATCAACTCAATGCGATCACTGAACCTATAAAGGTTGTTGAAAAGTTGCAATGCAAAAGAAAAATGCCATGTGTAGAGGCCATAGCCATAGAACCCTAGATGATGATGTAGACGTCCAGATTGTTCAACCGGCTTCTTTTGCCCAGTCTAGATTGCATCATTTTTTCGGCTTCTTTAAGCCTTAGCCTTAGCCGTTGCCCATTTGTTCTCCTTCTCCCCCCCTTACCCCATTGTAAGTGTGCGGTGTGACTTCAACAACGCCATATGGTGGTGTTGTTACGGTGGTGTTTTTAATATTTCATTCCACAACAATGCTGATTTTTTTTTCTAGGATTAGGATTCAAGGTCTGAAATCAAATTTTTTCGATTATTTCTCTCAGAAATTTGCCTCTATATTGGTACATGTGTTGATACATGGTCAAAATTATGTGCCAAAATGATTGCAATAGTTCCAGGATTCACAAAATCATCAAAGGCAAAAAGAAGTTGAATACATTTTTCAAGCAATACAAATGTGATAAAATGGCTAATGGAGTTTCTGGAAAGAGCAGACATGAAAGAAAATTTTACGATTCAATTAATTAGTGGTGGCATCAAATTGGAACAGTTATGAAGCATGTTACAACATCTGCAAATGAATCTTCAAACCAACCAACCACTCCAGCTACACAAGAAGAAAACACTGATTTCTTGGACACTGAGCGTACATCGGAACCAATCTCACAATTTGTTTTGAAGAGTGGTAAGAAATCATTTCGTAACCAAACCATATGTATATTTTCCAAGATGGTTGAAAATAATAGTAGTATGATTAGAATTTTTGAAAAAATAATGTTTTATTAGAGAGAGTTGATCGTCAAATGGACAGACTTATAGATAAATTATGACATTAATTTAGTCAATCACTATCTGAATATGATGTACTAGAAAAGACAATCTTACGTTCTTTCTTCAACTTTGCTATATAAAATATTTCTACAAGTAACTCATAAGCTCGAGTGGCTTCTTATAGTAAATTTTTTATATTCTAGTATCTTTGTTTTTTCTACTTTCTGCTCTATCTTCAATTTCTTCATCATTCGTGTTACTTTCTTCATTGAAATTTGTCTCTAATTCTTGAGTAATATCAAAATATTATAATTTTCGTATCTCTTTTATTACACTTTCAGCAACATGAAATATATTAGTAGCTTCAAATTTCTAAAGGTGTTGTTTGCTTCATTTTGAATTATTTTTTTGGTTTTTATTATCCAGTCCATATCAAATGTATCTCCATGTATAATACATAGGTTATATAAACACAACGAAACAATAACCAAGTTCGATAGATGCCTCAGTGACAAATCTACTTTTTTCAATAGAATTTTTCATTGTCTTTTTAGTATTTCAAATGCTATTTTAACTTCCATTATTCTACTAGATTAGGTGAAATTCCAGTGATTATTCTCAACTTTGAATAGAGAATAACACAAGAATCTCGTGGAATAGATTGCATCTCTAATCAATTTGTAAGGTAAAAATGCACCTCTCATTACTCTTTTTCCGATTTCAGTTCATTAAAACAATGTCCAATCATGACAATGCCATGCCCATCCGAAATCACAGTCCCAAAATTTACATTTTGAGTCTATTATTCGTTAGAGTAAAACTGAATAAAATCATTTACTGTAGTAGTAAGATATTAAATCAAGTTTAGGAACAATTATGGGTATGTGGCTACCATCTATAGCTCCAATAACATACAAAATTTCTTGCAATGCTTCAAATTCTACTGCCATTTTTTTATACATTGACTATTGGATTTTTTTAAATATTAAAGATTTTAAATGTTTCCTAATGGATACACAAAAATTTTGAACTATAATAGAAGTTGTGTTTTTTATTACTTCAAAGACCTCATCACACATTTGTAATGTATTACCACTTCCTAATCGACCTAGTGCTATAGTTACACGTATCTCTACTGGAATACAAACTCGCATATGAGAATTTGATTTTCTCAAAGAAGGTGCAACAATTGAACATAAATATGTAAAAGTTTCTGAATTCAACCTTGTTCGTTACTTGAACATTCAAGTTGAATAGCTACCCATCAATTGTCTCTCCATGTATCCATAAGTTTTCTTGTACATCCAAACATTACATTCTCGTGATTCGTTGCCCTCAATGATCATGACAAACATCATCGTCATAGCTCCATAGTGGTCACCAATGACAAGTTGTTATGCGGTTACTACAACCATCATGACGTGTCGAATGGCCATGAACAACACTAGAGCCACCAAGATTTTGTATCTATGGGAATCCATAGTGCATACATAAAACCCTAAAGCTTAAGAGGTGAGATAAAACTCAAAACATGAAGAGCCCAAAAAAAATGAGTGAAAGATACAAGGAGGTATATGAAGTTTTCAAGCCTTGGCCTCTAACCCTTGGCCCCTAGGGTTTTACATTAGTGATCCTTGGCCCCTATGATATATATATTTTTAATTGTTCATTTGAGGCCGGCTCGAGCTTCAAACAAACTCAAATATTGGTTAAGTTGGCCCCAAGATTTCATGGCTTTGACTCCTAGTGTAAAGCGGCCCTAAGATTTTTTGGATGGTCTCCTCAACCTGCAGCATTCCTATGACTATATGTCTCCAAGTGTACTTCCACAAAGTTCGAACTAGAAATTAGGGTTTCTACTTCCAATTGGTGATTGTTTACTGTCTCATGTGTGTGAGGAATAGCCGGTGGTAGACTCTCTTTCGTGGTATGCTATGTTTTTTGACATTGTCAAGTGTAAGGAAGATTGGAGCTTGCATAGGAACTTGTACAGAAAATTTCTCTTCACAGTATGTCGGGTATCAGTTGTAATGCCCGGCGGTGTGCTGACTTCACTTTCCCATCCCAGATAGTCACATGGATCGAGAAAATGTTTGGTGAGTAGAGGTTTTACCAATTTTCAATAGAAATATCTTTCCCTGCTCAACAACGCGAGAACGTGTTGGAATACTGACACCTCATTTTTCTCAACAACTGTTTGAGCACTCTGTCAGTATGTTTAGGGCTAGGGTTCCATTGTCTGTGAACAATTTGAGTACTTTGTCTTTAGTGCCACTACCAAATCTTTACCGCCATAATCTGGAAGGGTGTGTAGGTTAAAAGTCTTGATAAGCAGTTGAGAAGAAATGTGATTATATAATTTTATGGTCATATACTTTCAATGCATACTGAAATGGTTACACACGCAAGCCCGGCAAGTAAGTTAGTGCAAGTAGAGGTTGTCTGTGTCCAAATTAACAGAGTTGTTGGAATCACACATACATATTGACAACCTAGAGTGAGGGTGAGGGTGTGCAGACACAGTTACCGTTCCAAAACGGTCAGTCGTCAATTTTGGTTTTTGGTCACAAACAAATGATAACATAGATCAGTACCTTACACCACAAGTGGCTGCTGAAGTAATTAAACACTGACATTGTAAAGTCAGATTATTAAGGTGCCTCCTGTCATAACATTATTCAGATTCATAACAGTGTTATGTGGGACTGATAGTATTCCATGGAATATTTCCCACATTCAGACTGAAAAACAATTCAACAACATGTTATCTTATAGCGACCACGTTAGAGACATGACACAACCAATATTGACATTAAACTTGGTTTTCATTGGCAAATGACTCATGTAAAATCTGCTAATGATGTTGTCCGCTTACACGACATTGAACGATAAAAGAGTTCTCCCCTATAACACCACATTGGAAATAGAGAATCTTTGATTCCGGAGCCTAGATCAACACCTTCCTTCACTTTGATTTCAATGATTTTCAAATCCTTTGGTCTTGACTTGCAATTGCTAACTTGCTCAAGCTTCTAATGCTTGAATCAATTGGCTGGATGATTCCACAGAGTTGGAGGTGTCCACATTAGCCTCATCTACCTTAGATAAGTAAATCAGGACTTTGGTGCGAGAGATTTTTAGTATACCAGTGAACATAATCAGGAAGATTATAATCAAAAGATACATTCAGGACATCATGCTCATCCTCTGGGTTGAGTCAAGTCCATGTAAATTACATCTTTTGATTCAAGTGCAATTTGGTCTTCAAGTACTCTTTGCACTTCAGTCTGAACAAAAGCATCTCAGCACTGACACTGGCAAACAATCGTACACTTCCTCAAAGTCCCAAGAAAAAACTACGTTCATACAACACCTGCCAATTACAGGTTCAATAAGAATGCATTAGTGGGTGTCTTATCAACTTACAAGGCTCTCAATAAGTCTAATAATTCTTACTGAATGTGTGACACCTGCTACTCAATAAGAATGCAATTGAATTTCATCAAGATCATAACACATAGATATTTCAAATTTTTGGAAGTACTTTATATAAGCATCATGAACCACTAACTCCCGGCATGCAATTGGGCCTTTTATCGAATCCCTGCAGATTCATCAGCAAAAACTTAGACATCTGATCCCAATAGTGATATGTACAATCGATGCCACCGCAAACCCCAACAAGATCATGGAAAAGCCTAGTTTCCATCTATTTGGATTTCTTTTTGCGTTGATTCATCTCGAAATATAAAACGCCAATGGTAGTTGCAACAAGAACAGCAAAGCACCATTGGCTTTTTGCCGTCGGTATTCCTTTCAAATACCTACAAACGACACCTCCCATAGCTACACAGAACACCTGCACATCCAAACAAAACTTCATTTAACCTGCAGACCCTTTGCTAACCACACAAAAACCATCACCCTGAATATAAGGTATGCATGTGTTTTTCAGTTAGTTTTTCATGTTCTCCAACTTCTACCAGTTAGATTTACACCAAAAACCAAAGATCAAAAAATAAAAACAATAACTTGTGTTGCATTAGCAAATATACGATGAAGCATTAGTAAAAACCGTATTGAAAATCATATCTCCCTTGATTTAGTTATGGTTATTGGAAGTGCATGTTTGTTAATTCCTTAACTGAACACACAGGTCCTCCCGATCGTGTTCACTATGGAGTGTGGAGTAGTTAATAAAATTTGAAAACGTAGTCTAATCTCTTTTAAACATGTCTCTTTATGGTGTTTGTCCTTTGATCTTCACCAAAACCACACACCATTCAAAATTTAGGTGTCCGATTAAGAAAAGCAACTGAGTAACACATGCATACCCTGATGAAGGTTCACTGTGACATCATGAAAGAAGAAAGTATGAGTTAAACCATGAAAGAAGTAGGTTATGTTGGCATATACCACAAAGAAATGATATATTGATCCGAATCCAACCCTTGGCCCAAGTTCATAGAGTCCGGAGCCTAAGAAACCAATTGCCAAACTTCTCAACACAATATTGAAGCCTTTGATGCCTGGAGGGAGTACACTATTTGCCTCAAGTGAAAGTGTGATTGTGATAAGGGCCGATACGAGATACTCTTCGAAAGGGATATATGAGATATTTTCCCAACTTTTTTTGAAGCTAGTACCAAAAAATCCTCCCATTTTGCCACCACTAAAACCCTAAACCCTAAACTCGCCTCCACTCAAAACTCCTGTGATGATGTCACAAACATTAGTGCAGTGGTATACGTGAAATAAGAGGAATATATCGACACCTCTAAGCTTTATATTTGTATGATACTTAAACTCACACTAAACTCAAGTTATGTCTCACAAGTATATCTCAATTATATGCAGAGTGTTACTAAAAGACAATTTGATGTCACAATAAAAATTTCACACAAGTATATTAAAATTCGTGAGAAACTTTCATGGGATGAACTCTATATTCTCCATACAATCCAATGTTAGAATTTCATAAAAAATTTTAACTGTATTGAATAGGAATCTTATTTATTTTAAGCTCCTCAAATTAGCTAATCTCTTTCTTTTCTTTGAAAATTGCAAAAATATCATCAAAACTCTAAAAGTATATACAACAAGTACATATATTTCAAACCTTGGACAACTGCCAAAATAACTATAGTTAACTAGATTTGTTTCAAAACATTTTAGGGAACAACTATAGAACTTTAACTAGAAAATTTCCAAGTATTATATATATATGAAGAAGTTCGCCTCTTGATTTGCTTCAATTGAGGGTCTTTAATATGCTTAGGCCACTGAGGATCATCAAAAAATGCCTTTATACGATCACTCACAGTGTTGGGTTCCAAAACAACCTCCATGTACACCACCAACACAAATAACACACTAGTGACACTACAACACTACAACAAAATTCCGTGAACAGGCTACGCTCAACTTTAGTTAACTAGATATAAATAACTATAGTTAACTACATTTTTTGGCAGGTCAAATCGCAAGCAACTATAATTACGAAAGGCAACTAGTCAAGTAATAGTTGAGTTAGTTAGTTAGTTGTCCAAGGTCTGATATATTTTACATTGCTAAAATGTAGTATTCAGGCTATTTCTATTGAAATAAAATAGTGTACATTGATGTGACATGCAATTAGGTTGCTTTGCAAATACTTAGGTTGCCTCTTTACCCATGCAAATTTCCTCGGGTCGGAATCATATTACAAAAACCTATAACTTTGTTTATTTGTGCATATAGCAACCGCTATAAATAATAGTGTTTACAACATTTCGTTATGGTGGCAGTAAATGTTCAAAATAGTGTGGAATGTAGATTTATTAGCATGGGCAACCCAATTGCACATTTCAGTGTAAAGGGTTCTGTATTCTGTTCAATTAGAAAATAATTGGTTCTCTCCCTTAACAGTGTTTCACTCTCACCGCCCCCTGTGAGGCCAAACCCACCACCCTTAAGCGTCCTAGTCCGGGTGATGGTTTTGAGAATCACATGTGTGATACCAAAGCTCGTGGTAACATGAAATGTGCTTCCATCTCAACAAGCTCCCAACTCACTTGAAATCATGATGCTTTATTAATGCTAGTCTCTTGAATAGGTAGAGCATTGGCCTTCAAGTCTCTACAAGTATCTTCAAGTCCCTACAAGTCTCTATGAATTCTACTAATTCCACTAACCTTCTACTAATTCCCACACAACTCTAACTCTAACACTCAATTCTATGAGAGGAACAACAAGAGGGAGGGAAAGAGAGAAGGAGAGGGGAAGGGAGAGGGTGATGTGAGCCCAATATGGTGCCCACATGTGGTGTTAACCTCAAAAGTTCCTTAAGACTTGATGTTGGCATTTCTTCAATTATTCAAAATCATAAAAAGAATGAAGCTTTTGTGTTTAAGTTTAAGATTTAGTTTAAAGTGATGAACGGGTGTTGTGTTGGGATTGGAGTTAGAGGAATTAGTGGGTTGGTTAGTGTGAGCCACTCAAACCGCTCACTGTTTGAGTTTAAGCTCACTACCTGCAAGAACGAGGAAGTTAGCTAGTAGAAATAGTCAATATATAGATGAGTACTAAAGCTTGGGACATCCGCCTGTGGATGCGAGTGGCCTAAGAGACTGGTATTAGGTCTAGACCAACCCGGGTTCGAATCCGGGTGGTTACATTGACCGGTGCTATCCCAAAGTTGAGCTAGTGGTAAAGCAGGAATAATCTATAGGTGGATACCGAGAAGAAGTTACCACGCGCGTGTGCGTGGAACCCTCTCAATTATATTATCTTTTTGAAGCATTTTATTATTTATCCGCGTGAATTAACCAAACCACTCGCGGTTGGTTTAAGGTTCGCGGTCTAATTTGAAAGGAAGCGAGTGGGTAGAAATTATGTTAGGACAATTAGTTAGTATGAAGGAAGACAACGGAGTTCAACATATGACAGTAGAAGACAGTGGAGGACTGCGAATGACATCGAATGACATCGAATGACAGCGAATGACAACCGTATGACAGTGAATGACAACGAAGGATAGTGAATGACAGCGGAAGTCAGTGTATGACAGTGGAAGACAATGGAGGATAGTGAATGACTGCAAATGACTGCGAAGGACAATGAATGACAGCGGAAGGGTAGCGAATGACATCAAATGACAGCGGAGGACTGTGCACTACATCGAAGGACAGCAGACAGACGGAGACGAACGAAGGATGGCGATGAACGGAGGATGACGTTAAGCGGATGAAATCAGGGCGGATGAAGGCCGTTGGATCTAGATTGGTGAACGAAGACCGTTGGATCTAGGGGTTGGAGAAAGGTGGCTAGGGTTGTGACGGCCGCGGATGCCAACCGTTGGATCTTGGTGTTTGATCAAGGGTTAAGATGATGGAGGCCGTGGATGCCAACCATTAGATGTAGGTATGGCTTGATCTACGGTTAGGAATGCTTCGTGGTTGGAGGGGGTAGTCCCATGGAGGAGAGTACGGAGGCTCATTCTCTCCTCTCTCATTCTCACGCTCTCACTCTTGGACTTCTCTCTCTCGCACTAGGCTCTCACACATTAGGATCGCTTGCACTAGGACCTCTTACACTAGGATCTCTCCCACTAGGTCAAGGCTCTCATGAAGTCACTTGTTACTTCTTCTTTCTTGTGGTTAGGACGATCTATCTTTCTTTCCTCTCTCTTTAGGTAGGTAGATGCAAGGAGTGTGTAGAAGTATAACAAGAGGAAGATTAGATCAAAGGGTTTATGAGCCCTATGAATGTTGAATGACAGGGTTTTTGAACCCTATTAAGGAGTTGTGTTGATTGTCTAGTGACATTAATCTTTGAGATCCTAAGTTCATGAGCATACAAGTTGTTGCTTCATCTCTCACTTCATCAGTTCTTACATTGGTCCTTGCATTAGTTTTTACATTATATCTTGCATTAGTCTTCATCTTAATCTTCTGCATTATGTCATGCAGCAGTCCTCTGTATTAGGTTTTGTATCAGGCTCTGCTGTGGTGTTTTACATGAATACTCTATATAAATACGTTATAAGAGTATTCTGCATCAGTGCATCATAGGAGTATTCTGCATCACTGCATCACATGAGGTTTCTGCATCACTGCATTACATAAGATTTTTGCATCACTGCATTACATGAGATTTCTGCATCACTGCATCACTGCATTACATGAATATTCTGCAACAGTGCATTACGTAAGGTTTCTGCATCACTGCACTACATGAGTATGCTGCAGCAGTGCATTACACAAGGTTCCCGAAGCTAAGGGGCTAGCTAGGACATGTGAGCCATGGACCTCCACCTGGACCACAGACGCAAAGAGGTGGGGGTTTATGGCTGACAGGTGAGCACCCCTCAAAGCTCAAGATAAGCCCCTCGATCCTCTCCTACTTTGTAGGCTCTCATCCTATCCTTTAAGCCTTCAATTCTTAAACCAACAACATAAATCCTAATTCAAACATTTAACTCAAGGAGCCACCCTTGGTTCATCACACACAATGCTCACCTAACTAAGGAACTTTCTTCACACCGCAAAACTTCTAATCAACCTAAGGTCTAAACATAACTTCACTCAAGCCTCACTCTTTTTATATTTTTGTGAATAATCACAAAACATCAAAACATAACTTCTAATAGTTTCAAAGGGTTAAGAACACATGTGGGCACCATTTTGGGCTCACATTATTGGCGACCATCGGGGGATGGATCCCGAATCTCTTGCTTCGAAGGCAAGTTGTCCTTCAAATTCGATACTCCTTGCACCTACTTCCCGCGGTTCGGGTTGGGAAGCTCTCCCCGTTCAATGTTTCCAATTGCATGAAATTGTTGGGAAATATTTCGCGGACAAGGTAAGGGCCCAACCAAACCGCATCGAACTTACCCGGGAATTCAAGTTTCCTAGCATCTTGAATCATCACCATCATCCCCGGTCGTAGTGCCCTCTTCTTGTGTCTTTTGTCGAAGGTGATTTTCCTTCGACGTTGAATCGCCTCAATGTGTTGAGCCGCCATCCGTCTTCGCTCGTCAAGCTCCTCCAAGTCGGTGAGCCTATTCCTCAAGGATTGTTCTTCGGTAAGTCTCGAACCTATGGCCATCCTAAGTGATTCTACCTCATATTCGATCGGAAGTGTGGCTTCCAAACCATACACCAATGAAAAAGGTGTGGCATGGGTAGTCACCTTGTAGGTTGTCCGGCATTCTATCTTTGAGAAATTTGGAATGAGTTCCCGGTACCACCCCACGTGCCCTAACAATTTAGAGATCCCTTTGGAATTGGTTGGAGTCTCCAACTCGCTTATGGCCACAACCTTTTCCGGATCCGGTTCCCTTCTTTTTTCGCTAACCACATAGCCTAGCAAGACTCCCCTATTGACTCCTAAGAATGTCTTATCGGGATTCAAAGCTAGCCTCATCTTTCTACACCTTACCAACGCCTCCCTAACGCAATGTAAGTGCTCACTCACGTTACTTTGAGTGCTAAAATCATCTACAAACACGTTCATGGATTTAAACAACAAGTCGTTGAAAATGTACATAACCAATCTTTGGAAAGTAGCGGGGGCATTACATAGCCCAAATGGCATTACGACCCACACAAAAGTCCCCCAAGGTGTGGTGAAAGCCGTTTTATGAATATCTTGTAGGGCAATCGAAATTTGATTGTAGCCCGCATACCCATCCATGAAAGTATATCTTGCGTGACCTCCCACCTCTTCAAGTAGCAACGTGATGAATGGTAAGGGAAAATGGTCTTTCTGTGTGCACGCATTCAATTTCCTATAATCGACGCACACCCTTAGTTTTCCGTTCTTCTTTTTCACCAATACCATTGGAGACACCCAATCCGTAATCTCCACCGGCTTAATAAACCCGGCGTTCAACAATCTCTCCAATTCCGCTTTAACCACCAATTGTAATTTCGGGTTCATCTTTCTTTCTTTTTGTCTAATTGGCTTTGCTCCCGGAATCAAAAGAATACGATGTTCCACCATCTCTCTAGGAATCCCCTTAAGTTCATCGTATGACCAAGCGAAGGTATCGCTAAATTCATCTACCAACTCGCTATACTCCATAATCTCGTTCTCCTTCAATATCGACCCCATCTTCATTTGGCGGACCTTGCCATTTTTTAATTTCACATCCACATACCGCCAATCTCCTTCGGTAACATGAATTTGCTCATCCTTGTTCCTATACCAATCCGCCGGTACATGAGGATAATCCTTGACATCTTGTCCAATCACAATTCCCGTTGACGTCGTCTTGAAGTGCAAAGGCTCCTCCAATTTCTCCGCTTCTATAATAGCCTCCTCGTCTTGAGTCCCATCCACATGTATTAAACTTACGTCACACTCTTCCATACTATCTACTCAAGGTGTCAATTCTCCTAAAATCCATTCTTCCTCGGTGAGCACCTCACATGGTTCTAACAAGAAATATTCTTCACTCCTTGAACTAAGAATTGCATCACTCAAACATGCATGGTGGGACGTCATCATTATATCAAACTCCGACTCGGGATACTCTCTCAACCATTGTGCATACTCCCCATTATCCCCATAATGATAGAAACTAGGACCTAGGAACCCCGATCCCGAATCTATGATCTTTCCGTGACCACCTGAATGAACGACTCCTACCAACGCCCCGTCATTCTCATCATCATTCTTGTCATCCCCCTCATCCTCCGAAAACCAGGCAATCTCCTTTCTAACCCATTCACCTAATGACCCTATGGGGACTTTGACCCTATTATCCTCCGGACCATAAGTAATGGATGGCTTGACTCCTCCCCAATCTACTATGGCATCCGCCATTCTCAACCAAGGCCTTCCTAACAAGATGAGAAATGTATCCTTGTTAGAATGCATTTTTATGACATGAAAGGTGACCACATACTCTTCCCCTCCGGTGCTAATCCTACAATCTTTAATCATTCCCAAAGGCACAGCCGGACTTTGATTCGCCATATTGATGATGAAAGGTGACGGACCCGTAAGACTAAGACCTAACATCTTCATGGTATGCTCTGGTAAGATGTTTAGTCCGCTACCTCCATCCACTAACACATTAGGAACCACCTTGTCCACCACCATAACCTCAATCTCAATTGGTTTGACATCCCGTCTTGCTCTTTTCGTTTGAACAATAGCCGACATCCTAGGCTTAACCTTCCTAGTCCTCCTAGTCACCGACATTCCTTCCTTGAGAGTCTTCCTAGCCACGAGTGAAATCTCCAACAATTGTCCAAAGGTAATATCGGCCTTAAGTGAGCTAAGATCGGCCCACAAATCGTAGCCACTCGACTTCTCCACTTTGGCATTGCCAACACCATCAAACTCATCTAAGGGAATTCCCGGTCCTTCCCATTCTCCCATCTCACTACCCTCCAAATCATGAATGACATTAGGCCCCTCTCTATCATGAAAAATCACATTCTCCTTCTCTAACTCCCTAGTGGCCCTCCTAGCTACTCTAGCTACCCTATCCAATTCAGAAAGATTAGGAGCCTCATCCGAAGAATACTCCTCTTGACCTTCTACTTCTACCTCTAATGGGGCCTTCCCTCTCCTAGCTCTAGTGATAACCGCTAATGTCGGTGTCTCATGAATAATTTCATCTCCTAGACTCTTCAACTCATAGGTGATGACATTGGTGTGTGGAGGCCATTGACCTTGTCCCTCTCCACTATCCATTTGGAGAGGAAGAGTATCATCATGATGTGACTCCACTACACCATCCATAAACCTCACATCTTGAGAATTAGACGGACCCGGATCCGTAGGAGGAGTTTGTCGCCTATTGTCGAAGTTTTGTGGACCCCCTTGCCTACCTTGTATCGGAATATAACCATTCGCCGTTTGCAATCCCGCCGGTGGATGAAAGGTTTGTCTCGCATTACCATGGTCGTAATACAAATTCGGTGGCCTAAGCTCATTCGGTGGTCCACCTTATGGTCTAGCTCCCCTCATGTTGTCCCTCGCTTGTTGTTGTGGATTGGCCACTGGGTAAGTCACACTAATAACCTTATCCGGTTGACGACATTCGTCCGAAGGATGGTTTCCCCCACAATTACTACAACCATGACCTTGTCCCTCGGACCAACATTGACCTTGTGCATGCCACCTCCCACAAAATGGATGGAACTCCCTCTTCTCCACGTTTTGACCACCTTGACCTCTATGAGGAGGTCCCCTATTGTTGCCTTGTCCATATTGTTGTTGTCCTTGACCTCGTTGGTTTTGTGAAGGTGGACCACCGTTTCCTCTTTGATCACGGTTTTGTCCACTTTTACAAAATTGACGAGTGTGGCCCGGTTGGCCACATTGAACACACCACAATCCCGATGCATGTCTACCCGACTCAACCGGAGGAGGAGGACCCGGTTGTTGGCTATTGATCATCAAAGACATTTGATCCGTAAGACTTTGCATTTGTTTAATCATGGCCTCTTGAAATCCCAATTGACTAGCACCTAACATTCTCTCCACTTCCTCAAGGTGAGGATCCGCTCTAGGGGCCGGTAATGCTAAAAGTGGTGTCGGTTCTCTAACCACTAAAGGACGTGGACCGGTGTCAACAAGAACATATGAGACTTGATTCTCATACTTGACCGGCTCTCCCGCCACCATTCTAGGCCTAATGGGAATGAATTGTGGTATCAATTCATCCTCCCTTCTCCACAATCTCTCATGATCTCTATCCAAGCTCTCCATCTCTCTAGCCGCCCTCTTGGCATCCGCCAATATTTGAGGATTCCTCTCAAGAACACCCCTAATTGTTCCCGACTTAAAGAATCCTTGAATGAAAAATTGCTTTAGTGTGTCATCATTGAGCATGGTGCCTACAAATCGTGTACACACTAAATCAAACCTTCTAATGTAGGCCGAAATCTCCTCTTCCCTACCTTGCTTCAACGAAGGCAATGCCCTCAACGCCGTGCTTTGACCAACCTCCGGACGAAACTCATTGAAAAACTCCCTTTGTAATTGCTCCCATCCTCTAAAATGTACTTCGGCATGGTCTCTATACCACTCATAAGCCTCACCCTCCAAAGTGGTAGGAAATCATACCCACCAATATCCCGGATTAGTCACAAGCGAACTAGCCAACCTCTCGATGTACCTCTCCATGTGCCTAGAAGGATCCTCATCCTTAGTTCCATAAAACTTAGGGAGGTGGGATGGCATATCCACCGCCGGTAAGTTTTGTGGAACCACAATTGGTAAACCTCTCAGTCTAACCAATGGGTCAATGGGGTCCTCCTCCGGTATAGGACCCTCATCATCCCCTCGTTGTGCCATGTCAACCGGTGGATCTTCTCCTATGTCTCTATCAATGTGTATCGGAATCTTTTCCCTAGACGTATAAGCATCCAAAGATATCTCACCAATCGATTTAGAAGGAGTTACCTCTTTCTCCACTCTAATCTCCCCTTCTAATGTTTCTAGCAATGGACTAAAACTAGGCTCAACATTTAAACAACTTTCTAATCTAACATCAACTTCTTCTACAACATCGCTAATCCTAGATGATGTCCTCCTACGTCTAGATCTTTCTAATCCTAATGTCAAGTTTGGTTTTTGGGATCGAGTCTTACCTTGCATTCCCTCAAGAATCGATCAACCCTCACTTGACCAATCATACTCCTCACTACCTTCACTCATTAATATTATCATTTTTCTTGGTGTGAATTAAAAATTAAGGAGGTGAGGAAGAGAATCTGCAAACCCACTTAGATGAACAATCCCAAACAGTGGATATGCATGCTTATGTCAATTTTTGGTCGGGCTAGAGCATCACCTCTAAAACCTTCCCTCCAACTGACACTCGCCACAATACCGAGAGTGAGGGGCTGACCGTCGTCATGCACCACATCAAAGACCGAGGTATCACCCTCTTGTCTCCAATGCTATGTTATGACTAAGGAATTACCCTCTATAACAGATAACGACAACCACGAGTATAAAAATCATTCATTAATTAGTTACCAATTCACTTTGAAGAAATTTCATACCTTGAGCAATCGCATCCCCCTGCAAATTAGCACTCCCCTCGACCGTGACTCAAGCGATAATAAGAACTAACAATCTAATATAAGCATGAAATGTAAAAACTCCCAAGACTTGGAGACTCACCCCGAGGTGAGTGTCAAAGTCTAATGTTCCTAAAATTAATTATCCCTCTAAAGTCTTAGTGAACTAATCGATCGTAAGTTCCTTTTATGTCCTTAGCAAATCTCCAAAAAGGATGCGGACATACCTTTGCCGCGCTCCTTCCTCAAAATGAAATTGCATAAGTCACAATGCAATCCATCCCAAGGAAATAATCGAAATCCAACTAATCTAAATAATTCAAAAAATAAAAGCTTAAGAGAAAACACTTACCACATCTCAAGTGCTCCTTCCCCTCTCTCAAGTTTGTGCCTCCAAGTCTTCTCAATTGCCTCCAAGTCTTGTGTCTACTTCCCGCTTCACTCCCGGCGGACGCACCATTTATGTGAGGCCAAACCCACCACCCTTAAGCGTCCTAGTCCGGGTGATGGTTTTGAGAATCACATGTGTGATACCAAAGCTTGTGGTAACATGAAATGTGCTTCCATCTCAACAAGCTCCCAACTCACTTGAAATCATGATGCTTTATTAATGCTAGTCTCTTGAATAGGTAGAGCATTGGCCTTCAAGTCTCTACAAGTATCTTCAAGTCCCTACAAGTCTCTATGAATTCTACTAATTCCACTAACCTTCTACTAATTCCCACACAACTCTAACTCTAACACTCAATTCTATGAGAGGAACAACAAGAGGGAGGGAGAGAGAGAAGGAGAGGGGAAGGGAGAGGGTGAGCACCCCTCAAAGCTCAAGATAAGCCCCTCGATCCTCTCCTACTTTGTAGGCTCTCATCCTATCTTTTAAGCCTTCAATTCTTAAACCAACAACATAGATCCTAATTCAAACATTTAACTCAAGGAGCCACCCTTGGTTCACCACACACAATGCTCACCTAACTAAGGAACTTTCTTCACACCGCAAAACTTCTAATCAACCTAAGGTCTAAACATAACTTCACTCAAGCCTCACTCTTTTTATATTTTTGTGAATAATCACAAAACATCAAAACATAACTTCTAATAGTTTCAAAGGGTTAAGAACACATGTGGGCACCATTTTGGGCTCACACCCCCCAACATCGATCACCGTTCCCTTTACCCTACATGTTCGTGGAAAGATAAATAGCTCAGGTTTGGTGATTGCAATGAGCTTAGTGACATTGTTGTTTTTGCAATTTCTATGTATACTTTCAATGCCTTTAGGGATGGTGAGGTAGATCCTCAAAAAGCAAGCATGGGAAGTCCAGCATGTAGGGCAGATACAAGGTCCATGTGATTGAAAAAAAACTTGTTGAGGAAACATGTCAATTCATCTGTTGTCCTGAGTATAAATTGCATCACTTTAAAAACTTGAAGGGAAAAGAAATATAGGTACTTGTATTCATGCACATTTACTATCTCAAACGTATAAGTAGTGAACTAGGTATCACTGTGTGTGTGTGTGTATGCATGCTTGAAAGCAATGCTAGGAATTAGCAAGAAAATGTAGCTGTTCAATTATTCCAATTCAATACCTTAAAAATTTACATTTAGATTCATAAGAACTTTGGTGGACTTTGTATGTGCAGAATTGTCAATGTTTATGAAATCATATACTCAAGGACTTGGTCCTAAAATTTCATCGTACAATGCAAGACACGATTCATCTCATACATTTCATATTGTGAGAACCATGAAACTAAGTGCTTCATTCATGTGTTTTTCCTGTGTCACTTCACCATGAAGCTTGCTTAATCAAGTTAAAAACCAGTCACATTGTTGAATGGATTGATGGAGTCTACACTAAATATGATATTTAGTGTCACCAATTCTTATTGTTTTGCTCAATACTAATTATAAACCACAGCATAGTGTTACCAACACTAAATGTCAACCCAACACTATTTGTCATTCACCCTAAATGTTTTGGGGGATTACAGATTTACAGTGTTGCAATTACTGTCACTTACCAAGTGATTTTTTCATCCAAATTTCAATCATCCATCACAATTTTTCATCACAAGTTGCTGACAAGAGAAGGTAGGGTTTTGGCCAATGGATGAACTCATCCATCATCCATGACAATGTTTGTTCACTTATTCACAAGAAGTGTCATCCGAAAAGTTACCATAGTGACATTAAATACCATAAGACACTAAATATCAAATTTAGTGTAGTTAATCCATAATCACTCTTTAATGAACATTATATCGGAAATGTAGTGTTTAGATTGTCATAAAACTTTTGGAAATTACACTCTGCATTCTATAAGTGTCAATCCAACATAGTCATATGCTTACATGATGATTTGAGCTAATCTAATAATATGTATCTTCATACACTACTTACATGGCACATTCACATTGTCATAAATAACTAGGCTCCGAGAATGTTTATATGTTGAATGGTTGGGAGACACATATAGATGTCGTAGATGTTACAAAGTATATACAATGGACAATGCGGTGGTGGTGGTGGTGGTGGCATTGTTTGGGGAGAAGCTTGGGCATAATCAATCAAGATTCCAATGATTCCAAGTCTCACCAGCTACATGTTGACATCTTCCATGGTTTTCTTTTTCAAGATTTGAGATATATTATATGGATTCTTCTAAAATGATTGGTAATTCTCATAAAGTCTTGAACTTCAACATGTTATCTCTTCAAACTCAACCATTCCCCACTCCTCGCAATTCGCCGTAGTTCAAGTGAAACATTTTTATAAACAATAAAAATGCCACATGCCAAAGATTCCAAAACATAAAAATTGTGACTTAAACAAAAAAACAAAAGCAAATTAAAGACACAAAAGAAGAAGAAGAAGGGGAGGGAGGGGGGACCATAAGGGTGCAAAATGTGAGTATGGTGGGGGAAACCCAGGCATGGGCATGGCAAATACACATGGACATGGGAGCATATGCTTGCATAGGCACGGGTGCAACAGGCTAGGACGACACGGGTCCAAGCTAGTTACGTGCAAGTGCACTTAGTTTCTTTTCTCCAAGAGATGTATGTGACCATGATGTGACTAGGAGCATGAAGTTCATTGTGCATGTGAAGAAAAAGACCATGTTTACGAAAACTAGTCAAAGTGCGGGAAAAGAATGTGAAAATGTGTACTAGGTTTTTGAGTTGGAAATTGATGAAGATGGTCCTTGTTAAGGGTATCAATAAAGGTAGGGCAAAAAATCTCTAGAAAAAAAGCCCAATAGCAGACTAACTAAGTTGTAGGACAGAGTGAAGGTACAAAATAAAGCACTCCTGGTAGCAACCAGGCGTAAAATCTGGTTAGTAACTGCCTGGGAGAAAATGAGCACAAAAGGGTTTAGGTGCAACAGGGAGAGAGAGAAGAGTGAGAAAGGGTTAGACTCCCAAAGCAGGAAAGGAGATAGAGGACCTAGAGGATCGGAGCCTTAGGGAAGGAGACTGCATTGGCATTATGTTGGATTAGGAAGTAGGGACAAATGTACATAACACGCATGAAGAATAAATGACAAGGTTTTTTGAATGACGAAACCCGGGGCATTGGAAGTGGGTTTAGGGTTTAGGGTGTGATCTGGGAGGAAAGGTAGAGGAGAAATGAGAGAGGACGGAGAGCAATGGAGAGGTTTTGACCTATGATCGGGGAGAACCGGCAGTTAGTTACAAATGAACTACACTAAATATGATATTTAGTGTTTGATACACTAAATATGAACGCATACACTAAATATCACCAACCCTATGAAAGTAAGTAACATTAAATGTAAACTCAAACACTAAATATCAACTATGGTAATATGTGGAAGTTACATGTTTGAATTTAGTGTTAATAAGGATATGAAAAAAATAACAATGATAAAAGGAGAATACCAGGATGTGAGGAGGAAGAGAGAAAAAGAGAGATTCTTGAAGCGATCGAAGAAGAGTGCTTCTCATGAAGGGAGGCGGCAGTAGGGAAGGTAGCAACACATTTATGTCTAACACTAATTGTCAAGCAATTGAAAATTAGTGTTGAGCAGGATAGGGTGGTAACAACATTAAATATCATCAAACACTAAATATCATATTTAGTGTAGTTGAATTTGAGAAATAACCGGTTGAAGTTCAAGAGTGCATGAAAATTACTGATCATTTTAGAGGAATCTATAGAATATACCCCAATTTCACAAAGGAAAACTGAAGGATGTCAACATGTAACCGGTTGGACTTGCAAACACTAGGATCTCAACTGATTATGCCCAAATTTCTCCCCGATCATTGGTTTTGACTCAACCGGATCTAAACTAAACTACATGTAGTGAAGTAGATCCTGCGCGGAGGCATGTAAGGGTGGATTGGGGAATAAACGAGAGAGAGAGAGAGAGCGATGAGGAGCCCATGAGGCCAGTGTAAGAGGAGGCTGAGGGGCGGTTTACACTATGGACCATGAAGTTGTCCCACGGCGATGTAAGAGCGCTGATTGGCTGCTGAACTCGTCCCAGGACAACTTCGGTTTACACTAGAGAAAAAATGGCAGAGGGACCACAGAGGTCGAGGTCCCCAAAATATAAATTTTAAAGCGTAATAAATGCACTGACATGGTCCAACGGGTTTTTCGTTGAGAGAGGCAAAAGAGGTGGTCTGGTAGGAAAAGGCAAGGGCCCATGGCAGAGAATCACCATTTTAATAATTCTTTAACAAATCTACCCTCTATGTGCCTTAATCATAGCATGGCCCATGAGACATACAAGCACTACTTTGTTTTTCCCCTTATACCGGCTCCCACGTGTTTCACCAAACAACGTGGGACATCTAGAACTCAAGAATTTGAGTGCAGATTTGTTTTTCTGCTTTACCAACTGCAATCTTTGGAATTTTGGGGCTTGTAATATACCATTGGAAAGGTCTTGAAAATACCTTTCCAACGGTATATTACACGCCCCCAAAAAATTTAAAATTAGAGTTGAAAAACAAAAAAGAAAAATCTGTAGTTGTTTAGTGACTGCAGATCAGGGTGGTCAAAAGAACCGCAATGGGAAATCTTCTAACACTAATTAACACTGTTTTTGCTTTACCAACTGCAATATTTGGAATTTTGGGGCTTGTAGTATACCATTGGAAAGGTCTTGAAAATACCTTTCCAACGGTATATTACACGCCCCCAAAAAATTTAAAATTACAGTTGAAAAACAAAAAAGAAAAATCTGTAGATGTTTAGTGAGTGCAGATCAGGGTGGTCAAAAGAACCGCAATGGGAAATCTTCTAGCACTTATTATCAAAGAATTGAACTTTAGTGTTGAGCAAGGTAGGGTGGTAACAACATTAAATATAATCAAACACTAAATATCCTATTTAGTGTAGTGACAACGCAAGGTACATGTCACATGTAAATTACATTGAACATGTACAAATTAAATCGCTCATTTTTTTTTTGTAAAAATTGTTGTGAGAAGATTTGCAAGCCACATCTTCAACACATTTAACAAGAAGTGAAGACAAGTGAAGCCCAAGAGAAGACAAGAGAATGGACAAACTTGAATTTTTTTCAAAATTGCCCTTTTTGGGCATATATTAAAAAAATCAGCACCTTCACTTTTTGGTGCATGGTCATTCTTCTTGGTCCACATTCGGTTTACACTTAGTGAGGGGCCCAATGGCTTTGTAAATCAAATTTTTAAGAACTCAGACCATGAAATGTAGACCATGAACTCGTACCGCGGAATAAGGCATCTTCCGTGGGACGAGTTCATGGTCTATGGTGTAAACCGCCCCTCAGAAGATCGGCACCCGAATCGAGGATCGTCGAACGGCCTGGTTGGTTACCAGACCAAAAGGCTCTTGATAGCGTGTGAGGGGGACCAACTCGTCACCCGAATGAGAAGTCTAACAGGGAGCATGTCCAATGTCACTGAGGCGTTGAGACTGGAGGGTGTGTGGTCATGGGCAGACTATATCCAAGACATCCGTTCATAGAGCCCCATCTTACAGTCTACGAAATTGCATGGGCAACCTGAGAAAAAACTCCTGACAGATGAAATTTTGGTAGATGAAAAATCAATGTTTGCAAGATGAAAGGGTTGATTGTTCATCCCATCGTATGAGAGCATTTGTGTCCAAGGAACTCCATTGGGAACTTAGGGAACCCCATGGGAACCTTCAAAAGCCCACACAAATGCTCTCCTACAACCGGTTAAATTTTATTTTATTTCAAAGTTAGTCATTCAAAGGGACTTGGAGTTGGTGGATGTAGAGGGTAGAGCATTAGATTGTTCATAGTCAATAAAAATATAATGGAAGAGGCATGAGAAAGAATAAGGTTAGAATAAGGCTACCATGCTAGTCTGAAGAGGGATAAGAGTTACCCCATATTGTTTGTGTGAACCAATGAAGAGAAAAAATTAATAAAAGGCAAAGCAAGGAGAGCATGAGACCATCTCACTCTATGTATTGTTCATATGCCTTTGTATAGGTGTCTATGCTTGTGCAATCTTATCTCCTATTGATTCCAATAGGTTATGGGCCCACCATGCAAGTGAAGTGTGAGCCCAATATGGTGCCCACATGGGGTTTTAACCGCATAAGTTCATTAAAACTCAACCGTGACAGTTCTTCAATTTCTCAAAAATATAAAAAGAGTGAAGCTTTTACATTTAGATTAGACTTAAGATTGAAGAATTGAGTGGGGTTAGCGTTGGAATTTAGGCTTGAAGGACCAGTTGAATTGTTAGTTGATGATTAAGTTGAGATTTGGATTAGCTCTGTTAGAATGTGGGTGGGGATTTCGTGAGAGTTGTGAGTTTTTGTTTTAAGTTATTGTTTGTTTTGGGATGAGCAAGGGATGGTTTAAGGCTGGGTCAACTCTTGGGTGGATAGGGCCTCGAAATTCTAGGATTCAGGGGGAGGCCCTGAAGGGCTCGGGAGACGCACGCACTAAGAGTCTTCGGAGGAGAGCGACACACATGGGAGAGGCTGAGAGCCAGGGGCTACCTCGGAGGCGACCTGATTCAGAATGTGAGTTCGGAGGCTTGAGAGCCAGGGGCTACCTCGGAGGCGACCTGATTCAGAATGTGAGTTCGGAGGCTGGAGAGCCAGGGGCTACCTTGATGCACCCCGTGGGTCGTTCCTTTGCAATTTAGCTCAAGAAGACTCACGGTGAGACATCACGTAAATTTATATTCGCTTGAGAACTACCGTGCCTCATTAATATGTTCGGTCCTTGAATTAACAATCCCTCTCTTCTCCTTATGATATGAATATATTATTGGAGTGAACACAATCTCATTATCTTAATTCTCACTCTCAATGTAAGGCATCATTGATAATAAGAACCATTAGATTAGAGAAGATTTCAAGAGGTGTAACAATATCCTCGATAATAATATATTTTTCAATAAGTTATATGAATCTTTAAGGTTCGTAGTTCATAAACATCAATCACACAAGTGATAGTAATCTTATAATGATGAAGAAGATCTAATATTCTTGAGTCTTCCTTTTTAAGCTCAAGTGTTACTACTTATAATATTGTAACTTGACATGTATGCATATAGTAGTTATAATTTCATGAACACATCATTGATTGTTTTGCAATGTCGCGTTTAACTTCCAAGTGTTTCTTGATGACGATAGTAATTATAACTCTCTTGAGTTTTACTCAAGAGAGAGAACTCTTCTCTTTGATAGTTGATCCTTCACTTGTAATGACATCCAACAACTCACAAAGAATCTTAAGAGAAGAAGCACTTTTACTACAAAGTGTTCCTTGATGACGAGAAGTAAACCTATCTCTCTTGAGTTTTGCTCAAGAGAGAGAGAGAGAGAGATCTTCTCTTGAATAGATAATCCTTCAAATTGTAATGACATCCAACAACTCACAAAGAAACTTAAAGAAAGAAGTTTCAATAACAATTGTAGTAAGTAGTTTATTTCATATCAATATTACTTCATTCATATAGATTCAAACTTTGATGTAAATTTATGTCTTCATCATTCTTGTTAATCATAAAATAAGTTCGATACTCCAACATATGTTATATAATATAATATGCATAATACTTGTAAGTCAATTATGTAGTTTATGGTAATAAGTTCCTCCTCTTTTGAAGGAGTTTGTAATCGTTAAGAAGTTTCACTTTAATTATCCATAACATGCATATAATTCTTCAAACATACAATCACATGTATATTTATAATTCCCTTTTAAGGAGTTCAATGATAAGTTCCACTTTTGAGAGACAATCTTGTTTCCTTCAATCAATTTGCTTTCTCGTAATAACTTCTCTCAAAGTTCCATTGATACTCCAACTATTCTTGAGCGCTTTGTTCTCACCCTCGCACTAATGCTTTGAGTTCTTTCTCAAAACACCTACTCTCCTCTCGTTTATCAATCACTTAAGTCACAAGTACCAATTGACAACTCGTAATTCAATTTGAGAAAGAGAGAGAGAAAGGTCACACACACATTTGTGGAAAAGATAGTGTATTGCAAAGGTGCTCCAAGAGGAGAGATACAAAAGAAACTCAAGTGTTTTTGACACTCAAATTTAAGATAACTTCGTTGTGTAGAAAATGAGGTATAAGTCTCCTAATTTGCTTCCCTTATATAGTCTTTTCTATCAATTTATAAATCTTCGTTGAGTGATTTCAATCTTGTACTATCCTAGATAGCTATCTATCTTCAATATATGTAGATGCTATCTATCCTAAACGGTTATAACCGTTTCACTACTCTAATGTTTTCAATACCAAGATTTCACAATATTCCTCCTTGAGAGATAATTAAATCTTCTTGCTTGATTGATTCTATTCCGGTAATTGGTATTTAGAACATTCATGTAGAATGTACTGTAGTCCTATATTCTCCTTAATGTCTCCATAATGTCTTTGTATCCAAAATTCTTATCATAATCATACTTCCTCAAAATTCTATCTTCTAGATATTCCATAATCATGTCTCTTCGGATAGTCATTCATCCTCAAATAACATCCTAAATACATAATTATGTCTTCTCATTAACTCAAAATCCTATAGTCTAATATATATATACTCCCTAATTAGCCTTAAATAACATAATCTTTTGCCTAATTGCTTTAGGTTTCCTTTGCTAACTCGGGTGGCCCTAAACCCGTAGCTACTGGGCCCTATCTCCGCGCGATTGCCTCATAATGCCGTGCGGGTTCCTAATCCCGTGGGGGTTCTATCCCTACCCCCGTGGCCGTCGTCTTTGTCTTCGACCGGCTCCAGTCTTCTCTCCTCGCTCTCGGGACTCCAGCACTCCTTCTTGGTGCTCCAGTACTCCTTCTCGGTACCCTAGCTCTCTCTTTCGGTGATCCAGTACTCCCTCTCGGTGGCCTAGCTCTCTTTTGAGAGTGTAATTTCAGTGTTCCAATCTCCTGTTTTAATCTTCTACCCTGTTGCTTAAACTTTGCACTCAATCATTTGTGTCTTCAACCTGTTTGTAAAGCTCTAAGCTTTTGTCTTCAACATACCTCGGAGGCGACCTGATTCAGAATGTGAGTTCGGAGGCTTGAGAGCCAGGGGCTACCTCGGAGGCGACCTGATTCAGAATGTGAGTTCGGAGGCTTGAGAGCCAGGGGCTACCTCGGAGGCGACCTGATTCAGAATGTGAGTCGGAGGCTGAGAGCCAGGGGCTACCTCGGAGGCGACCTGATTCAGAATGTGAGTTCGGAGGCTTGAGAGCCAGGGGCTACCTCGGAGGCGACCTGATTCAGAATGTGAGTTCGGAGGCTTGAGAGCCAAAGGCTACCTCGGAGGCGACCTGATTCAGAATGTGAGTTCGGAGGCTTGAAGCCAGGGGCTACCTCGGAGGCGGCCTGATTACAGACTGTGGGCTTGGAGGCTTAAGCCTGGGGTGAGGCTTGGAGGCTGAACCAAGTTCAGAAGTGGAATTGGGAGCTCTGAGTTAGAGTCTAAGGCCTTGCTATGGATCAAGAGCCATAGGGGTAGGTTCTTAAGTCACATGGCAAGGGATGAGGTGGAATTAATGAGGGATGCAGTCAATGTGGTTTGATCAACCTCTAAGGAGTGAAGAGTTACCTTAGGGTGCTTAGAAAATAGGTCACTTTATGGTTAGCACACACATTAGGTAGGAGATTAGGATGGGAACAGGAGGCTAGTGTGATCGCATGTAATAATCATCATAGGTGCACAAGTATTTGTCAATGCTAATGCCCTGTGTGTTTAAATAAAAAGAATGAGCTTTGTGTTGGAATTCATTGGGGCATGAGTGTGGGGTCTCTGAGGCTAAGAACCAACAAAGACATGTGAGCCATAGACCTTCACTCGGACTACAGACGCCAAAGGGTGGGGGTTTATGGCTGACATGAAGTGCCTACATATTTGATTGTTTTGAGGTTGCGGAGTGGATTTTGAGGGGTTGGCGCTTTGGAGCTTCAGAGCGTTGGAGGTGTCCAAGGGCACATTTTGTTGTTGAAAGTAATTTTTTGTTTTTTGTTTGTTGCTTGAATATATGTTTGATGCAAGAACATGTGATTTGAGTTTTTTGAGTGTTGAGAGACTTAGTTGAGAGGTTTGGAGGTGTTTATACTTCAAAGCATTTGACTTGAGTGTTTTGAGCATTCGAGGGTTTCTTTGAGAGTTTTGAGGGTGTTTAGATTCCAATAGTACATGACTTTAGAGGCTTGAGTGTTAAAAGGCTTATTTGAGAGGTTTGGAGGCGTTTAGACTTCAAAGCATTTGACTTGAGTGTTTTGAGCATTCAAGGGTTTCTTTGAAAACTTTGAAGGTGTTTAGATTCCAATAGCACATGACTTGAGAGGCTTGAGTGTTGAATGGTTTATTTGAGAGGTTTGGAGGTGTTTAGATTTCAAAGCATTTCACTTGAATATTTTGAGTGTTCGGGTTTCTTTGAGAGCTTTGAAGGTGCTTAGATTCCAATAGCACATGACCTGAGAGATTTTAGTGTTGAGAAGTTTATTTGAAAGTATAAGGCATTTGAGGTGAAGAAAATCTTATTTGAATGATTTGAGTGTTATAAGAACTCTCTTGAGGTGTAGAAGATCTAACTTGAGGTATTTGATAGTGTAAGGCATTTGAGGTGCAAACACATTTTTTGAGTACAAGAAGTAAATTTTTAGTTTGAGTTGGGTTGATTGTTGGCAACAAAATAAAATAAAAACGTTAGTCGGAGTGTTTTGACAGTATATCCAAGCGTATGATGGTATCATTTGAGAGCAAGGCCGCTAGAGTCATTGACAAGTTCAATGGAGGGAACTTCAACCTTTGGAAGTTCAAAATCGAAATGTTGTTGGCATCCATGAATCTTTAGGACATTGTGGACGGATCCGAGGAAGCTCCACCTTCCAATACGGATCCCAAAATATTGCGTGCCTTTCCATGAAGAGTGTCCAAAACACCATGGACACAAGGGAAACCCCGGAGTGATACCCGGGACTTGTGGCGCCGTTGGTGAGAGGGCCCAAGTGATCCTAGTGTGGGTGAGGGCCCTGGGCATTGGGAACGTCTCCTACCAAAAGAGACTAAGAGGCATGAGGGTGAGGCCATAAGCTATGCGTAGCTTATGGCGTGCCGATTCTAGAATGCACAAGAACACCTCAATCGGAGGTGTGAGCTAGGAGATATGGCAATTTGAGTGGGGCACTGTCCCGGGACAGCGCCCTGGAACAACAATGGCATGGGAGTGGCTTCTGGGACTGCGAAGCTTTAAACTGGCATAACTTCCTCAATACTCGGCCGAATGGGGCAAGTGAGTAGTCCATCGGCATCTACGTGAAACGTAGATAACAATGAAAAATGGTCGATTGTTACGATCGGATATCATATGGAGAAGTTATGAGGTTCTGAAGCTGCTGGGGACTTCTAGCCCTAGCGGCTAAGGGAAAATGTCTACTTGGCCCCAAGTCTTGGTAGAGAGACAAAAGGTTACTTGACGGTTGTGTAGGGACCCTGCCTAGAGTCCTAGAGGCTTATATGGGTGAGGTGGTGTGGCCTCACCCACCCGAGGCCGAACGGCAAGGCCTCCATGGGCATTGGCCCGAAGTGAGGGCATAGTTATATAGTATGGTTCAGGTTGTTGTAGTATTACTCCAGCAACGTGATGATCAACATGAGATTGGACTTCCATGGATGGAAATCTACATTTTAATAATGGTTACCAATTAAGAGGTGAGTCCTGAAAACCAAGTAGGAGGGTTGGTCCCCCTCCTATGAACTAAGAAGGTCCGCGGTATGAGGAGCTAGCCATTCGTATCGCGGTATGCGAAGGATTAGCGCTCGTAATCCTTGCTAGAAATGAAAAATGGACCGAGATAGTTAAGGGGAGCTAGTAAGGATTGCGACATGAACGGCACAGCCTCCACGGGCATTGGCCCAATGTGGAGGCATAGTTTGTCTAATATGGTTTGGGTTGTTGTAGTGTTGCTCCGGCAACATGATGATCACCTTAGGATTGGACTTCCATGAATGGAAGTCCACATGTTACCATTGGTTACCGATTAAGGAGAAAATCCTGAATGAAAGAGTAGGAGGGTTGGTCCCCCTCTTATAGACTAAGGGGTCCACGGTATGGGGAGCTAACCATTTGCATGACGGAATGCGAAGGGTTAGCGTTCGTAACCCTTGCTAGAGTTGGAAAAATGACCAAGATTGTTAAGGGGGGCTAGCGAGGGTTGCGACACAAAATGTTGAAGGAATATTAAAGACACGTCAAGAAGGCCATGTCCATCATCGGCTTCAACTTGGTGGATAATCAACTTACGCACATCAAGAATTGCAAAGGACCCGCGGAGGTGTGAAAAATCTTTTGTAACATTCACAAGATGAAGAGTTTGTCCAACATCATTTTCATTCACCGTAAGTTTTCACGTGCAAGATGCAAGAAAACGACGACATGTTGGACTATGTCAACAAGGTCAAGGCGCTCGCGGATCAATTTGCTTGTATGGGGGTATTCGTGAGAAATGAAGACATTGTCATGACCATGCTCGAGAGTTTGCCGACATCGTACGAATATTTGATTACCGTTATGGAGACGATGTTGATGAAGGATCTTATGATGGATTATGTGACGACATGTTTGATGTACGAGATGTCGAAGTGCAAAGAGAAGAAACATCAAGGTGAGGATGCTGCCATGATTTTGCGACAAAGCAAAAACAATAATTTATTTTCATGCCAAAGCACAGAATCGTGTTTTTATTATGGCAAACCGGGCCATAGTGCGTGTTTTTTACTACAAAACAAAGAATAAAGAATAAGAACAAGCGAAGAATGCGAAGGACGATGACGACTATGCCTTTGTAATGTGTAATGAAACACATTCCAAGAGTGTATGTAAATGGATTATGGATTCAAGAGCCTCTATACACATGACTTTACATAGGTTCGCATTTGATACGATGAGATAATCGCTTTATGCAATGTATATTTGGATGATAATAATGTTATCCAAGCTATTGAAATGGGATACATTATTGTGAAAATAATTGTGAAAGATAAAATCAACCGAATTCGTATCAAAGATGTACTTCACGTGCCTAAATTGCATGCCAATTTTCTTTTGGTAAACAAACTTATGTCGAATGGTTTAAATGTCAAATTTAACCTAAACAAATGTATTGTCAAATTTTGCGACAGTAAAATCATTGCGATTGTCCCACACGAACGCAACTTATAGGAAATCAATTTTGTGAAAGTACACGAAGTGAAATTGGCCAATTTGGTGCAATCTCGAATGGGAGATGAAACGCTCGAGCTTTGGCAACGCCGCCTTGGCTATTTAAACGTAACAAATGTTCATATCTTCCAAAACATAGTGGGTAGTATGAACTTTGGAAAAAAAATCCTACATTCTTGTTACTTTGTGAAATGTGCATAAAAAAACAAACAATATAGGAATGCGTTTCCGAACAACCAAACCTTTGAAATTTATGCATTTTGACATGTGTGGCCCCATGAGGACCACGTCCATAGACGGTATAAAATATTTCATAACCTTCATTGATGATTTTTCAAGGAAGATATGGTTGTATGCGTTAAAATCCAAAGGGAAGTGTTTTGAGAAGTTCAAGGAGTTCAAGGCACTTATAAAGATGCAATCAGAGTACAAAATCAAAACGTTTTGGTCGGATAATGATAGGGACTTCGTTTTCAAGGCATTCAACTATTTTTTTAAGGATCATGGTATCAAGAAGCAAACATCTATCCCATATACGCCTCAATAAAATAAAGTGGCGGAGCGTGCAAATCGTACCATCGTGGAGATAGCAAGGAGCATGCTCCATGCTCAAGCCCTTAACAAATTATTTTGGGCAGAAGCGGTGGCCAATGCGTTTTACACACGAAATCGTTGTCCAACAAAGGCGTTGGATTTCATTACGCCTAAGAAAGCGTGAAGCGGTAGGAGACCTTGCATTTCACACATGCGTGTGTTTAGGTGCGTCACCTACGCAACCATAACATTAAGTAGCAATGCTACCGGGGTGCCCTTTGGGTCCGTGAGCGAGTACAAGGTAAATGTCCATAAAATGCCAAAAGTTACTCATTAATATAGGTAAAGATTAGGCTTCGCAAAGGTGAAATGCACAAATTTAGCCACTTACACAAAGTGCAACCAATTAATAAAAAATCATTTATAAATTTAGATTAAAATCCAACTTAGACAAAATAACCTTAACCTATCTGTTTCGTAGATAAAAATCTTTTGAACTACCTTATAGAAGTTTTGTCTTGTCTTGATATTTTGTTTTATATGCAACGGCCCATATTGGCTGCCGCCGGATTTTTCTTTTATTTTTGTTGATTTGCACAAAAAAATTCGTTGTTTAGTTACTTTTTAGATATGTTTTGATTTTAACCTACTCTAGGTGAATATATTTTTCGTCTTTTAGCGTTGGTGTTGTCTTTGAAAATTTTATAATAAATGTTAAATAATGAAAGTATCTACCTAAATCGATAAAAAATAAGCTAAGTAAAATTTTAATTGTAGTGTTACTTTAGCTCTTAAAAGAGCATCAAACCGGCGCGCGCTGATTTGATATCTTTTGAGAAGGTCAATTTGAGGCCGTTATATAATGTTATGACGGTACCGGATTAAAATTTAAAAAATTTGATGTAAAAGGACACAAAATATTTGTTTTTGGGTTTTTGTGAGGGAACTAAAGCCTATAGACTAATGTATTTATTAACTAATAAGATTATAAAAAATAGAGACGTGGTATTCATGGAGGATGGCACAAATATTGAAAACACTTTGGAGATGTGTCAAAGTGGGAGAAATGAAGGCCCCATGGAGATTGTTGTGGACGAATCTTCTAAATCATCTTCGTATGATAATGGTGAGAAGCGCGAGAAGCAAGTGAGAGATCACTTGGTTGCAAATGAGGAGGCAATTGAAATTTCCGCGGAGAATAACAACCGCGTTGAAAGATTCGGGAAGAATAGAAGATATCTTAAGAGGGAACGGCGTCCTTCTAGAGAATCATGGAAGAATTACATTTTACCCCAATACAGTGAAGAATGAGCCAATGTGGTATTATCAGATGATTCTTTGAATTTATGTGAAGCGTTGAGATCTGAAGATACGAGGAAGTGGGAGGCCGCAATGCAAGAGGAATATGACTCGCTCATGGCCAATGGTACGTGGAAATTGACTAATCTTCTAAAGGATCGCAAAAGAATAGGATGTCAATGGGTGTTTTGCACCAAAAAGACGTATTGGGTGAAATTATTAGGTATAAGAGCATTCCCACTAGCATGGGCATCGCCAAAGGCAAGATGCCCTGGCTACCGCCTTCGGCATAGTGGGGGTTGCCGGGTGGATGGGCCGAGTCCCAACAGCCCCGACACCGGAGGAACTCTGGTCCCGGCCCCAGGCCGACCCCCACCCTTTTTGTGGGTTGCCCGGGTCCCTGCCCATGCACAGGCACACTGCCCGGTACCCTGCCCGTATTTAGGGTTTAGGGTTGATTTTCATTGCATACATTGAAATGAAACACCACTCTACACCCTAAACTCCATAATATCAACCTCCATAATGTCACTCACCTTCTCATATCCCGAAATCCTAGGAAAGGGATGTGCGTAGTTCAAATCTCACTCCTTATTGTTACCTCTCTGTCACTTATATCACGAATTTTGTCATTAATGCAAACCACCAAAGATATGGCACATGGACCATGATATTATTGTCCCCTACTAGTCGTTTATTCACATGGATTTAGAATGCTCATAAGTTGTATTAGCATTGAAGTCAAACTTCTTTAGGTCTATCCTAAGATACCCTAGGGAACATCTTTAAACAATCATATTTAATTCAAAATTAATTTTTGAAATAGACAAATATTTCATTTTGCCTTGCATGTAAAATTTTAAATAATTCATTACCATAGAAGAGGCTATCGGTCATAGGGGAGTTGTTATTTTGTGAGCTGTGAGTTGTGAGCTGTGAGCCAAATTTTTGGTCATTTAGTGAAACTATGGGCAAATAGTGAAATACTGGATGAAAGAACATCTAAATGGATGAATATAGTGAAACCATAGGCTAGGAAGTTAGTTATAACTATAGGCACGGCCGTAGGTGGCCTAAGTTGGTTACTGTAACCATCGTCCTCTTCCCCACCGAGCTAAGAGGGCTGGCGAGGGGGAAGAAGGTAGACATTTCTTAGACAATTTTGAGCGCATTGTGAAACTAATAGTCTTGTCTCCCTCGACACAGATTGTGTGAGGTCAATAGTTGAACTATTTTCTTAAGTAAACACCGCAGTGATTGCGGGCTACTGTTTTTTGTGAAAAAACATTGTTATTGTGAATGGAATTTGTTAAGTGACTGAGGGCGAGTCGAACTATGTCCTGACTTCAGAGAGTGCATGTGTATTGTGACACAATAATCTGGGAGTGTAACCCTGTTCAATGCGAGTGCAATTGGGTGAACACAGAGTCATGATCGTAATTCAGTGAGTGAGAATGTGAGTGTAGTCGAGTAAGTTAGAGTGAGAATCTGAATGGAAATGTGAGAGATAAGGAACTATTGCCTATTGTTGGGAGTGTAAGCATCAGAGTTCGAGATTGTGGGAGGAACAGAGTAAATCAAAATTGTAAGAAGAGCATTCGGAAGTTAAGGGGAATGAAATCAATAAGAGTAGAGAATTGAATAACCTGCGAGAAGATAAGCGATTCTAGAAGTGTGAGGAAGAAGTCGTAAGTGAGGGAATAAGAGCCGAATGTCAGAGTGAAAACTATTGTCAATGGTTGTAATTGTCACTGAGGAAGTTTGAGATTGTGAACAAGGTTGAGCATTGTGAGTAAGTGAGGAGGTGAAATTGAGTATGATTGAGCGAATCAGAGCATAAAATAGAGTTGAGGAAGTGGTATGTGAAACTATTGTCTGTGTCAAAGACACAGTAAAGTGAGAGCGAACTCTTGAAGATAGTTGAGCAAAATGGAATTGAGAACCAGGCGCATGAAGAGTGTCGCATAAGAAAACTATGAACCGAGTGAGAAGTTTCCGTAGTTCGAGAGACAAGAGTCACAGGATAAGCACGTCAATGAGGAGGATTTGAGTTGAACTATGGACAGACAGAGAGAGAGTCCAGTTGAACGATGAGCGTATGTAAAAACCTTGGCCGAAGCAGGCGAGAGTGAGCGAGAAAGTGAACTATTGTCCGATGAGACAGAGCGTAGAATCAAGCGTATCGTTGAGTGCCAGTGTGAGCGAACCCTGAGAGAGGGAAGGCCGAGAGTTACACTATTGACAATAGGTTAGGGCTGTGATAGGCAGTGTGAGAAGTAGGTGATGGGCCAAGTGTCAGCCTACGAGTGAAAACTATGGACTATTGTTAACCTGTGTCAGACAGCGTGAGGAAGCCGAGGAGTCCAGAGTCTATGAGTGGAACAATGGACTATTGTTAAGACCTGTGAGAGGCAGTGAGGAAGAAGAAAGAGCATATTGTTCAGCCATATGAGATTATAGTTGAATCCTGATTTTATGCTGATAGATTTATAATTGGGAAGAATGGAATTTATGAGAGAATCTCAATCAATTGATATGATGAGGGAAAGATTCTGATCAATTGATTAATGAAGGGATTAAGAAATATAAGTTAGGATAAACTTTGGATTATCAAGGAGATCTAGGCATAAGTTAACCTAGACTTGATTGGAGTTTATATGATTATGTAGTCTAGAGAATTTGATCTTTGAGTGTGAGATGCAAGCTAACCAGATCAACTATTGTCTTGTGTGTTACCCTGGTTGTTGTTGTTGCAGGTTGTGCAGGGCCACGAAGACTATAGCTTGACTTTGCCGGTTGTTGTTAGTTGCATAAGTTGTGAGTAATGATTAAATCTTGGAATTAATAAATGAATAATTTGTCTTGCATTGAAATTAACATTGACCAATTAATGAAGGAGTTGTTGTGATTTGAAGATGCATTGGCCAATGGTTACCAAAGACAATTGTGATACTCAAAGATTATTGTTCTCGAAAGACTATTGTTATACAATCTCATGACGAGATGGTTACTACTGTGACAGACACACATACCCCACTGAATGAAACACAGTGAGAGGAAACCTTGTGAGAAAAGAGAGAAGAAGATAGATAAGTGATGTTTTGGAGTGAAGATAGCATCCCTATTGTTTGATTAATGAACTATAATGTGACAGATGCCTGTAATAGACACTAGTTAAGCCTTCCTTGAGAGTTTGTACCTTGGGTTTTTGTTTATTCAATTATAGCAAAAAACTAACTACATGAGCTGTGAGCCGTGAGCCGTGAGCTGTGAGCCGTGAGCCGTGAGCTGTGAGCCGTGAGCCGTGAATCGGCAGTCATGAATTTCAATTAGGACCTATGACCGTGGAATAAAGATAAGCTTATGACCGTAAATTCAAGGTTTAGGCAGAGGGTCTTTGATCACTTACTGTGCAAAAAACATTCACAAGTCTAGCAATCCACGACATATGTAATATTTCAAGACAATTGTGGTCCTAGGTTTTTTTGTATAGATAAAACTTAGACTACACCCCCAGGTATAGAACTTGAGGCCCCAGTTGAGACACTTCGGGGCCCCAGGTGTAGCACTTGGGGTCCCAATTCCTACACTCGGGGCCCGAAGTGCTACAGCTGGGGCCCCAGTTGAGACACTTTGGGGCCCCAATTCCTACACTTAATTTTCCATTTCATAGTATACTACCTCCTAGATTTTGAATATATCTCCCAATAGATTTCAATTAGAATTAGCTTTTAAAAAAATATTAAAATATACTCACTGAAATGTATACAAAATTATGGCATTAAAATGTTCTTCAACTTATTTGGAGAATTTGCAGAATTGATTTCTGGCATAGGAAGCCATTTATTTGGCTCTGAGTATGTATGAAGTAGTGCAATATATATGGTAATAGGCAACCAAAATCCACGGTCATAGGTCAGCCTTGGTCCCCCCAAAAAAGAAAGTATTCGAATATTCGCTGTTAATTTAAGATATTCCTCCAGAATTTTGAATTTTTACAAATTATTCTAAAATTCTGCTCATGGCTCACAGCTCAAGGCTCACGGCTCGCAAAATAGCGTCGTCCCGGTCATAGGCTAGATTACCATAATGTCGGTACATGCATCCGCCACATCGCCCGGGAAGGCAAAGTGGAGTGGACCACACAACACCATTTAATATGTTGCACTTTTATGTTATTCCATATTGTCACATGCTACACTAATTTACTAGTATCACTCATCCATGTTAACGCTACAAAACTTTGTAATATCATGTGCATTTTGGTTGCCACATGTGTGATGCTACGGAATTTAGAGTGTGGTACGAGATATTTAGCAAATCCAATCTATGTTGCCATTAATGTTTTTGTGAGGTTGTTCTTATACTATTTTTGTTATTATACATATCCACATACCACTCAAGTGTCAATGCATGAATATATATATATATATATATATATATATATGTTGGAATTATTGGGTTCTTTGAACAATCAATTTAGAAGATTCCACATAATCCATATATCTATACATGCGTTGTCAAGGTCACAAAATTGGACAAATGATACCATTGGGTTTAGTGTAATTATTTCAAGCGAACCGTGCACATGAATGGCACGATCACATATCTTTTTAATATTTGAATGCTATCAATGTTCTATTATTGAGGCATTAATTTTCCTCAATTATTGTTTGGGGTTTGAGGTATAGTGCTTAAGATTGCAATATATATTTCTGTCCATTGTCATTCATTTCTATTTCCATTCTCATATGTTGTTGATATGTTAGGGCTATTTTTTTGTGGGTGTTGGACTTTGTTGTTAGGATCTTTGTGCTAGTTGCTATCATGTCTCAACATTGGAAGGCTTACAACCAAAGTATTAGGGACAATCTGGAAGATGATGATGAAGATGAATACATGATAAACCAGTTAGTGTACATGAACCATATAGACTCCTCTGATGATGAACCTATTCAGAGGGGTGGTAGTCGACCAGGCAGACAACCAAACAAAGATAGACTGGCGTTGTTCCATGCTGAATTACTTTACAATGATTATTTCTCCAATACACCCGTTTTTTATGCTGCCTCTTTCGTGAGGTTTACAGGATGTGTAGGTGTCTTTTTCTGCGATTGCACGATTATGTTTGTTCAAGTGACGATTACTTCGAGCAAAAATCAAATTCTACGGGTGCTCTTGGGTTGTCCTCCTTGCAAAAAATAACGGCCGCCATGCGCATGCTCTCGCTTGGGACTCCTGCAAAGGCGCAAAAAGAATAATGTAGGATGTTGGCACCTAGCACAGCTCAAGAATCCATGTTGCGTTGGTGCATGGGTGTTCGCAGGTGTTTCGAACATGAATATTTGCGCCAACCAACTCATGATGACATTGTAAAATAAATATCATTAAACTACGATAGGGGTTGGCCTGGTATGTTTGGTAGCATCGACTGCATGCACTGGAAATGGAAAATGTGCCCTGTTGCTTTACAGTGGTCATATCAAGACAAGAACAAAAACAGATCCATAATCTTAGAGGTTGTTTGTGATTATAGGTTGTGGATTTGGCATGCATTTTTTGGAATTCCGGGGGGGGGACAATGATCTAAATGTTCTTGATCGTAGCCCCTTGGTGCGGAATTTACTTACTGGTCATGCCAATGGTGTTGGATTTTGGGTTAACGGAAACTGGTATGAAAAATACTATTTACTCGCTCAGGGATTACACGTCACGTCGCGTCACGTCCTGTGACAGCGACGTGACGGCAGACCTGAAAACGTCACGTCCGCGGGGGGGTAAATCCGGCAGTTACCCTAGGGGTAAACTGACGCGGTCAACCCCCTGGTCAACCCCTTGGTCGACTGCTAAGTCGACTGCAGATAGCAGTCGACTGCAAAAAAAAAAAATTAAAATTCCAAAAAAAATTCTGGACCGTCAGATCTTCTTGCCAAGAAGATCTGACGGTCCAGAATTTTTTTTGAAATTTTTTAATTTAATGTTTTTTGCAGTCGACTGCTAGGTCGACTGCTGTTTGCAGTCGTTTGCTAAGTCGACTGCTAATAGCAGTCGACTTAGCAGTCGACTGCAAAAAATTACTTTTGCAGTCGACCAAGACCAGTCGACTGCTATTAGCAGTCGACTAGCTGGTCGACTGCTAAAAGCAGTCGACTTCAAGGAAATCCTTAAAAAAAAATCAAAAAATTCTAAAAAAAATCATGGACCGTTAGATCTTCAATCCAAGAAGATCTAACGGTTCAGATTTTTTAATAGATTTTTTTAATTTTTGTTTTCTGAAGTCGACTGCTCGTAGCAGTCGTCCAAAAAAGTAAAAAAAAAGTTACAAAAAATTGGTACAGTAACTTTTTTTTACCACGTCAGTGCGCGTCACGCCCCGACGTGACGTGACGTGACGCAAAAAGGCCGCGTCACGTCCATTTGCACATCCCTGTACTCGCTAATGGAATTTATCCAAAATGGAGTCGTTTTGTTCAAAGTCTTTAAGATCCAAAAGACCAAAAAGAAAGCAATTTCTCTGCTTCTCAAGAATCCGCGCGAAAGGATGTGGAGAGGTGTTTTGGTGTTTTGCAATCTAGGTTGTCCATGATTGCACATCCGTGTAGATTGTGGAACACCTCGGATATGTCTGATGTCATGTACGCATGTATCATTATGCATAATATGATCATTGAGGATGAGGTTGATGAAGACCTTCATGTCTTTCATGCGCCAAGTTCTTCCCAGCTAACATTGAGGAGGGGCTTCACATTTCACGACCTGCAAGTTGGCACATCCAACCTGCAAGACTCTGAAACTTATTATTCGTTGCGCGATGACTTGGTTCAACATTTGCGGAACGAAAAATGTTCACATTATCAATAGATTTATTATGATTTGTTTTACGCAATTATTTTAAATTTTAAAATTCCATTTGTTGGCAATGGAATAATCATATCGTAGTTTGAACTATGTGCGCATCTATAATTGGCTTGAAATAGATGCCTTTATTTTTATATAGGATTGTGCAGTCTTCTTGTGGAATCAGACTGTGTAAACACATTGTCTTAACATTTTGCGTATTCAGCCTGTGGAATAAGATTATGAAAACAGATTATAGAACCATATTGTGGTTGCAGATTGTGGACACGAGTTGTGGAATCAGGTTGTGATATTTGCTATTGGAGTGTGGAATCAGAGTTTGCATGTATAGTGCCAATTTGAACAATGGTTTTGCACTCACTCTGATTGTCAACAAGGTAAATAATGAAACACTTTGCACAATGTAGACGAAGACGTTGGGGCTGGGGCTGCATCTAACATTTTTTATGAATCCAACTGGACCTAATTCATTTCATGTGAACGTCTGCGACTATACGTTCGGATTGCTTTGCATCTATCATTGGGCGAATTCGAAGCATTCTTCCATTTCTTCCTAAATTTTAACAATTAGTACATTCTATCCCCATTAAATTTGAAGGTTCTATGTTGCACGTATAGGAGGCCAGGAATCTCAATGAAATTGATGGAAACAATGAAAAGCTCACACTCAAGACGAAGACGTCTAAAATTTGACGCATCCTTGTTTTCATCCTTGACCTAATTCATTTCACATGAGCTTTGTACACTGACATCCAATAGATTACCCTTTGCAGGATTGATGAAGCAGGACTCAGTTCTGGATTAAACACAACTACCCAAACAGTGACATCAAGATAACAAGGCTCCTAAAAATTCGACAAATATTTGGTAATTCCATCTACTTGTATCTTACATCACAAATAATCGTAGAAGGCATTAGTGCAGATCAAATTTCAACAATTCCGACCCAATCCAGCAACAAAACCTGCATGTGGACAATGACAATGCAGAGGAGACAGATGATAGCCTGGTACACAAGACAGATGATAGCCTGATACAGTTGATTGCCTGATCCAGATATCTCATCATGTACTTTCATTCTCAAATTACAACCAAAAATGGCCAACATTTCTCCACCCTCAAAAAGACGCCCCCTTGAACACATCTCCTCATCAGAACACAACCTTACAACTCAAAAAGCCCCAAGAACTGTAAGCATTGCTCATAACTGTGATCCTCATCACACTCCACACCACAAAAACCTTTTATACCTTACAGAATCATGGATGATTACTGTGTACATTGCTTCAAAACATCAATCCCGTAGGAAGTGATATGTAAATACACATAGAAAAGAATTAGGGTTGGATGGATGCCCACCTAAATGCCTTTGAGAAAACCACTCCATCATGCTACTCTACCTCCGACACTTCCTTGAACGCTATCGTTGATACTCCAAGAACTCAGCTCACTCTGAAGGAGCATCCACTCACAAAAGGTCCGAAGAAATACACAATACACAATACACAAGGAAGAAACGCCTTTGTAGAAAGGAAAAAAAGGACCCCAAAGGGAGTGTCAATGCTTTGACGACACTTGCAGAGTTTATATTTTACAAGAGCCAAGGAAGGTTTCAGAGGCTTGACTGAAGAAGGCTAAGAACGGATAGAAGCTTAGAAATTAAGTAAAGAGGGACTTGCGAATCGACTAATGGATCATCACAATGACGATCAATTTGACCGACAGCCACAAATGAGTAGGGGATACAGTAGAAATTATATTCGCGAAAGTTCTTGACAAGGTTAAGAAAAACTTGGCAGAAGAGGGCAGGAAACCCCAAAATCACACGCATAATTCCAAAATTGATCTAACCTAATTGAGCAAAATGGCGTAACAACGAAACAAAAACGAGAGCACCTTCACAGGAACATGCGAAGAGGATGACTCCAAACAAAACAGCAACCTCTCTCCAGAAACTAAGTCGCCGGATGAAAATCGGCAAGAACAGAGAACAAACTAGAAAGAAAACTCAGAATACGAATGCAAAATGAATCTTGAAAATGTGATTGGTTTAGGGTTTAGGGGTTCATAACAGAATGCAAAAGCTAAATACAAAATTTTGACAAGAAACAAGCGGCAACAGACTAGGAAGTCCTTCATTTTATAACAAACCAGCTACAAGATTTGAGGAGCAATTGCAGAAATGAAAACCCTAAACAGATTGTCTCCACTGTGCAACTCATGCATGTGCCACATTCTACCTGGTCTCTGTCTCTCAACCTATAAACGGCAGACAATAGCCTCTTGGCAGCTGCAATATCCAATACAAACACAACCCCAAAAGAATGAGTCAATAAAATGCAAACACTTGAAGTACTTTCTGGGATTATGCAATGCTTATGCAGTGTCGATCACAATGCAGATACAATGTTGCATACTAGGACCCTATCTGTAAACCCTAATAACTATTCTGCACTCAAAATTACTTCCTCGACGCAAAAGCAGGTTCGAAGCAAGCACATATCTTCACACTGGCATATTAGATATGTGGATGGGCATTGAAATGTGGGTATTTATTCAAAATGAAGTTGCTACATCAGCAGCACAACCCTAGTACCTACAAACATATAACTTGATACAAACTGATTGGTGCAGATAGATACAAACTGATAGCAACAGTTCAAAAGCAAGCTGCAAATTTTGCAGCACAAACCTAGTACACCCAAACATATAAATTGATACAAACAGATACGATCATATTGATGAAGTGCAGCCAGTGTGATAATTCAGGGCTTAACCTAAACCCTAGCCCCTGAAACTTGCACTGATGGAGGACTTAGCTCAGGTATGGGGATAGTTCAAATTTCATGAAGGTCAGAATTTGGACTCGAAAATCTGGAGCACCATGTATGAACTTACTACACCCTGGCACTTGACATCCAATTAGAGTGATGCATGCTAGACTGGCAAGGAGTGGATATGTGAAGAGGCTGAGACCCCTGGTCCGAGTGCACGAATTGCTGAGAGTGGGAATGCTTGTTTGCAAATTCTTCCCTAATACCTGAATTCCAAAACATTACATGAGAAGCATGCATTTCGTGAGGATCTATGGATACCCGGCGACGTTGGCAGGGGGGAGGAGAAATGTGGAAAGAACTCACATCTGCCTCGCCGACGCCGTAGGGTTCCTCATCCCGATCCAATGCAGGCTGGGTGAAATCTTCACCAAAAATGGCCACATCAGCTTGGCGTCGTCGGATGTTTCGACCTACATGAGGGTAGACTGCCTCGGGAGATGGCAGTGGGAGGCTGCCAGGGATTGCATTTGAGTTCGAGGTGGCTTATACTCCTTGATCGTAGTCTTTGTGTGCACTCTCCCCATCAAGCTCAGCGCAATCGTCATCGTCATCGTCATCTTCAGAGGCATCTTCGTTAAGGTCAGCAAACCCTAACCCATCCACTGGTTGTGCTGGTGCAGGTGTAGGTGGGGGTACGCAGGATGGAGGCAGTTCGGCGAGGGAGCTGTGGACGCCGGACCTCGGAGGACAGGGGTTGTAGAGGCAACGAGTGCAGCAACAACATCATTCGCAACTTCAGCCTGCAGCTTTGCGAGCTCCTGAGTTCTTCGAAGGAGAACCCACCGTCTGGCTATGTCACATGTAATAAACTTATCCTCAAAAGTAAAAAGGCTGAATGCATTTTGTTGTGCGATTTGCTCTGCTTTCTTCATAGTTGCAGCTGCAAAACCAATGGTCGTTTGTGCATTGGCCCACAATGCATGTTCCTTCACTTTGACCTGCAGATGTGCCGCCTTCGAGGACTTCGCACCAGGAGGTCGCGCTGTTGCAGGGGCGGAATCGGTGGGAATCGTTGTGCCACTCGAAGTGACAGTATCCCGTCGATCCACATGCAGTAGGTTTGGAGCAGGGATATCATGCATTCCCGCCTTCCGCTTGGCCATAAATATTGCTGCAAAACGAGGATAGGTTTTTAGCAACAACCAGCAATGTTTAAAAACAAATGCTTTCCCACACTTTTGTTTGTACAGATTCATAGCATCACACACAATGTCATCCTCCGATTTTCCACTTTCATCAAGATCTTTGGTTTGGCAATGGCAACCACTGAACTTTGCTACTGCAGCCTTTATGTCACACCACTTTGTTTCCAATGACCTCGCTGGACGATCTGCTCCTCCCTCTGGCTTGTGCCGATTGTAGTGTAGCGCAACACTCATCCAAAATGCGGTGTTTTTCTGCCCTATCCCTCTCCTCGAGTCCGTGGAGGTGTGCATGAAACTTCTACAACACTGTTCCTCCTCCTCCGGGCAGAAGTTCCTGCCCTTCTTGGTCCTCCCACCAGTTGGGGCACCATCCTCTACCCTGTCTGACATGCCGTAGAATGTCCAAACAAAGTAAGAAACGTCGATGGCGTTGCCGTGGAGAGCTCGGTACCCAAGACAAATTTGCCGGCAGGCACACTGTTGAATGCCCGCCCCAGAGCTCTCTTTAACGTTGCTGGACACTGGTGGGATCACCAGCTTGGCGTTCCCGGTTCCCCATGAACTGGAGTACCGTTCACCCACCAGGTGCCCAGCCTGGTGGGGACGCTCTAAGACGCGATTAGTAGCAAAAATTATTTTCAAGTGGCCGAAGTGGATTTTAACGAGACATTTGCTTCCGTAGCCAAGTTTATCACCAATAAATGCATTCTCGTATTGGGAGCGGCCATGGATTGGGAGATCCACCAAATAGATGTCAAAATGGTATTTTTGAATGGAATATTAGAGGTGGAGATTTATATGGATGAACCGGAGGGTTTCGTACAAGAAGAGAAAGAAGACCTTGTGTGCAAATTCAAGAAAGCATTGTACGGGCTCAAGCAATCGCCAAGGGCATTGTACCATTGTATCGACTAGTTCTTCATTAAGAAGGGCTTCTATAGAAACCAAGTGGATCATTCGTTGTACGTCAAACAAACGGGTGAATATTTGTTGATGGCAATCATTTATGTGAATGATTTGATCATATTTACAAGCATTGTAACCCAATTGAAGTGGCTCAAATCGGAGTTTGAGAAGAAATTTGAGATGAGCGATCTCGGATAATTGTATTATTGCCTATGAGTGTAATTTGAGAGGAATAGAGAAGTTTGTATCATCATCATGAACCAAAGGAGCTACGTTGAAGAAGTCCTCAAGCGTTTTAACATGGAATAATGCAAACTAGTTGGAACTTCCGTTCGATGTGAAGTCAAAATTATAAAAACTTTCGAATGAGGAATTTGGGAATGTGCAAAGGGAAATGGAAGGTTGTAGATATGTTTTTGGTTGGATTCCAATTAAAAAAACCACACATGAAAGACTAAATGAGTGTCATATTGAATCTAAATATCACTATTAGGTGAATTGATAGATCATAATGAATTAGAACTGAGATTATTATAATAATCACGGAGAAAAATACTTATTAAGGGAGATATAGGGCTTATTGGATTGAGGAATGGCATACAAGGGTCACTCCATATAGTACATGCAAGTGCTCAGTCTCTCCCTTACGACCAACCCTCACCAGTACCTCTCTCTTATTATGACTTTTCAATGCAGGGAGTCATGGCTCAACAATAGGTTTCTAAGTGGACCATAATCTTATAAACCCAAGGCCAGTGGCACCTTGTTCCAGCCATAGTCTTTCCCTTGATACTACTTCTAGAAGAGAACTCCATAACTATAGTCCATACCATCAATCAACAACTATTTATAACCTATTCCCCTTGCCTCATAAGATTTCAACTTGGTTAATTCAAATTAATAATCTTGATGTTCAATCTCCGTTCATCTCCCCTAAATAAATAGATGAGTTCATTTAACTTAAGTGTAGTAAAATCAAATTATTATGATCTACAAAAGTCTAGTTACAAGTGACGAAAACTAAGCATCGGTGTTTAAACGGACAGTAATCTAAGCGAACGAGTATACGTACCAGTCACCCAAGCCTAATAGTGAGTCCATAGTCTTAGTAACCAGTTCCAAGCCCCAAATGATAGTGACTAGTCACAAGTAACGAGTCTCAAAAAGTAGTGCAGGCCATAGTCTTTAGTAACCAATAAGCGTCTAGTTCTCGAAGACGTACCTGGCCTCCTTTCCTTTTAAGTTGGCTCTTGGACTCCCCCGCAAACAATATGGCATAACGCCCTCCCGCTTACTCCGTGGTTCAGTTTGCCTCCCGACACCTGACCCCTCGCCCTCTTGAGATCATTGTCTCCCATTTGACGATAGTCTTGGTGCAAGCTCTACACATGTTACGATTCAAGTGGTATGCTTGATCCTCCAAGAATGTAATTCATTATCTTCCTGAGTATTCAATTCCTGGATTCAGCAACTACCTTGGTTCCTCACAATTCATGTCTCGTTCACATCAGCCGAGGCCTCTCATTCTGGAATCCCATTGAGTTTCTCGTACCTATGTAATTCTAGGCAAAAGGTTCTACACAATGTTAGGAGTTTCACACCCCTAATCCTTTGTGCATGACAATCGTCTTTCTCAAGCTTCGTATCTCACACAAGATCTCAGACTATGGCTTGGATAATTCCAGTGCGCATTAATTCCACTCGATTGTTCGCTTTCCCGTGATTATTTGTTCATTGATTTGGTAGCTTAAGGACTTGTCTTCGTTGACTACAGTCTTTTCTTCAAGCACTCAAGACTATGGTCCTAACATGTGAGTCATAGACATATTTATTCCTTATTCCGTTCTTTCACACAACCAGGAATGCACACCCTCAAATTCACACCGACAATGGTCGTAAGCATTTGATTATGATTCACATCAAGAGAAGAAAATATTTCCTCACATAGATTTAATCCAACAAGGCTATAGTCTTGACACAAGGTTTCTCACCCTGGTCATATTACCAGGACTATGGCCCACGAAAATAGATCAACCAGACGATCTTCACAATTTAATATTATAGAAAAACATTTTTACACCAAACAGGGCCTCACACCCGATACTTCCCCAGACTATAGTCCTACTAACGGATAATAGAAAATCTCCTCTCTTCATGAGAGGTAGTGATCAAGGATATCTTCTCTCTGAAGGTCTTCTCCAAAAAGTTGACCTCACAATTATACATCACACTATTCTTACATTTTCCCAGGGAATCAAGGATTTTTGTCCTTATCAGTAATTCTGAACCTTAAACATTCAACGGGACATTCCCAGGAGGAACACATATAAGTAAATTTCCTATATCTTGAGTCTTTCCGGTCTCTTTTCAATACACCATCAAGACTCTCTAGAATCTAACCCTTTGCACAAAAGCATTGTTTTTCAAACAATAGTCATGACGCACCAATTAACGAAGTAGGTTTCACAGCCTTATATTAGAGGTAGAGCTTTGTACAACAAAAAGGGCTTCATACCATGTGACTATATCTGACTATAGACTCGTTGGTTGATCAAGAAGGTGCCACTCTCTTCACGAGAGGCAATCTCGGGGAGTTCACTAGACATGTATATATGTATACACATGCGTGACAAGGGTATTTATTCAAGGGGTATTTAATTATCCATCCTTAAATTTTTGTACCGTATTATTATATAATTTGCTAATTTATTGTTTTTTAAATGACCCTATAATTACTTTTAAATTTGATGAAGCTCTAATTTTAAGCTAGGCATGTTCATTATAATTATTTGATTTTGCTCCAAAGGGTTTAAGAGCATTCAAAGTACTAAGTCACCAAAATCCAAGGCACAACAAGGTTTTACATTAAGAGTGTTCATAAACAGTTTCAAACAACAAAATCAGCCCATGTTCCTCAATCAAGTTACACGCACAACTAAACACAACGGTGTTGAGTGTAAAACAAACAATTAAAACACCAACAACAAAGCAAGCAAAAATAGGGTCCATGCAATATTGTAGAAGGGTATAGAGTTAATACTACAACATCATGCTTGAAGCAGACAAACACAAGACCAACCAAAACTCCTCTAATTTATCTTGAGAAATTGTTTCTAGCATTTAAAAACACTAGCAAAACTGTTCATAGCAAATGAAAGATGTCATGTTCATCTTGCAAAACAATTCCTAGCTTTTAAGAACACTAGTATATAATCAACAAATAATGCATGCCTTTAATATCTGTAATTTGTTATGTCCTAGCGCCCCAACTTCATCGCCATAGCCTTCAACGAGTTGTCCGCAAACGTTCTCCAAGACTTGAACTCCAGCTTCTTCGTTGCCAAACATGTGGTGCAACCCTAGAGGAGGTGGTTCAGCAACGGGGACACCATCTTGCAAATTGATGTCACATGGTAATCTACAAAGTCCAAAACGAGACAAAAAAGAGGCCAAAAAGGGAATAAAAGGAAAAAAAGAAAATTCTTCTTAATGCCTTTTGAATGTCATCTAAATGAAACCAAAGTACTTTCTAGGAAAAAACTCTCGCCAACACTGAACCGCAAACCCCACCTCTTAGAACGGTGAAAAAAAACTCTCAAAACCTAATCCTCCAGCAACGTTCTCCCCCAATTTTTCCTAAACCCTAATCCGTCATCCGCCCTCATCAATCTTTCATCCCATTTTTTCAACTGAATCGACGTAGTTTTTCATCCAAAATCTTCCCGCCTCTGAACACAAAGGACACCCTATTTCAAAAAAAACCTAGGATCCTTAAATCCTACGGTATATTTTTACAAATATTTTAAAAATATGCGTTATTTGTATCAAGCCTATATTATTTATAATACAAATTTTATCATACATACTCACCTATATTACTTCTAAGAAAATTCTAAGTTTTTCCTTTTGTGAATATAAATTACCCTATATTTTCCCGCACGTTGTTTTCTAATATTATCGCAGTGAACTCCCCGAGGAGGCAATTGATATTGATATTGATGCCCTCTCTCTCTCACTCTCACTGCCTATTGTCATGGCCATGTCCAGAGTCTAACTTTCCAAACCGACGTGTCCGCCCATAGCCAGATTCCTAAGTCCTAAATATTTAATCACATTACTATGGTCCTTCACAGACGACTCTCCCACTCTGGACTATGGTTAGTCAGTTGAAAATAGTCATTTCTGCTAAATTTGCACTAATTGTCCACTTCTTCATTGTTTTAAAGTTCTAACTTTATTTCTAATCCTAAACCACACCAAAACTCAAAAATGAGTCTCATATGTCCAAAAAATCATATCACAAAGGTGTTCCATACAAGGCCGGGGTAGGATCTCTCATGTATGCAATGGTGGCCACGAGGGCCGATATTGCATTTGCGTTGAGTACAGTGAGCCAATTCATGTCGAAGGCCGGTCCACCGCATTGGATGGCCATGAAACGCATCATGAGGTATTTGAAGGGCACTTTGGATTTCAAATTAAGCCTCGGAGGCATTGATATTGTCTTGAGAGGTTTTTGCGATGTGGATTGGGCGGGAGATGCAAACGACCGGCGGTCCATCACGGGGTACGTGTTTTTTATTGGCGTTGGAGTCATTTCATGAAAATGCAAGAAACAACCAACCATTGTATTGTCTACGACTGAGGCATAGTACATGGTTACTAACCATTGTACTAAAGAAGTGGTTTGGCTTAGGCAATTTTGACGGATGTGGGATATGAGCAAGAAAAACCGACATCCATCATGTGCGACAATCAAAGATGCATAGCACTTGCAAAGAATCCCACACACCATTCTCGCACCAAACATATCGATGTACAATATCACTGTGTCAGCCATAAATCCCCACCCTTAGCGTCTGTGGTCCGGATGGGAATCCATGGCTCACATGTCCTTGTAGAAACTTAGCATGGGAACCTCCATACTCATAACCCAATGACTTAAATGCAAGCACACTCTCTTTATTCAACCTCATAAGGCATTAGTATTGAAAAAATACATATGCACCCATTTTACTCACAACCACAGTCCATTCTTTTCCTCTTCTAACCTCTTACATATTGCATGTGTCATCAGAATCACTAATGTGGTTCCTAAACCCGAGGGCACTTTCCACATTCTGAAAGTACATTAAGCCCTACCTACTGTATCCTTCGAAATGCCCACTACCCACCTTACTACCTTGCAAGGTATTGGGACCCTGCCATTATCAACTCAACTTAAAACCTCCTATTTCCCAAATGGCTCCCCCTTTGATTCTCGAGAGGTCGAATCCACTTCACACTTCTGGCTTACATTCCTAGCCATGACCCCCTTCGCAGCTGACCCAGGCCGAGGCCTCAGTCCTTCTTAGCTCTGAATTCCCTTCACATTACCTCAAGGCCGAAACCCAATCTCCATCCAGTCTGCCCAAAGGCCTCAACCTGATTAAAGCCCACCTGATCTCAGACTAATATGCCTCAAAACCTAACCTCGATCTCAGCCTAATGTGCCTCAAAGCCTAACTTGATCTCAAACTAATGTGCCTCAAGGCCTAACCAGATCTCAAACCAATGTGCCTCAAAGCCTAACCAGATCTCAAACCAATGTGCCTCAAGGCCTAACTTGATCTCAAACTAATGTGCCTCAAGGCCTAACTAGATCTCAAACCAATGTGCCTCAAAGCCTAACTTGATCTCAAACTAATGTTGAACCGCCCTGGGCCCCCTTTTGTCTCCTTTCCGCCTTCGTCCTTTCTTTTCCTCTGCCACCAGAGTTAGCTCCCAGATACTGATTCCCAACTACCGGCTCCCGGATACCGGTTCCCAACTACCGGTTCCCGGATACCGGTTCCCAACTACCGGCCCCCGGATACCGGTTCCCAACTACCGGCCCCCGGATACCGGTTCCCAACTACCGGCTCCCGGATACCGGTTCCCAACTACCGGTTCCCAACTACCGGCCCCCGGATACCGGTTCCCAACTACCGGCCCCCGGATACCGGTTCCCAACTACCGGCTCCCAACTACCGGCTCTCCGCTACCGGCTCTCCGCTACCGGCCCTCCGCTACCGGCTCCCAACTACCGGCTCCCGGATACCGGTTCCCAACTACCGGCTCCCAACTACCGGCTCCCAACTACCGGCTCTCTGCTACCGGCCCTCCGCTACCGGCTCCCCGCCGTGAAGTCAACCCTCCCTTTTAAGCCCAACACAAAAGCTTCACTTCTTTTGGAATTTTGATTAATTGAAGAAAAGGTAAAAGCAACCGTCGATTGAACTTTTGAGGTTAACACCTCATGTGGGCACCATATTGGGCTCACACACTGCATTAGAGAGAAACTAGAAAACCAAGAGATATGTTTGAAGTATTGTCCAATGGAAGATATGATAGTAGATGTGTTAATCAAGCCACTTGCAAAGGATAGACATCAAATATTAACAAAGGCAATGGGTTTAGAAGCCTTTGGCTACTTGCAAAGTGGGAGTGTAGAGGGTAGAGCATTAGATTATTCGTCAATAGAAATATAATGGAAGAGGCATGAGAAAAAATAAAGTTAGAATAAAGCTACCATGCTAGTCCGAAGAGGGATAAGAGTTATCCCATATTGTTTGTGTGAACCAATGAAGAGAAAAAGAGTAATAAAAGGCAAAGCAAGGAGAGCATGAGACCATCTCACTCCAAGCATTGTTCATATGCCTTTGTATGCTTGTGCAATCTTATCTCCTATCAATTCCAATAATGGCTAGTACCCTTGGTTGTACCTTTCAAAAGGAATACGTAGGAGTTCGAACTCCCCCATTGGCACCATCTCCTCCACAAGTCCTTTTATTGAAGGAGTTGGTTTGAAATTTTTCATCCAAGATTCGTGAGTGGATGAAGGTGGAGATTTCATCCAACGTGAGGCTTTTCAAGCTCTACCCGAGGGAAAGAGAAGCCAAAAGTTGGAGCAACATAGGACCCTTCATGAATTGATTAAAAGTTGTTTGACCTACTTAGGCCACTCTTGATGTCATCAAAGTTATTTTCAAGAGTAATCCTAAAAGGCATTTGTGAGGACTAGTTGGAATACTTGAATGTGAAGTGTAAAGCGATTTTTGCTTCAATGTATGCACCATCGTTCTTTTGGTGACCAAGAGTGTAAATAAACCAACATACCAGTTTATGTCACTCGTTAGTAGGTTTGACTTGCAGTAACTATGGACATGCACTTTTGTGATGAATAGTCATGTGATATATGAACCTTTGATTTTCTCCAAAGAAACAAAATAATCACTCAAAATGAGACCCATGGTGGTCCAAAAGTTCTTTGAGGGGCAATTGCATATATAGTGGTTTTTGCAGGAACCAAACTCACCTAGGAACACTGAAGTGAATGTTGAGGTCATCAAAGGAGGCACAACACCTTATATTGCATCACGGAACACTGTGATCAATGTAAGGCCAACGGGCTCACATTCATGTTGGTATTTATATATGGACATTATTTTTTCTTTCTTTTCTTAAGACCATCTTCACCATCCAAGTGAAAAGTGATCAAATGTACCTACTTCTTACTTCACCTATTGAAATATGGGGGCATATGTGTTCAAGTAACTGCACTAGATTTCCAAAAACCTCAAACTTCTCCAAGAAACCACTATCATGGTGTTACCCTATCTAACTACACTAAATATTGTAGTGTTATATGGTTTTTCATGTCAAGGTCTAATGACATTCTTATGAAAAAGTTTACAAGTACCGTCATCCCAACTTATTTTCAGTTCATCCACTTCTGGAAAATTATGCATCCTAACAATATGTAATGAGATATTGTCATGGATGATTGAAATTTGGATGAAAAATTCACTTTGGTAAGTGAGAATGATTGCAACATTATAAATTTATAATGCCCACTTTTATTATTATTTTAAAAGTAATAAACAATGTCAGGTTTACATTTAATGTTGGTGACACTACACGGGCAGTTTACAATTAGCATTGAGCAATTAAAACAAATAGAATTGTTGACACTAAATACAATGTTTAGTGTGCCTACTTGAGAGAGGAGAAGAGACTCATACTAATAAAAGGAGAGATAAGTTACTAAGTGACGTGGACAAGGACCCAACCAAGGAGATGGCTTGAACCCTCCCACCTATAGTAATCTATGTCCCTACATCAAGGCAACTATAGATAGCACTCAAGGAAAAAGTATGCACAAAGTTAAGCGTAACATACCATTATTCATATTCATAACAATGTTCTGTGGGACTGACAATATTCTGTAAAATATTCCATCATTCATGCTAAATGTGAGGAATATTCCACATAATATTGTCAGTCCCACAAAACACTGTTATGGATTTGAATAATGTTATGAAGTAAATCTCTAGTTTCTACAGTATCAAAATAGTTGTGTCATGAAGGAATACAGTTTCAAAGACTACCTTCTTTATATAAATTTAAAGGCTTTGAGCCACACTCCAAACTCCGAGTCCTTAATGTCACTTCTTCTCTTATATCCGGAAACCTAGGGAACGATTGTTCTCCATTCAAATCTCACTCGTTATTGTCACGTTTATCTCCCATATGTCACGGGTTTCGACATTAAGATAAATCATCAAAGAATTCAAACCACACACTCGCATGCATCACATTGTTATCATTGTAATTATTGTCATTATTGTAATGTTGACTTTGTGTTATTCCATGATGTCACATGTTACACTAATCCTCTTTTATCACGCATACATGTTAACACTACATACGTCCTTAATATCAAATGCACTTTGGTTGGCATAGGCGTGATATTACAAAGTTACTTTGACAAGCCATGGTCGTGCATAAAGACTACACCATTTGTGGTATTTAGTGTCACATGCGTAATAGTGTCACTTACCCTATTACGAGGTGTATGCTAAGTTATACTAATGATGAATAACATCACCATCTGTGTCACCTCATGACACTTGGCGTTCAAGTGGGCTCACTAATATCTTGGCATGGGTATGTTCAATAGTGTTATGAGGTGTAAGCATGTGTTACACAATGATCTACAAATAGACTAAAGTGTGCACAAATGACACTATCCTCAAAAATATCTTTCTCTTGCATACTAAATGTAAACACATGATCCTTGCCATCACTATGCTCAATAATATCTTCCCCTTGCATCCTAAAATGTAAAACTATCATCTCAAGCACTGCCCAGGAAGTTTTTGGGCATAGTCGGTCAAGATCCTAGTGATTCTAAATCCAACCGGGTTACATGTTGACATCTTCCGGTTTTTCTTTATTCATTTGAGGTATATTCTATAAATTCCTCTAAAATGATCAGTAATTCTCTTGAAGTCTCGAACTTCAACTAGTTATTTCTCAAACTCAACCGGTTCATATGTAACTAACAGTCGGTTCTTCTCGACCAATGATCTCAAGTACCCCAATGTGCTACACTAAGTGTCATAATGTAAATATTTCTTCACTACAGAAAATTACCCATGTTGACAAATAGTATCATACTGGCAGTTAGCGGACATGACACTTTGAGACCTCTAGACATCTAGTATATGCCCTTCGCAAATAGTGTACACGACACTAAATACCATAAACGGTGTAGACTGGGTAATTGAAGTTTAACCCACTTTTTCTTTTGAAAAGAGAAAGAAGGATGTACCAGGTAGGACAAAAAAAGGTTCACATCTTTCAAACAGTCCTTCCATAATGGCCCAATGTGACTCTCTCAACAAGTGTGAATTGACATAGGACTTCCACTTGGAAGCATAATTCGTACATGAGATACATGTTCACAAAAAGTACATACTTTGAGGCAACTTGGAAACTCTAGGATGTTAAAATGTGTTTTCGATTCATTGCTTTTTAGTAGGTGCACAAGTCCCATGGTTTGTTTTGGATGGATATGACAAAATACTTGCATGTTTTTCAAACTTTAACACCTCTAAGATATGTGCCGGGGTTGCTTATTTAAGTCTTATTGTTAACTATCCTAATTGTTAACTATCCTAATTGCATATTTAGGATTGTCACATGTATAGAGAAATCGCTTTCCAACACAAATATACACATGAAATGGTCAAATCTATTATGGGATGCCCCTTGGATTACTGATGCGCAAACAAACCCTCAAATTTAGATATGGAAGATGCTTAGGGACACACACACACACACACACAAGACATATCCCCAACATGTAACCTATGCACATTCCACCAAAATGGCACATGCCTCCACCTACTATAATGTTGCACTAAACACATACATGATCTAAGGACAAACTGACTCAATAAAGCAATTTACGCACTAGCGAACACACTGCTAATCTACCCCACAACCTGTAGTTTTACCCTAATTAATGCCAGTAACATTAAAGACTGCACACCTGACAACACCATACCCTTATGGATACTCTCATGCACATGCTATCTACCAATATGTAAATGAATAGCTCGGCTTAGACACAATATATTATGCATCTTAGGAGCCCCATCTACATATAAACCACCCTTTACACCTAGCCCTAACCTAAAAATAAAAATATTTGATTTCACTTATTGCAATAATAGGTACTCCGTAGAAGCCACCCACCATTGATAAATAAGCCAGTTTCCACCCATTTCTATCTCAACAAGGGTGGATAGTACTATTGTCACGCCTTTTGATATAGAGAGAAATGGTATAATGAGAGAGAAAGAGAGAGAGAATTACATGTTTAAAGCTTTCGGAAAGAAATGTAGCTCTCACCTTTGTTAAACCCACAAGGCCGAGGCCTTAATACAAGATCTACTCATAATTCTAACACTCAACAATATCGTGCTAAAGCACGCTTTCTCCATCTTACTATCACTCACATCTATGATAACATAGATGTGACTAATCTAGGCACTCCTATCACCGTCATCTTGATAAGATAAAGGCCTTGTCATTGTTCTATCATCTTTAGACATTAGCAAGAGATAGCCACGTCACCAATATCTTATATAACTTATCTCAATTCCTAACACCTTACTTACTTTCCAAACTTAAATAAATCTTCACAACGTAAATAAATCAATATATTTAAACATAACATTGTCCCTATACTTATAGTAAAATCTCGATCCGGATAATCCGTCCCATCCAAGTTACATAAAAAATATGTACCGTTTTCCACAAAATCTCTTTGATCTCGTACGGTCCAAACCATTTGAATAATAGTTTTTTGTGAGCCCTTCTCAAATGCCTCGAGTCGTATACCATCACCAAATCTCCTACTTTCAACACCTAGTTCTTTACATCCATATTCCATGTCCTCTTCATCTTTTCTTGAGCAACTTCAATTGCTTGTCTTACCCTCATTTGAACATCATGCAAGTCGTTAAATTGTATTAACCGTTTTTGTTCATACTCATTTAAATTCAACCACATTTTTGTAGCAGTGCGAAGTATCATGTGTTCGAATTCTATCGGAAGTAAAGCCTCAATGTCATAGGATAAACGAAATAGAAAGTATCTAGTAGTCATTTTGAAAGTGACATTATACATCCACATTACATGATGAACTTTGAGATCCCAATCATAAATACTTGTCCTCGTCTTAGTATCCTTTGCAATCATAGAACACAACGTCTCGTTCGTTCGTTCATTCTACTAATCCGTTATTATTCGGTTTGTACGTAGTCGTCAACATGTGTTTGATTGCTAATCTATCTATCAAATCCTCCCATACATGACTTGTGAATTGAGGTCCGTTATCCGAAATCATCTCCAAGGGAATGCCAAAATGAGTGACAATTCGCTCGTACACAAACCGAGCTACCTCCTTTTTTATCAAAGTTTTTAAAGCTACAACTTAAACAAATTTCGTAAGATAATCTGTACAAATAACTATAAAACGATGTCCCTTTTTGGTGGCCGGCAAATGGCCCATCCAATCAATATTCTATTTTTTAAATGGTCATAATGGAGGGATAGGATGTAAGCTGCCGCTCACCATAGATTTATTTACAAATATTTGGTACACTTCGCAATATTTGCAGTAATCAAGAGTATCCTTGAACATTGTTGGTCAATAGTATCCAACAGCAAGGATTTTCTCCACCGTAACCTGTCCCGCAAAATGTCCTCCACAAAAATATTTATAAACTTTCGTAATAATTTTGGAACAACAATTTTCTTCACAATATGTCGAAGAATTCCGTCTCTCTCGCAAAAGTAAAGAAATTAACCTATCAAGGTGTAAGAACGATTTTGTGTGCGATTCTCGTTCTTATTTGTTTAGTTGCACCATCTAAAATATTCATATCTTCGATATATTGAATGATATCTTCGTACACTTCAAGCTCGTTGTTAACATCCACAAATATCAACATTGCATCGAGAAAATCGTCATCTTTAAAGATAATCCCACCTCCTTTTCCATTAGTGAAAGCAAGTCAATATTTTCGTGTTTTGTCTTTGCCTGATGTACGATTTCCAAATCGAATTCTTGAAGAAAAATTATCTACATTGTAATTCTTTCGATCACGTTCGGTTTGGTGAGAAGATAAACCAATGTCTGATGGTCTGTCACTACCGTTGTTTTCATTCCCAAAAATAGTCTCGAAATTTCTTCAACGCGAATATAACTCCCACCCCCTTTCATTCCGTGATTGTATAATTCACCTCAGCCGATACAAATTATCTACTAGCATAGTAGATAGGATGGTCGTATCCTTCCTCATTTAATTGTGCTAATATTGCATCTACTTCTTCTCCAGATGCATCTGTAAACACTATAAATTGTATTTTCCAATTTGAAGTTTGTAAGATCGGTGTTAAAAGTAACGTCTGCTTCAATTTTCCGAAGGCCTTTAGTGCTTCCGATGTATGTCTGGATGAGGAGCATTATCTTTAAAAAAATTAGTTAGACATTTCGCGACCATGTCAATGAATCGACAATAGTAACCTGTAATTCCTAAAAATGCTCTTACCCCACGTTTAAAAGTAGGGAATGGTACTCCTACAATTGCTTCAATCTTCTACGGATCAGTACCGATTCCTTCCTTCGAAACGATATAACCAACCAAACGTCTAGATGAAAATCCAATTTTTTTTTGCGCTTAGTGCAATTATTGATTCATTCAAACGTTCAAAAAACCTCTCTAATTTCTCCAAATATGAGGCCTGATCTCCATAGACTCCAAAAACATTCATAAAAATTCTCACAAAATGTCCTAGGTGTGGTTCCATAATCTTGTTTATTAGTCTTTGAAAAGTAGCCAGAGCATTGTAAAGTTCCAATGACATTTTGTCATAACAAAAAATGTCCCACGTTGAAATGAATGTTGTCTTGAATTGATTCTCCGGTACAATCTTCACTTGATGATATCCACTATACCCATCCGTAAATGAGTACAGCTCGTGTCATTCCACCTCTTCTAAAACTTCATCGTAAAATGAGATAGAATATTGATCATTCTTCGTAATATCATTGAATTTCTTATAATTCACGTAAATCCTCAGTTTACAATTTTTCTTTGAAGCCAAGGTAATTAGAGAACTATATCCATTATGTATTCTTCACTGATCGGATGAATCTTGCTTCTAATAAATTTTCTAATTCTATCTTCATAATTTCGGCGTACTTGGAATTCATTTGATAAGGTTTTTGTCTTATGGCCTCGGTATTTGGTATAAGCTCAATTTTGTGTGTCTCCAAGATAACTTTGCATAAATCTTTGTAATTGAAGACAAAAAGATAACTTAACTTACGTAAGAGTTTGCGAAAACGCTCTCTTTGTTGAGGAGATAATTCTACCTCCAACCGAATTTGATTCAACCTCTAGGTTATCTCTTCGTCTATCAAAACGAGTTTCGTCTTTGCTTGCTTTATTGGAATTTGTCTGTGAGGTGGAACTTCTTATTTCGAAACTGCTTCAATTACATGGACTCTGATTTCTTCATCCGAAGCATCGTATGTGTAAATTCTTTCTGATTCTGAACTGTCGGTTTCTAGCGAATCGGAGTTGGATTCATCTGATGCTAGTGCACCTTTTAGTGGTACAAAATGAATTATTTGTCGATGTGGCCCTTTCCCGATCATCATATAACTTTTGCCTCAATAATTTCGAATGTGTGTTTTTGTAAGCCACGGCTGGCCTAAAATCATTGGATATTATCCATCATCTTTCAATACCACAGGGAATTCCACGGCCGTGGAAACCCTTAAGACATTTATATACACATTGGATATCATACCTTAAGGTTTGCAAATCTGTTTATTGGCCATTTTCAAGGTGATTGACGAAAGTCTCTCGATTGTAAGGCCTATGTACCCCATTGTAAGAATAGTCATCATATTAATACCCGCCCCGCCATCCACTAGAACATCACTCAAAATAGAGCCATTACATCCAAAATCTATGATCGGATCATACTCTTGTTGAACCGCAATTATATTCAGGGATTGGAGAACGGATGGAACCTTATGTGCAGATAATTTTTTTTCTCAATTCTTTGCGAACCGATGGAACCATTGCTACGAATTATCCAATTGTGATTTCCGCTTTCTTAATTTTCATATCCTCTAGATTTGAGTATGGACCTTGATTTTTTGAAATTGGAAAATCATGAAAACCTAACCGCCTTTGCCGAGATTTTTTTGACCTTTTATCTTTCGCCATCTTCTTCATCCGCTTCACACTTCAGGGTTCCGATTTTTTTTGCATTTATTTTGCTGCCATTACATCAATTTCATATCGTAAAGATTATTCAAAATATGCAATCCTCTTCTTCCATGCCTGATTTTGACTCTTGACAAGGTTAACATGACTCCTATTTTTGTCATTTGCAAAAGTAACTTGTCTTTATGAAGGCCCTTCCTTTGTATCACGATCCGGACAATCTCCTGAAATATGGCCCATTTCCATATAAGTATAACGTTGCATTTTGTTTAAATCTCGTTCTGCATTACGTGAAATTCGCGGTTGAAGAATATGAACGCTCAATTGCGTCATTTGCGATACGAGTTGTTTCATCGCTACCTTCATCCTCGAAGGCGTATTAGACACCTAAAGCAGAACTATTGTAGATGAAGCCCCCATTGGAATAACATTAATTTTCGTTATATCTCTCGGTGACATCGACTCCAAACTCGTCTTCTTCTTCTTTGTAATGTGGATAACATCCTCTAAAATATTTATAGTCTCGTACTTAACTTGTTGGAGTAACTCGGATAGTAGTCCGTTCATGAAATACTCCACCACCAATGTCTTAATCCCTTCGAAAATTGGATTTTCGGTACTATGCCCTTGAACCCTTAAGCTCCGAGTAATCCGACTAGACAAATTTTATACCCTATTAGTGTGATCTTTTACCTTTTTTGAAGTCTCTTGTTTGACTTGACTTAATTTACAAATGAAAGTCTTGTAAGAATATTTTTACTAAATTTTGCGATCAACTCGACACTTAGGCGTTCCCAAGATACTTTGGTAGCCTCCGGTTGTCTCTCATACCATTGCCAAGCTCTTCCTTCAAGGAATTATGATAAAATATGACTTAATTTTCTGTTATTCTACTCCATGTACTTCATAACATTAAGTAGCAAACCTAGATTGACCTTCTCAAAAGAACATCAAACCGGCGCGTGCCGATTTGATGCTCTTTCAAGAGTAAAAGTAGAGCAAAGTTTGAGTTTTACTTAGGCTATTTTAAATTTATTTGGGTAGTTACTTTCAATGCTTAGAATTAATTATGTCAATTTCTAGGACAAAACTAATGCCAAATGGTGATAATGGTTCTAATCTAGGCTAAATTATGATCTAAACAAATCTAAATAGCTATAAAGCAACGAAAAAGTTGGTGAGGTCGAAAAAGTAGTTGCATTTTTTAGAAAAGTCTCTCGACACCCGCATTGGAAACCTCTTTGATACCTCTTTGAAGCTTCTATATTTGATTAATTATCCATTCATTCACCCTTGCTTTGCAAGTTTTTTCCTTCTTGTTGAGGTAAATGTGTGGGTACTCAAAGGGTATCCTCCTAGCATTGCTACTTAATGTTATGTTATGCATGCTCTTTTATAATTTCTTAAGAATATTTTTGGATCTTTATCCTTAACCCCATTGAACACTGGAATCGACATTATGACCCTTACTCCTAACATTCAAATTTCAAACCCTTACAAATACTAAGATTCAATCAAAGTGTCTTATTACTTCTCAAAAACTCAAGAATACGAATAGCTATAAATATCGCATTCACTAACATCTCTCCGTCAAGTAACTCATTCCATAGACCCCTAACATCTAGCATTTCCCAAACTGTTCTCTCTTGAATATGCATTACGCAAATACCCACTCGAGGCCCCTCAAAACATCCATAGAAAATGACTTCTCTCATATTATTAGGATTACGTACCGCTTGTAATCACAACACCAAAACGTGAACGGATCTTTTCTGAACCCCAACAAGTTGGTTTGGACCTTCCTCCACTCGTGTCCGGAGATTCCTCGAAGGTTGCGTCAATGGTTCGATCTCGTCTCCCTCTAGAATTTGAGAGTCCTCCAAACTCTGCTATGATGTTATGCGAATATGAAACAACTTTAAAATATCATAACTTCCTCCCGCTTATCCCAAATGGTTATAAAAAAAACTAATTATGAACCACCTCCCAAAATTTAAACTCTATCTAATTTTCAGCCCAAAAGTTATGTCCCTTTCAATACTGACTACTAAAGAACTCTCTTATGTACTAGCTCTCAAGTACTTGCCAACTCGAGTCCCAACAACGGAACCAAAAATGTCACACCTTTTGACATAGAGAAAAATGGTATAATGAGAGAGAGAATTACATGTTTAAAACTTTCGAAAATAGATGTAGCTCTCACCTTTGTTAAATCCACAAGGCCGAGGCCTTAATACAAGCTTTACTCATAATTCTGATACTCAACTATATCGTGCTTAGCGCACTTCCTCCATCTCACTATCACTCACCATATGTACTAAAAGAAGGCGTTGAATTTTTGCAAAGAGCCTTTTAAATACTATTAATTAGGAAGCTTTACTCGAAATATCCTAAATCTACTCACTCTTCATTTAACACATAAATCTATGTAAACATAGATGTGACTAATCTAGGCACTTCTATCACTGTCATCTTGATAAGATGAAGGCCTTGTCATCGTTCTATCATCTTTGGACATTAGCAAGAGATAGCCATGTCACCAATATCTTATATAACTTATCTCAATTCCTAACACCTTACTTACTTTCCAATCCTAAGTAAATCTTCACAATGCAAATAAATGATAAACATAACACTACCACCCATTATAATTACGGTAGGAATAAGGGGCACTATACATACAACAACTGTTAAACACCTCCAAAAACTACAAATCTCCAACTTCATAATTCATGACCTAATGGAATCTCTCTCCCAAATTGCTATAATGTACCTAACACACATAATCCTAAACAAAAGGAAAGGGAATTAGAGAAGAAACAAACCTTGATCCCACTTGACTGAACACACTTACTAACACTAAAATCCAAAACTAAGATAGAACACATAGCCCTAACACTAATCACACAGTCCACCTATAATGACAATTATAGGCACTAATCCGCCCCCACTCTCATGCTCACGTGGACATGAGAGGTAGACGGTGAGTGGACATTGCATGTCATGGTAAAAGACTTTGACTTTTATTTTATTTTTCTTTATTTTATTTTTACTTATTTTTACTTATTTACTTTTATTTCTTTCTCTTTTTTTCTTGCATGGATTGACCTCAGTAACTTGGGACTTGGGACTTGAGACTCCGTGTGAACCGGCCCTAAGGATTCGAGGCTTGTATACCTTATTAGACCCACTTTGGATGGCCTTAGTGTTGTCAAAAAGTTGTCATACTTAACTCTACTACAAGTACTTAGTTAAGTCTGAATATACTACACTAAATATGCTATTAAGTGTCACCAATTCTAATTGTCTTGCTCAATACTAATTGGAAACTGTGATATAGTGTCACCAACACTAAATGTCAGCCTAACATTATTTTGTCACTCCTTGTAAAGTTTTTTGGGGATCAAAGATTTATAGTGTTGCAGTTATTATCACTTACCAAGTGATTTTCATCCAAATTTCAATCATCCGTGACAATATTTCATCACAAGTTGCTGACAAGAGAAGGTAGGGTTTCGGCCAATGGATGAACTCATCCATCATCCATGACAATATTTGTTCACTTATTCATAAGAAGTGTAATCCAAAAGTTACCATAGTGACATTAAATACCATATAACATCAAATATCATATTTAGTGTACTTGTTTATTGAGTGGGAAAAGGCATAACATTATTCAACAACGTGGGCCCTCATAATATAATAGTGGGATGCTTGCAATTTGATATGAATTTAAGTCTCCCTATGTAACTTTTCGAGCATCCCACTATTATATTATGTAATATTATGAGGGCCCACATAACGAAAGTTGCATGCCGATTAATGTTATGGAGGTTCAAAAACCATGTAAAGCATGTTCCTTGTATGAAGTCACGAATAGAATGCTTTGGTGCCGTAGAAATTATGTGCACCATTAATTTTGAAGCAAATGGTTTTGTTTGTAACGTACGGTTCCAAGGTTCCACATACATGGTAAGCTTAAAATGATCTAGAAAGTGGCTTATGGAAAGGTGGTAGAGAGAGCCCCTCCTCGTTCCAAGGTCCACCACTCTAAAAGATAGAATATTTCTATCTAGTAGCCGCACTTTGGAATGATGAACAAACCTAAGAGAACGAAGATTCCTCCTCGTTGATTGGTCGTTGAGCCTTGCCATCTCTGTCCACCCGGTCGAATGCAACAATGGGAAGATATTGCTGAGTTGGCTCCCATGTGGCAAAATCTCTTCAAGCAAGACACTCTTGGAAGCCCTAGTTGACCATGGTGGTTGTTAACGCACCCACCTAGAAACAAGCGTGTGGACATAAGGTAAGCGGGTCTTGAATGGCCATTTTCCTTTTCACATGAAACACAATACGATTAGCAAGTCTAAAACCATGCATGTGGTCGTCCTCCTCATATGGTTTGGAGCTCATATGAATATCTCATTCATTTTCAAAGTGAATTTTCTATTCCTCATTAACTTTTTCATATAGGTCCACCGAGATATGTTCACTAAAGGAACCTTGAATGGTTACCAAAGTTCCAGCACATATCTCTATCTTTTAAACGCATGTGTTTTTGGTGTCCGTTCTTAGATTTACACCTACCACATAGCACTCAAATATAGGTGTGTGTCCCAACTTGAATCGGGCATGTCCACCGTATGTCCATCCATGCCATCTAGCGGTCAGTGCACAATGTTACCACAAGTAACGTTTCTTGTCCGATATATAACACATTGGCAATGTGCTAGCCTTATATTATCATATGTAATAATGAACTAATATGGCAATGTCCTTTTACATAGTGGATTGTGCATTTGTTCCCTACATGTTCTCATTGCTAAAGAAAAGATTGAAAGTGTACTTTGGTGTTCCTCATGGTGTCCCATACAAGGAATACCAAAATACATTCATGTTTGTTTATTTATTTATTTTAGGTTTCTTAGAAAGGTTTCCATTATCTCCCTCGAGAATAGGCGGTTAGCAAGCTGGTATGGGCTTTGGGATGGAAGGAATGTGAGATGAATATGGATTTCTACTCCCTTTTTAATTATTATTAATTTATAGTGACTAGCATATTGACGAGACATTCTATTTATGTGTTTGGCATGTCCACTCTACATATATGCACAATTTTGGTGATATATGAATCATTGAGATTCATAATACCATGTAAATTCAAACAACAAGTCAATAATATTACTAAATTATATACCATTGCATAACCATGCCTTGATATGAATTTTATGCTTGCGACAACAATAAGGATACGAAGCAACATAGTACCTAGTATTATTCACATCAAGTTTTGACATTATTTACTACATTAAATATACCAATTAGTGAGTGTGGGAACTTAGTGAAGGTGACACTGAATTCCTTTACACTATATATTAATGCCACCAAAAGATCTTAGATCTAAGACTAGGACGCATTGTTCATCTTGGCACTATCCACTAAAGTAGCGGCACTTGGCACTATTTACTGACAAGCATGTGGCACGCACTAATCACGCGCATGCACTACTTTTCTTGAAATCTATGGTAAGTGAGCATAGAATTTACTGTAGTCATGAATTTAGTGTCACTCAATAGCAACTTTAGCCCTCGGCAATTTTGAGATTTGGCTGGATTGTGCGTGTGACTTGAACTACGACCACCCTCGTTAATTGATACATTTAGTGTAGTTAATGAATAATATTACATATGCCAATTTAGCATGGCTCACGTTATTCAACATCGACCCACGTAAAGGACCTTGCAATCACTGGGTGACAACGGCATGGGACACTTGCAAGCTAATATAGAAAAATGCCACTATGAGAAGGATGGGGCGAACTAACATGTACATTGGTTCCTTGGAGGCAAGGGTTTAGGCATCCAACAAGGAACAAGTGTATGGGTTGGTTCACCCATATCCTACGAGAACATGACACATCATTCCATCACCGCACTAGATTAGATATATATAGATTACCTAATAACGTGTGACAATCAACACGAGTCACATTACTTTTATGTGCAATTTGGGAGGTGGCAAGCATGAACCTAGGTAATAGAGGACACATGGTGCTACATAGATTATGTATTCTCACTCCTTCAATTGGTGTATGACATATGTTTTGACTGGTAGCTGGATTCCATAACAATGACTTATGGAAACGCTTCCCAATGTTATACAGAACTTCTAGTTCCTTATACTGATTGAAAGCTGACTATCCAAAGATGGGCATGCCTTGGGCGGGTATGGACCCGTGTAGGGTATGAGAGGGCTTCCGCGTGAGGAGTCTCGGAGAAAGGGAGGTGGCAGTAAAGAAAGCATGCCGTGGCAACGCCATAATGAAGAAACGGGAGCGGCCAAGCGGGAGGAGCATATTCCAGGGAGCTCTCTCGCATATACTCTTGGATGCTGTCGCGATTCCCCTGCCAGCAGTCAAACAAATCTACTGCCGTCCCCTTCGATGGACTTTCCATACTGTTTATTACGTATTCATGCCTTGCGCAGAATGAACGAAGAAATAGAGGGGGGAAATAGAAAGGGCATGAAGGCTCATATCCAAACCGCCTCCACGATTCTTAACTGTCTCATTGGCATGTCAACTTCTTTCACTTCCAACTTGTGCACCAGTCTCGGCAGCCTGGAGTCCTGGACAGCAGCCTCGGGAGAGAGGAGCCTCTTTTCTTGACGACATCTGTGGCTCGCACTTCCACGCGGCGAGCATTAATCACGTAGCGATTCGCCTGCGGCGCGGGGGATCATTTATGTCGTTCTGCGTTGCGAGCCGAAGCTTTTGTTGGATTGCTTCGAGAGAGCGCACGAGGCGGTGCGAGAAGCCGCGGTGTGGAGTCCAGCAGCAGCTGTTCAGCGGTGCGCCGATCGGAGTCGCGGATCGGGAGCGGACGGTGGTCACCTGCTCTGTAGGATCTGGTAATCCATTGTGGCATGTGCCTTCTTAGTCTGCTTCATCGAATAATAATAGGATTATTTTTTTGCTTGAAAGTGAGAATTTATTTCCGTGTGGCGATTATATCTGGTCTGTCGTGAATTGGAAGTCGTACAGTATGCTGGATATTTCTTCAGGAACTATTCACTTTTTAAGGATAGATGACAGAGGTGATGCGATGCACGATGCGGTGCAAGGATGACTTGTGGAGTGCATGGAAACTCGGTGCACAATACAGAGTGTTGAGATGGTTGTTCTGTCTTTCCTTTGTTAGTATTTGCTCAATTATGAGCAACCATGTGATCTGCATCCGACATTGCCGTGGACACGGGATTCCTGGACAGAGACCCAAGCATTCTTGAAATTTCCTATGTAGTGTCTTATTTATGTCTCGCCTGGACATTTGCCATTTCTTCACCGAGCAGTAAGATTGTGCACGAAAACTTTGCTTTGGAGAGCTTTCTACGGAAGAGATATTTTTGAGAGCTTCCAATGGTATCATACAGTCTTCATTGTTGCGCTAAGTATCAGCCGGGTCCAAGTGAATCTCAATAAGTCTTACGTTTTTGAGTACTCTTTGGCAGTTGCAATGGATCACAGAGCCGCCGAAGCCGAGCCAGAATTATTTTCTGCCAGCAATGTAGCACCTCCTATTTCTCATCCCACAAGTTTGCCAAGCAAGAACCAGAGTCTCTCTGGCCTTCAAGATATTTTTGCAGGTATTCCTTCTCATAAAAGATATCGATTACCTCTGAGGATCTCTTTAAGGATACAACAGTCAAGCTTTTCCTCTAATTTAACAAGGGCCAGCAACTCCTGGGATTAGCTTTTAAGAGCTTATAAGAAATGAGCTATATGAATTGGCCTATTAAGCAATGTCATCTTCTATGATCTTTTGAATCGAATTTTCTATAGTTAATTGGCGGTAGTCCTTGGCAAGTGATCGAATTATGTTCCAGGGGTTTGCAGAACATTATCTTCTAAAGCCTTGCGTATTGGTTGTCTTCCTACACAGACATGAAACCCGGTCAATTTAACGACAAAGTAGTTGTAATTGGTCATCGCGGATGCGGAAAGAACAAGACTCTGAGCCAAGGAGAGATACCGGAAGCTCGGCCTTCAATTCGAGAAAACACTATCTGCTCATTCAACACAGCTTCCAAATACGGTGCCGATTTCGTTGAATTTGATGTCCAGGTAACTTCAAATTTAACGTCCTTTAGTGTTTCCAGCGCATTTAGAGTGTGTTGTTGAAAAGTGCGTTTTAGTGTTGACTCCTAATCCTATCTTGACCTGACTTTTGTTGCGTATGTTGCTTTCATCAGGTTACTAAGGATGGGCACCCTATCATCTTCCATGACGACTACATCATTTCTGAGGATATGGTATTACTCTTCGGCATTTTCTGCTCGATTTTATATTTGAAGTGACAAAACTTCTATTGCTCTCAAGGGCTGGTTGTTGCCGCCAGGCATTGTGGTGTTAGGTGTCGTTATCTTAACTCATGTTCATATATGTACACTATAGGTATCCAAGAAGATTGGAGAGCTCACGCTCGATGAATTCCTCGCTGTTGGACCTCAGAAGGATGCACCTAAGGTAAACATCTGTATGCCACACTCCAATATACAAGCACATTAACCTGCAATCCGAATATTAGAGGACATTAAAATTTGTAAGGAATGAAACGGACATTCGGAGATTAGTATAATCTCACCTTCGAGCTTAGAGAAGTTCATGTTTTGTCCTCCTAGAAATTGACAATAGCCACAAGTTGGTTTTTATCGACGAGAAGGAAGTTACGTGTTAGTATTTTTACATAAGAAAGGTGTAGGGGCTGATTAAACTCGTGGTTACTCTGAGCAGGACGGGAGTGTGTTAGGGCCAGCTATCTTATCGCAGGGCAAGCCAATCTATCGAAAGTCGAGGGTGGATGAATATGTTGGAGCTTGGACTGCAACCGTGGAGGATTCCATGTGCACTCTCCAGGAGGCATTTGAGCGTGTAGAAACATCTGTGGGGTTCAATATTGAAGTGAAGTTCGATGACGTTTTGGAGACCTCCAACGAAGAGATGCGGCGAGTGATCTTCCCCATACTAGAAGTAAGTATGTCATATCCTTAAGATTTTACTACCATATGATGTTATATATTTGCGCAATGCTTAGCAAAAGGATTTTAACAGCAAGAGGCTGGGATATTTCGCATAAGTGGTGTTCAATTTTCTCGATCGTCCATTCTCGCGCTGATTCTCTTGAATCACATTGTATTACAGATGGCATCACCCGGAGGTACATTGCAAAGTGTGCACTGTAAGGATACAGTGAACTAAGAAAAGTTATAATCAAGAGCAACACCAAGAATGTCTGTCGTACAAACTTGATGTTGATCAATTTATATCTGCTCAGGTTGTGGAGCGCTACGCTAATGGACGGAAAGTTTACTACTCCAGCTTCCATCCAGATGCTGTGCATCTTCTGGGGAGTGCGCAGTCAGACTATCCGGTGAGTAATTAACTTTCGTGAACAAATATTAAAGATTTCTTATCAAACTCAGCGCCGGTTTATGTTTTGTAAACGATTCAGCCTTGTGCAAATAGTTGGTCCCACGTAGCTCGGAAAATCTCTCAATCAAGAGTTATATATGAATTCTCGCGGGGTATATTGCATTATGTGTAAGCATGAAATTTACAAAGTTCAAAGGTTAGAGACGTAACGCTCGTGTGGTTCTTGACCATCTGAATTGTCTGCGTTTATGGGTTGAAGGTTTTCTTTCTTACGGATGGAGGAGTGCATTTGTTTAATGATCAACGAAGAAATTCCATCCAGGCTGCCATCGAAGTTTGTCAACAGAGTAAGTGATCTTCACCTGATCATGAACACTTGATGCTTCTGATACAAATGCTACCATGGTTAAGGACAACCATCACTGGTGAGCTCCAAATCAGATGCCGTCATTGGCTCTTGAAGAGATTTGGTATTGATTGTGTCTTTTAGATTTTCCCTCAACGACTCACATTTGATGTTCTTGTGTTGCAGGTAATCTGCAAGGGATAGTTACTGAAGTCAGGGCTATTTTATACGAACCGAGTCTTGTTTCTTTGGTAAAGCAAGCCGGCATTTGGCTGTTCACTTACGGGGAGTTAAAGTAAGTCCTCATGTGTATTAATAAACAATTTGATGCAAGTATGGGACTGGAAGTGACCATTGTCTGCTCAATTCACATTGTGATGTACTGGACTGATGTTACTCAAGTACACTAGTGTTGGCGATTTTATTGGTAAGATTAAATTCAATGAACCGGAGAATTGAATAGATGTTTGGGCTTGGCCATTGAAGCAACAAAGGCCACAGACTTATTATTGGATAAGAATGAAATTGGAAAGCTGTTTGCTGATAAGTGTACTAAACCTAAATAATGGGTACTACTTGATTTTGTACCAATCATGTGCTTTCAGTTGCTGGCAATACTTATGAATGTGTCCCTTCTGCAAATTTCAGCAACTTGCCAGAAGTAGCGCACAAGCAAAAGGTGCTTGGCGTGGATGGGGTGATAGTTGATCACGTGCTGGAGATTGTGACTGTGGTTCATGACCTGGAGAAGCAGCAGCAGCAGAAGCACGATGATCTGCAAGAACAACATCAAACTCACCACCAAGAACGACTACAACATCAAGAACAGCAAATACATCAATAATAGCAACAAGCTGGCTGTGTCTACAGGATAAGGACTTCCCTGCCTCTGACAGCGTACCAGCATATTGATCTCATCACTATTTTAGGACTATTTATGACCAGGGCCCGCCATGGCCGAAGGACAGGGCAAGTTCTTATCCTATCCGGATACCCTTTGAAATTAGGCTAGGTAGATAATGATTATTCCCATTCAGGTACAGTATTCCGTTGACATTGTAGATATACACAAGTTAGCAACAAATTTTTGAAATCTAAGTTCTCAATTATAGAGCTCCCTCAACAAAGGCTGGTAAGTTGTTCACCTACAGATTATGAGAATTCCACATGTCCCTGCCATGCCCACATGCCTTGCAGGAAATCATCCGAAACATTGGGACAATATGTTCCTCCACCTAACTATTTTGCTTTGAATTGGTGTTTGTAATATAAGTATGGTATTCAGATATTGACATGAGCTGAAGCCATGCATGCAGAATAGTGATCATCTGGCATGTGTTGAATGTTCTCTAAAATGATGTCTAGGTTGGCTTTTGGAAGAACCGCCGATGACTCATACAGTGACTCCAAAAACCGAGTCTATGCATCAAACAAGGACTTTCATGGGCATTTCAAAAAAAGATAATGATATATTTAGGAAATGTAAAATGTAATTGTAAAAGAACTAGAAATTGACTTTCAAGTGATGTCATGGTGATGTCATCAACTTCATTAGGGTTTTGGTGAGAGGAAGAGAGATGTTGATGTTGCATAGACTTAGTTTTTGAGGCGTTGCTTGCTACCTTTTTTGAGAGCTCTCATGTTCTTGTTTCTTCATTGTTTTGAGTCAAAAAAAATTTGAGGGTTTCGTGTGTATCGTGTTGAATACTTCTTGTGGCTTTGTGGAGGTTGTATAGAAAGATGAGACCTATCTCACGAGAGAAAGAGAAAAATATTGTGGCCTTGATAGAGAAGGGGAGGAGTAGTAGAGAGATTGCAAAGAGTGGGTTTGGCACAATCTATAGTTAATAAAGTGAGAAAGAGGCTTTCTACGAGTGTAGAATTGTCTAAAGGAGGTCGTCCTAAGGTCCTAATAGAGTGGGAGAAGCGTTATGCTTCACGATTAGTTACTGTTGGCGGTTTAGAAACTGCAACAGAGGCATCAAAAGTGCTTCGAAGAGAGATGGGTGTAAAGATGTGCGACAATACCTTGAGGAATGCGTTGAGAGAACAAGGATTGTCTTCTTTTACGAAGGTTAAGAAGCATGCTTTGAGTCGGAAGAACATCAATGACAGATTTCATTTTGTCCAAATGTCCCAAATCACTATTTTAGGACTATTTTGCACAAAGATTGGACTGTGAGTGATTGGGAGCGGGTAGTGTTTAGTGATGAAACTAAAATATGTCGTTTCAATTAAGATGGGAGGACTTGGTGTTGGATAGAGGACAAAGAAAACATCCCTATGTGTGCTGTGAACCAAACTGTGAAGCATGGTGGAGGCTCTATAATGCTTTGGGGTTGTTTGACTTGTAGAGGATTGGGGTCATTGTATAATATACAAGGACACTTGAATATTAGAGGCTACATTGCAATTTAGAGCAAGATTTGTGTAGTACATTGCTTGCATTTGGGTTCAATCTTGAAGAAATCATTTTTCAACAAGACAATGATGCCGTGCATATAGCCAAGATTGTTCAAGAATGGTTTGGGAAGCAACCATTTTGTGTTTTAGAGTGGCTTGTACAATCCCTTGACTTAAACCCTATTGAGCATATATGGGCTTTATTGAAATGGCGATTGAACTCATACTCTAGTCCTCCTAGTGGTATTCTTCAACTATGGGTTCGAGTGCAAGAAGTTTGCGACTCTATTAGTCTAGAGGAGTGTAGAGGATTGTATGCTAGCATGCTTGATCAAATTGCAGCTGTTTTAGCTACAAAAAGGCGATGGACAGATTTTTAAGTGTCTTCTACATTGTAGTGCAAAAACCGAGTCTATGTACATACTTTTCTTCAACATCTTTATCTACTTTGTTGTAATTGAAATCATGATTTTATCATTATAGTGGTGTGTAGAATTTTATTCTCTACAATTTTTGTTTTTATAGCTTTTGATTTCGATCACTCTTGTTTCCGGCATCGTCATTTGAAGTTTCAAGTTCCTTGCATAGACTCAGTTTTTGGAGTCACTGTAAGTGCTCACTTGAAGCAAAGATACTTGATTTGTGAGGGGAGAAATGGTGGCCAAAGGTGTGGGAAGGGGATGGGGAGGTTAGAAGGGAGGCAAAAATAGGACTATGATTTCCCAGAGCATTGCAAGGCCCTTGTAAAAGCGAGCAAATGCTTGAAATTGATATTCTTTCAAATTTTATTTTCTTTTTTCTTTTTCCAAATGATTGGAATCGTGAGCGTTCCAAACTACAGTGACGAACAAAATTGAGTACTCAACTTAGAACTTCAATTTCGGCAAGCAATCTCTGGCGATTGAAATTTGATATCATCGAAGTAATTAAGCAAAGTATGTGTACAAAGTAGTCTTCTTCATGTATGTAAAAAGAAAAATTTAAAAAATAATAGGGTTTCTGACAATAGCCATGTCAAAGCGGCTAGGGTTCACATACTCAGTTTTGTTTGGAGCCACCAACCGAACTTCAATATTCATTTGCATACTAATTTGTGCTCAATTTCATTAGATCATTAGTGCATTGTGACGCTATGCAATTGGAGATTGTGTAGTAGTGAGCATTCGTGCAATTGCTTCTGTATGCCTCGTTCATTTGCGTCGCAAAAGCTCCAAGCGCTGGAGCAACTTCGGAATGGCAATTCAACACAAAAAGTTGCGGATGCAATTGGGATGAGTCAATTTTGGGTAGTTAGGCTTAGAAAGGAGATCGCGGGGGAGCTTGAGAGGCAAAAAGGAGGGTGCCCAAGACACCTTACTGCGAGAGAGAGGCGGTGATGTGTCACCTTGCTTACGGAAGGGCGTTTGGGAGTTGCATCAAAGGTGGCAGCAGAGATTCGAAATGAATCAAGTAAAAATGTGTTTGATGTAATTGTGAGACATGCTTTGTGATGGGAAGGTTTCGCTACACATGTGCAACAGAAGAAGCCATTGTTGACAAGAAGACATGTTCAAGCATGGGTGAGGTTTGCTTGTAGGTATGCAAATTGGACCGTTCATGATTGGAAACGTGTTATTTTCAGTGATGAGACGAAGATAAACAAGTTTAATTCTGATGGTAGGTCCTGGTGTTGGATAATAGATGGAGAGCCTGTACAACCGCAACATGTCCAACAAACAATGAAATATGGTGGTGGACATATCATGATTTAGGGTTGTATGATAGCTTTTGGACCTAGAGCTTGGCATAGAATTGAAGGTTTAATGGATCAGCACGTGTACAAATTTATTTTGGAAAACTTCTTGTGGTTTACAATCAAGCATTACAATTTGGCTCCAAGCAATGTTGTGTTTCAACATGATAATGATCCAAAACACACAAGTAAGAGGGTGCAAGAATGGCTGAAATTGCAGCCATTCCAACTTCTCCAATGGCCTGCTCAATTACCAGATTTGAATTCCATGGAGCATTTTTGGGCTCTTCTCAAACGACGTTTGAATGAATTTTCTACACCTCCACGAGAAATTGAAGAATTGTGGGAGCGTGTGTGCATTGTTTTTTCTAATTTCAATGAAGAGGATTGTATGGCACTATATGAGAGTATGCCGCAAAGGATTGCTGCTGTATTGGCTGCTAGAGGCTATTGGACAAATTATTGAAGTTCAAAGAAGTAGATTGAACAATATTGAGTACTTGTACATGGTTGGGGATTGTAAATTGTAGAAGATTATCTAGTTTTCAATATGATGTATAACTCTACATATATATTTGTTTTTTAACTCATTTTTTAGCTTTGCAAAAGAACATCTACATTGTTTATAATGGCTTGTCAAAGTTGGCTTCTTCAACAAAGTACTCAGTTTTGTTCATCACTATATACACATCAAGAGTAAAGGTTTAGTGTTTGGAAAAATACTACATTGTAATTACTCTATTGAGGTGGTGAGCTCAATTTGCGTGTGGAGAGGAGGCCAAGGGGGTGGGTTGGGGGTGGGAAGATGGGATGGAGAGCTTGAGAGGGAGGTTAAAATGTGAATATGGTTCTCGGTGGCCTCATTATACGGCCCAAGACAATACTATAAGGCTCTTGGGAAGCTGGGAAATTGCTAGAATTTTACATCTTGATGATAAATGAATTTTTTTATTGTTATTAATTTTGTATAAATGATCTGCATTGTAGTTGGTCATGTGGTTGAGGAAGCCCACTATATATGATGTGCCAAGGGGTAATGTAATGGGTTGGTTTGGTTGTGGTAAGATGACATGGAGGCTCTTTAAGTGAGCCTAGAGTGTAACATTATTGCTTAACATGAGATTGATAACATTTTTTTACGTCGTAATGTATAGTCTGAAGGCCACCTACATTACACAACCCATATGGTGGACATGTGCACGAATTGTCGTTGAGACCCATTTGTGACCTTGGTGTAATTTCAATACTAGGATTTTTTGGACACTTATTACAAGCTTAATTATTTTATTTTAGTTATGTTTTTATTTATCACTTTGAATCCCCAACATTTGGTGACTCCTTTAAAAAAAATCTAAAGAGTGTTGTCAAAACAATAATATGACATACCCTATGTGGTGCTTTGACACTTGTAAATCTAGGTTGTAGAGAGGTTTGAATTTTTTTTGTTTGAAATTTATGAATTGATAGCTCTTTTATATGGCCTCCAACCCTCTACCAAAAACCCCTATAAACTTGAGGCTTGAGCTTGTTAAATTCCTTTATTAATATTCTACCACCACCTTTTAGAGCCACACATATCAATTTAAATCAAATATGAAGGAATGGCTATACTTCTAATCTAGAAAATATTCACATGACAACATTGTAACCACATTCACTACCTTTATGGGCCCCAATTATTATTTAAGGTCTAATTTGTTTATTGAGAAATTGATGATTTTTGTGACAATTTTGCATATGTGTTTCATTCAAGAGCCTTCTACAACGTCCAAATTGGCACATGTCCTCAATCAACGATATTTATGCTTACAAGTGTGTATAATAACGCTATGGTTATATATTCACATGTCCCAATTACTCCTCAAATCCATGTTTGCACATTTTTTTAAGGTTTGCTACATTTATAGAATCCACATTTAAAGATTCAAGTAATGTTTCCAATAATTCTTAACTATTTTTTATGCAATTTCTAATAATTTGAGAACTAATCAATAATATTCTAGCAATAGAGATTTTCTAGTACAGTTGTGGTCCATGATATACACAAAGTCTCATTTATTCCACAATTTCATGGAGCTTGGGATTTTACGTCTCCACTTAGTATTACAAACCTACATCTTCATGCACTCTCTAAGTGGTTGCCATATTCATCAATCAACTGTTTATTTATTTATTTAATGTAATACCTAAAAAAATTAAGCTCATTTTAAAAAACACACACGCACATGCACCAAGTTGACAAGTTCTTCTTTATATTCTACTATAGCCAACGTCTACTTTGTAAACATAAGGGATTCACCTACTTATTGGTAGGCAAATTTTGCTAGTTTTAAGGCTAGCTCGTTTATAGGAACGACATTACATTCTTTAGCAAGTTCAAATAAAGCTTCTATTTATAATTATGATTTAGTATTGAATAATTTTAATTATTTTACTTTGGCAACCTAAAAATTTATTGGATAGCCCCCAAATTAAATTTTTTTGCAGGTAGTCTCCTAAATAATTTTTTTCTTTGGTAGACTAGAGATTTTCCTTAGGCAATCTTGAAGTACTTTTTTGGGTTGCCCCCAAAATGAAGACATGCCTATATATAGACCTATAAATCCAAAATAGGTTTGGAGGGTCTGCTCACATGAGTAGGCTCATGAATAAGTGTCACTAGAAAGGTGTGGTTCTCACTATCCCAAATATCGTCAACACATTGGATACCCTTGCGGTAAAGGTCATGGCTCCTACCATAGGAGAAATCATTGTTGATAATTTCAAGGCCTATGGACCACCACGTGCTTGAGTGGAGTAGTTCAATAAGGGCACGAGGGTGGAGTTGGTAAGTGCCTTTCACCATGATTTTCTATTACTATGATCTCACCATGATTGCTATACCAATGTGTCCCATACCTTGGATCCGAAGAAATCTTGGTGGTGGTTGCTTGTGAACCACTCCAGACTAATCCCCAATTTCTTTCTGGTTTTTTGGTTCAATCGGGCATGTTTGTATCTAAGCATGAGTTGGAGGTTGGACTCATCTGGTTCAATGGCCTTCACAACCTATTTGTAGAGGAGAATGGTCTTGGTAACTTTAAGATCCCCTAGTCCTACCCCATCATATTTATTTTTCATGCAACACTCCTTCCAACTAACCTTGGTGCGTGTGAATATAATTGCGAATTGCTCCTCTAATTTTCTAAGATTCTTATTAGAGCCATCCCAAACTATAATAAAGAATCTTAGGGTGTGTAGTTAGTTTCTTGCTATCCTTTAAACACTCAAACAAAAACAACCTAGGGAACTAGAACATAGGGAAGACTAAGCTAGTGTCTATTAGGGTTAATGTCACATTGAATTAAGGATTTTAATAACAATATGTGGTTCTTCATTCTCAATTCCCTCTCAACAAGATTAATTATATATTATTTTCTTTCTTAGAGTATGCATTGGTGCTTTACAGTCGTGGATGATTTAGTCCTATGTGTGGACTCCTATGTGTTTTATTTCCATCTTGTAGTTTAGTTTTTCGGCATTACAAAACACCAGGGAACAATCGGGGAAGACTTAAAAGGTGATCTATATAACATCTAGGTGTCACGTATAAGTTTATTAGAATAATTTCATGATTAAATCAAGTCATTTCAAGTTCACCAACAATATTAGTTCATTTGGGTGCAAAAATTATAAAAGCACTCAGTTGCGGTACATGCATTTGTGATAGTCTCTCACCTCACTCTAATTACCCATACAATAGTCTGGCAGCGAGTTCATTTTAATCGGACCAGGTGCGGTGCACAAGCATAGGCACATCCATCGGCAATTGTCTTGCAAAAAGTATCCCATTTAATCTTGCTTACCAAAGCCAAGGGCACTTTGGTATAGTCAGTAGTCTTGCATTTAATTAAACCTTTTTAGTGTAACTTGAAATTTGCAGTGCAGTCATCCTTTCATGATTGTCAACATTCCTTGGTTAAATATGCTTTGAAATTAGGCCGTCCGGCCATAGTGTTTTACAGGGTCTTGGCCAAGGTAGGTTAACATTTTATAACATGGTTCGTCGCTTTATATTTTTTAATTGAAAACTCAATTTGATATTCCTATTGCTTAAAACAATATCAATCACAAGTTCATTTCATTTATAATCCTCAAAAAAATTGTATAGAATATTCAATGACCATAGTTGGGATTAATTCCAAGTTGACCCTAAACCTTCTAGATTTGAGGTAATTCTCAATTTCACTTATCTTTATGAAATTACCAAAATCCTCGATTGGCAAGTCTATTGGTGTCAGCCATAAACCTCCCGTTTGCGTCTGTGGTCCAGGTGGAAGTCTATGGCTCACATGTTTTTGTTGACTCTCAACCTTGGAAACCCCATGCTCATGCTCCAATGAAATCAAATATTGAGCACACTCTTTTTATTCAACCCACAGGGCATTAGTATTGAAAAATACTTATGCACCTATGATGATTATTACACACAACCACACTAACATCTTTTCCCTCCTCTAATCTTCTACATAATGCATGTCCTACTCAACTAACTAATCCAACTTCTAGTACCCTAAGGTACCTCCTTACTCATTAGAGGTTGATTAAGCCCGACTTAACTGTGCACCTTACTAATCTCACCCCCTCCTTGCCATGTTGCTTGGGGATTCAGCTTCCCAATTCTCGGTCCACCTCAGAGCCTTGCAATTAGCTTTGGAGCCTTTGAGTCCAGATTAGAGCCTTGCCCTTTGCCCAAGGGCCTCACCTTCAACTTCGAGGCCTCTGGACCCCCTTCGGAGTTTTAAAATCAGACCCCAGCTCCGCACTCAAACTTCGGAGCCTCCAAATCGTCCTTCTGGCCTCGCCTTCACGTTCAGAGCCCCAAATCTACATTCTGGCCTCGCCTTCACATTCAGAGCCTTCGAGGTTGCCTTCTCATTTCGCATTCGAGCTTCAGAGCCTTCGAGGCTGCCTTCTGGCCTCACCTTCACATTCAGAGCCCAAATCTACATTCTGGCCTAACCTTCACCTCGAAGCCTCTGAATCCATTTCAGAGATTCCGAATCTGCATTCTCACTTCGCATTCGAACTTCAGAGCCTTCGAGGCTGCCTCCTGGCCTCACCTTCACATTCAGAGCCCAAATCTACATTCTGGCCTAACCTTCACTTCGAAGCCTTCGAGGCTGCCTTTTCATTTCGCATTCGAGCTTCAGAGCCTTCGAGGCTGCCTCCAGCAAGAAAGAGAGCCCGAAATCTTTCGCAGCCAGTGAGCCTTAGTTGGGAGGGAACCTGGATCCGAGATCCCTGAACTCTATCCATCCGAGGAAGCTGTAACCACCCTAAAACCACCTCCTAGGTATCCTAAACCAAACAATTAACCTGGGCTAAAAACCACAATTCTCACAAAATCCCCACTCAAATTCTAACCTAGCTAACTCAAATCTTAACTTAACCATTAACTAACAACCCCACTAATCCCTCCAACCCCAATCCTAACACAACACCCGCTCAACTCTTCAAACTTAACTTTAATTAAAACACAAAAGCTTCACTCTTTTTGTAATTTTGAGTAATTGAAGAAATGCCAAAGTAAACGGTCTAATGAACTTTTGAGATAAAAACACATGTGGGCACCATATTGGGCTCACAATTGGTCTTCACAACATCCAATTTACCTTTCACAGTCAATAGTCTTCCTACTCTGATTGTTTGGTTTCTGTCAAAGGTTAGGCGAGTACAACGTATTCCATCAATACATTCCAGACTATAGCCTCGATGAATGCTCGACTTGAGCCTCTTCATGTGAAAATTATTCAGGCTTTTCCTTATCCAAACTGATTACAACAAGGACACAACAATTCATTTATATCCAATAAATTCACCCTGAGGTGAATATCATTATCTAAGCATCACTCAAGTAGTTTTGGTATACATTAGCCAATTGCCTCAGCGTTCACCCATGAAATTATTTCATTTATCATTCATATTCTTATATAAAATCTCAAAAAAATATGGATTACGATTATTCAATCTTACCCTTCACAAGTAACAAACAATAGAATTCCGCTATTTGTTTTTTTTATTGACCAAATAAATATTCTAAGTCAATTGACTTGCACAATCACATGAGGAATCTCTCTTTTGCAGTAATTCAATTCTCCTATGAGGCATCACCATCACCCTTCCCACTCATTAGCAACATTTTTTGCAAAACTCTAATCAATATCTAAAATTTGGATTCACTTCAATTAGCATTCACTTATGACTCAGACAATAGCCTCGATTTATTGTCATTCATTCTTCCCACAACTCAACAGTAATTAGACAATTACACCATTGGGTTTCACAAGAAATGATCACATCTAAGTCTCCTCTCATCCTTCTGTTTTTACTACCAGATAAAATCAAGCAGCTCACACACATCTCTCACATAAACAGACAATGGTCATGATGCGCATTCACATTCATATTCAATTCGTGATTCAATTTTAAATTCACTCAGACTATGGCCTGAGATGCCTTTGAGTCAGAAAGTTCTTACACAATACTTTTTTATTTTCCGAAAGTGGTTCATTCATTCATTGGCCAAGCAAGTTAAATCACCATACAATCAATAGTCTTGGGATAATTCAATTCCATGAACCAGTACTAACACCCTGGATTGACTATGTAAATATTTCAGATTATAGACTATGGTCTCGCACCAGAGGAATATCTCCTCCTTCAACACCACAACTCTCTTACAAAGTTGATATTCAAGACTCCAAGAAATCATTCAAAGTCAGAATGCTCTCACATAGATGATAGAGTCAAAAACTCAAAATAATAATAATAAATCCTCTTCTCATCTTCCCCTCCTTTCTACCTCCTGGCTTATCCGCCTAGTCCCCCTACCTTGTCTGCTAGAATCAGGCCATAGCCTTTGCATTCCTCCTTTTTGATATCTCAGTCGATAGCCTCATTCATACCTAACTACTTAAGCTTTTTTGGTTCAAAAAGAGTCATTTTCACATTTACTTCCTGTTGAGACTATAGAAAACCAAAAAAATTCACCACAATCTTCTTCTTCAGTCGTGAAGCTCAATAGCTTTTGGCAATGGTCTTGTAACTTGGCAATAGTCTTTTTCCTTTTTAGGAGGCAATAGTCTTCTCACGACATTTATCATGAGTCTTCATATTAGTCCATTACTTGATTACCTCCTTTTTTAATTCAATCACAAATCCAATTAGCATACTTCAATTTGTTATAACATTATATTGATCAACTCTTCAATTGTACACTTACAAATGGGTCCTCAGGAAACAACCAAGGCCAATACCTACATAGTGAAAACCCTGCCGTAGTGCTTCAATATAAGTACATCAACAAGCAATAATCATTTGCAACAAGATGTACGGGCTATGGCCAACTTTCCAGTCGGCCAACAAAATAAACACTGCATTCACCTCACACAACAGTAAGCAATCATGACTTCGACACACTAGTGGCCTAGCAACCTTCTTAAGCATGAAGTCAACTCTCTCAGTTGCACTCTCATGCACCTATTCCCTTCTTATTTCTTCTTCACTGCTAACCTCGTAAGGATTTATCATTTCCCTCTCTCTATACCACTCATTTTCTGAACTCTCAATATGGAAATGTTTCTCTCTCCTACAAAATATCATACTTATCTTTCTCATATTTTTTCTTTTTCTTTTTCTCCCCCCCCCCCTTAATTCTGGCTACATGTGTTTGTAGTACACTTTGATATTCCTTTCAATTTCCTCATCACTCTCATAGTTTGTATGCTTCCTCTCAATTTTAAAGTTCTCATGTCTTATAGTATCACTATTTGTTCATTCTTCGCTCAAACACACTGTATTGCATGCGTGACAATTTTGTCCCTCTCTAATTTCATATGTTTGCAGTACATTTACACAAACTTGAAGGAAACTTTCACATTTTGAATATACAATATCATAAACAATCATTGTCTTCTCCTATCACATGAGATCAACATATGATGGCAATATTCTGATTGATAGCCCTTTCGCAAGTACTATTCGACCATCTATGGTTGTTATGTCACTAATCCGATCACCCGATCACTAGGTTAACTCTCTCTCTCTCTCAGGCTATAGCCTTTACGTTGCCTTCACAACCTCAGAAACATAGACTATTGCCTTCTACACTCTCCCTGAGCTCTCGCACCTCTCACTCTGACCTCTTACGGCTAACTGGCTCTCTTGGCTCTTTGGCACTCTAGCAATCTTCTCCTCTCTCTTCTTGCCTATTATCCTTCTTTTAGCGGCCACACACAACAATTAGCATCTTGAGTGGTTGTAACCACTTTTGCTTGACTATCACTTTCTATTCTCAGCCTATAGCCCTTTTCACACTCTATGCATGTCTTCTTACTAAGCTCTAGGGCTTAAGGATGAAATAAAAAAGATTATGCCCAAAAAAAATTGTATTACAGGGTGGACAGTAAGACACGATTGCAAACGACCACCTGCCTGCCTAGGAGAGTTTCATAGTAATCTAGTAGTTAAGTTTCTTAGAGATTTTGGTATAGAGGAATTGATAGACATCCGGTGCATTAAGATTAAGCCGAAAGGGGGTACCTAGGAGTTTAGACAAATCACCTTCCTCCGCCACTTCCAGTCATAACCTTTAAGCCACACTGGGTTGTGCTTGTACTTGTCAAACCAATAGGCATAAGACTTTTCGCAATTAATTCCATTCCTAATGCCTCACTAAAAACTTTCAAGAGTCAAACCAATTCATCCCCATATTGTTTGTCCCCTCTAACCATGAATGAAGAGTCATCTGCATATTGAGAAATATTTTGTTGTCCCCCCCCACCAGTGGGGAGGATAATTCCATGCAACCTACCCTCTACCACAATTGTCTTGATGATGTGTGTAAGAACCTCTTCTAACAATCAAGAAATGATAGAAGGCAAGTGGACAACCATGTCGGACGTCTTTTTCAATTTTAAATTGTCCTTGGGGCCAGCGATTTTTAATTGGGCTACGCAGACGCTTTTTGCTACATTCATTTGGGCCCAGCTATATGTACACATACAATTTTGGGGTTTTTTTTTTCAAAATAGCCCCAAAACATATGAAAATATTGAAAGATAGCAAACTCGACCCCATTGGCTGGGTTCGAAGAGCCAACCCAATGCTTCATCCCAAACATCCATGTAGCGAGCAATCTAACGGCCAAGGGATGGGTGGCCAAAACCCTAACCTTTGTTGATAAAAATAGCCATCTTGGGCTCATCACACCACCTGCACTTCGTAGGTGACAACATCATAATTGGATAATGTAGTCGTCAGCATACGATGCCAACATTGAGGCAGCCAACCATAAATGCAATATTAGCATTGGTGTTGGCCCCATTAAAATAGCGGATATTGTAAAAAAAACCAATAATGAGGCTCGCTGCATTTATTGAAGGTGCTCCATGCACATTTAGTTCTTTGTCATTTTTGAAGAGCAAGTTGAGGAACCGGCTTACAACACACCTAGATTTGGTCATCCGCATGTTTGCACAAGACTTTTATGCCCTAGATACTTTCCCTTACCAAATAGCCATATCAGATTGGAAAGCACAGAGAAATCGGTATGGAGGGGAAGAATAGATGAATTATACTAGTAGCAGCATATTATTGGGTATTGGCTTCATACATGAGAGGTTTCCAATGTATTGAATCTACACTCAATTTTTGGAACATGATGAGGTAGAGTAAGCGTAATATAGAATATGATGCCATTTTTGAACCATATGCATTGTGTGGACTATGGCATGGTTGGGGTGCAACTTGCAAGTTTTTTTTTAAAGTGTTACATAAAGTTACCACCTATATTTTGAAGGAACCGTTGGAGGATTTTCATGGTGTACATGGGCCGAATCTTCATGTGTTCTCTTCTATACTAACTTTTGTTGGGTGATAGATGGGATGCAATAATGTGTAGTTTTGCAGGCCATTCCACGCTGCAATGGGCAGGCTTGAAAGATAAGGGTTCAATTCCCCCGTGGAATAATGATTTCTATATGGAATTGTTTATGTAGCCCAATTTGCATTAGCAACTTAGGAGGTTGGGGCCAAATTTTAACTCTAAAATGCCAAAGCATAGCCACATAATGTGCCGCAAACAAAATATATATCGCCACACACTTAAACCTTCTTGAACATGTCATCGCATTTGTCATATGTTGAATCATTCCATATCGCTAGGCTGGGCTCCTTTGTTCCCACTCAAAGTGCCAATAGAGCTAGTGAATGAATAAACTAAGCGCCAATTTACACACCCATTTTCTTTCAAAAAAAAATCACTGCTTGGGGCTACCATCGAGGTTGACTTCAACGCATGCGTTGCCAAAGAGCAATTCAATTAAGGGCTAATGACATTACTAAGCATTGACTATAGCCTTAGTTGTAGTGTTAAAACGAATGCTTTATAATTCAATTTGAGAAGAATGATTGGATGCCAATTGTCAAGGATCTTGGTATCCCCATCCTTTGGAATAAGATTGATTAATCCTTTGGTGAACCCCTCATGAAAAACTCCTTGTTCAATGCTTTTAAGGACCTATCGGTAAAATCAAAGTCAATGGCAGGCCAAAGTTGGAAATGTTCAAAGGGGGATTTGTCATGCTATTGGTGCTTTCCTGGTTTGCCAAAAAGGTATTCCCTTATATAGGGACATTTAATAAGGGATCCTGCACTCATTGATTTAGAAGTGTTGCCCCCACCCCTCCCCCTTCTCTATGTACAATAAAAACTAAAGTATTTATAAGACACACGCAACACCACAAACTTGTTAAATCAACTGTACATTAACCCTCAAGATTGTTTATTGATTTCAAATGGGTTGTATACATTTCCACTATTCTCATACAAATAGGGTTTGGCACACTTGCACATGGTCATTTCCTCTGTCATTTTTTGGAACTTCACTAAGCCATTTCCCATATGAACATGGCCATAACTACATGATCTTTGCCATCCCATATTATCATTGGAATTCCAAGTGGGCCTCAGTATGATTATCCTCCTCTTTGCCATTTCCATCTCCTTCACGGATGCAAATGGAAGGGCTCTAAGTTAGCCATACATGGGTGACATTGACGTGTAGGTACTAAATTTCTACACAACAACGCTAGGATGTGAGCATGCGAGCATGAGCCTAAGAGCGGTGAGCAGGGATTGTGTGAGCCCACAACCTCAAAACTTTCAAAATGATGTAATTTCTAAATTTTTTTGGTTAACAAATCAAAGATCGACGTTTTTTCAATTAAAAAATACTATATTTATTTAAAATACTTATTACCACATGACCCATGACCGTGGATTTTAGATCAAATAAACCTCCCAAGGTGATGCTATTGCATGTTTTAAAATTTATATCATGTTCAGGGAGGCCATCCCAAAGTGGGTTGACCAAGTCAGAGTACAAATAATTTAAAGGCAATTTTGAGGATGAGAGGGAGCAAACGTTGTGAAAACACCATAGGATGTGGAATATCGTATACATAAAAAAATGTTATTATATTATAGCAAGGGATACATATTGGACTATAAATATAATATTTGGCTATTGGAAGTTAGGTATTTGAATATAATATATCGGTATGATAGCAGTCTAATATCTATCAACTATCTTGTTCACTCACACGTCTTGATGATTCCGGCAGCAACAAACACTTCCTTAACTTCATCCCAACTGAGGGTAGGAGCGTGGATGAACGTGTCTTTCTTGTAATCCAATTTGTATAAGTAACAGAAGATGTAATAGAAGTGTTTGTAGTTTATGTACATGCCACGCTTTCCAATGGATGTGCCGTTCATGCTTCCATAATGGGGACAAGTACAAGATGGAAAATTACAAAGTGTGATGTTATAAACTTTCTCGTTGGACGAAAGCGTGATAATAGCACCAAGTCCAAGGTAAGGAAGAAGGTTCACCCCAGTAATAATTCCAGTTACATTCCTTGCACTCTCCCACTGATTGCGGTGATTTTCGGTGGGTGCCTTACAACTTTGACGAACTTGTATGCCATTCCAAAGAGAAGGGATTCTTTTGGCATGTGTTGGTCAAGAATGAGTCCACAAAACATGTTGAAATACCCTAGACAAGGAGAGAAGTCGTCAAGGGAAAATAGGCACACTGGATTGTAGGTAGAACCCAGCTTCTTCAAGTTCAATGACTTTAGTAAAGGTAAGGTTGGTACCAGTAAGAACGTGCCAAACTTCAGGGATTTTGGGTCGTGTAAGAACATGAGAACGCTTAGGTCCCTCGATTCCAATTGGTCTAGACGAAACCAAAACTCCTCGATTTCAATTGTTGTGCCCTTATACTCACGCTTCTACCCTTTGTAATAGGGGCAACAATGGGTTTTCCATGCCTAACAACCAACAACTTGCATTTGGCTTGTGTGTGTTTTTGAATGGTGTAACATTGTTTCTTTGATTTGTGTAAGATTCTTGCTATGTGCCATTCCGATGTATCACAACCTGTTTTCACCACAGTTTGGATACCTTCATAATCATTGGATAATAACTCTATTAGAGGTTCTAGGGACTCACGTTTAATACCTTGGAGATTGATGAGGATAATATTATTGGCATGGGCACTTGATGAAGACTTCACTCGTGCTGGGCGTAACAATGGGTATTTAACACTAGACGTACGAGAAACGGGAGTTAGTATTTCGGTCAAAGTTGCGAAAAACTCTAAGGAGATACCGTAAACTCTATAGCGTCATGCATGAAGAAGCCAATAGAAGCCTTCATGATCGTTGTATCTTGATTGGAAGATAGATTCTTTGAGAATATTAGAGTCACTTGATACCTCTTTCTCTACGACAATAGGAGGGGAAAATCCAAAACGGACATGAAAGACATGGGCATGCACATATATAAAGCCTTTGGCACCCAATGGTAAAACGAATGGGACCTCATGACCTATTGCAATAATAGTAGCCATAGGGAAATGTTTAAAAGAGATAACGGGAAACTACGGACAAGCCACAAGAACACAAAGACATGAGAAGAAACAAATGATAGTATTGGCGAATGGAAAGGTTGTGAATATAAAGAATGAAAAATTAGAGGGGTTGAACCAAACGAAAGAAAAGTGTATGATATCAAATATTATATAATATTTGGTATAGAAGAAAATATTGTAATATTATTTGAAAATAGAAGTTATGCAGCGTGAAGAGATATTAACAAAATATAATGGTTGTAATCAACACAATACACAACATTTCATTTGCAAGTAGTGGGCCAAACGAGGGGTGTGACATAGTTCGTATATTATGAAAGTTATTAATTTATGCATGATTTACAATTGGCACTGAAAACTATTATAAGTAATATTATTTCAATACACAGTATTACAAATGACAATATCAACTAGCACCACTACAAATGACAATATTACAAATGACATTATTACAAATGACACTATTAGAACGGGTACTATTAGAATTGGCAACTAGCAATATTACAACCGGTAATATTATAACTAGTTTTATTAGAACTGATACTATTATAACTGGCAATATTAAAACTAGCACTATTACAACTTGTACTATTATAACTTGCACTATTACAATTGGCAATATTAGAATTGGCACTATTACAACTGGCACTAATAATTTATGATGCACGTTGACCCAATATGTGCATGTATAAATGCAAATAACTTAAGAATATTAAATAAACTAAGTGTAGTCATTAACGACTACACTTTTACAACTATTAGTCATGCAATGAGGTGGGCTAGTGATGAAGATCATCATATAATATAAAAGTTCACAAATGAAAATATAGAGAAATGCATGTTGTTGAGAGTGGACAATGTAGTCAGGGATTGTACGTCACGTCACATTTTGTGAAAGTGACGTGACGGCTGACCAAAAAACGTCACGTCCGAGGGGGGGTAAATCCGGCAGTTACCCCAGGGGTAAACTGACGAGGTCAACCCCTTGGTCAAACCCCTGGTTGACTGCTAAGTCGACTTAGCAAACGACTGCAAATAACAGTCGACCTAGAAGTCGACTGCCAAAAAAAATAAAATTAAAAAATTCCGGACCGTCAGATCTTCTTGGCAAGAAGATCTGATGGTCCAAATTTTTTTTTGGAATTTTTGGAATTTTTTGGCAGTTGATTGCTAATTCGACTACTATTTGCAGTCGACTTTGCAGTTGACTGCAAAAAAAAAACAATTAAAAAAAATTCTAGACCGTTAGATCTTCTTGCCAAGAAGATCTGACGGTCCATAACTTTTTTTGGAATTTTTTAATTTTATTTTTTTGCAATCGACCAAGACCAGTCGGCTAGCTGGTCGACTGCTAAAAGCAGTCGACTTCAAGAAAAACCTAAAAAAAAAAAATCAAAAAATTCTAAAAAAATCATGGACTGTTAGATCTTCAATCCAAGAAGATCTAACGGTTCATATTTTTTGATAGATTTTTTTAAATTTTTTAAATTTTTGTTTTCTGAAGTCGACTACTCGTAGCAGTCGACTAGAGCAGTCGTCCAAAAAAGTTATAAAAAGTTATAAAAAATTGCTACAGTAATTTTTTTTACCACGTCAGTGCGCGTCACGTCGGGGCGTGACGCGACGTGACGCAAAAGGCCGCGTCACGTCCATTTGCACATCCCTGGATGTAGTGGAGAGGGAAGCTGAATGTGTTTAGATACAAGAGAACGTCATTTGTCCATTGTTAGCAATGGTCACTCCAGTGGAGAGTAGGGAAAAAATAGGAGGAGAAGTAACTTTCATTTTTCAAGTAAGAGACAATTGTCAAGGGCTAGAATTAATAAACGTGTTCCTCGAATGATAGGAGTGGACCTATCAGACACAACAAGAAATTTGACATATGAAGATATTGTAACATGTGAAGCCATAAAAGAAGATGTCTTCGAACATGAAACCATTACATGTGAAGCTCAACCATATATTGTCTCTGGATGCAATGAGGAGGACGAGGAGGATGAAGATAATAAAAAAGATATTGACAGAGGAAAAGTGATACAATATAAAGAGGAAGAACAATCATATAAGCCGGAGGTAGAGGCACAAAGTACTAACGAAATGGTAAGAGAATAACCTTGAAATGAAAATAAATTTAAAGGTATATGATATACATCGTATTGTGCAGACCAAAAATACGATTCCAACGATATATAACACGGAAAAAATGATTATGTTTTGTGTGTTTTAGAGCCAAAAAACAATCGTAGCATCTTAGAATCTAACCCGAAATCTTCAAAAGTTGAAGATTTTTGGAGAAAATCTAACCATATTGATTTTAGTAGAGTTTGGCAATTTATGTAAAATTGAAATTAAATCCAACAATTCCGAGATTAATTGGAGTGATCACAAATGATATAATGGATACACACAATTTTTTTTGAAAATAAATATGAAAATTTGAAAAATTTATAACGATTAAGATGCACTTCATTTTTTTTCTCTCTTTCAAAAGGGTAGCCGTTAACGACCACATTTTTCTCATGTTAGTTTGTTTGACATATGTGGTTTCTTCCACACATAAACACTCACTTTCACAAAAAAAATTGTCTTCCAAAAAGGTGGCTGTTAACCATATTAATTTCAGTAAAGTTTGGCGATTTATATAAAAGTGAAATTAAGTCCAAAAATTCCAAAATTAATTAGACTGACTATAATTGATAAAATGTATAGACACAATTATTTTTTGGAAATAAACATGCAAAATTTGAAAAATTTATAACGATCAAGATGCAGTTCATCTTTTTTTTTTCTCTTCCAAAAGGGTAGCTGTTAACGGCCACCCTTTGTATGATTATTTCCATCACATATATGAACCATGTTTTTTCCTTCCAAAAAGGGTGGCCGTTAATGGCTACCTTTTGTATGATACCTTCCATCACAAATATGAACCATTTTTCTTCCTTCCAAAAGGGTGGCCGTTAATGGCCACCCTTTGTATGATTCCTTCCATCACAAATATGAACCATTTTTCTTCCTTCCAAAAGGGTGGCCGTTAATGGCCATCCTTTGTATGATTCCTTCCATCACAAATATGAACCATTTTTTTCCTTCCAAAATGGTGGCCATTAACGGCCACCCTTTGTATGATTCCTTCCATCACATATATGAACCATTTTTTCTCTTTCCAAAAGGGTGGCCGTTAACGGCCACCTTTTTCTTCATTTTAGTTTCTTATCATAAGTGGCTTCTTGCACATATCAATACTCACTTTCACAAAAAAATTGTCTTCTAAAAAGGTGGCCGTTAACGGCCATCATTTTTTCATTTCACTTTGTTTTACATATGTGGTTTCTTCCACACATAAACACTCACTTCTACAAAATTATTTGTCATTTAAAAGGGTCGCCGTTAACGGCCACCCTTTTTTCATGTCACCTTTGTTTTACATATGTGATTTCTTCCACATATAAACACTCACTTCCACAAAATAATTTATCTTCTAAAAAGGTGGCCGTTAACGGCCACCCTTTTTTCATTTCACTTTGTTTTTACATATGTGGTTTCTTCCACACATAAATACTCACTTCTACAAAATAATTTATCTTTTAAAAGGGTCTCCGTTAACGGCCACCCTTTTTTCATGTCACTTTATTTTACATATGTGATTTCTTCCACACATAAACACTCACTTTTACAAAAAAAAATTGTCTTCCATAAGGGTGGTTGTTAACCATTTTAATTTTAGTAGAATTGGCGATTTATGTTAAATTGAAATTATATCCAAAAATTCCGAAAAAAATAGGAGTTACTATAAATGATATAATGTATAGACAAATTTTTTTTGGAAATAAATATGAAAATTTGAAAACTTTATAGTGATCAAGGTGCACTTCATTTTTTTCTCTCTTTGAAAAGGGTAGCCGTGAACGGCCACCCTTTTTTAATTCCAATTTTTGTGTTCTGGTTTATGACTGCCGTTGACGACCTCCCCTCTAAGGTTTCGTTCTCCATTTAACAACATGACTTTTTTGAAATAAAATCACACAAATGAATCAATTTTTTTTCCTTCCAAGAGAATGGCTGTTAATGGCCATTGTTTTGTCTATTTCAATTTGTTTTACAAATGTGGTTTTATTCTATATATAAATACTCACTGTCATAAAACACCATTTTTTCATTTCACTTTGTTTTGCATATGTGGTTTTTTCCACATGTATACATGCACTTATTCAAATTTTTTCTTCTTAAGGGTGGCCATTAACGGCTACCCTTTTTTTATTTCACTTTGTTTTGCATATGTGGTTTCTTCCACATTTACACACTCATTTTCATAAAAAAAAATTCCTTCGATAAAAGTGGCCGTTAACGGTTTTTTTTCATTTCTATTTCTTTTACATGTATAGTTTCTATTACATGTAAACATTGTTATTTATCATTTTTGTTGTCCTTATTTGTATTTCAATTTGCTTTGAATATGTACTATCTTTCACATCCGAACACTTACATTCATCATTTTTTTCTCCTTCTATAAGGGTGGCCGTTAATGGCCATTGTTTTTAGATTTCATTCTGCTTTGTATATGTGATTTCCTACACATGTATACACTTCAATTTTTTTTTCTTCCATAAGGGTGGCTCTTAATGGCCACCCTATTTTGCATTTCATTTTACTTTGCATATATAATTTCTTTCATATGTTAACACTCATATTAATTTTTTTTCCTCTTTTTATATGGGTGGCATTTTTTGTGCTTCAAATATCGAATCTTACCTCTTTCTGAAGATCAATTGGAGTTGCAATTGCATGCATTTTTTAAGAAAGAAATTATCAACACCTCTTTTTGTCTTGAACGGTCGAGGCATCAACCAAAGGCAAAATCAAAATTCAATATCCCACTATGTTGAATGGTTCCATTGCCACTTGTTAGGCCTTTCTTGAAAAATGACGTTATAAACCTCGCTGATCATTTTGTTGCTTGTGGTTATATAGAAGGTAATGGAGTTTTTTACGTGGCCTTGGAGAACAATGAGGGCAATACAGTAGATGTTACTGATATTATAATTGAATCATGGAGTGACAACTGGGTGTGGACAAATGCTTCCTTTGAGAAAATATTGCAAAATGATGAGGCGCTCAAAAGTTTCTCTAGCAAAATGTTCATGGTCTAGGATGGCAACCACCATTTGCAAACATGGTTGCCCATTATTAATCGAGATCACACACATGATTCTACTTGACATTATGGTGTTGAAAATATCATTTTGGACATCAAGGGAGATATTGTAACTATGTTGGCAACCTTGCATGAAGTCAATTGGTAATTCCTTCATTTTTGTCTTTTTGTTTGTTCTTTTTATTTGGCTTCTTGTTTTTTAAGTTTATTTTCCTATTGGATTTTTATTTTCCATATCTTATCATTGTTTGTTTTATTTTGTCATGATAAACCAAAAATTCCATGTTTCTACAAATCTTGTTCATAAGTTTTTTCTCATTCAAAGCATTGCTAGGGAACCACTTTCATATGTTGAAAAACTTGTCTCCAAAGAAGACCTTCTTGTTGTTGATGCCAAACAAAAATTCAACCATAGAGCTTGGTTCAATTTGGTTGTTGAGGCTCTTAATGGATGTCTATACTAGGTTATTTTCTCTAAAATATCAATTTCCCTTGTATGTTTTTCACACTTCTTATATGTTTCCTTCGTTCTTGTGGTTCATTTGGATTTCTACTATCATATTTTTTATTGCATCTTATTTTTTATTATGTGCGATTTTTTATATTCTTATATGTTTTTTTCTTGGTGTAGCAAGAGTTGGGGGATATTGTTGTTGTTGCTCAAAGGAAATTTTATGAGAAGTACCCGGTTCATGCACATTGGACTTTAAGTGCAGTTGATGAATGAGTTTCCAAAGTTGTTGATAGGGTGAGATTGACTTCCCGTTCGGAATTGAAGAAACAACTTCCCATTGCAAATCCTAAACATACTCCTATGTTCTTAGAGCAGGTGAAGTCTCATTATGAAACTCACGATGAGAGTCCTGAGATGACTCAAGAAAAACTTTGGATGTTGGCAACTTTAGCTATGGACACTTCTATGAAGATTAAGTGGCTTGAGAGGTGAAACGGCTCACCTGCTCTCCATGAGGCTCTCAAATTTCTGAAACCAAAATTCAATGATAGAGTTTCCTAAGTGGCTTCATGAAGCTAATTGGTAAGCTCAGGTGATTATTTTTTCTTCTTTCATTCTTTTTGGTTCATTCATTTTTTTTCTTTGCTTCTTATTTCTTTCATTTTTTTCAATCATTGAAAAATACTGATCTTTATTTTGTATATGGCAGTTGGCTATTGAGACCGAGAAGCTCTTTGATGCTACTGTGGCTGATATGGATGTGTCCATCAACTATCTTCCAGATGGTATGGACCCTTTGCCCATTATTTTTTATTATGTGGAGACAATGCGCATATCGTTGTGGGATACTGTATTTTTTCGTGAATTTGCTGTAGATAAGGGAGTTCACAAAAACCATAACATTGACAAGCAACTCAACTTCAAACCAGCCATACGAAGGGTGTTGTATAGTTATTTCATATATGTCCTATTCTTTGCTAAAGCCATTTCCAAATCTCCCACTTTTTTTGCTAACTATTTTGACATAGAAAGTGAAGAGTGCATGTTCAAAGATGGGATCATGAAATCTTGGGATCCTATGCATTTTGAAAAATGTGGATGGTATTTGGATTGTCCTCTTAAAACACCTCCCACTTTTGATATTGTCCTTCGAGATTTCATTCAACCCGCCCTCAAGGGTGCAAAGGTATTTCAAAGGCATTCAAACTCATCGCTTAATCATTCTAAGGCATTATTCATATTTTAGTGCTTGCAATGCTTGCAGACATTGCCTCTAACCCAATTTATATCTAGCCTTTATGTTTACAACCTGATTTATGTCTACAACCCACTTTTGTTGTTCTTTGTGTTTTGGACTTCGTAAATGTCACCCTTATGATGTACTCAAATTTTACATTGATGTGTATTGTAGTGAGACATCTTAACATGCTACACCTATTTTCAACATGAGTTTGCTTAGTACACATTATATCCAATTACATTATTATTATCTCAACATTTGAACGTATATTAGTTCATTTTTTGGTACAAAATTGGCATAGCAACATTTTCTTTTGTTGTTCATTTGGACTATAGACACTTACATGTAATTCCACGGTCATAGGCCCCCAACGGATTTACAAACCATAATCGGGAAAAAAATTGAAGGCTCACAGGCTCACAGGCTCACACTCGCAGGCTCACATACTAGCATCCCCGAATTTCTACATGGGCATGAGAATAACAACATAATTATGGGACCCTAGGTTGCCTTTCACATGCTTGAAGGTAACAAGATATCTCCCGAGGACAATGATGTAGCCTTGGCCAATGGGAGTGACCCCAAGGAGACCAAGGCGTGGGAGGAAGACTTGGATAAGTCACATAATGGTGATGCGAAATGCGCGGCTAGACTTGGGGTTTGTGGCGTTTGTGTAAACTCAACCACCATGGATGAAGGGGCCCCAAAGACACGGAAAACGCAAGGGGGGGGGCACTCTTCTTTGAGAGTTAGTAACAAGTGTGCGAGACCACGTATATAGAAATCATAGATTGCATTATAGTCTCATGTATGTATATGCCAATTTTGAAATCCTAGAGTGAATCGCCTCGGTTATGTATACAAAATACAAGCGATTGGAAGAAAATTTACATTCTTTGGATGTACGTTCATAAATTAATCTGTATTGATGTTGAATTTTGAAGCGGGGGATAACAAATATTGCTTTGTGGATTAACACATATGAGTTTTCTAGGGGTATAAGGCATATCTTAGTGTATAATTACCTCCTCAAAGAAATTCATAATACCCAATTTGTTTGTACAAAACTAGGTGAAACAATACCCCTCCCATGTGTATACTTTGTATGCCAAATTCTCAAATTCCCTTTTGTACACCTATGTGGTACTGTACGGGCTATCCCCCCCCCCCCCTCAATGCTAAGGGGCTTCACTAAACAAATCCCTTGCAAGTTGAGGGTCAATTAATTCCAAATGAACCCCACCAAACTAATATAGGGTCTTTAATGCTATTTCTAGAATAAAAAAATAGACATCACCGGGCTATAGAATAGTTTATTGTGTTTCATCTTTCCAATGGAGTCACTTGGCTAGTCATTGTGCATAATTTACCAACAAGTGTATTCAAGATTCAACCACGTGTTCATACCAGAACATGGATTGAGCTGGAATGATGATTTCATACTTACAATACCATGTTCTAAAAGGCCCCGTAGTTGGATATTAAGTAATCATTTTTCCAAAATATGTAGGAGTATGATAGGTGACACTTATGCCCACAGAGTTATTCCCAATACAATTGCCACTGTCCAACACTCCCAACATACAAAACTCACAACCAATATGTACTGCACTTTGCAAACCTGTATGTCCTATGAATCTTGCCAATTTGTAAGGTAGTGCAAACATGATACTCTAACCTCCCTAATATCATGCCTGTGGCAACCAAAGTGCGTGTGATATTAAGGAGTTTTGCAATGTTAACATGGGTGCATGATAATAGAGAATAAGTGTAGCATGTGACAATATGGAATTACACAAAGTCAACATGGCAATAATGACAATAATAACAACATGATGCGTGGGAACATGTGATTTGAATTCTTTAGTGGATTATTTTAATGTCAAAATGATGTATGAGAGGGAAATGTGCCAACAAGGAGGGAGATTTGAACTGAGCACATTTGTTCCCTAAGGTTTGGAGATATAAGAGAGGGAGTGACATTACAAAGGGTGACATTACGGAGGTTAGGGTGTAATAGGTGTAAATGGTGGAAGTTCAAAGTCCCCAATTAGTGTAGGATGACACACTTGAAATGAATCGACCACAAACTTGTAGGGGGTTGGTTAAGAACATGGAGGGATGAGAGGTATGCTCGAATGCAACAATTCCCTCTTGCCTCCATATCTCTTGGGAGATACAATGACAGTTCCCAAGGTTTTAAGTTGACCGAGACAGTTTTGTTTGTCTTTGATACAATCAAACTTCTAACCCTAATTTGATTGCTAAACCCCACAACCACAAACAGTTGAACTTGTGTAATGTGGAAGCTTAATTGATGTGTACCTCACAAGTTCCACAGAAATGGCTTTAGATTATTTCTGCACTGCTCTCCTCTATCATTTTGCACCCACTGTCAATAGCATGTGATAAAATAAAATGAGATCAAAATAGGCACACAAACTTCTCATGCTCGTGCATCTCCATTTGCCTTATCAGTGATTCATTGTAATTTCCAGAACAACTCTGGACAAGGAAGGAATAGCTAAGCAGTATTGCAATTTGCAAACTGCAGCTGGCCACCAAAAGCTCTACAAAACAGTTTCTTCTACCAAAAGGCTTGCAATTTCTGAGACATCTCTACAGGAGGAACCGAGAATGGTTAGGTTCGAGAAATAAGCATTTTTGCTCCAGCAACCTCCAAGTTGATTCCTTCAGGATGCTTGCCTCAGTCATTACAGATCACATTGCACCATGATGTCCAATTACATACTCAGCACATCAAATGCATGCTCCAGAAAATTTATTCAGGGATCATTCTTGGCTGTTTGAGGCTCAGACATTCTCTGGAATGCAGTGACAGGACAAGGGGTGGACAAGAAATGACTGATGATGTGTCCAGTGAGATGCTTCTAAAATTACTTTAATGTAGAAATAATCACTTGGAGAATAATCTCCTAGACACTTATCAGTTTTCTCTTGTCCGTTCCAGTGTCAAATGTGACACAAATAGGACTAAATGATGACATGCTCACTTGAAACATGTTAAATTTTTTGGGGTATCAAGACCACACCAATATCCCAATACTATAGGAAAGATCTGCATCATCAATACACAACATGCAACATAGATCTGGTACATGTCAAGCATCATAAAAACTTGGAGAACCAGCACAATGAAGAGGTCAAGGAGCTACTCAACTGGAATCTTTGCCAGCCATACGAAATGAACTTTAATCCTCAATATCAGAAGGTTGTCATCATCACAGAGCTGGCTACACTTTCAAAGAGACGATACCATGGACATTTGACCACCAAGCGTGAGTTCAAATTATATAGCATGTGCTAAGATTTCTCCTTATTCAGCACTGTTGGTTGTGATCCACAATTTCTGGAAGGGTTGAATATTATGAATACCGTGAAAGTGTGTTCTACCATCTAACCTTAATCAGCTACTTCTTCCCTGCATCTAAAAAGCAGACAGAGCTAGTTGTTGTACAGCAGCCCTGATTGGACTGTCAAAGAAAGGCTTGTGAAACTTCGCAACCATGACACCTAAAATCAGTTGGAAGCCCCAGCTGGTAATGTTTTAGTGACGTAAGTTGAGCCGTTCATCGATCCAGATAACAAATCTGCATGTGTATATGGAACCAACTCAAATGGTTCATCCTCTGCTACTGCACCTGTCTCTTCCAGTATCCTTGCCATATCCTGCCTTGACAGACAATCATATTGAAGAAGGTGTTCGACTAAAGCCCTCAATGTCAACTCATTTCTTTCCAACATTTCTGCGCACCGCAAAAGAGCCACTTGGAAAACCTTGTTACCTTTAGCTTCAAGCTCTTCCTCATACCTGTCGCCCATAGACAAACCATTGTCGTTGCCTGCCTTATGGTAAATAAGTGCACTGTCATCTGGACCCCAACCATACTGCAGCACCATCTCAGCTGCTAATTCTTCCGCATTTTCCCACTCTCCCCTCGATAAGTTATTGTTCTCACCAAATGGGAGTAGTAGGCGTCCCGCTACATATGGTCCAAAACACAACACCAAGCTTTTTTCGTAGTAAGTCCGTGTTAAGATACCTGTTTCTTGATACCCTCCTTCCAGCCGACTTGTCAACTTGGTGAACGCAACACCATTCCATGAAGTTGGGTCGAGCCATGCTTGATCCACGGTATCAAAGTTGGGAAGGAGAAGTGCAACCAAAACTCGACCAGCTGCCCATACGGCATGGGGAAACTTATATTCTCTTGTCCATACAACAGGGGGGTTCTCAAGCTCAAGTCCAGGACGTGACTCTCCAAACACGTCCATGGTCTCAACTGCGGCCTGTATGTCTTCTTTTGATAAACGTAGACCTAGAAAATCAATCAAATCTTCGTTCCATTTTCTGACCAGCTTTGTCTTCTTAAACCACATAGGCATGACAGTGTTGAAAGTTGCAAGCCACCCTGCAACACTGGAGAGCTCTTCGTCGTCAGCAATTTTGTACCCAGCAGCATTCGCCTCTAAAGCTCGAGGCACACACTTCAATTGTGCAGGTGTAAGACCTGCTGTCTTCTCAGCTACCTCAGTCCAGTCTACATGCTTTGCATGGTTGGCGTCCATGGTGTCAACAGCAACTTTCCGCAAAATCTGTTCACGCTCTGATTGATTTGGCATTGGAAGCTGTATGGTCCTGTCCATGCGCCCTGGCCTTCGCAAAGCCTCGTCAATAGCATATGGTCTACTTGTGGTTGCTATAAGCACTACTCCTTCTTGCGTCTCAAACCCATCAAGTTCAACAAGAAGTTGATTGATTAGAGATTCATGGTCCTGCTTTCTAGTATCAGAAGTTGCTCCTCGCACTCCTGCAAAGTGATCAAAGTCATCCATAAAGATGATCAATGGTGCTAATTCCCTGGCAGTTTTGAAAAGCTCCCGGACATTCGATGCTCCTTGCCCCACCCAAGCTCCCCCTTCAAGCTCTGCTCCTTGAAGCTCAACCACAGGCACTTTAGCTTCTGCTGCGATTGCCAAGGCCAACGTCGTCTTTCCTGTTCCTGAGTCACCACAAATTAACACTCCCCTGGGAGGCCTAGCCCCCATCTCTTTGAACACCTGTGGATTTCGTAAGAAACTGATAACCTCTAAAATCTCCTCTTTCACTGAATCAATACCTGCAAAGTCCTGGAGTCTAACTTGGGGTCGCTTAACCCTCTTCATGTTGTCAAAAACATTCTTAATAGGATCTAACACATCCTTCTTCACCTCCCTGTTGATCTCCTTCTCTAGCTGCTCTTGTTTCTGTTCCTTCCACTGCGCTTCGTTCAATTCAAGCTTCCTCGGTCGAAGAGGTGCTAATAAAGTTCCTCCAACAAAAGAAAACAATACAAAGAGAGGTATGCCCACAATATAAGTACGAATTGGCAGCGAGATCCACCAAGCTGGAGAGCCAGTGCCTTCCCCATACCGCCCATCCACTTTCTTCTGTGCTTCTTGTTGCCATACCATCACATTTGTCGGCTCTGCCACTTCCGCTCCCTCTGGCAAGTCGAACCCAAGGGCAACCCTAGCCTGAAGTGGCATGATTGTCTGAATTAGAGGGAACCCAAAGCGAATCATTATCTCCTCAAAAGTCTCAAACAATGTCTGGAAGTACCAGGGCCTAACCGAGAGCAGTAAAGGAGAGTTCCAGATATCTTCCAGCAACCACCACACCACCTTAAACGGCAGCTGGAAGAGATCCCACACAGGCCATTCCCTAAACGGAATCCACATAAATTCAGTATTAGGTGGAGTTCCAGAGGTGGCCATCTTCATGCACAAGGCATCAAAACCTCCTGCGTCCCTGAGTTCTGCATCCAGAGATCCAATATCGACACGGTACTCACAGTCATCACCCTTCAATGTGAGCAGCATGACCTTGCGGTCATGACGAACCCGTGCTCCAGATACCAACTTCCTCGTGACAGCATGTGAGGCTGCCATAGGGGCCATTTCCCATTGCTTATTCGTCTTGTTGAACCATGTCTCTGCCACCACCCTGTCTCTTGCAATTAGAATTTGCTCCTGCTTCTCTTTGACATACTCACGACCAATTTCCGGATTTTCCAAAAGATACTGCTTGAACTCTGCTTTCCTCTCATTAACCCAGGCCCTCCAACCCAAGGCGGCCTCCAGCCCTGGTGGAAAAACTGGATCACCTGTAAGTCCTCTTTCCAATTCCCCTTGAATTTCATCATACAGATTCTCTGTCTCACTATCGATTTCAATAGCAGGTTGTTCAGAATCCTCGATGTCAACCGCAAGTGGTAATAATGTCTGATTCCGGGCAGTGTCAGCTGACATTTCATAATCCCTGACAAGTTCGCCAATCTGAACTTTGTCTGCATTTGGGGACCCATCTTCGCCAGAATTCTTGTTACCAGACTGCCTGAGCAAATGTTGCTGAAAGGCCTGGTACAAATCAGCCTCACTTTTCTCTAAGACTCTGGGCAGGTCGTCTGAGAGTGCACTTTCCACCCACATCTTCTTTTCTTCCATTTCATCTTGCATGTCTAACACTTTCTGCCAATGCTCGCCAAACCGCACCTCTGCATCCTTAGCTGCACTCTCTAAACTGTCCCTCTTTTCCCAATCATCCTCAGATTCCACATTATCCAACTTTTGCAATTCCAATTGGGCAGCCACATATTCATCTGCAGTTCTCTCAGCCCTCTTGGCATAACCTTCCATTTCCCTTTGAAGTTCCTCCACCTCAGCCTCTAACTCCTTCAATTTCAGTGCCTTCAGCCGCCTGCCATCCGCATACATCTTACGCACAGCTTCCTGAATCTTCTCACCAAACATTGCCCTTGTCTTTGAATCTCTTTCTGCTTGTCTCCACAGAGCTTCTACATCTTCGAGCTTCTGGTCAACGCCAAGAGCTGCCCGTAATTGCTGCTCCCTTTCAATCCTCTCTGCTTCCTCTTCCCTTCGCAGTTGCTCAAATTTCCTGTCACTCAACTCTTCATCATCATCTACATCCTCCTCTCCAACATCTCCTATATCTACATCCTCAACATCTTCAACCCTAGTCATGACAGGGGCAGCTGCCATAGCATGCCCCGAAAAAACCCTTGGCCCAAACCCTAAAGCTGCAAAAACCATTCCAAGTGCCATTACCCTTCCCAAATTCAATGCTAACAATCCCACACGGTCTGCCAATGTAAAGGGTTCAGTTCCAGCTGAAACCCTTTGGTCATTGCCAAACACTCTAACCTTACCCTCTTCCCCAACACAATACCTCGTGTCCAGCAAACTCCCACTTGCCTTAATCCCTTCTCCATTCCTGCATTGTGAAATAGAGCCTAAAGAAGAAACCCCAGATGGCCATGAGGATGATGCCAAATCCTCAGCCTTCTTCTGGAACCGCACAAACTCCCTCCAATTCTGACGCTTATGTGTACAAGGCAGCCTCTCGGAGGAATTGCTCAATCCAGAACCATCATCTCTCACATTCAAAATCACATAGGGATATCGCCTTGTCAACGAGGGGTTGGCCCTCATAGCACGATACAACTCCAACCTTGCCCCATCCCCATATCTCCATAGCCTCGAATTGGTGGGTCCATTAATACTACTCTTCTTCATCCGTGGCCTCCATGGCTGGACGATGCCCCTGTGACCGCAGAAGCTCCAGAGCGATGCGGCAGGGACGGAGGAGCTGAGGACGCTCATCCCTGCCGATGATGATGATGACGATGATGATGATGCTCCTCACCGCTCTTCACCTCTCCTCCGCCAACAGCCGCATTCGCATTTGCTGGCACTCTGTTTTATTGTTTGTTGCAACAACGGAGGAGGTCAGGCTCAGCTTGAGAGTGAGTGCGTTCCTGTGGCGGAAATGAGTATGTTGTCTTGCGTTGTGCCCCAACGATCATCCTCCGCAATCGATCCTTGGGGTTTGGATCAATGCTCTCGCCCGAACTTCTCCCCGACAAGGGAAGAGCAAGAGAAGAGAGAAGACGGAGGAGAGAAGCTAGCAGGGGCATCATCATCGGCTAAGCTGGAAGACTACCTTATCCCCTAAACCCTTAAACCCCCAGGCTACAACACACTACACTACACTACACTAACTGACACTAAAATTTATGTTGAATTTAGTGTTCACCACTTCTACCGTAGTACCATAGCAGGTTCGTCCTAAAATAATTCTAAAAATAAAAAACGTAAAAATTAGAAAATTCTGAAGACAAAAAAACGAAAATAGAATAAATTAGTTTTTGAAATATTTTGCTATTTCTAAGCTATTTAGGGTCATTTTTACTTATTTTTTGCTAAAAAACGAAAATTGAGAAATTCAGTTTTTGAGAGGCGAACCTTATTTTTTCAAAAAAATTAAATATTCGTTCGCCAGGTGGCGAACCTGCTATGGTGTTACGGTATTTGTCTTGCTCAATACTAGTTGGAAACCGCCCGTGTAGTGTCACCGACACTAAATGTAAACCTAACATTATTTGTCATTCCTGTAAAAAAATTTGGGCATTATAGATTTACAATGTTACAATTACTAAGTGATTTTTCATCCAAATTTCAATCATCCATGACAATATTTCATTACAAAAAATGTTAGGATGCAAAATATACCGAAAGTGGATGTTAGCACTTGTAAAATTATTTATAAAAAGTCACCATGATGACATAAAACACCATATGGCACTAAATACAATATTTAGTGTAGTATTTAGTGTCATATGGTATTTTATGTCACTTTTGGTAACTTTCTAATGACACTTCTTATTTATAGGTTCATAGGTACCTCCCAACTTTACAAGTATGGAATATTCTGCATCCTAACATTTCTGTGGTAAAATATTGTCATGGATGATCAGAATATGGATGAAAAGTAACTTAATACCATAGGCTCTCTATTTCATGTTTACATGTGTTAGAATGTAGTTTCCACGTGGGATACAATGGGTCTTAGCAAATGTGAGCATGACACGTGGCAAAATTTGAGGGGGGATTCATTTTGTGTCGATATAGAGAGCCCTCTACAGTAAGTGACAATAGTTACAACATTGTAAATTTAGAATGTCTAATTTTGTTTTACAAGGAATGACAAACAATGTTAGGTTCACATTTAGTGTTGGTGACACTACATAGGTGGTTATATAGGTCACCTTGATTATGTTAGACTATTGAGCTTAGAGTGGTTATTATGTTTCTGAGCAAGCAATCCAATCACTTTTGAACACATGTCTTTTTGGTATCTGTTCTTAGAGCCATATCACACCACATACCACACAAATATAGATGTCATAATTCGAAAAATTAAGTGAATAAGGGTTGTGTGTCTTACACTACATTTGTTTTAGTGTTTGTGCGCCACATTGCACCAAGTATCATATGATATCCTTCTAGTTGTCAATTGTTGATTGCAAGGCAATTAATGTGTGTCAATGGCATATTGTGTGGGCCACACTAACCACATCATATGGTTAGTGTATTGTAGAGGGTGCTCCATTTCATCTTTACTCGTGTTGGAACACTTTTAAATTTCCTATCACTACTGTAGTGTGTGTGACAATATTTTTATGAAATCCAAAATCCACTATGTGAAATGGAGCCTGGAGGATATTTGGAAATTAAACCCCCAATGTCTTAAAAACCACATTGTAGATGCCATATCATTGCTCCAACCCCCATGATAACACTACATAGTTGGAGGCCCTTTTTGAGAAGATACTACCTTTGAGAGTAGTATTCAACGCCTTGGAGGTATGCTCTTCATACCACTTATGAACTCAAGGAGAAGTGCCAATAATAGACCATGTGACCACTAAGTCTTGAAACCCTTAACATGTATAAAAAATTTCACAAATATTCCCAATGAAATAGGAAATCCACAAGGAGGCTATTGCATGTGAGTTCATCAAATTTTGACATCTTGCAAAATAAATATGATCAATGAAAGTCAAGATTCTTTTGCAACCTTATGTGGGTACATAGGCCTCCCTTGGGGGGTGGACTCTTCATATCACGTACGAACTAACGTGAGTGTAAGAAGGGATATTATTTGAGGCGTTGGATTACATAGTATACATAAGGGAGAGGTATTATTTTTTCGCTAGTGTGTACATCAAAAAGACTATTAATTTTTTTGAAGTAAAGGTAGATGCATAGAAGGGGGGCCTAAAGTTTAGAGGAAAATTTGACAATAGATGTGTTAGTTTCATCCGATTCACGTTTTCATCCTTTGTTGTCATATGGTCATAGTCCTTAATGACTATCATGTCTGTTCTTGTTAGGGTTTGCATTTAGGTTCTAGGTCTTTACCAATTAGAGGCTCTTGGAGCACTCATAAACTTCCTTGGATTATTCTCTCCGGATTGTGGCTAAGTTATTGTGCTCTTGTCTTTGTTTGTTTGATGCAATCAATGAGTTGCATGCTATGGATAAAAACAATTTTTTCATTGGAAAGTGAAAGTGGATTTTATGTGTAATGAAGGCCTAATTAATTCATGATATATGATTTGTATATGTAGTGGAGGCATTTACCACATCAAACTAAAAAGCTTAGTATAAACACACAAATCCATTTTCTAGCATGTTGTTAGGACGTATGCATTTGCTTTTCGTCATAAACTTCTCGTATATAAGGGGCTTTACTTTCATAGTAACCCACACACATCATTTAGGTTTACAACAAAGAGTCCACCCCTCCAGGAGGCCTTCCCAAAGTGGACAGTTAGATCATTGGCATCCTATTATTTTTCAAACAATGAGTCGTCTTTTTAGTTTTTAGAATATAATTATTAGTGTTCATGTTGAAAATTGTACACTCATATTTGCAATTTGGTTGCCCCACACTAATATATTGAGAATCCACACTATTTGAGTATTTTTTGCTAGAGTAACAAAGTACATGATATATTTGTTTATTGTGGTTGCCATATAGATTGATTAACAAATTTATAAAATTTTGTGCTTTGATTTTGACCCAAGGTAGTTTGCATGGGTAAAGAGGCAATGGCCAATGAAGAGGGGAACCCCAGGTTGGGGTTCAAAGTCCACACTCTTCATAATGAAATGCCGTACATTCAATGGGGAGAAATTTGAGTGCAACCCTCTAAGAACACCCTAGATGGCCTTTAAGTTAGTTGAGGAGGTAGGGTGGTTAGTTGGAGCCTAGTCCTCCAAAACATATTTGGTTCATTTCCCCACCTTGTTTACTCCAATTAGTTATCAAGTATTGGAGCTTAGATGAATGAAACCTATTAGGTCGTACAAGAAAACTCTTTTCAAAATCAGAAATGCTTGTTGGGAATTTAACATCGCACTTACTATCGCCAAAACTGAAATGACACTTCATACACGCACATAACCATCAAGGTCTCATTTGAGGAAATCACCTTTGCTTGTGCCCCATAATTCACTGTTCAGAAAACAAATACTCCCTCCCAATATATTTCTTATGACAACACTCACAAAAGTTAGTAACAATTCGTATGTTAGACTATACTCCCCTAGAAGAATACAAACAAAATCAAATCTACGACATATAATCTAAACTAGCCAACTTATGGTGCAACTTGCATTGTGTAGAATTCTAAAGCACAATGCCGGGTAAGAGTGGAGGAATTACAATGAGCCTCAGACGCAGAGGCTTGCACCAATTTGAACACAAGATTCTCTCCACCCATTAAATTGCTGACAAAATACAAAATGCTCAAATCAGTGACCACAGAGAATTTTGGGCAAAATCGGTAAATATCCTAGTCTTTTCCAAGTCCAACTGGTTACATGTTTTGATCTTTCTATTTTTCTTAATTAACCCGAGTTATATTCCACAAACTCCTTTGAAATCTTCAGTATTTTTCCTGAAGTCCTGAACTTCAACTGGATATTTCTCAAACTCAACCGGTTCATTTGTAACTAGAGGTCAGTTCTCCCCATTCCTTGCATCAAACCCTAAGTGAATGCCACAATTGGACAAGGGCGCTTTGCAATACACTTTTGAGACAAATCAGATTGTTTATAGATCAAGTAGTCAGCATGAAAAACAACAACACTATATTCATGATGAGCAGCTGATCTCCATACAAAAGAGAATCACAAAGTTAAACATGAGGACATCATTGTCATCAATCCAGTCATCAATCGTCATGAAAGAAACGGATACTCACCTAAAGTATTAAGTACACACAACATAAGCACACAAGGTTTTCGACGCAAATTTGAATAACAGAAGTTGTGGCAAGCGTTGAAAGCAGATCTGAAGCATAAACTTGCGATGTGGAAGCAAACATAAGGGAGTGTTGAAATGAATCATTGGTAGAGGGAAGAAAATATGGAAGTTTAATAAGTTAAGTTAAGGGCCTAAGATGAATAGAGATGAAGAAAGCAAATATGCAAACTTCAAAGATAAAGTTGCAAACCTCAAGGACAATGCTGCAAAAGACTTCCGTGCTTGAGAGAGGTGTGCTCGAGAGTAGAAAGGTTGCCAAAGATTTCCCTGCTTGAAAGAGGTGTGCTCGAGAGAGGAGAGGTTGCAAAAGACTTCCATGCTCGAGACAAGAGAGGAGAGGAGAGACTAATGAGTCCAAAAATGGTGGGGGGAGGAGAGTACACTCTCCCTCATGACCCTCCCCATACACAGTTGAAATCCGACATATACCCCTTCTATACTTGGCTTTTGGTCCATATTAGTCAGTTCATTTGTAAGGAACTGCCATTCTCCCAGTTCATTGATGCCATATGGGAAACTGGAATGTCCAAAATAGGTCATCTTCTAGGCCCCTTTTTAAGAATTTACAGATCAAAACTGACAAACATCTAACATAGTTTAACTGTATGGCAAATCATGTAAAGAAGCCAATGTCTACAAAACTCCATGTTGGTCTCAACCGTCAATGTTTTACTAGTTTAACTACAAGATCATAACAAATATATTAGTTGTAGAGCTATGATTTGGACAACATCGAGCTTATTTTTGAAGGATATGAAGAATGACAAGTTAAATATCACATGTTAGAGTTTTGAGAAACTCATTTGAAATTAATCAATAAATATATGGATTTTCTCATACAAGAAACTCATTTCAAGCAAGGTTGTCTATTGTGTTGTGACGGAGGCTAATCTCGGCATAATGTCGTGCCGTCACGACACGTATCCGTCACGACATTATGCCGGATGCTTTCTTTATCCTGACGGACTTGAATTTTACCGAATTTTGTGTGTAATTACATTACCCCATTTCAGACACGTAGGATGTAAGATGTCCACGTGTGATGACATGTCAGCAAAGTAGAGGTAAAGTGGGGAAAAAATTACTAGCCCTTGTCCGCCCCCCCGTCCGCCCCCCCGTCCGCCCATTTGTTCGTAGCGTCTGGCCCCTGTTCCCCGTCGTGCGGCCCCGGTTCTCTACCGTCCGCCCCCCCGTCCGCCCCGCCGTTCCCAACCATCGAGAATTTGTTCCCCGTCGTCCGCCCCAATTTGACCCCTTCACCTTTGAAGGGCCCTATCAGCCTTATTTTTCATCCATTTGTTGCGTTTGAGGACATTTTCGGCATCTACGTTTCATGAGAATGTCCAAAATGTCCTCAAAATCAACATTTGGATCCAAAATGAGGCTGCTAGAGCCTCCCAAACCTGCCGTCTGCCCCCCGTCCGCCCCCCCCCCTTCCGCCCCCGTCCGCCCCCCCCCCCCTTCCGCCCCCGTCCGCCTCCAAGTTTGGGAGGCTCTAGCAGCCTCATTTTGGATCTAAATGTTGATTTTGAGGGCATTTTGGACATCTTCATGAAATGTAGATGCCGAAAATGTCCTCAAACGCAATAAACAGATGAAAAATGAGCCTGCTAGAGCCTCCCAAACTTGGAGGTGGACAGGGGCGGACAGGGGGGGCGGATGGGGGGGCGGACGGCAGGTTTGGGAGGCTCTAGCAGCCTCATTTTGGATCCAAATGTTGATTTTGAGGACATTTTGGACATCCTCATGAAATGTAGATGCCAAAAATGTCCTCAAACGTAATAAACAGATGAAAAATGAGGCTGCTAGAGCCTCCCAAACTTGGAGGTGGACGGGGGGGGCAGATGGCAGGTTTGGGAGGCTCTAGCAGCCTCATTTTGGATCTAAATGTTGATTTTGAGGACATTTTGGACATCCTCATGAAATGTAGATGCCGAAAATGTCCTCAAACGCAACAAACGGATGAAAAATGAGGCTGATAGGGCCTTTCAAAGGTGAAGGGGTCAAATTGGGGCGAATGACGGGGAACAAGTTCCTGATGGTTGGGAACGGGGGGGAACGGGGGGGCGGACGGGGGGGAACGGAGGCGGACGGGGTGGGCAGATGAGGGCTAGTAATTGTTTCCCCACATTTCCCGTCCACCCCAGCCACCCTCGTCCGCCCCACCCTCGTCCCCCGTCCGCCCCACACCCTCCTTACTCAGATTTTACTACTTTGATTTTAACAGAATGATAAACAGAATGGTAAAATGGTTTACCTGGCGCTAGGCATATCTATGTCCACGTCAGCCTTTTCTGCCACATAGGACGCCACCTTGGCAAGAAGGTAAGTATTTTATCCATCCTACTAGCTTCCCCCTAGGTTGACCCTACGTGGACCCTATTGTGTCGTGACGGAGGGGTCCGTCACGACACGACACCGTCATGACGTCGGGATAGACAACCCTGATTTCAAGTCACTTTGATGAAAATTAAATTTTTATCTTGTAATATTAGAACCCAAAATGAAAACCTCAAAATTTTTTGGCCATCTAACATGAAATGTTTGAAACTACATGGTAGATATCTTAAATAATATAGTTAACATTGTGTCTTAAGAAAATTAGACCATAAAATAGAAAATATCCAATATCAACACCACCATCTAAAGTAGATGCGAGATTGTAGATTGAGTGCCCATTAAATGATATTTTGGGGTCACATCTTGTGAAGACATATGGGAATAAAACATTATTATTGTGCACAACATTTGTGAAACAATCATATCAATTTGAGTTTGTTATGATCTCTAAAGCCTTGGGGAGGCCCCTTGCATTGGAAGCCTTGAAAAAGGTTGATCCTCTTCTAAAGCTCCACATTATTTGCACATTGCTTCTCTTACGGTTTCATTGAGCATTGAAAATACGTCTTGTTGTTTGCTTGGGTTTAGACATGTGTTTGGAAGGTTTCTTGAGTCTCGGAGAAGGTTGATCAGCTTCCCAAAGCTCCACATTGTATGCACATTGCTCCTCTTAGGGCCTCATTGAGCATTGTCAAGATGTCTTGCTTGTTTGCTTTGAATTTAGAGCATTCAAAAATGTAAATCCCTTCTATTGTGTACATTAGCTGCACTAGGTAGCACAAACATTCAAGATCAACTACCTTGATTATCCCATTTAGGGAGGGTGGGCTAATTATAGTGTGTGTGTGGGAAATTAGTGAAGATGATATTAAATTTCTTTACGCTATGAAATTAGTGCCAGCAGAAGATAGCCTAGGGTTTTGGGAGTCCAAAGTGTCAATGCCGGAAACTCTCAATGGAAGCTCTCCAGTTTCTTGGTGATAGGAGATGCCTCGGGAGTGAGTGGCGTGGACTAAAAAGAAGAAGCTTCTTTGAGCTCACCAAAATATATTTTACACTCTACAAACACCTTAGAGCATGCACTAATGTACAGTAAATGAGTATGTATTTATGAATTTAGTATCACTCAGTAAAAAATTCAATCCTCAATAATTTTGAGATTTGGCACATAGGGTGTGTTTCAGGAATTAGTACCACATGTGCTAAATGGATAATCAGTGTAATATAACCTGAAGTATGACAAGAACTAGTAAAGGGATTTCATGTCTCGAACATCTCTTACAAGAACAACACCTGTGTCATTATTTAGATACGATCCCACTGGTGAAAACATGTAGAAAAATTTGCAGGTGAAGTGCTCCATTTACACTGAGAATGTCATACTATGTGAACTCAAACCAGTATTACGAAGCCGATTATGAGAACTGCAAGTTTTCATTCTAGAAGAATTCACATTTTGACTCTCATGAAGATATTACAAGGAGCTGTTTTGAGAAACTTGCAAAGAAAACTTCCATACGTTTCCAGCAACATGAAGTTATAATGCAACGGGAATGCAACATATCAAATTAGCCAACTGACACACCATCGTCACACACATATGGCCAATTTGTATATACAGTGCCACATTTGGCTCTAACAATTGTTGAATCACATACGTCGTCAGAGACTACAACTAGCTTACTCAAAATGTCTCGAGTCTCATGAGCTCAAATTTTCATTTGCAGTTTCATCCCAACGTAAAGGCACAGAAACTGGTGGACAACTGTACATCGCGTGCAATGAAATTATCAGTTCAATACCTGGATCATAATCTTAATCTACAGTACTGCAATTGGTGAACTTTCGGCCCCCTTTTGGCGCTATGCGACCAAATTACAGGAGTTTCAAAACTATTTCCTGGGTGATGGAGCCGAGTTACGGTCATCGTATCAATACATGGTGCAGGGTGGGTTACAACTTACAGAATTTGATTAGTAGTAACTGCAAGGTATGAAGCAGTTGCAGGATCAACTATCCAATCGAGCTCACGAGAACAGGCCAAAAAAGTCGGTGAACCGTCTCCCGGAGCCGTTGCCGCTACTTTCTTGCCGATCTTCCGACCTCAATGAATTAGAGTACGAGCTCGAGTTGTTGTTGTAGCTCGTGGACCCGAATGACGAGGAATAATACGTCGGTTCCCGTGGCCTGAATGACGTGTCCTCCGATCTGTAGGCCGGTGTCTCGTAGGCCGAGGTTCGGAGTGATGTGTCTGCGGCGGAGTAGCTTGGCACCGGTTTATGGAAAGGCTCATATGGGTTTCCGGGGGCATACGTTGTAGAGGTGGTTTCGTACTCACGGCCCTCGGTGTAGGAAGAGGACGTGTACGGGGACACATACTTGGGCTCGACGTCGGCGTATGAAGCTTCGTACCTGGACCAAGAATTCATGCCATTAATGTAAGTTGAAGGTGAAAAGCAATGCTGGGAACGTTCCCATTTTAGGAAGTTCAGGCCAGCAAGGATTAAGGTTTGTTAAATCAACCATAAATTAAGGTTTGTTAAATCAACTATAGGCCCCCCTTCCATATTAATGACAAAGAATCTTTATAGGTCTCCTTTGTACCTGGGGCTCCTGTACGACGAGTCGGCCGAGTACGAGGGCTCCATGACGTCCACCGCACGCTGCTGGAACGAGGGCGTGAGCCGTGCGCCCTCGAATGGGGGTGGCGGTGGCACATACGTCGACGACCCCGAATAATTCCCGGTGGTGGTGTTATACGCGGATCCATAAGGAGCTGGCGAGGAATACAACGAAGTATACGAGCTCCAGGTCGTGTTGTAGCCGGAGTCGGAGGAAGATTCGTTATACGCCGGGTTCGCAGTGTACCCAGACCTGTAATCATATGGGGCGTGGCTGTATGGGACGTAAGGTGACGGGTCCACGGGTTGCACGTCATATGTCGTGTCTTTCACATACTCGGCTCGTGGCACGTATGGAAAATTCACATACGCCTTTTGGACCTCTTCCTTTAGTATGATCTCTTCTTTTATTATTGTCACTGTTGTTGTCGCGGTGGTGGCAGTCGCGTCCTCCCCTATTTCCTCCTCCTTACTAGCTGTGTTCGCAACCTCTGTTTCCTCGGCGGATGTCCGATCCTGATCTGCTCCGGGAGATTGTGTAACGATCACGGTTTCTTCGGTAAGCACCGGAGCAATTGGTGCTGCTGATTCCCAGGCGACCGGTTCGGGGACTGATTCCGGGACTGGATCCGGGACTGGTTCGGGGGATGGGTCGACTTGTGCTGGAGTCTGCGCTGATTCTGTAGCTGCTGCAGTTGCATCTGTAACACGCGTCCTTCGCTCCTCAGATAGCCACTCGGCAAATCTGAATGAAGAAAGTGGTCAAATATCCAAGTTAGTCGAGGTGACCATGATCATACTAACCATATAGAGGAAAGAGAAGAAAAGAAAAGAAAGATGACTCCGATGTTGTCACTGGCATGAATGAATAATGGTGTTGCTTCATTTTCAAGTTGGTCTAAGCTACTATATATGTAATCCGGAAACGGGCATAACGAGAATTAGATGACCTGTAAAGACTACTACCTCCTTTCGAAGGTGAACACCTTGAACGGGAGTGGCACCTATCTCCAACCCCCAAGGGCAAGCCCCTAGGTTCCCACATGGTTGATTGAAAATATATGATTCACCCATGCATACCCCCACTATGATTGGGTGGCCCATGCGTAGTAGGGTGCATTAGACATCAACTACTAGGACCATATGGTAGGGACATTATGCTAGGACCATCTATTATGGTAGATGGTGCTAAAACCATCACTTTACAAGCTGAGTGTACTCTTATTGGATTTAACACAATTTAAAATGATTTTCGTTAGCAAATGACACGGGATTCCAATGCACTACCAAAGTATGTCTTATTTGAATTCCGTGTTCAAAAATTATAAGGGCTCAAAGTTTTATTTGTAGATGACCCAAAACCAAATCAGAAAGCTGATGTTAAGAGGGTGGACATTCACATAATCAATATGTACTACTTATTGTGAAAGGTTTTAGGATGTTGGTTTGAGCTCCGTCATACCTTATATGCACATAGCAGAGAGTTACAGCCCATTTTGTGTGAATGGTCAAGAGCTTGAAAAAGACATCAATGCATGAATAGATCATATGACAATGGTTGTGTCATTTTCACCAGAAAGTTGATGTTATGTTGACAATACAGAGCTTTATTGTGACACACCATCCCAAGTACTAAAATCTCAATACCGAAATTAATGTACGCATACAGGTTCATAATTTCACGGGGAAAGGAGTCATAATTAACTCCCTGTAGGTTAACACATTCAAGAACATGGTGGAGAAAGAAGGACATTGCACCTGTAGAGGGCTTCGCGGTTTGTTCCGCTACAAGGAATAGAAGTGAGCTTTCCTGTTTGGAAGTTTCGCTCTGTGACTGGCTCATCCAGCAGGTGCTTCGCCAAAGCCACCAGCTTCCACAAGTTTGTTTGAGATGAGTCATCTACAGAAGCTAAGTTGCCCATCAAGTTGTCGGTCTGCACGTGGTGAGATAAGCGAGGGGATCAGTTTTTTAGGCTCAAAACCAAGTGATGACCAATGTGATTCTCATGGCCAATGTGTTTGACTTTGGCCATGAGACAGTGCTATCTAAAAATGAACTCCCTTGTCAAACTTTTGAGAGCACTATTTTAGGTGCCTTCAAAAGTTTGCCATGACAAGTCATTTTCCACATAACCATCTATTGGCCAAAGTGAAATGCCTCCGCTTCAATTCACCAACATTGGGGGTTCCGACACCATTTGAACGATTTTTAAAGCATTAATATTATTTGTCCAAAGTGGGTCAAAACTTCCTATCAAAACATGAGTTTTCGAGAGATTGTAAGGACAACTCCAATATCCTTAAGATGTTAAAAAATGTTTATGAACTCCTCCAATATAAGTTACATAAGTCTGTTTGCACTATGACTCTAGTTTCAGTAGGTAATGTTACTTGACTTGAAATATGAAACAGTTGTAACTATGGAAGCACCACATGAAGGAGTATGTAGGTGGATGAGAACCATGAAGATATACGAATATATATGAACCATATATACCTGAATACGAAGATAGTTGTGGGAACAATTTTGGGACTGGAAAATAATAGAAAGGTTGTAGTCCACCATATCAGCACTGGCATTAAACACCATGTCCACCAAGGGCGCCTCCCCTTTGTTGACCAGCCAATCCACCACCCCCCATTTTGCTACTTCCTTAGCATCATAGCCCACTGTTTGTTGACCAGTCCCAAGTGACAATACCAACAAGTCGTTGTACGTCTGCAAGAAGACATGGAAGATTGTGAGAAACACTACACTAAATATTGGATTTAGTGTGGCCCACAGTAAGGTAAGCGAGTGTTATATGGTTATTTTTCTTAATTGGACCCAGACATTTGATTGGTATGTGGTTCGGTAAGGATCAAGAGCAACCACCATACAGACACCTGTTTACAAGAGATTACACTACGTCTTCATATTTTATTAACTACTCCACACCCGATAGTGAACACAATTGCGAGGGGTTGTGTATTCAATTAAGAAACCAACAAATATGTGCTTTCAATAACCATAACTAGATCAGGGTAGGTCCAATTTTCATTCCGATTTTGTTGATGCTTCATTGTAGATTTACTATGCAACACAAGTTTCGTTGTGTAAATCTAATGGGTAGAAGAATAATACCCACATACCTTATTCTTCACTGAATCACATTAATTGTCTAGCAAACTAGAGAGGGTGTCATGTGACACTTGGTGCTACATGACAAGCCATGAAGACCACTCTAATTAACACGGCATACCAATTTTACTACCACACTAATCAAATGTTTAGTGTGGTTGTTGGTTCCTCAGCATAGATCAATTTAGGATTCTGAAAAGAAGAAGTATCTCTCTGCTGATGTCCACAAGTTTTTTATTAAAAACAATTCGTGATCTCTTTTGTTGGGAGAAGAAATGAGGAGAATGTTGCATCCCACAGAGCCTCAGCCCTTGACCATGCATGTTAAAATTTCTACTGAGGTAAGATTGACAAACACCACCCCATTCATCAGAGGATCTCTCACCTTAGACTTCTAATCACAATAGCAAGTAGACTACTCAATTTGAGACCTATCCATCCATGAGTTTTCTGATGAATCAAAGTGTGCAAACGGAATAGAGGATGAAGAGAACAAGAAGTTCTAAGTAGCTTGAATCCAAACAAAAGGTACCTGCTCATTTTCATGGAAACTTCTTATGTCTCCCACATTTTGTACAAGATCACCATACAACAAACTCTGTGACTCTCCTATGTTGTTCTTGAGAGTTGAGCAGAATGAAACAACATCTGTGACATTGTGACAACTAAAGATGGGTATGCAACTTACATTATAATCAACTCTGTCTCCTATAACGCCACCTGACTGAACCTCCTTAATTGCCTGGGTGATGGCCACATATGTCTGTCCGCACCGATGGATACAAGTAAAGTGAGGAGGACATACAAAATTATATTCAATCCAGTCAAGCACAGAAGATTGCAACTTCGTAACATTGCTAACTCCCTTACCCTTTCTAAATTAAAAGAGATGCCATGTCACATAGGGGATCTTGCCAAGGCACTGAGACTTAGGCCATCATCATTTGAGAATCACAACATGTTTATTCCCGGCCTTTGCCCATATTATTCTCTTGCCTAGGGTGAGGGAGCATGATTCTTAGCAATGAACTTAAGTGATAGAAAGATTCGTAGACTGTGGATTACTATGATACCTAAAGACCTGCATTAGTTTGCACATTGACGCAAGTTCTAAGCACTCATCAAGAGGTATGAGTACAATAGAACCTAATAAAAATACCATCAACAACCCCAAGTCAGCTCAATTTATGCAGAGGCCGCAAATTATTCTAGAACCTAAATTTAGATATAGCAATGCACATAGCTTTCTTGAGCATCATGTGTAAGGACATTCTCTTTCTATGCTAGCTTCAAGAATAAATTCTCAAGAATCAAGGTCCTTGAGTACATGCATGAATGCCCGGGAGCATAGTCAAGTGGCATTAAGCCGTCATTAGTCGACACCTATCTCATTGTTGCCTATCATTTTTTACAACACAAAGCTTTCTTCCATTTACCAAGATCCAATTGAAGAAGAGCTTCCCCCAATAGAATCATTCTTAGGGTATCAGGATTATCTAAGAATTATTCCATTTGCTACATGCTAATTAAGGATGCTCTGCAAGTTCTAACCACTCATCAAAGAGGTACGAGTACAATAAACCTAATAAATTACCATCAACAACCCCACTGAGTCAGCTCAATTACCTGCAGACAAGCCTCTTGAAACCTAAAATTAGAAAACAACTACTAAATGTCTGCATTGGAACTTACTGTTAGAAAATTTCTTACCGGATTATTGACGGCAACACCTCCATCGATTAGATTGAATTCTCGAGATGCAGGAGGAGCTGTGGTGTTGTCAGTGAGGGTGAATTGAACAGGTGGGAGGTACGTGGGCGCCGCAGAAGTGGCTCGGCAGACTAATTTGATGGGGGCATTGTCAAGTGGGTCCATCTTTGCCTGAACTCACCCCGCAGATTTAAAGACAAAAAAAGGTAGTGTCAATTAGTGAGAACTCCAAAAGATCAACCGCAGTCACTTGGGATGATCGAATTATGTTTTAGGGTGTAGGGTTGACGAGAAGTGCAAATCGAATATCTGAGAGGATGGGGTTTTGAAGTTCAGTGAAGATTGATTTCCTTCCATCCACAATGCTGATGATGCTCATAATTTCACCAAGCTAATTTCACCATGTTGTGAGGAGAGGGGTGTAGAAACACAATTACCTTCCAGGATGAGAAAAAGATTGGTTGTTGAATTTTAGTGTCAAACGCTGGAATGACGACGGAGGTGAGGGCGTGGTCGAGGTGCGGATTATACTGAAAATATTGATCCAGCAATCGCTCTAGCCCTCGTGGCTTGTATTTGGGGCCATTCAACGCCATGAAATTTCGCCTAGTCTGCCCAAATGGACCCCTGCATTTCAGCAATTCCACCAGAAACAATTTTTCAGGATGCCTTACCTAGATTGTGATTGTGATGATCTTGATAGGCTCATCAAACATAGCATTCTTAGGCATTGTGTATAAGAACGTTCTCTTTTTATTCTAGCTTCAAGAATAAAAATTTCAAGAATCGTAGTCCTTGAGTATGTCATGCATGAATGCCATGGAGCATAGTCAAGCGGCATTAAGCTCTCATTAGTCGACACCTATCTCATTATTGCCTATCTTCTTCGAACACAAAGCCTTCTTCCATCTACCAAGATATAATTGAAGGGGTGTGTTTCTAATGATATCATTCTCATTCTTAAGCATGTGCAAGGATGTTGTCTTTCTCTTCTAGCTTCAAGAAGAAAAATGTCAAGAATCAAGGTCCTTAGGTACATGGATGAATGCCATGGAGCATAGTAAAGTGGCATTAAGCTGTCATTAGACGGCACCTATCTCATTGTTGCCTATCTCCGGTTACAAAGCATTCTTCCATCTGCCAGGATTCAATTGAAGAGGTATGTCCCCAAAAAATCCTTCTTCAAAGGTTATCCGAATTACCTAAAAATAACTCCATTTGCATTAGAACCTAAATTAACTACCTACTTGAGAACGTTACGGAGCCTCTAAGTTTTTATTCTATCTTCAAGAATCAATAATTGAGGTTCTACATGCACCCATGAATGCCAAGCTGCCAAACTCTCGTTAGTCATCACCTCATTAAATGTTGCCTATCTTCGGCCCATATGAAGCCAAGATTCAATGATTGAAGGGGGCACGCCCTCAAATGGAATACTTCTTAGGTTATCCGGATACTATGGCAAAGGCTACTCAATAATGTTCCATACATCATGATTACCGTCGATTGTATTTTTCAATCAGGGTTGAGTTTAGGGGTTTACTTGTTTTGAGGAAAGATTTTGTCCGCATACTGCTGGTAGAACTGCTGGACTTCTCGTGCGGAGAATAGTGGGCGGTCTGAATTTTCGGTGCTTGGGGTTGCAATCATGGATGTGATGAGACCACCGGTGCTTGTCCCTGCTATAACGTCGAAGTAATCCACCAATCTCGCATCTGGTCCATCAAGCCTCTGCTCCCCAGAAACACAAACTAATGAAAATGCATCATCAGAATGAGAAGATCTTCAAAAAAATTCAAGCTTACCTTGCTAGCCACCTTCATGGAGAATTACAAATGGTAGACTCCACAAGATTCCACCTCTGCAATGACAATGCAAATTCTTTTCTTATGACAGACAATGTTTGAGACTTGAGAATGTATGTGATATCTTAGTCCACTTTTTTTTTTTCCCTCCCTCGAAGCTGTAGGTATACTATTGTCAAGGCGCTTTTCTTTCTTAAACGACACCGATCTGAGAATGGAGATTCTGTCCAAGTGACATGTATGTCTCCGAAGTAAGATTGAGTTGTGCACCCTCAAAGATCAAGGGAACTCTTGTCGTCCTGGTGGAAATTTTCTGAGTCGGCTTTAATCCATCGTGCTTTGCTCCGAACAGAACTTATCCCAGCGAAATTGACTACCAGAAAATTGGAGCAAAGGCTTACTACTCTATGTTCCAATCTAAATGGTCGAATAGGTGGATGTGGATACGACTCGATGAAATTTCTACACTGGTCAATCGATCGCCTTCCTCTCTGAGTGTTGATGAGTAATTCTGCTGTGCACTTATCCAGCTCACAAACTTGAATCCCTCCCATACAAAGAAAGAAAGAAAGAAAAGAAAGACGACCGGATCCCCTCTAAAAAATGCTCCAAAGCTCCGAGATGACGGATTCATTCATTCATACAACACTTTTTTCGGTAGTGTTGAAAGGAAATGTTGGAACCCATTTAACCACGTTGATTTTTTCAATGGAACCGCACACGGACTCAGTTGATCAACTAATGAATTATCGAGGTCTTCATTCGTGCCCAATTTTTCAAGATGTTCACTTCCTTCACCTCACATTTCGATCTACACTGGTGTTTTGCCGTCTCCTTCAATTTCAACACACAAAACTACAGCTTAATAGTTCTCAAGCACTCCTCATCACGCAGGATTCTTAATCCAAAATGCTGATTACAAGTTGGGGGATGAAGGTACCATTGTCCTCACTCAAGTGGTTTCTGAATTCTAGTCAATGCTCCATGGAGCCGACAGGAAGCAATTACACCCAGAAAAAACAATTCTAGCGATGCAGGTTTTGTAACGAAATCCATACACGCATCATACAAATGGTTCCCCAAAAAAAAACAGCGTCAAATTCACAGCCAACCTCATCCTCCTCCACAACTTCGGAAAGTTGAATTCTACTATCCTAGATTTGGAGATTTGGAGAGATTTCAAGAGGCATCAAGCGGTGAATTTGACACGGCAAGGTGTGTGAGAATTTGAATGTGTGTAAGTATGTAACCTGGAGCTTCCCCTCGAGCTCAGCAAGGATAGTGGCCGGGATGAGACCTCGCACCCCGCCTCCATCGATACTCAAAATTGTGATCCGCCTGCCCACCAGGCCTTTAGGCCGCTCCTCCGTGAAATCACTTGGCATCTCGCTCTAAATTCAATCTAAATACTGCCAAACCGCTCTTAGTTCCTGGATTCCTCCTCAAACTTCAATGTAGACCAGCTGCTTGAGGATTTGCAACGACGACGAATACTTCACCTGCGCAGCTACTCTTCTCCTTCCTTTTAAAAAGCAGCAACAAGTTTCAGAGGAAGTTGAGGAAGATTTAAGCTCGCAAGTGGAACTTGGAGGAAGAAGAAGAATCTCTCTCTCTCTCTCTCTCTCTCTCTCTCTCTCTCTCTCTCTCTCTCTCTCTCTCTCTCTCTCTCTCTCTCTCAGCTTAGTAATACTATTCTGCTCTATTTTTTCATACTGATGTGCACTCTGCCTTACCACTCATCATGCACCAATTCCAAAATTTTGGGGTTGCGAAATTCTGGAGAATGGAATAAAGATTGATGCTGGCGACCTCCATCCAAAAATATATTAATGATAGTAATTCAAAGAAAAAGAAGCCACAATGGTGGCAGGATGTCCCTTTTCACTTATGATATTCCAAGCTCCGGAACCATATTCCCATGCTCTTTCAAGTCGCAGTCACATTTATTTCTGTTTTCTTGAATGAATTTACTAAAGCTAAGAGGTTAATATTTTCCCAGCCAAGGCTACTTACAACTTTACAATAACAAAATTGAGAACTTACACTTTGACGTGTTGACTTGATCAACCCTAGCTCTATCACACTTTAGGCCATGATTGAAATTTGAAGTAGAATAGGTGCGGTTTTCAAAGAAGTGGTTGCATGTCTCGGAGGAATTTTGCATGTAAGCCAGGTCAGGTGCATCTGAGGTGAGGTTCCATCTTTGTGTGAAATTTGTAAAAAGCAGTACAGTAGTCAGCTAGGCCAGCCAATTCCTCATGCTTGGGAAATAGAATTTAAGGATCTAGGAATTTGGGTACATGCTTGCTTTGTGTTGAGTATGAACCTTCTTCTCAGATGATCGGAGGCGGTTTAGTTTGCAGATGTCATTTGTTTTTTGAGCTTGCAAATTAAATGCCCGTGTTGATCTGTAAGCTGAGTCCCCCCAAGTTCAGAAAATGCATAAAATTGTGGGTGTGTCTTGAAGTCTGTGATGGTGTAGCTGCTATGTTGGAACATTTGGCATTCTTCAAATTATGCGGTCCGTGAATGTGTGGTGGTGGTTGATTGGAAACGTCAAGCTTGCTTCCCATATTAATTAATATATCAGACTGGGATGTGCATCAATGCAGAGTAATTATAAACATGATTAATTAATTTGACTCTTCAATTCCAGTGCTGTGTTCTTCAGCCACATGTTGGGCTGCATTCTGTTCTGAAGACTTTGCTCGCAGATACTACCGTTACCTACAATATGGTAGTTGAAGAGAAATCGGATATCTGCACTTTGACCCAAGTTGTTCTTCAAGCTGATCACAGAGAGAATTCACTTGTAACGGTAGATGTGCTCCTCTACACACTTACTTGCTGGGGAAAGCCTGCCCAAAGCCATTCTTGGATTCCTCCCTTTGAAAAGTAGAATTCCGCACTCCAAGGTATGCTGCCCTATAGTAGAGGACCACATCTTGAGAAATTTTAGCATTTAGAAGATTATACGTTTCTTGCTTCAAGAATTGTTTTACCGTAAATCAAGAAGATGAATCAAATCCTCAAGATGAAATCAAAAATATGAATTTTAATTTCATACTTTTTGGTCATAACATGAATTAGTTATAAATTTTCAAGTGCTCTATTGGGTTGATGTATGATGGACTTAGTGACACTCGTATTAGATTTCAAGTATATTACCCATCCGTAGAGAATAATGGTAATTACCACTGTTGTTAATAATTTACATGGCATTTCTACCTCTAAGTTTATCTTTACACATTCATCCCTAGGTACGCAACTCCCATATTATACGCAGGGGGCATCGAATTAAAAACAGCTTAGAGGATGGCTTTTGTAAAAATTATATCAAATTATACAAAATTAAAAGGATCAAAAAGTTGGGTGAATACCAAATTAAATAAAATGAGATGTACAAAAATTTGGGTTGCATATTAATTTATTTATTAAAAAAATCCACAACATACAGTATATAGAGAATTGAAACACCTATTTTTTAACCTATGCCTATGCATAATTTTAAAGGATCCTCACGAGTAGTTGCCTCCAATTAAAATTAAAAGTCATTTGCAATGTTTTATTTATAATAAACAAATCTTAGATTTTTATTAAAACGCCCAAAATGTTGGGTAGTTTGACCTATGGTACATGTATTAAAAAAAACTCACATAATTAGGTTTTTAATGCAATTTTATGCTTCAAGGAATATTCATTTCCTATATATAATTACATTTTTGGATTCCTTATTAGAAAGGCTACAAAAGTCTCCTACATGAAAACAAATTATATCACTTGAGATTGGACTAAAATGCATTATAAGTGATTATAATCAAGGCCATATAATACAGGAGTTGCGTACCTGGGCATTCATCACATGTCTTGGAACTAACACCTAATGAGCTAATTACATTGTTGTACACTAGCTTGGTTCTAAATACCCTTACCATGTGTCTTGAATCCAACACCCTAGCAACCAACCATCGCAATGAAATAGTAAGGAATGATCTTGTCCTCGAAACAATGCTTACCTTGTCATAATTAAGAGAAACCGTGTTCTTATTTTCGGTACTCACCTCTCCCATGTAAGTGCTTCTAAATATCCAATCATGCAGATGGACTCCACCTAACTCCAACACCTCCCCTCCCTCATTAGTTCACTACATTGGGAACCCTAAGACCCTATTTTTGGATTTTGTTCCCTAGAGCTCGACAAAAGAGCAGCCCCTCAGTAATAAGATTGGCATGCCTTACTGAGACACAAAAGACATGCTTGTTGAACTCTTTGAGCCCTACTCTCTCTATATGTTAACCCTAGCAGTACTCTCCAAGTTGTCTAATTATATATTCTACACAATCCCACTCATCACATGTGCTTCTCTAAAAGGCGCCTAAGAACACAATTAAATGACAGGCTCACTCGTCGTGGACAATTAACTGTGGAGAAGCTTAATGCCAATTTGTTTGAACTAAGGTTGAGGGGCTAATCACACCAGTGACTTATGGCACCATCCATCAACATCTCCAATTGCAATAGTGTGAAAAGTGTTGGGCCAACATCTATTCCTCAACATAATCCCCAGCAATTTCGGGGCTCGAATTGGACGGAAAGTTTGGTGTCATCAGGACATGAGACCCAAGCCTTGAGACAATAATGTGATTCAATTTGACCTCAAAGTTGATAAAACAACCGAAGTCTCAGATTGTCAACTCTCAACTTTGAACATGAAACAATTGAAGGGCACTTTTCTGCGAGCTTCACTACTGATGACAGGCTTGGTAGAAAACATTTTATAACATTTGTGACATTTTCCAAAGAAAAGGGCATTCTTTTGACAGCCGATTTTGCATTTGATAGCCAATTCGGAAGCTTGCAGAATACACCCTAAACTCCGTAATATCAACTTTCATAATGTCACACACTCTCTAATATCCCGAAACCCTAGGGAACGGATGTTCGTAGTTCAAATCTCACTCCTTATTGTCACATTTCTCTCCCTTATATCACGAAATTTGACATTAACCCAAACCACCAAAGAAGTCAACCCACACCTTTGCATTGCGCCATGTGTCAACATGTGGAGTGTCACCTTCTTCTTCTTCTTCGTCTTCTTCTTATACCACTTGTTGAATGTTGGTGCATGCATCCGCCACATCGCCCGGGAAGGCCAAGTGGAGTGGACCACACTAACGTAGGTGACGGGAGAACGAATTCAAATTATCCTCACATCTCCTTTGTGTTATTCCATGATGTCACATACTACACTAATTCTATAGTATCACGCATCCATGTTAACACTGCAAATCTCTGTAATATCACATTCACTTTGGTTGCCACAGGTGTGATACTACGGAGTTTAGAGTGTATAACAACACACAGAGACTGATTCTCTGAATGCTCATAGGCTCCCAAAAAAGTAAGTGACAGGGAAAGCCTCCAAGGCTTCGCACTGCAGACGCAGATTTGGAGAAGGTTTTTGGAGAATTGGGCCCTCCCTGCCTCCCTGAGTCCCTGCCCTTTGGGAGGCTGTGCTTGGTCTAAAGTGGGGAAGAAACTTCCTCGAACTACTTATTACTTGCCTCCAAGTGTTGAGCTGGCCAAGATTTCCGCACTCAGCTTTTCAAGCTTGTGGCCCACATCTGCTGCTGGGAAATATCATCCTGGGCTTTCAAAAGGAGGTTGATGATCTCAACCTTCTTCTCTTGCATCTAGTAAAGCTTGGAAAAAGAAACAGAAAAATCAACGTCGGCCAATCTGGAATCCGACGTGAATTCGAGTCCAATGGCCCTTCCCTGTTCACATTAGGAGAAAAACTTGTCCTTTTCAACCATATGTTGTAACTTCTTCGTTGCAACTCGTGTCAAGAAAAATGTTAAGTATGTCATTTAGATTGTCAACTGAAGGTTTCTAGTTGCGGATTTTGGGAGAATTGGCAACCAAAAACCTACGGTTACTTTTATTGATTATTGCCAAGCTACGCCCGACTGTCTGGTTTATTTATGCAATTTCTCGTCATAACTTGCAATGGACAAGTTGCAATAGATGGTTGAAATGGACAAGTTTTCTCCCAGTGTCAATAACCCCCTTAGTGTAGGGTGGGGTTTCAATGTAGGTTTAGTGCCTACCTTGCGGTAGGTGGGCCCTTGTTTGTGAAGGTTATGTAATTTTAATATCCATTTACTATGTGGGGGAGTGCAGGTTCTTGTTTATTGTCGAGTTTTCTCTTATTAAGTACATGCCCTTTGTACACTAGAAAGGTTGAGAGCTTGAAAATTGAGTGCTCGAAGAAAGGAGCCTTCTCATTTGCAAAAAAGGAGCTTCTTGTGCATGATTGTTCATTCAAAATTAAACCTATCTTACAATTGAGCTTTCAACATGAGATCTTGAGTTTTTCTTTAATTAGGTTGACAACGTATAGATGCCACATTGATGGATCCCCTCTAGAATGACTATGACAAGCTCGATCAAAATTTCTTAGGTATCTCATGGAGGTACGATAGGAATTACCAAGCATTTGAGCTCTCATTTTGGGCCAAACCAATAGGCTTTCAAGCATTCTAATTTAGCTTGTCATGAATGGTTTTGTTTGGTATTATTCCACATTTGATATCAACCTTCAATAATTTGAGCGAATGTAAAGTGTCCATGCTCAACTCATGTGAGAATCATCAATGTCGCGTACCTCTCCATGAGGAGTGCCCGAAAAACCATGGGCACAAGGGGGACCCCGGAGTGACACCCGGGACTTGTGGCGCCATTGGTGAGAGGGCCCAAGTAATCCTAGTGTGGGTGAGGGCCCCGGGCGTTAGGAAGGCCTCCCACCCACGGAGACTAGGAGGCATGAGGGTATGCGTAGCTTATGGGGTGCCAATTCTAGAATGCTCAAGAACACCTCAATCGGAGGTGTGAGCTAGGAGATATTTGGAGAAACGAAGAGTTTATGTGAGGTTCAATGAATGTCTTTGGATTGGATGAGAGTTGCCTCACTTGACTAAAAGTCATTGAATTTAGATGTTGGCCAGCTTGAGGTGATCATTGAGAGTTTCAAGATAATGTTGCAACCAAGTATCATTCACTTTTATTTGCATTTATTGTCAACTCGGGGAAGTCACTTAGTGTATTCTTTGGGGACACATGAGCGTACAACACATATTTTTTGGGGGGCTATGTAGCTCATTTACTGCATTTTAGTGGACCCTATATTTTTTAATAATTCTACTTTCTTCAATTTCTTACCACCCTATGTGTAATTATAAATTAAAATCTCCATAATATTTCAGACCCTTCATTATTTATATTTATTTGAATTTTCCTTCATGGACAATAGCATTAGAAATGGAATTCATCACGCAACATAAATTAAGCTGTGTATACAAGAAGCATGTTATTTACATAATTGGTTACATGTCTAAGCCCATTGATAATGGCGTACTTAATTGTTTCATCCAAACATTGAAAGAAGTCCACAAATTCCAAAACAAACCAGCATCATTAAAGTGTCCATATGTGTTCACTAACACAATTGCATTAACATTGCACATGTTATCATGCAAAGTGTGAAGACAATTTGAAATGCCTACTTAAGAGTCCTACGTGAAAATTGAGAAACGATCATCACAAAAGATGCCACAACCTCTCGTCTAGGACAAATCCATCAATCCACCATAGATTCACCAAATATGGCCCCACGGAGCTCTTTAAACACATAGGGGTCAATGCACGATGATAGAATTCTTGTCTTGCGTGGGAGGAACAACCAGAGAATTATACAAATGTCAATGAAATGTTCCTCAAAAATACACTTAATAACCCTCATCCAATGAGTTCATCCATTTTGTAGATGGATTTGTGATCATTTTTCATCTAGTTCTTAAATTTTTCTTACCCTAAACTCAACCCAAAAATAATAAAAATTCCCTACCAATTACTATAATGCTATTTTAGAAATACTATAAACATAATTTTGGGTATTACAAGTGACCCTATATTATATATAATGTGCTACTTCACATTTCTTCAAGGCTATGGTATATCAAAAAATTATATAATTTTTATCAACCATGAATAAATGTCACCCTATATTTGTTCTCTCATAGTTATCTAAATTTTCGACAGTGACTTCCCCGGGATTGTCAATGTATTGTTGTCGTTTAATTATGAATTAACATCAATTTATGTCAAAATTCCAATATTTTGATAAATGATACAGTTTACAAACAAAATAGAGTTTATAAAATAAATTCATGGTGTAAATTATATTTACCTATAGGGTCTTGAAAAATACCTCAAAGTACCATTTTATCTACTAATAGGGTGCCAATTACTCAAGAAATTCATATACATAGCCCATTTTTAATTAACCTCCGGCCGCATGTGATTTACATAAGTATATAGCTTGTGATCTCCTCGGGCACCAACACTAAATGTAAGCCTAACATTGTTTGTCATTCCTTGTAAGAAAATTTGGACATTATGGATTTATAGTGCTACAATTATTGTCAATTACCAAGTGATTTTTCATCCAAATTTCAATCATTCATGACAATATTTCATGTGGGGTGGACTTTTCATTTGAAACCTAAATGACATGCATGGGTCACTATGAAATTAAACCCTCTATATGCGAGAAAATTATAAAGAAAACAAATGTATACGTACTAACGGCGAGCTAGGAAATGGACTCATGTATTTATACATAGCTTTTTAATTTAATGTGATAAATGTCTCCACTACATATACAAATTATAAATCATGAATTAAAGATGCCTTTATTACATGTAAAATCCATGTTCACTTTCTAATGAGAAATTCATTGAACATTTTTCATCCATAGCATGTAACTCAATAATTGCATGAAATAGATAATGAAAAGATCACAATAACTTAGCCACAATCCGGAGAGCAAAACTCAAGGGAGCCCATGAGCACTCCAAGAGCCTCTGGCTTGTTTCTATAACCCAAATGCAAACCCTAACAAGAATGGACAAGGGAGTCATTGAGGACTATTACCATATGACAACAATCAATGAAAATGTGAATTAGATGAAACCAACACATCTATTGTCAAAAAATTCTCTAATCCTTAGGGCCCCCTTTTGTACATCTACCTTCACTTCAGAAATACTTGATAGCCTTTTTAAATGTAAACACTAGAGAAAATGAATTTCTCTCCCTTATGTACACTATGTACGCTAATGCCTCAAATAATACCCTTCTTACACTCACGTTACTTTGTACGTAGTATGAAGAGTCCACCCCCCAAGCCATATTTCATCACATGTCTGTTAGGATGCAAAATATACCAAAAGTGGATGAACTAAAAGTAAATTGAGATGATAACACACTCTAAACTCCATAATATCATGCTTGTGGCAACCAAAGTGCGCTGATATTAAGGAATTATGTAGTGTTAACATGAAAGCGTGGTAAAAAAAGAATTAGTGTAGCATGTGACATTATGGAATAACACAAAGCCAACATTGCAACAACGAGAGTAACTACAATGATGACAACGTGATGCATGCAAGCATGTGGGTTGATTTCTTTGGTGGTTTACTTTAATCTCAAAATATGTGATATACAGGAGAAAGACATGACAACAAGGAGGAAGATTTAAACTGAGAACATCCGTTCCCTAGAGTTTCAGGGTATAAGAGAAAGAAGTGACATTAAGGAGGTTGATATATTACGGAGTTTCGAGTGTGTATTTGTGAACTTATTCACAAGAAGTGTGAATTGAAAAGATACCACAAGTGACATAAAATACCATATGACACTAAATACAACATTTAGTGGTAGCGGTCGATTCTCATTGTTCTTTGTGCCACCACGATGGGCCACAAGTACTTGTTTGGGCTGCGCGGATCTCGAAAACTTGAAGGCCCGCCGGCTTGCTTCATCCGTGCATGCTTGCCTTCATTACAACTTGTGTCCAAGTACTACAGGCCATGCATCCTTCGAAGTCTAAAGGTGACGGATTTTACATGCCGCACTCCAACTTTCCACACATAAAAATGCCATTAGAATGCGAGGGAGCTCCAAACGATGTGCCACCTCACAATTATTTTTATCGCATGTGTTGTGGGCACCGTCTAAAAAGCTGTTTGCTGCTGCCGCTTGGCTCTCAAAGTCTTCAAGCCACCGCCTTACCTTTGACGAAATAAAGCAAGCATTTAACAAAAACACCTCCCCGGTGTCTACACACGACTACTATAAATGTAGCTCACAGAGATCTTATGTTGGGTCGAAGGAGGCGTCACCTGGCTGGGGATTCGTGGCACTCACTAAGGAACATCCATCCAAGATATTGTGGATGAAGTGGCTCCAATAAAAAAAGCCCCCCTATGGGGTTGAGGGCCGATTCATTCGAATGTGACATCACTAGACTAATTCGGGGCCTTTGACTCTATCACAGTTTAATGTACTCATGAGTTAACCGGTTTAGGTGATGTTTTGTGTAGAAGGGAGGATTACCGTGTTCGGTGCAAGGAGAATCTAGTGAACGAGTAGGGGGTTGACAAACTTTCCACTTTGAAAAATTGTAGAATTTTTTTAACTGGGAATCAAAATATGAAACAACTTGCATTCTTCATGAATCCTTCTCTTCTATCTTGGAAAATTATCTCATGATTGTAAGACCATATCTTCAATGCGAATCACCATATTTTCACGGTTTATGGTATCTCTACCTTAGTTGTATGCATGCATGCATCAAACTGTTTTATAGAAAGGGGGGAAGAAAAAAGTTACCTCAAGCTTGCACTTTATGATGCACCGGTTTCTACTTACGAACCAAGTCGTATAATTAAGATATGTGGGGGTGTTATTCGGTTCGTTTTTCATGTTCTCCAACTTCGACCGATTGGATTTACACAATGATAAACGTGTGTTGCAACAACAAATCTATCATGGAGTGCTTGTTTGTTATTTTCTTAGTTGCATATCTAGGTCCTTCTAATTGTGTTCACTATTGAGTGTGGAGTGAACTGAATTGCCCTATTAGTGTGGGTTGCCATTTGGAGTTACGTGTTGCTATAACTATTTACTGACATTATTCTCTTTTTATCAAGTAAGTTATATCACATTCTTTGATATGCATACTAACTATTTATGTAGCTTGAGTAAAAAACCATACGCTCAATGAGATGTTATAGCAATGCGTAACTCCAAATGATAACCCACACTAATAAGACAATTCAATGTAGTGAATACAATTTGAAGTCGTAGTCCAATCTCTTTTCAGCATGTGTCTTTATGGTGTTTGTTCTTTGATCATCGCCATGCCACAAACCAATCAAATATATGAGTCTTTTTAAGGAAAGCAACCGAATAACACCCGCATCCCTCACAGATTTTGCATCCTCCGAGTACCACACCCATTCTGAACTAACTTTCAGACAAGAAAAACAAATCAAATATGTCACATGACGAAGCTAGCGCTTTATGGTGCACAAGCTATAACTTAACAAACCAAGTCCTACACATAATTTGCATCCTCCGAGCACACGTATTTATTGAAACTGTGTTAGAATCTTCGACCAGCATTGAATTTAATTTCAAAAATTCAAGTACACATGCCCAAAACCGGAGGTTTTCACATAAAGCCATCTCGGACCAGAGAGGTGAAACCGGATGTTTTGAAACTTGGGGCCACATTACATGTGCAAATGAGCTGCCGTTCTTGGTTAGTTTAGTGACACCCCACCTCAAAGATGGTTACTTTACAAAAAGATTGAAATATTAATTTTAAATATCTAAGACTTGATGTTGCGTTCTCATTGGCTCCCAAAATGATGGGCTGTGTTTCCCTCCACCATTTTTCAAGAGCTAGCAGTCTGGTGGGAAGGCAAACACCCGTTCCTAGCTACCAATGCAATGAAGAATCGACTTTTAATTTAGCTCCCGGAATGCTAGGAAGGTGACGTCAGTGGGGGAAACCGGCAATTTCACCGCCTAAGGGCGACTTCACACAGGACACTGCGAGCCCGTGACCATTACACTTCAAGCACCCTCATTGGTGGAAAAGGTGGAGCCACTCCAAGTTCGCTTCACACTATGCTTGAGGGACCAACGGAGTGATGAATGCAAAGTCTACATGGATTCCTACATGGCATCGAATGGATTATGTTTCATGGTCACTTGGACTATTTTCAAAAACCACCTCTTGGAGGCAAGCCTAACACAAAACCGGGAGACCATGACACTCCGAACGCTCACAACCGTTGATTTATTCTATTTTTATCATGCATGAGGGCCCGCATGAAAAGAAATTCATTGAAATAGCATTTGGTTGAGGGCCCGGTCACATATGACTTCACACTACACTTGAGGGTCCGTGACCACACTACATGATTTTGGAGGTGTGTTGGGACGGCCTTTGGACACTTTCTTTTGGGCTCTCACAATTTCATGGTCATGGCTCTTGGCTCATGTGTGAAGTGGCCCTAAGTGCCCCCCCTTCAAAGTGAAATTTTTGTTGGAGGGTCCTCATATGCAATTTGATGAAAATGGATAAGAACGTAGTCTATTTTGATGGAATTGGTAGCTTAAAGTACGAAAATATCAAGGGAAGAAGTCTCTGTCTTATCAACCACCACTCGAAAAGGTTTGAGGTTCAGAATCCAGCTCAGCTCATCTTGCTTGAAGGGCTGGCCGCAGGCCCGAATTCCCGAAAGCTGCAACAAATTAGAAACCCACCCAAATTAGAGGGCTTGTTGGTCCATGGGCTAGGGCGAACCAACCCATATATCCGTACCTTACCGGGGAGGGCGAACGGCTGGGGATTCGTGGCACTCACTTAAAATCAACCATCCTACATATCGTGGATGAAGTGGCTCCAATACAAAAAGACCCCCTATGAGGTTGAGGGCCGATTCATTCAAATGTGACATCACTAGACATCCGGTAAGGTACCAATGTATGGGTCGGTTCGCCCTAGCCTTGGTCCATGTAAGCCATTAAGTAACTCGCAGCGGGTCATTGTTTAGTGTAACTTACAGGTTTTCACTTTGTTACAGGGAAGCGGGAAAATACCATAACTATCTGCTTATGTGGATGTTGGACATGTATTGGTCAAGGTCAAGAGATTATTTATTTTTTACAAGTTCACACGTGTTGTGGACGTGTGAACTTTTGATTGGATACGAGGAGGAATATTACCAACCATAGTTGATGACCTTGTGATGATTTTGACCACTACACACAGTAATGGACACTTGTTGTGTTCCCATCAGTTGTAGTAGGCATCCAATTATATCTATCTCATCTCTACAATGGCTCAGGCTACTAGTTACAGAGCCCCATGGAAGAGCTCCTCGCATCCACTACCTTAAGTATGCGAGTGTTATTCGGTTGCCTTTTTTTTAATTGAATGCCTATATTCGATTGGTGTGTGATTCAACAAGGATCAAAGAACAAACACCATAAGGACACATGTTTAGAAGAGATTGGACTACATCTTCAAACTTTGTTAGTACTCCACATTCAATAATAAATATAATCAAGAGGATCTACATATTCATGTGGGGAATCATGTAAGATCATCCAAACATGCATTTTCAATAATCATAACTAAATCTAGGGAGGTCCGGATTTCAATTTGATTTTTGTAGATGCTTCATCATAGATTTGCTAATGCTGCTAATGCAACACAAGTTTCATTGTGTTGAATCTAATAGGTAGAAGTTGGAGAACGTAGGAAAAAAAAGTGTACAGATTAACACCCACCTTCCTTATTTCGAATCGGTTTAGAAGTTCAAAGTGTACAGAAGAACATCAGAATAAACTGTGGACAACTTTGTTCAAGCTATTTTGTGGTCAAGTCAGGGGACCCCCAATTTTGTTCCTCCGAGGTGATGGCGCTTGGAATTCAAATAGCTTGTGTGTGCACAAAGAATTGGTCTTCATTCAATCATGCCCCAGAGCTTACTAACCTACTAAACCAAGAACTACTGTAGGTTAACTTAAGGTGTGCAGGTGTTATTTGGACTGTTTTTCATGTTCTCCAACTTCTACCAATTAAATTTACTCAATGAAATTTGTGTTGCATTAGCAAACCTACAATGACACATATGCAAAAACCGGATTGAACATCGGACCTCCCCTTATTTAATTATGATTATTAGATGCATAGGTCCTCCCAATTGTGTTCACTATTGAGTGTAGAGTAGTTATTAATGTTTAAAGGTGCAATCCAATCTCTTTTAAACATGGATCTTTAAGATGTTTGCTCTTTGATCCTCACCAAACCACATACCAATCAAATATAGGAGTCTGATTAGTAAAATGAGCCACTTAAGACCCATCTACCTTAATGGGAGAAGATCTTGGATGCATGACCTGCATAGCACTTGTTTTCCAGTGCACCCTACCACCTACGATCCATGTAATTATAGTGGCATATTTGGGTAAACTGCATGTTTCCAACCAACCATGTGGGAGCCTGGGGGCTCACCATTAGGGGAAGGAGATAGGTGCCGGCTGGCTTGTCCACACCTGTTGAAGGTTTTCAACTTCGAAAAGAGGCATTTGTCTTCGGGGCCCTCTAATTCTCATAATGCTTGTTTTGGAATGACATATAGACTTGGACCAACTCGAAAATAAAGCAACACCATAGATCATGCCAGTGGCAACATCAGAGATTTCTTTCTTCTTTCTGAGTGTCCACAATGTGGAAAGACCAATCTCTTCCAATTGCTTCACCAGTAATCACCACAGGAACATAACCCATCCTTGAAGTGATGAAAGCGATTTGCATCCCTTGCGACTATTTCGCGCCCTGTAATCTTGGAGATGAACTTGGTCGCAGTATGGCAGTCGGTGCACACACGGAGGTTCTTGGAAATACGGATTGGGGTTCCGGGAGCTGTTTTGAGGAGTCCATATGCAATTGCCAACTTTTCACTATGATGGCAAAGAGCTTCTTCTTTCTGCTGCTCATCCATATCGTGATCTACGAGCTGGGTGTCGGGCACATAACCTAATCTTTTCATTTCTTTCATTAATCTCCTCAGCTCAGAATGTATTTCCTCCACCTCTGGGTGACGTCGATCATCCGAAACAAACAAATGAACCCTACTCTCAACTTCGATCCAGCTGCGGCCAGGCTCTTTCCTTATACCCTTGTCCTTCATCAAGTTTCTCACCTTTATTACATCCTCCCACATCCCAGCTGCCGCATAAACTTGTGAAAGCAACATATATACACCATCATCATTCGAATTCAGCTGGAGACTAGAATTTGCTGCATGTTCTCCTAGCACCACGTTACCGTGTCTTCTACAAGCACTGAGTAAAGCTCCCCAGATTGCAGTATTTGCTTTGAGAGGCATAGTTTTGATAAGCATTTCGGCTTCCTCTAAGTAACCTGCACGACCAAGGAGGTCCACCATGCAGGTAAAATGAACAATTGAGGGTTGCAAACCATACTCTCGTGACAAAGAAGCGAAATAGTTCCGGCCTTCATCCACTAAACCTGCATGGCTACATGCAGAGAGAAGAACAACAAATGTGATGGAATCTGGTCTAAATCCTTCCTTTCTCATCTGCTCAAACACCTGGACAGCCTCTTGGCCACATCCATGTAACGCGAATCCTCCGATCATCACATTCCACGAAACAACATTTCGAATGCGCATTCGGTCAAACACGAACTTTGCGTCCGTGATGCTCCCACACTTTGCATACATATTGATAAGGGCGTTTCCCAAGTGGACATTGTTTGATGAAATTCTGGCTTTGATGATGTGAGCATGGACCTCCCTTCCCTGTTTCAGAGTTGCAGGGCTGGAACACGCATTCAAGAGGCTCATGTAGGTGAGCTGGTTTGGTTTCACACCCGCTTCCTGCATTTGACAGAAAAGTTCCAACGCATCCGGGACGTTTCCATGCTGCACATACCCTTCGATTAATGAAGTCCATGAAATGGTGTCTCGCTTGACCATTTTGTCAAAGACAAGCTGTGCATCTCTGATGCTCCCACACTTTGCGTACATGGTTACGAGAGCTGTTCCGATGTGCATATCGAATTCCAACCCTAACTCTGCTGAATTGATGTGGTTGTGAATCTCCTTGCCCCATTCCAAAGCTTTTGCACTCGAACACGCATCCAAGATGCTCAAGTATGTGATTCTGTTGGCTTTCACACCCTCTTCTTGTTGCATTTGGCAAAACAGATTCCACGCGTCGTCGTCATGACCACCATGCCGAGCATACCCTCCGATCATTATCGTCCATGAGATGACATCTTTCTTAACAATCTTGTCAAATACCTCGCGTGCGTCCTCAAGAGCTTCACATTTAAGGTACATGTTCATGAGGTTGTTCATTACAAACACATTTGTGTGCAATTTAGTTTGAGAGATATGAGCATGCACCTGCCGACCCATTGCCAGGTCTCGTGTCTTGGTATACGTCTTCAGAAGATTGACACATGCATAGGTGTCAACAGGACTTCTTTGTTGCTCAAAATTGCATGACCGTTTCGTAATCTTTTCACCCTCCCTACTCAGTCCACCAGTGTCAGATGAGATATTGTTGACTGACTCTCTCATACATTGCTTCTTGACGAGCATTTGAGTGATAGTAGTGGAGTTCCTTCTGCCAGGACCTCGTCCTCCAATGAGCAACCTCCTGATGCATTCAAAATTCTCAAATCAGCCCAGCAGTCAGATAGTATTCAGAGACATGCACAAACAAAAGCACTACAGAATGACAGTAGAGTTATCCATAAGGTCCCTCACAAACTCATGGTTTGGTAAGAAATTTTGGCTCACTTTTGACATTTTTTGATGTTTAAGGAGTGTTCAAGTTGTGTCAGGACACGGAACCCTCATTTTAGTGATATGAAGGGAAAGTGTTTGACTCTGGTCAATAGATAGCTTCATAAAAATGAACCCCTTCTCAAACTTTCATGAGCACCACTGTAGGTGCCTTCATTCCACTAAATTGGGGGTTCCAACACCATTTGAACACTCCTTAAACATTTTAAAAAGTCAAAGTGGGCCAAAATTCCCTACCAAACCATGAGTTTTTGAGAGACTTCAAGGATAACTCTAGTATCTAGAAAATGTACAACCTTCTGACTTACATACATGAGAATCCGCTCCATCGTCGTGGAGTCCGTGCCTCTTTTTGTTCACATCCTGGTTTAGGAGTATGTGCACCTTGATTTGTGAATGCTCACACCTTTGCAATTTGCAGAGTGCAGTTCCTATTAGCTCCAATTCCACCCATGACGAATTTTCCCAGCAGTCAATAAAGTGAGCAATCTTCAAATGCCTCCATTGGAAGTCAGGATATGTTTGTCTATCTGTAACTCACCACTACAATTTGCAAGATTAGACAGTTGAAACAACACAGAATCATTAAATATTGGCACCTAAACGTTTGTCAGCGATGGACAATAGAAAAGCAAGATCTAAAGTGAGGCACCAGAAACACCTAAAAAATTGTCAAGCAAGAACAACCCCCTGGCATGCCCACACACGAGTATGAAAGTGTTGAGGTAACATTTCCTTTAGGTAACAAAAGCCTCTGAAAATCAATTCATCTGACAAGTATTCAAAACCTTTGGCATATCCCTTGTCCATAGCCTGAGTTTACATGTCACCATTAATCACAAGAAACTGAAATTTCTTTTTGTAAAATCTGTACTTGGAGTGCAACAGAGTACAGAAAACCAGGAGAAATTGCTTGAGTTTATCAGATAAAAAGGTATGCATTCCTCCGGTAGCAAAGGCCTCTAAAAATCATTTGAGAACAATTCAGAACCTTTGACATATCCCTTGTCGAGGAGGAGGCTTAGCCTCCTTTCCGGAAATGCCGCCCTCTGAGGCGGCCACGTCGCTTCCTAGGGTTAGGGTTAGGGTTAGGGCATAGTTTGCAAGGGACGAGTCTTTTACGCCCGTGACTTCTTGGAAGTAGGCGAGCTTTTGGTGATCCATTCCATTGTCTGCCATAGTGTGTCAATTGTCTCCAGTAAGATCTTCAGAAACCTGTGAAAAGTGTCAATTTACAACATTACAAGCGTCAAAATTATGCACATTCTTTGTGGCTGCAGGAGAAGGAAGGTGTGACCAACCATGCCTATGAGGTTCAACTTTTCGAGGCTAAATTATTTGTGACACAAACAAACTTCAAAACGAAAGAACTTTACAAACCTGTGAAAATTTTGTTTGGACATTACAAGCAACAAGATTTTATGCGTATTTCTGTGGCTACAGGAGCAGGTAGGCGTGACGAACCATGCCTAAAAGGTTCGACGCTTCAAAGGCTAAATAATTTTCATAAAACAAAAAAGCAGTTCAGAACAACAAACCTGGCAAACCTGTGGAGATATTGTTGCAAGATTACAAGCATCGAGAATTAAGCACATATCTGTGGCTACAGGAGCAGATAAGTGCGACCAACCATCACAACGAGGTGTGACTCTTAAAGGCTAACTATTCTATATTCTAACACAAAAGCTTTTTTTAAATCATAAACTTAGCTTCCAAACTGCTCAACAAAATCTCAAACTGACCATAATGGCTCATTTAAATCCTACAAAAATATGCACGAAACATGAAATGAAGTTTCCAGTAATTGCCGACCACCATCACAGATTAAGTAGACGTTTAGCTTGGTAGTATCAAATCTGAGACCTCAGAAATCAGAGGATTATTTTTACGTGATGTCGCAGTGCATAATACCACCTACATAAGATACTCCAAGTAGAAAGAACAAGTCAACTGCATATACTAAATGCTTCTTTGAGAACCTAAGATATAAAGGAGGACAAACCCAGTGATGAAGAAGTAGGTTTTGGAAATGAGGCCACTATATCTTGATGAAATTAGAAGGAAGCAAAGATTCAAATAACCCGTGCAGGTTTGTGTGCAGTTTAAACCTTGTCATGTCAGTGGCATCATTGAAACAGCTTCTTTAAGTGCTTAGTAAGTCCCACTTCAATCATGTTTCTACATGTACATATGTAGAAGAAAGTATGCAATGTTCACCTTGCAATTGGCACAATATAGAGGGGCACAAAACCAATTTGGGGAATTGCAAATCGTTGTCGGCAGAGTAAGAAACAGTACAAGTAGAGCAGGAACCCAAACATTCTCGCGGAATGATTCTCTTCACTTCAACATACCTAATTACAGGCAGTGGAAGAGTCGAGAAACGAAAACTGCAACCCAAAACCCAATCGTGAGGGCAATTTCCACTCCCACAGTAAATTATATCACAAGCATGGACCAACATGTTTCCAATCCGGACTGCAACTTCACAAACAGTAGCAGAAAGCCTACAAAACAATCAAATAGAAGCAATGGAAAATGAAAAGACATCGATGGTAGAGCAACCTGGGGAGTGGAATTGGGCAGATTGTCAGATTGTGCAAGTTGGAGAAGTGGCAGCGGTATCCGAAAGCTTGGAGGTCATTGAGAAGTTGAGAAATTGGTGACCATGACGAATAAGGGGTTGAAGGTCATGATGAGTGGAAGGAGAACCGCCATCGCCATCGCCAAGTGCCTTGCATTGTAACGCAGACAGAAAAACGAACAAACCCTCAAGATTCGCAAACAAAACTTTTAGTTAAATCAAGTGCCAAGAATTCATTCCCGCACCTAAGTAAGTTAACCCCTAAAATAGGCACTTACCTTAAAGGGTCTCATTTTCACTAGGCTAGCTTCGTAGGTGTTGTCTTCTGTTTTGGAAAAGTTCCTTTTCTTGTTTATGTTTATATTCATACTTACTGTATGTTTAGGTTTCATTTTAGGTTTATGAATGAAATGAAATTAATTTTAAAGTCTAGGAAGCCAAAAAGGTGAATGGGATTGAAAGGACATCATAATGGTTTCAAACTAGTTAATTCTCTAGATTGGCAGAGTTTGGTAGCATGTCAACTTTGTGGCCTAATTGAAAGAAAGACTTAAGGCTCCCTAGGGCTAAATTCTCAAATAGTGATGGGAACTTTAATATTTATGTTTATGTTTGATCATAACAGCTACAATGAGCCGTTCCATTCTAGAATTTATCAACAAAAGCCAAGACTACTACACTAAATATGATATTTAGTGTCGTCAATTCTAATTGTCTTGCTCAATACTAAATGTAAACAGGGTATAGTGTCACCAACACTAAATGTTAACCCAACATTATTTGCCATTCCTTGTAATTTTTTTTGGGATTATAGATTTACAGTATTGCAATTACTGTCACTTACCAAGTGATTTTCATCCAATTTCAATCATCCATGACAATATCTTATCACAAGTTGCTGACAAGAGAAGGTAGGGTTTTGGCCAATGGATGAACTCATCTATCATCCATGACACTATTTGTTCACTCATTCATAAGAAGTATCATCCAAAAAGTTACCATAGTGACATCAAATACCATATTAACATCATAGATATCAAGCAATTGCATGCATTGTGAACTCACTAAATGCTATCACATCTACAAGATTGGAACACATAGTGATGACATTAGGTACAAGTGAGCGTGTTGAGGGTGTCACTTTGTGCACAACTTGAGTCCATGTGATTATTTACGAAGGCCATGCATTTGGATCATCACACCTGATTAGACCGGCTCCCAACCAAGATCTTATTCTACCTTGCACCCCAATGTAATTAAGAAGGGCAAATGACGAACATTCCTATAGAAATCATCCTTTGTTTCATGTGATTCTAGTGTTGTAGTGGTTGTAAGTAACTTTACTGCTATCCCAAATATTTAATATTGGATAATTTATTAGGTTAGGTAAGGGACAATAGTGCTCAAAATGCCCATGATAGGCAATTCTACAAAACAAACAACAAAACACTACAATCCAATACAATATTCACATTTAAATTACCGATTTTAATTTTGCTTGTCATGTAATGATGGATCATACATGATCACTATTCTTAACTTAATTTGATCCCTACTTGGAATGATACATGACAAGGCTTGTAGTTAAGAGAAAATCTTAAAAACCACATGGTATGATGAGATTAGACTATGTGCTCATAATATATGAATTGTTAGGGCATGCATGCATGATGTACATAACATTCTAAAACAATGGGCCAATTATTCACTTGGGTATCTGAAGATTTCACAATGTACGAATTAAGATGGGGCCAACACAATCAATTGAGAACCAAATGCATATATAACTCAATAGAAGTAAATACAAAGGTGGGCCATAAATGACATGCATTGTTCTTTCTTTCTTTCTTGGGGGGGGGGGGAACCCATGATTGTGGGTCGACACTTGCAAAGGGGCTAGCAACAACCAGTAGGTGGAGGTCACATTCAGCAAGTCCTAGACGAGATTAACTTAGGCCCAAACCACACGGGAGGAAACTTCCATGAACGGCCGTGAGTTGGATGAATAGCATTGGTTCAAATGAGCAAGTGGTTGCCACATGAGAGGAAGTATGGGGAGTGGCAACAATGACTTTTTAGCTTTGGATTTTGCTTTGGGTTTAGGGTTGGGATCTACTTGGCAATAAAGTAGAGTGACATGGCACAATAAATGTAGTTCAACACTTCCAGGCACTAGTGCCCGGAATTCCACAGTTTAAGGAGAAAAACAAGGAAAAGGAGACTTTTCAAAAGCAAAGTGCCATGTTGGAGGAAGTTGTGAAACTTCCTCTGGCTCTCGTGTGGCAAGGGCCTTAATACACGTGCTAAACAAAATCCCCAATAATATGTTCATGTATGAATTTGGAATGATTATGTTTTGCATGAATGGTCTCCACATTGCCTACTTGAATATGTTATGGTCATCTTTCTCAATTGGGGATGCCTATATGGGTGTGCTATATGGCAAGGCTTATGTGGAAAATGGACACCAGAAACATACATGTTTCAATGAGATTGGATGATGTGCTCAAAATATAGACACTACCTACACATGCGTTGCAAGCATGGATGTACTAGAGGGGCTTCTAATGATATAAATCAATTTAGTCTCCGAACCCGCTTGGAACCCCGGCAAGAAGCCCAGGCTCCGACTCAGCCTGCACGTCATGTACAGAGTCGCAGCGCAAAAGGTCTGCTATGAAGGCCCAAGAGTGGGACTTGGGGATGGATGTCAACAGCACTGCAGATCACCACAGGCCAGGGACAAGGAGGAGCGTGTTGTTTGCCCAAGAACCAGAAGCCTCAACCGACACTAGCCAAGGAAGCAAGGCCTCTGTGAATGACCCCACCGACGCAGCTGTCTGCGCTACTGAAGATGAACCAAGGGGGTGGTGGAGCAACTCCTCACTGGTGCGCTCCGCGAAGACCAGCTGCTCAAGAATCACGCCCGTTGCTGAACAGTCTTGGGGGGTTCCCTCTGCCTCGTAATAGCTGTCCCTGTCACTATGGTCCTTGCAAGGCTGCTTCAAACGCCACAGGATTACTTTCTGGTACCCACATGAGCCACCTCTTTCCAACTTAACTTAATTTTTGTAGAGTACGTTGTATGTAAAAAGTAGCGAGATGTGTCAGCTTTCTCTTATAGGGCTATACTAACCGTGTCCGGGAGAATCGAGTGCCCATTCAAGCTTGTTTGAAGAACTTCATGGCGCAGCTCTGCAGCCTGTTACTGACTGCTTTGCCCTTTGCTGGTCATAAAATTATTACTGGGAACCCTCTCCCCTATTTTGCTTCACCATCTTCTTTCCCCCGTTTCTCAAAGTCACAGCATCGATTTTCAAGTATGTATTCTACTGCGGTCAGGAAATATGTGTGAAAGTCAGCAAACGCAAGCAGCCGTCACTTGAGCTTTGAGATTCCCAACGCTGCGAAGTCCCAGACACGGCTACGTGCGTGACTTCCCTCGTTGCGCGAACCTGCAGGGAAGCTCTAGATTGTCGGCAGTCTGTTTGTACACCATTGACCTCGACTTCTCTTCTCCGCGTTTTTGCGATTGACCGGAAGTTCAAAGATTGGGACAACTGAAATGGACCACCGTTACTCCAGTTTAGAATGATAGCTTCCATATAGGTCGCTGTGTCCAGAGAGGGCACACCTCATATTGGACAAGTCACAAGCTTCACTATCGATCGACCATCAGCTCTGTTTCGACCATTCAACTTGCTGTAAAGTTTGTTTTGTTGCCTGCTTGCGTCAGTAGCTTCAGCAACTTGGCGATGAAGGTAGCGTTGGCCGTGACATTGGCCCTGTCGACCGTGACGATGGCATGGGCGATGACAACCAGCGACAAAGATCTCGCGGTCGACTCGTACAACAACGTCTTCTACGTCGAATCCTCCAGCGATCTCGGCTACTACGTCGTGGACACCCAGCGCGGCGTCCCCACGCAGACAAACTTCTGGCAGACGTGCGAGCAGATCGAAGCGCTGGAGGACGCCTACGAGCGCACCCAGAACCCGACCTACGGCGGGATGGTCGCCAAGCTCGTGAACGGGCTCAACCAGGACGTGAGCGGCACCGATGACTGGGCGTCGTGGAACAACTTCAACGACGACATCATGTGGGGAGTCATCGCGCTCGCCCGCGCCTACGAGATCACCGGCAACGCCGCGTTTCTCACGCAGGCGGAGGTCCAGTTCAATGCGGTCTGGAGCCGCGGCTGGGACGCCGCGCTGGGCGGCGGGCTCTGGTGGAACACCGACAAGCAAACCAAAAACGCGTGCGTGAACTTCCCGGCCACCATCGCCGCGATGTACCTCGCTAAACACACGCAGAAGACGGGGTTCCGCTCGCAGGCGGACGCGCTCTGGACGTGGTCGCGCGCGCATCTCTACGACGCGTCCACCGGGCGCGTGATCGACCACCTGAGCGCGGACGGCACGCCCGCGCCCGCGACCTGGTCCTTCACGTACAACCAAGGCACCTTCATCGGCGCGGCCTACCTGCTCTTCCAAGACACCACCACGGCGAGCTACCTCGCCGACTGCTTGCTCGCCGCGACCTGGACCAAGGTCCATCTCACAAACAACACCTCCGGCATCCTCATGGAGAACGGCGACAAATCCTCAAGCGACGGCGGCGGCGACGGCCCCGGCTTCAAGGGCATCTTCGCGCGGTGGTGCAGCCGATACGCCATCGGGGACAACCAGAGCGAGATCCAGACGTGGTTAACCGCAAACGCCGACGCGGCCTGGGCGCACCGAAACTCTAACGGCGTGACGTGGGCGCAGTGGTGGCTCCGCACTCCTGACTCCGGCGTCATCACGTCGTGGGAGTGCTCCAGCGGCCTCTCCATCACTCAAAACGCGCCCTAGCCTCACTACTGTATGATCTCTGCAGATCAATTCAAAGACATTACCAACGATAGCTGCATTTCCAGCAATCACGATCCGCAGTAGCGCCTATCTGCAGATCAATTACCAACGGCAGCTGCATTTCCAGCAGCCACGATCCGCAGTAGCGCCTATTAGGGTATTTTCCAAGGGAGGTTACCGTAATAGGAAGAGTGGAGTGACGAGAAGAAGAAACCCTAATGGGAGAAAAAGGAACGGGAGTGGTGGAGTCGGGGGATTTGTCCCATAAGGATGGGAGGCGGGTGAGGGGGTGTGAGAGTATAAAGAGGGCGGGGTTGGAGAGGAGAAGCATACCTTTCTCGGCCTTTTGGCTAAGATCAAGTGTAGTATCTGTTCTTATCAGTTTAATATCTGATACGAGGGTCATCGGCCCTCATGATATTAATCTAATTTTTCTTGAGTGCGTGTCCATCCGGCAGCTTGCTGCCCGGACCCGCGCGCGTCGCCTTGGTATTGCACTACCTCCTTGGCTGGCGTAGCCCTCCCCCCTCCTCCCGGAGGGGACCCAATTCAAGCTCTGAAATCGGAAATTCTGATAACTGTTCTGTAACCTTCAACATCAATATGACGGTGCAACGTGAATGCCTTAATTAAGTGTCAATGACGTTTTGATGAGTTGAGACATGTATGTTTTCAACTTTTGGGTTTCTGCGTTGTCACTTCTAGATGTGGGATGAGGATGTCCATACGAGATGCGTCTACTTTGTGTCTGCAGAATCCGGTGTCATTTTTGCGGAAGTTGCATTCTTAGCAATGATTGTCACCACAAGAAATTCTCAATAGGTTTCAAAGCATAACCATTATATACTCGGGGTTCTGTGGAGCGCTGTTTCCATGTACTGCTGCATTCATGGACCCAGACTCGAAAGCGCAAGGATTAAGAGATCAATTTGGAAGTTGGCCCGAGAATTTGAAATTCGGATGGATAAACATAGATACACGAACCGGCTGTTGCGGTCACAGGGTGAAGGTAGGCAACCGGGAGGCTCCGGTAAACCCATTACGATGACGGAGTGGGCAGGGTTCCAGGCTTCGTGCAACCTCACCATGCTCGCATGGTGGTGCAGGAACTGATTCGCAGGGCTTCACAGCTTTAGAGAGAATTGTTCATGAACTGAGTCGTAGGCATTTGTAGCATTCGGAAGCATTCTTCGAGAGAATTATTCTACTTTGGCTGAGCCGAGGTTTGCGTTTCATGCTCTGAGGTATGCATCAGCCGTGCGGGCGTCCAGTTGAAAATCACTTCAGTGAAGTAAGTAAGTTCCCACAGTAACAGGCTATGGTGAAGGGATGAGGCAGGTCAAGACTTCAAAAACACACTTCTCCCAGGTTTTAGGGTTTAGGGTTTAGGTTTTAAGCGGTGAGCACGTCACGAATTCTTCAATTGGAATTGCAAACCAGCGTCGGATTGGGTCACTGCAGGGAACCCTTCGTCACGAGCTCGAATTCAATGAGTTGTTACAGTTTTGCGTAGTTTGGGTTGCCTTGGAGTTGAAGTAGGCGCCATGGCGGACACAATAGGGCGGGCTGTCCTGAGAGCGTCACGAACGTCGTTGGGTTTTGTAGTCGCACCCTCGTTGCACTTTCACCAGAAAAACCATGCGACGGTGGCGAAATGCGTTCCCGTTGTGGCGTCGACGAGGCGCAGTGACAGGTGTGGCAGGGTTTGGAAGAGTGGGTTGAGTGCTGTGGAGAGGATTTCACCGCGGCAGGTTCACGCTCTCGCGTCGGATGCGAGTCGCCCTGCTGTTGTTGCAGATGACGAGGAAGTGGCCGGAGTTCTGGCGCTGGAAGGTGAAGAGAGTGGGGGGAGTCAGTTGCGGGAGCTCTGCGCGGGCAAGGTGCCTGAGTATCTACTGCGAAGGTAATAACTGTCCCAGAACTTGTAGTGCCAGTCCGTTTATTCTGATGGAACACACTGAGCCTAACTTGGATCAGTATTCTTGCTTTAATTCGAACAAGATCGTTTGGGGTGTTGGTGCATCGTGATGCAGGGCAGAAGAGTTGGGGTTTTCTGAGCCCACTCATGTACAGCAGGAGGCGTTGCCAGTTCTCCTTTCTGGCCGCGACTGCATTCTCCACGCCCAGGTAATGTCCCTCAAATCATCTCTGAAGGGATTCCATTCAGCAAGCTTACTTCCGAGGATACATTACTTTTCTCTAGAATAACTGATTCGGTTACATTTGGCCGGCACAAGTTAAATTTCAGATATGGTGTGTCTTATGTTGATGTTGTGCTAGTGATTTTATCTGGAGTTCAGGGTGTTTGGTGCGACAGTGAGAGTGCGGAATGATATTCTTTGTAACATATGCGGTCCCCATGGTGACGGGATTTATAATTCTTTCAAAAAGTTTTGACGGACATTTCTGGTATGTTAGACTACAGACAGGCTCCGGGAAGACATTGGCATACCTCCTGCCAATCTTTGCAAAGGTTATGCCTTCACGAGCTGCTGTGCAAGCGATTGTGGTCGTTCCTACTCGAGAGTTGGGTATTCAGGTATGGATGGAGAAAACGTTAATGAGGGCCGAGGATTATAAACTTTTTGGGAGAACTAGCCTGCAAACTTTTTCTTCCCAGTCTCATACTTGAGTAGAAGTTTGATTGGATTGTTGTAAACATGCAGAGCAATTTAATTTTGGTCACCCGTTTGTTAACAGGTAGCGAGAGTGGCACGGAAGTTAGCGGGTAAGGGAGGCTCTGAAGAGGACGGTAAGGTTCCCAAGGAGAAAGGGACGGTGATGGTGATGACCTTATTGGAAGGCGGAACTTCCAGTCGCCAAAAAGCTTGGCTTAAGGTGTGGATTTTTTGTACTCCCGTCAGCAGTTGGAATGCGTCAAGTTATTTGTGCATCTTGCTGCCTTCTTTTCTAACGTTGGTTGCTATGCCAGGCGGAGCCGCCTCAAATTGTTGTTGGCACGTTGGAACGCATTGCTCGCATGATCGAAACGAAGAATCTTCGCACCAATGCTATCACCACCATTGTCATTGATGAGGTTCTTTCTCTATCCTGTGACTTGTTCCTGCTACTGCACTTGCTCTGTAACCCTGTATGTGGTTGAGTGTGGTGTGTGGTAAATATCAAAGGACAAGTATCCACATGATTAAAAAATTCTGGTGATATATGGAGTTAGTAATATTACCTGTCTACGGCCCCCAAAACTTGAAGTATGTTAATGTCTATTTACTTATACAGGATGTGTGGTTTGTGCAGAACAGGTGGATGCTATGATGGGAGCTGCGAAAGAAGGTGGCCATCTTCAGAAGCTGCTCAGCGAGTACACACGTCCTCAACAACGTCAAACCATACTGGCGAGCGCAACCATTCCTCAACATCAACGATTCCTCAACGATTGTATCCAGAACAAGTGGGTCAAGGTAGATCTATTTCTGTTCACCTAGAGGCACTTCTTTGACATTATTCATCGTAGATGGCAGTTAAAATCTATCAGAGTTAGCTGTATTTAGCTCATGTTTCGAGAGTTTTCACGTTAAAATATTGACTGCAACATCAGTCGTAAAGTGGACTACTATATTCTGCTGTCTCCACTGCTTACTATGGTTTGGTTGTGGTCTCAGAGTGTGACCCCCTTAAATTTCCAATGTGCTCCAGGAGGACGTGATGCATATCCATGTTCGCCCAGAGGACAAGATGCCCTCCTACCTTCAGCACCGTTATGTGGTAATGCCTTGCATAATACGACCAATCATATATGATTTTCCAGTGATTTCGCTCATAAGAAAGAGATGATTTCTGCACAACTAACTGTAATGTCAATGTCTTATGTCATGACAGGTCTGTGAGAAGGACGACAGGTTGCCAGCTTTGCTATCACTGTTGCAATCAGATGCTCCAAAGGCAGCTACTATCTTTGTGAACGATCAGGTGTGTCATCATTCCGTTACTCGGATCTCTTATGTGTACAGAAATCATTGTTGATCATGTCATTTAAGAGGTTCTGTTCAGTTTTCAGTTCACATTTGTGCTCGATTGATTCTGGAATCATGAGTGCAGTCGGAAAAGGCAAAGCGGGCTGGAAACACTCCAAGCACAGTAACAGTTGCAGAGTATCTTTCAAGAAATAAGGTTGCGCCTGATGGTGACGTTCTATGGGAGCCCTTGGTTCTGGAAGAAGAATCACACATGAATGCTCGTGCTGCTACTCTTTCTGTGAGTGTTCGTGACTTCCGCTCACATAAACAGAGAGTGAAGAAGTGAGGAGTTTATTTGTCAATGCGTTCGTTTATCAAGATGTATAGATGAGCAGTGAAGGACCGTGGCTTGCTGTTTACTAAAGGAATTTGCGTTACATGGTGCAGGATTTCCGTGATGGCCAATGCTTGTTGGTAGCTACAGAGCTGGCTGCAAGGGGACTTGATCTGCTGGAGGTAACCCACGTCTACAACTTCGAGTGGCCGCCTTCAGTAACCTCTTACATTCACCGTGCTGGGCGCACAGGCCGTCGATGACCAAATTTTGTAAAATAGATATCTCTTTATTTTAACTACACTTTGCTAATTGACCTTCACACACTAACTAATCTTGCACATTTAAGCACAATGGTACAGTTACTTTGCCAAAATCTAATTACAATAAAGAGATATCTATTTTACAAAATTTGGTCATATAACATCTCACATTGAGCTCTTCATAGATCATATGTTTGTTACTTAATGGGGTGTTTTTTTAAATGAAAGATGTGCGTATGGATGTTTTCAACATATACCCACAATCAAATCTAAGAAATTCATCACCAATGTTTTTCAATGAATTATCTTGTAAAGTCATGAAAATTAAACAAAAAAATTCACCAAAAATAGAATTTTGATTTTTTGAAAGTGAAATTTGGTATGCATGATCAAGATTGCATAAGAATTGAATGCTTATTATGGAAGACAAAAATGCCAAATATATTTTATATTATGCACAAGTCTTTTGAATTGCAAAACAGGGTGCACGGTTCAAACTTGCCCCCCACTGTACTATATTGTACTCTTCATTTGAGTTTTTTTCTTTAGATTTAATATAATAGAATTTTGTTTGAAGATCATCAATTATCCTATTGTTGTAACATGAGTTTTATGGACTAAGTTAGTACCATGTTGTTTATGGCTTTGTTGAAAATTGAAATGAGCATTGACAGCATATTAGGAATGTGAATTTAGAAGTTCATCCATTTGTCAGGTCTTTGTGCATAGATTTCATTTGTAAAGTTTCAAAATAATTACCCAAACAAACTCACATAATAGAAAGTACTCAACTCTTTCAATATTGGACCTCACCATTTGCAGTTCACAAAGATCCAAATATATATTAGCATTAAGGTACAAGGAATGATGGAGCCAATGATGTAGCTAGAGTTCTAATCATAAAGCCATTCCATGATGGCCAGTGCATACAAAATAAAAGGTGTATATATATATTTTTTTTTTCTTGTTCGGATATATTTTTATGCTTTGGTTTTTTTTCGGATTCTAACAGACCACAGTGTTCATAAACAAAGTAACAGTGCACACATTACTGTAGCTAAAGTCATGTAGTGTTTTTTTGAGTTGTTCCTCACGGAGTCTCTGTGTCCAGTTTGGCAAATTCTTTTGACACTTATTATGACCATAACATTAAGTAGCAATGCTATCGGGGTACCTTTTGGATCCGTGAGCGAGTACAAGGTAAATGTCCATAAAGTGCTAAAAGTTACTCGTTAATGTAAGTAAAGACTAGGCCCGCAAAGGTGAAATGCACAAATTAAGTCATTTACACAAAGTGCAACCAATTAATAAAAAATCATTTATAAATTTAGACTAAAATTCAACTTAAACAAAATAATCTTAATCTATCCGTTTCGTAGACAATAGTCTTTTGGACTACCTTGTAGAAGTTTTGTCTTGTCTTGATGTTTTGTTTTATATGCGGCGGCCCGTATTGGCCGTCGCCGGATTTTTATTTTATTTTTGTTGATTTGCACAAAAAAAATTTATTGTTTAGTTACTTTCTAGATATGTTTTGATTTTAACCTACTTTAGGTGAATAATTTTTCGTCTTTTAGCGTTGGTTTTGTCTTTTAAACTTTTATAATAAATGTTAAATAGTGAGAGCATCTACCTATATCAATAAAAAATAAGCTAAGTAAAATTTTAAATGTAGTGTTACTTTAGCTCTAAAAAAAACATCAAACCGGCGCGCGTTGGTTTGATGTTCTATTGAGAAGGTCAATTTGAGAACCCTAAACAATGTTATGACAAGCTTGAGACAATTCTACGTCTATATCTTAGTAAATATGTCCAGAGCATGAAACCTGGAAATGTTATTTCTGTCAAATAAGATTTTGCATTTTGCATGAATGAAAATGGTGGAATCTGACTTGTGGAAATTGAGGAACAACTCCCAGTCTTTGAGCGCTATAAATGGGGTCATTTCATGTTAATTGAGCGTCAATATGGCTGAATCATGATATCTCAGGAATTTTAACATTATAAAATCCGAAAAAATAAAATAAAATATTAAATTTAAAATATATTACAAAGGAAAATGTCGACAAGAATGCTGCTGAAAAAATTTCTTATTTGCACCAACAAAAACATTTAGAAGTGGCGTACTCGATTCCAGGCCTTTTAAAGGAATTTTTTTAAAAAATAAATAAAAATAAAAATTAGGCTACTTTCATTTGTGTTAAAAAAAAGAAAAAATAAGGAAAAAAAATTGATTTTTCCCGGCTTGCTTTTGCGGTTCCTGTGACTGCGGCTTAGGTTGGGGTGTACTCTTGTTCATGTTATGCAAAGGACTGTGCGTACTTTTTGTTAAGAAAAAAACAGAGCAAAAAAAAGAAAAAACACTTAGAAGTGGAGACGGAATCCTAGAATAGAAAACATATATTCTGTCCTAAAACTAAGATGCGTTATTCTCTTTCTCATGATGTGGTGATCAATGTGTATGTTTGACAAATTTCATTTGACGTTCAACTTCAAATCCAAAGTGTTAGGTGACGTTTTAAAAAACAAAAATGAATGTTAATTAACATATACATTTTATTCTAAAATGTCACCTCAATTTTGGGTTACACAATTATTTAGAAAAATTAATATTATGAATAATCAAAATAAAATCTTGATTTGTAACAAAAAACTATCAATCAAGCATAAGTATCCTTCGGTCTTGCATGTTTCTCTAAATGTTGAAGATGGTAGCCCAATCCATTGCGTGCACTTCAAGCCCACAAAGAGAGACCCGTATAAGAGCATCAAGGGTCTTCAAGTTCAACCTATTGCGCAAGTGGCTTTTGATTGCATTTTGTTTGGAAAATCCTTTCTTACAAATAGCTATACTTGATGGAATGAGTATAATTTTTTGCCAAAGTTGCATAAGTTTAGGCCAATTTGTGTGCCATTCCAAATTGCTACCACATATGCGCCAAACCTCAAATATCGTTTTGTTCTCACACTCATGTCGAAGTGTTTCCGTAAATTCCAAGAGTTCTCCCTTACACATGTGACTTTCTTCTTCAATATATTGAAACTTCAATAATATCCTTTCGAACTACAATTTGGAATTTGTAATTCAGTCACTATCATCGCTTGGATAATTACGAGGGCTGAAAAGTTTGGCTGCATTGAATACTGGAAGGTTTGGGAAACAATCATTCGAAGCATGAACAACTCTTTGCACATAAGATGCACCCAATAATATGAATTGTTGTAGTTCATTGGGCCCATCGATTGCCAATACATGAATAATATGATCTCTTGTATTGTTTTCATAACTCAATTGAAGATTTCTTGCAGATTCCCTCAAGAATTTTCCCAAATTCTTGCTTGTACAACCAAACATAAGTCCATTCCCATATTAAAAATGACGTGATAAAATTGAAATAGTGATATCGATGGTTGGACTAATAGTTGTGATATCAACCATATCATATTGAAATTTGATGTTCAATTTATTCAACTCTTGTAAAACATCTACAAGCAAATTCAAGTAAACATGGATTGTACATTAAACACAATTTGAAGGGGATCTCTGCACTATGCAAAGTCTACCTCAAATCATTCCAATGTCAAGTTGAGACGTCTCAAAATTAACCCAATATCTAACAAGCCAAAGCATCACTCTTTGAGATCTACTGAGGCAAATTGCTCATTCACATGCCTACACAAAACAGTCATGGAAATGCATCCGCAAGAGACCAAGAACAATGGTCTTGTCGGTCTTGTCAGCCTTGTACTTAGCCTCCACCACCTCTCTAATCATCATCTCAGCTGTAGAGCCTTTCCGGTTACAAAGGAAATTACAAGAACAAGGTTAAACTTAAGTATGTAAGTGAGTGTAGGAAGTTCTCCTACTATTATGGGTTATGTTTTCCGGATACTTGAGATGCAGTTTATAGTACTTAAGTTGCCTAGTAATACGTGTCATTTCAATTTCTAGCGTGTCAATTGACGTATGTTTTTTTTCTTCACAAGTCACGGTACGTGTCAACTTCTAAATTGTGCGTGTCAATTGACGTGCATTTTTTTTTGTGCAAGTTTTTGCGTGTCAAAAGTAAAAAACTTGCAAAAACTTTGTCAAACATATACACTGGTGGTGATCATGCTGTAATTGATCTGTTTAAAAATTAAAACCAAATTAAAACAAATGTGTCAGTAGCTAATTGTATTAGTGACATTGATGAACATGCAAACCTCACATGCTGGAGTCCTGGAAAAGTGCCTCAGGTAACGCAGGAGGAGAAGAATGGGTTCATGGTGGCAGTCCCATAAGCAGGAAATAGAAGAAAAGAGAACCTTTCCTCTTCTCCTTTTTTTGGAACAAAAGAAGCCAGGCTTCAATGGATGCTTTAAAAGAGAATCTCTTCTTTGAAATTGCTCAAGCCTCAAGCAGTGAAAAAACATTTGGAAGAGACAAAATGTTTTTTTTGGGAAGTTAACTTACAGCCGCTTTACATGAAGAGCCACACCCATCAAAAACTTGAGGGAATAATATTGGAGCAAATTTAGCCTCAAAGCCAAGAAGAGAAACTCATGATATGGCTCTCCAACGGAAGAGAACTCATCTTCCATCCTTGAAAAACCCATTTCTCTCCTTTGGACCCACGTCAAGGTTGTTTTCAGGGCATTTAAATATATTATTATCAACTCATACTACATATATATTTTTGTTGGAAATATTCTTGACTTTCATTCCAAAGTCCTTGACGCTAGTCTGTACTTCTCCACTAAGAGCAGAAAATTTCCAGACATGACTCAGATCAATTGGAATCATGGGGCACTTCTCAATGCCCTCAAAGGAACAGTCTCTGTGGGGAAAAAGCAGAAAACGCACGTCCACCAAGAAAGTTAGTATCTGCATGGATCATATGCTGCCGGAAACACTGTTCCAGGTGGCCACCTGGCAACCCGATCCACCGATCGATGCAACACACACACTGTATATAAAACTAGAGCACAGCTCCGGGGAGAGGCTCATGTCACAGATTGTGAGCTTAGCAGCAGCGCCATCTGATCAGAGAGCTAGGACAGTCTGGAGGATGGAGGTGGAGAGGTCGATGTGGTTGTGGCAGGAGCTCACAGCGCGTGCGCATGGAGCTTCGTGGGCGGGGACGCTGACGGCACTCGCCATGACGGCCTTGGTGATGCACTTGGTGGTAATGCACCACCAGCGCTAGGAGCTGCCCCCGGGCTCTTGGCCATGGCCCATCGTCGGCAACCTCTTTGTCCTCAACGGCCGAGTGCACAGAAAGCTGCAGAAACTGGCCACTACCTACGGAGGGCTCATGTACATCCAACTAGGTAAGTACTACTTATTCTTCAAAATCTTTGGTTCAAGTCTCCAAAAAAAATTTACATCTCTCTTGTTTGTTGGCCTTGCAAAAAGTTCTACATTGTGCTGGGAAAGAGATTATGGGTAGGTTTAGATTTGGAGATGGTGGTGCTGTTTTTTTTTGTGTTGTGATGGTGCAACTGATGGTGTTTTTTGTGGTTTTTATTAGGTGAGAGGCCATGTGTGGTGGTGTCCACTGCTGCAGCAGCGAAGGAGGTGTTTAAGACGCACAACGGGACGTTTTTGTCATGGCCAAGGAGCCTGTTGGACGTTCTGACAGCAGGCAGTTACAGGAGCCTGGCTGTTGCGCCTTACGGGCACTACTGGCGGCGGGGATTGCTATTATGTGAGCCTAGAGCGGTGAGCGGTGAGCAGTGAGTACAAATAAATGAGCAATTTTGAAATATTTTTTCGTGAAAAATGAATATACCATGGCCTATGGCCGTGAATTTTGACACATTCTTTAAGATGAAACCTATAACCGTGGGATGACTATCAGGGCATTTGTAGATCATTCTTATCCATCTCAGCCATTGGACTATGTTGATCCTTTGTTAGAGATGTTACAAAATATACGGATCTTGAAATGTTAGATAGTTTGGGATACTCAAAACATTTAGAGAAATAATAAACATATATTAGGTGATACAATTGAATAGGAAAAATATGTAGAACACATATAGTGTACGTATATGAAAATCAAATCAAAGCCAAATCACATCCAAGTTTGACCAACTTTAATCCAAACTAAATCCAAATAAAAACAAATGCAAGTCATAAAACTAGCTATAGGTGCTAGAGATAATGTCTTCGTCTTCAGAACTACCTTCGTTGGCCTCTACATCTACATATTGCATAACACGTATATCGTATGAGCGTTTGCATTGCCTTTTTGGTGGAGATGTTGAAGCTGCCATCACCATCGCCGCGTCTGCTGCATAGCAAGGGAGAAATAGGCTGGCTGGTGGTGTAAACACCATAGGCATCGATGCAGTAAGAGATGAGGATAATGCTGGAGCTCTGCAAAGTAACTAAAGAGTAAGAAACCAAGTCGAGACCATAAAATGTAAGAAATATAACAAATTCATAAGTAAGGGAAGAACTTACTCACAAGAAGGAACGCGGTTTAGTTTTAACTTCTTCTCTGTACGATCTCCCATGCCACGCCGCACAACCTTCCTCTTCTCAACCACAGAAGCACGAATCGAGGTGGGGATAAGGGGTTCCAAAAGAGCCTTGAAGATCTCCGGGTCCTCCTCAAAGGCCAAAATGTGTATGCCAAGAGATTGGCAGGCACGAATAGAAGCACTTGCCGTAGAAATCGAATGTCAAAACATATATATATGTGATTATGAAATACAAGATTAGATAATGAAAAAATTGTAGCAAAAAAAGATAATAAGAAATAAGAAGTAACCTGTGGAGGCATTCCACTCAAATATAATGTCTCCAACTTTGGAAAGAGCCTCAATAAAAGACTTCATGAATTCCGGATTCTTCTCCCGAGGCCCCCGCCATGGAACACTTCCATGCATGAGTTGTGAGTCAGAACTTACAAAGTTGTAGAAGTAGTCATGGTGTTCAAAATTCTCGGCAATGGAGAATTTGGATTGGACATTGCCGCTCCGAACGAATAATTGAACCCAGAAACGGGTGCACTGCCACAAGAAAATGTTCACTAGTATAGAAAATATAAATAAGAAAATGGAAAAAGAATTAAAGAAAAAAATGAATGGATGATAACTAAAAGAAGAGATGAAGATGACAATTACCGTAGTGGATGGATTTCGTGGAGAAGCCAACGGAAGATCATTCATGCCCCACCAATCACACTCCAAGTGGAAGTTGTAAGTCTCCGCACACTCCTCCACATCGATAAGAACATTGCAGTCATTTGCATGGAAAAGGAGAAGTGCTGCATCGTCATGCAGATAAATCTCTGCAAACTCGAAGATGGTATCAACATACTTCTCCGGTCGAACATTCCAAGGTGGAATGATTGTACTAGGTACAGAAATCCCGGGCACTGGCAAGTTCTCTGGGATGTCTGCAATGAGGAGATCAATCCCAATGTGCTTGCATTTGTCATTAGATACACGACGGGACCTCCCTGCTCCAACCTGAAGAAAAAAATTTGAATTAGAAAATAAATTGTAACATCAATGACACAATTTTTAAAAAAAATAAAAAAAAATTAATATCAATGAAACAACAGAATAGAAGAAGGGGAAATTGTAGATCAAGGTTTAATGAAAGTACCCGAGAGATGAAGTCATGTAACTGGGTCCAAAGCGGAGGAGGGCCATTTGGGTCTCCCAAAGAATCCATGATGGAATGCACCGAGGCATTCTGAATGAATGACTCAGAAGAGGTAGCAGGTAGTGGTGTAGAAGACCTAGACAATGTAGGCAGGCATTGCATGCACTACTAAAAAACGGGGGTATAAATGACTGGGGAGGAATGACTAGAAGTCCGGTTTCACTAGGAAATGACTGGTCCTCTGTAATAGCACCACTTCTGCTTTGTCCACATTGTCACAGTCACGCACCAGTCGCAATTGTCACTGGGAGATGAAAAGGTGATGAACTATAGCTGTCGAAGCGTGCTTTTCGTCAAGAAAAGCGTTGGTTGTTTGGCGGGAATCCAATGTGGATGATTACATCATTGTGTAGTAGTAGCCTGTCATTTCTTAGTGACAGTGCGTTACTGAATGGCGACTACAATATGACTTCATCATTTTCGGGAGTAGGTTTAGGATTATTCTCGCCACTTTATGTGCTTCAAATGCATGCTGATGTGGATGGGGAGAACTAGCCCCCATGTCCTGCGCCTACAATCGTCGACAAATTTGCGCCTCAGTCACTTGCAATTACAACTCAGTCGGGGATCATAGTGGGCACTACTACTAGGTCATTCCATCGTCACTCCATGCTCACCAACAAAATGAGTGTTGAGTGTCCGACGCCATGTTCATATTGGTTCCTTCTGCCCGCTTGGGCACCGCTTGAAAATATTATCCCTGCTTTCACAGAAGCGACTTCAAGCGTAACCATGGGCCATACTGCCACTAAGGAAAATAGTCTATGTAAGGAGATGCTACTAAACGGTAGATGAGGCGAGAAGACATTGATTTCAGGACAAGGCTAACCATAAATTAAGTAAGCTTCAATTTGAACTCTGGAACCGTTCACATGCGCTTCTGTTTTCATTGCACATGACTATAGCGGTGCTACATCGTCACTACCAGACGACTTTGAACTAACTATTCCTAGTCATGCTCAAGTCATGGTATCCTAGTAGTCCTCTTGTGCTAGTAAGTTCTCTTCTGTTGACAATTCAATGGCTCCCACTAGATTTGTTGTCTCCGTTGGAAGAGGCCATCTTCTGGGAGCAGTCAATCTTGTGCTCTCCGTGGTAGTGCTGATGAAGGCTTCTGTTGTGTCAACTACTTCTCTTCTCGCTCTGGCCTCTTTGCATAATACAACTTTCCAGCTGAGTTTCTCTTGAACATCAGAGAAAAATACCTATGTGGCTTGGATTGGGAAAATTAAGGGATCCACCATGCGGGGTAGTTTGTGCCGAAAATTCACCTGAAGGAACCCATAGTCATCCCTAACATATGTGGGATTCCCTCGATTGTCATAGGTTTTCACCCACTCACACCGTAGTAGAATAATGTGTGTAACACTATATTCGTTAAATTGAGACTTTCTCTAGTCTCAAATTAATATATGGATCAAACAACATGAAGATGCCCGAAACTATATTGTCAACAATCTCAAATATATTATATGTTCTAATTTTCCAAAATGTATGATGTCCCGACATGAGCACATTGGGTAGAGCACTTGATACCAACTTCATCAACAAAAACATACTCAAATCAAATTGGGTAGAGCACTCCAAACCAAATTCACCCAACAAATCACATAGAACCATGGCTATTATTAGCATGTTTAATAATATATAGACATTGCGACGTACATAGCATAGGGTTTAGGGTGCATATTTAATCGACCCGACAATCTAGTCCCAAACTTAATCATAAAAAGAAATTCACATTTGTTATGAAATATAGTATATGGATATTCATCCAACCCCAAATAATATAGCATTCGTAAGTTCTACCCAAATTCTACCCCTACTTTTAGAAGTACACATATGACTAATATATATTGCTAGAATTACATATGAAACTATAATCAATGCTAAAACAATCCTACCAACTTCTCATTCAACGGGGGTTGTTTCTTGTGCGATCCGAGCAAGGTTGCTTTTGCAAAAGTTATGTACTTTTGAGGGATGGACACTGATCCACTATGATTTTTCCGTGGTTTCCATGCTATGAATATGGAATCTGTATCTACCCAAGATGGACCATGCTCTGAATCCACCTTCCACCGAAAATTATGGTTTGTATCCCAGCCTGTATAATGCCGAATCACATCTTCATTCCGTGCCGTCGGTCGGTAGTACTCCACCTGAATTTGTCGAAAATGCGGGCTTGAAGTTGCGAAATTTGGTTTGGACAAAGCTCTTGCCACCCATACAGGCTTCGCATATGTCTCATCACCAGGACGTAGAATGAGCATATAACCTTCATGACAATCCACCGCAATGCGGAAAGAAGGTGGGGGACGTTGACTAGCAGGCCCAACGTAATGGTCGTCCACATCAAACTCCTCACGAACCTCTCCATTTTCCAAAAGTCTAACCTCGGAAGCTTGTACATCGACACGAGTTTGAGGCCAAAATCCGTGCCTCAAAGTAAGGGGGCTATCTTGGTGAAGGTTTGCCAAAGCGGCACGAACACGTGTCCAATACTGTATCCAACTCCCATAACGATGCCAACATGATCCACCAACGTCCGCTATCTTCAAACTCTCCCAATATTGTATGAAGCCTGATATACCTTTCAAAATATCCTCCAAATTCTTCATGGGTATTGGCTTGCAAGGCCTAGGCTCTCCATCCGGTAACATCGTCTTTCCATCCGCATCCACGCGCCACACAAGGAGACCCTCCGGCGGGCTCCAATCTTGTGTCGTGTACAACAACTTGTATTGCATGGCGGGTACACCATCGTTACGCATGTAGAAGCGGAATTGTTGTGCCTTCGTATGCCCGATCAATCGGTGAGCTCCACTTCGAATATAAGGTTCTATAAATGCCTTGAAGTCTGGCACCTCCTCAATCATATGGGGGATGACGGGAACGTTCTCCAAATCCATGTATGACTTCATCAATAACGGGATTGTTGGAAAATCCTCCTCCCTCAACTTCATGCTCCACCGCCCAAAAGATGCATCAATATCATCGTGCGTGTGGCCTACCAATAGGAAGGACACAAAAACCTCCTTGAAAATGCCTTTCGCAACCAACAACGACCAATATGCAAATACATATCTACTTTTATTGTCCTTGGCACAATTGTCCAATTGGACACGCAAAGTGGGGGGCAACTTCTTCGCAATCACGGGTTCACTGGGTGGCTCTGGCAACGAATACAAGCATACATCTTTTCCATCCAACACCGCTTCATATAAAGGTGTTGAACCCGACGTATTGTCAAATAACAATCCTGAAGAATAGGCCGGCGGTTTCTCCAAATCACGTAAAAGCCTTGCGAATGACCCTATCGTGTGGTTTGAATCCGTTGGATACAAATCAAGAGCATAATGAGCAAACTTGACATCACCATGTCCATGTGCAATCATTCCTGCAATGCCAACCCAGTGTGATTAGTATCTATGCATAAATAAACCAATTTGCGTGAATCCATGTTCTGAAGCACATCACGTAATAAAACGCCACAACATTTAGGGTATGCGATGACATTGTTTCCAAATTCACCTGTAACCGATACAGGCAGCTTAAAAAATCCATCCGTGGCCTTGATTCGATTTGCAAAACATGGGGAGGCTGTTTTGGCATGGTCCATTTTGTCATGGATGACCGTAAGAACCTCCAAGGGCCTGGAGATGGACAAAGCTCTATTTGTGTAGTAATCATTACGGTGTGCCTCTTGCATGTTTACATGCTTGAAATAGTTCAATTGATGTGCCGCATAAGACTCGGTACCCATCGTGTGTGCATCCCGAAGGCGCTTCAACTTCTCGCAAGTAGAGCACCGTGCAAATTTGTCCCCTCGTCTTTTTGTAATGTATTCGCTAAAGTTTGCTTTCTTGATTGCACTCAATTTTGACAATGAAATTGGCTCCAAACCGACCTTCTCGCCAACAGCATTCACATCCAACAATATGTCTTTCCATTTTGTGCCTGTGGGAAGAACTTTCTCCACAACCTTTTCCCCGGTTGTGAGTGTGCGTGTTTTGTGTGGCATTGCATCGGCAAGCGGGACGATGATGGTCGCCAGAGTGGCCGTTGCTTGCCTTGTTGCTTCCCTGGGTTTCTTTGAGCCCACGTTCCCATGGTGACGAGACCGTCGGCCTTCCTTGGCATAAGCAGCTTGTCTATAAAAGTCCGCTTTTGACACACCGTGAATGGTGTACCATGCCTTACAACACACGTCTATGCTTTCAATGGTGATGACCTTGCGACCCGTCCCATTCACATGTATCGCCCTATGGACATCAAGTTTTTTGGTGGATCTTAGACGGAAATCTCCAAGCCACATTTCTTCGCGGATGGCCTTCAATTTATCCCTTGGAAACAATTGGCAACAACGATGCACACAACAATCCTTTGTGGCAACTTCTCTAATGGACTCCTCGCCGAGCAACCTTTGGCGTTTACAATCAGTTGCAGAGGGAGTAGGACGTGCCAATGTCTCGTACTTTCGTAAGCCTTTGCGGGGCCGAATGTTTACTTGGAGCTCCATTTGGTTTTGCATGTATTGTCGCTCATGGTCACGCAAGCTAACTCCATCAATCGTGACATTCCTCAATGGCCACCTGCGGAGGGAGAACCTATGAGTGGGATCCACCTCGGAATGAATGAGTGACTCCAATATGACAACCCCAACGTCCTCTGTGCCAAGTGGGTTCTCATCAATGCAATCTTGTGGATGGGTGTTACGACAAATACCATCCGCCACAGCAACTCCACTATCATTAACGAGCACCACCTCCAAATTCACCCACGAAGCCCTTGAAAGTCCCGTACATTCAACAATGGTTTCGTGCGCTACGGAAGGCGAAGGTAAATCCAAATGATCTTCGTCTGCACTGTCATCCATAGTAGCCTCCCCGACGATGTCTAGCTCATCCTCAGATGCAGATGGCCAAGTGGCCATGTCTTCAGATGACCAATCCCCTCTTTCACTAAACCCATCCATTGTGCCTACACACATGAACATTGAACCTTGTCAAAAAAAGCACAAAAATTGTAGGTTCCAATCAAAGAATTCAATACCATCTTATATAATCAAAATGACTGCTATGCCATTGGGTTTGTAAAGGTTTGGGTTGTCCAGCGGACACACTGTCATCCAGAGCCCATCCACACTGTGGGGATGGGTTTGGGTCGAGCGACCCAAACCTTGTGGCAGGATGGGATCATGGTCATCCATAGCCCATCCACAATGTGGGGATGGGCTTGGGTCGAGCGACCCAAACCTTTTGGCGGGATGGGGTCGTGGTCACCCAGAGCCCATTCACAATGTGGGGATGGGTTTGGGTCGAGCGACCCAAACCTTGTGGCGGGATGGGTTCATTGTCACCCAGAGCCCATTCACAATGTTGGGATGGGTTTGGGTCGAGCGACCCAAACCTTGTGGCGGGATGGGTTCATTGTCACCCAGAGCCCATTCACAATGTTGGGATGGGTTTGGTTCTATCAGGGTCAAACTAAAAACCACCCACACTAGGGCAGGGGTTTGGGTCGACCGACCCAAACTTTATAAGGGTCATACTAAAAACCGCCAACACTAGTGTAGGGGTTTGGGTCGACCGACCCAAACCTCCTCAAGGTCATACTAAATCCGCCCACAATGGGGTATGGGTTTGGGTCGACCGACCCAAACTCACCGCAAAATCCGGCGTATAGTGCGGCGGAAATTGCGAAGTGGGTTTGGTTTGAGCTCATTGCGAAGTGGGTTTGGTTTGAGCTCATTGCGAAGTTCACAGTGGGGTTGCATGCTGTGGATAGGTGCTCATGAACGGCAAACCTTGAAGTACAGCTCCGGCTGAGAGTTCTCCCTACGATTTCAGGAGTGGGAGAAGAGCAAAAAGAACCGACTTTTGGGGGGTGCGCCCCTTTATACTATCCACCTCCGCTTCCCCAACTTCCTCATTGGATGCCTTTCCCGCCTAGTTCTCCTGCAGAGATTATTTTCAAACTTCCTGACAGAATTCCCCGCTTTTTGTTGATTATAAAAATTGCGAATTTAACCTGGCTCTTGGATACGCCAAACGTCATCTGACTTAGTGTGTGTTGAGAATGTCTATTGAAAGTAATGTGGATATTTAATCCGTTTTTTATTGTTTGATGTGGATATGACAATTTACTTATATTGACATATTATATGTGTCGTGAATAAATGTCCATTGACAATATTTGAAATGTTGAGTATCGTTGTGATTATATTATGTGAATATGACATGCACCATTGGGAGGAAGGGTGGCCGCCACATGAATTTTTATAAATATAATAAGGGAAGGGGCATCTGATAAGTGATTTACAAAAACCATCCCCTACGCGTTCATTTTCATGTATCCAGAATATTACCCTACATAAACTCAAACAATATAGTATATTTCAAACAATATATTGACAAACGATATACCAACATTATGAAACTTCATATAGTAAAACTCAATAAATACAATACTTAATGTAGTTATTAAAACTCTCACATGTGGAATTGTATATTGAAAACAATGAAGAGATGTGATGTCAAATTTGAACTATTTGGCCGACTTTCAATTTGCGCTAATACAAATGAGAAAAGCTTTAAAAGGACATATGTCATTTGTAAGGTGTGCACACAATGTTGCTTCATTCCAAGCATGCAAATGTGGCAATGTTTAATCTATGTTAGGACAAGTTATGAATGGGATCCTAACCAAGAGTGGCATTTTTTTGTTCACTCTTTCAAATAATGTTTCAATCTAATATCCTCAATTACACTTCAACTCTAACAATGTTTGCAAGCAAAACTTGCAAAGTTGGAAATGTACGTCCTCATAACATCCACAACATGAAAGGTTCCTTGAATTAGTATAGATTCTTGAATTGTCTCAAATAATATAATATGAACATGCTCAAGATCGTATCTGCCCCTGGACTCTTCTTGCTATTAAGATAAGGTTACAATTGAATTTTGGATAACCTAATGTTGAGCACTATGTCACATGTTCATGTTAGTGACTTCATTTCTACACCACCATACAACCACCTTCCATGTTTGGCAATGAAAATGATGTGATGTCTATATACATTTGTGTCTAAAACTATGATCAGCAACGCCCCATCATTTGACCTACGTGCTGCTCATTTATGGCTTAAACCCTAAACCCTAAACCCTGAATTTTGTACATGTTCATTGATGCCTACATATACAAACAACAACTACTATATTATGTGCCATTATGTAATATATGTCGTTTCAAACATGTGGAGGAAACATGAAACATCAAAGTTTTTGCTTGCTTGGCTGCATATTATGATGTTCACCTTGGGTTAAGGTGGATACATTTGTATTCATCTTGCTTCTCCTGTAGACTTTAGGGGTCAACTCCCAAGTAAATATATAAATGTTTCATGATATAAATCAATCAACCGATTCGGTGCTTTTGGCAAACAAAAATTGGTAATAAATGACAATACATTAACTTGTAGTGAATTAGTGTAATGGTACTTGTTAGGGGATGCACGGTAAGCTAGAGCCATGCCCTCTAGCAACATACATCATATAAATCTCAATACATATTATTCATATTCATTTATTGCACCATGTAAAGGGATACCATATCCATTTTAAAAGACCGTGTAATTGCAACATAATTTTTAAATACCCCTCTTAGACTATCATGTATCATTGTTGTCTGATTCCATATGTCTAGATGGCGGAAGCTATACACATAATGGATTCATTTTACAATGTTTTGTCACTGGAGACAATTGGAGTTGCATATCATGTGCTTCAGTTGCCCTAAATCCTTAGTAACTTGTCTGTTAAAATCATTTTACTTTAGTTTAATCTTGTGATATATTATGAACCATGGTTTATTGTGCACTACATGATTCATCAAAGTGAATATGTAAGGGTTGACTATAAGCTCAAGCATGTTAGCAATTCCATATAAGGACCATGCAAAACAAAACCATTAAAATTGGAGTTGGGGATGGTACTCAACAAATATTACATACTAGTTGAAAGTCAAATGAATTATTTTATTTCTCTAAAGTGGTCAAACAACTTAACCCTTAAACGTCGGAGAGGCCCTATCAGGGCCTCGTTGACCCTAAACTATTTGACCATAAGATAACGTCAAAACATGTCGGAATTGCAAATTTTTTTTCCCCAAAATGTGTATCTCAAACTTCCATATTCAAATATAATATATGCCGATCGCAGTAAAAGAATTACATGGAGGTCTGAACTTCGGTAAACATAGGCTGATGGGAGAGGACCTCTCACCCCCCCTTGGACGTTTAAGGGTTAAGACCCAACGAGTTTAATTTGTTCGCAAAATTAGGCTATGGTTTAGGGTGAATTGATAATTTTAAGCAATACCTTAGGCTATGTAGCTGATTGAGAAAATTAATTGGTGCTAAGGAATAGCGGGTTAGGGTTTGGGAATTAGGGCTGGCCCGTAATCCCATTTGCGTGTGTGCTCTAAACACGTGGGTGCCCTAATCCCGTATTGTAGGGCCTTTTCCCGAGGGGTACAAATCTCGAAACGTCACCCTCTTTCGCCCCTTTTCTCGTTCTCCGCGCCAAGCTTTGCTTCGCTAAGCGCCGCCTCCACGAACCGCCGCCTCCACGAACCGCCGCCTTCGTGAAGCGCCGCTCCCGCGCTTTCTCTTGCGTTCTCTCTTCCTTTCTCGCATCTTCTGATTCTTCTCCTCACTCTCCTTTCTCTTGCTTTCTCCGATTCTCCTTTCTCTTGCTCTCTAGGTTTATGAGTGTAGTGTGAGTTGTTTCTGATTTGAAAAAGCTTGCTCTCTTTTTCCAACTTGAGATTGAGAGAGTTTAGGGTTGCATTGTGTGACAACATTGAGTGGTATAGAGTGTTTGCTCATTTCGTTTTGGTCTATGTTGTTGAGTATCCCTCACACTCCACTATGGTGAGTGTTTGCGATAGAGGTTTCTGTTAGTAACATTCAGAGTGTTAGAAATCATTGAGAAACGGCATTGAGTGGGTTTTGCGAGGTTCATACTTTTCTGATATTCAGGTGTAGTGTTCGTTTAGAGTATTTGTGACATTGAGCTTGCAATACCCACCTGCAAGAACAGATTGTTCTACAGCTTGTACGCAAAGGTAATTTTTCAATGACTCAATGTGTTTCAGTTGCATTAGGGTCTTGAAGCATACACAATGCATAAGCATTGTGTATGTTGCGTGCACACAAAAAGGAAGCTCTCCTGAAACAAAATAGTTTCGAGAGGCGACCGAAACAGTAAGTCTTATCCAAAACCACGGAAGCATTTTTTGCCTAAATTTGCTTCACTTTCTTAAAAAAACAATCTTTTTGTTCTCTCACTTGTTTGGGTCGATCTACCCAAACATAACACCTTGTTTGGGTCGGTCGACCCAAACCATACACATTCCTTAATAACAGATACTACATTTCAAGACTTGCTCTTCAAAGCTGTAGTCAACAATTGACTGATATTGAAATCCACAAATAATCCAGTGGGGTTTGGGTCGATCGACCTAAACCATATACACAAAAACACCCCAAGGTTTGGGTCGATCGACCCAAACCATCCAAACAAAAAACCCAAGGTTTGGGTCGACCGACCCAAACCAAAGAAACAAAAATGCCGCAAAGTTTTGGGTCGATCGACCCAAACATGGCGTTAAAAAACCCCTCCCCAATAATCCATCCATACTGGTGCCCAAAATAAAACATAATTTGGATATTCCTTATAATACAAGGATATGGATAATGTACACTCATAAGAACAAGGAATAACGATACGGCCAATCATCCGAAATTTTCCCCTTTGATCATTATATCCACCTTCATTAAACTCTAATGACCCGGTCATATCTTAAGCAGAAGAGAAAATTAATTACCAAATTTTCAGAATTCAGCTGGCTTGTGTTTGGGTCGATCGACCCAAACCTGTCCATAGCTGACATTGACATATTTAGCCTCTTGAAAATTCGATAACATGCCTATCTCTACATGAAAGAGTTTGGGTCGTCCGACCGAAACTAACAGTTCCCATCCTTTCCTTGCAGATGGCCCCCAAAAAAAGACCTGGAGAGAGGTGGTTCATGCAAGCACCAGATGTGTTATGCGAGGAGTACGAAACACCTCCAGACGACTCCTATGTGCCCAAGGACGGGATTGTGCTTGCATGGTCACTTCAGGTGGTCAAGGCGTCGCAATACAAAATCCTGTTCGTGGTAAAAGTTGGGACATTTGAGCAGAATACTTGGGCGACTCTGACGGGGTGGGAGGTGGCGTCAGTCCAGGCTCTTGGGGAGCACGTGGACGTCATCCTAGAGAACTCAGCGGTGCAGAACGTCCACATATTCATGCACCAGTTCTCCGAGCCGTTTGACACCATCTACGCCAAAGAGTCATGTGCCGAACCAGAGGTGGTGAAACCAGAGGCGATATTCATTGATGGGAATTGTACGAACACGAAGGTTGCAAGCAGGTTCACTAAACTAAAGCAGGCAATCACCGTGATCAACAAGGCCCAACAAAAACCACAGCAAGTGGTGAGACGGAAGGCCACCACTGAGGAAGGTGCAGGGTCGTCCAGACCTCAAACACTGAGGAAGCCACGAGCGGTCCCGGGTGACTCAAGAAGGAGCACTCCCTCGGAAACACCGGCTGACAGCCAGACGCCAACGCCGTCGACCAGCCGGCAGACTACACCGTCGAGGAGGCAGTCATCGGTGATGACTGACGAGGTAGTTCCCCAAGAGCTGCGGATGCCCAAACCTGGGCAAGAGGTGGATACAGGGGAGATTCAAAGAATCGTCGACAACTTCACGACGAAATGCTCCCACTGCTTCTTCATGGGCAGGGATTTCAAGTTCGACGTGAACATTGCCCAGTGCCACCTTGCGCCTCCAGAGAAATGTGTCCGAGCCAAGGAGGACGCCTACGTCGACTGGATGGTCGCCCAGATCGTCGGCGGGCAGTTCAAGGACGACAGGCAGACGATTGTGGTCATGCCTCAAGGGCTGAAGAGAATGCCGACGTCTGATATGTGGCCGGCAATTTCAAAAGGAGATTTTTGGCTGATTGACGGCCAGCACAGTGTGGAGGCGTCGAAAAAAATCCAGCTGATGACTGAGTGGGACGACCCCAACAAGCAGAAGGAGAAGCTGAAGGTGTGGAAAGCACTGGTGGTATGGTCTGACAACGAGACCATACTCAGCGACATCTCCCGGTTCTTCAACATGGGGAACAAGAAGAGGGCGTACCAGGCATCGTGGATCAGGAACATCATGGCCTCGAGGGAGGTGTGGGAGTTCTATGGCAGGCCTCCCAAGGAAAGGGAGAATGCAAAAGATAAGAACCCCAAATGGGAGGTGAGTATGGTTTGGGTCGATCGACCCAAACTCTGCCATTGTGTTATGTCTTCGCCATATTTATAGTTTGGGTCGATCGACCTAAACCCTTGTAATGTTTTATCGTCTTTGTCAATTTTGTAGTTTGGGTCGATCGACCCAAACTGTTGTTGCAGTTGTTGTTTCATGACATGTTGTCTAACATGTGTTGTCTGCTTCGTGTGCAGGACTTCAAATATCAAATGATCAATAAATTCTCCTCCATAGACAACGCCAGCCACAAGCAGAAAAAATACAACGAGTTGCGAGGAGAAATTTATTTGATCACAGCATCCGAAGCCGTTTGGAAGAAGTGGAAGAGGGTGTTCGAAAAGCATGAGACGGGGGATCTCATCGATCCCGACACAGGAATGCTTTTCAACGCAACCGCGCGCTTCAAGCAAATGAAGCCTCTGGTGAGAGAGTTCTTCCGTTCTCTCCAAGGGCTTTCGGAGACGGAGATGGGAAAGGCGGCTTCCCATATCCTGCACGTGCAGCCGTCGGCAAAGAGGTGCTGGGTGCACCCGAAGATCGTCTTCACCAAGCCAAAGAGCTTCGTTCCTTCATGCTACACCATGAAGGAATGGACGGAGAACAGGAAAAAGAAGACAATAATTGTGCAGGAGCTGCACAAGTTGGTGCCCGAGCGGAATATTTTCGTGGACGGCGAGGTCCACGAGGCGCACTGGAGAGCATTCAAAGAAGAATACAAGTTCACCAGTGCGTCGATGGCGGCTTTGATGAGGGAAGCTGGAGAAGACTTCCTCAAATCCAAGTTGGTGAAGGGCGGGAAGAAGCGGGAGCTCCCTGAGCACACGGCGCGGGCCTTCTCCAACTTCGTGAAGGAGAAAATGATCGTTAGTTTTGAGGGGGACGCACATTTCAATCCCGTCACCCTCGAGCCGTTGAAAATCCAGGGCTGGCCTGGAGTTGAGCCTAGGAAGGCTATCCGGACAAGAGCGAGGGACCACTTTCCCTTTGCCATGATAGACTTCAGGAACATTCCGGGGAGCTCATTCGAGGGCACCATGAGCACCCTGTTCCACGAGCCTTTCATGGCAAAGTTCGTGGATTATGCCAGCCCCAAGCTCAGGGAGGTCAACATATGGCTGTGGATAGTGGAGGACAGGAGGGCGGAGCAGGTATACGAGATTGTGCGGAAACTGCAGCCGGAGTATGCGGTTTCGAAATCTCACTACATTGCAGCATCAGCGGAGGGGGCGTACAGTACGATGAAGGACAAAAAAACCAGGGTCGTCAACGTGCTGTGTTTGTACTTCGTGTACAAGGCGGAGTTTATCAAGGTGCCGAACCACCCTATAACCCGGATGGAAAAGATATTCCAGGTTCCAGAAGGGTTGGGTGCCAGCAAAACCTTGTACGACGAGGCCAAGTACGCCAATTATCCTTCGGATGAGCTGCGGATGGAGTTCTACCTGAGGATCATGAGGACACTGACGAGAAGAGGGGACTGCATCTTCAACGTCTTCGGGGGGTCCAAGCCAGTCTATGCAGCCATGGTAAGTGTCATCATGTAGCTCCTGTGCAGTTTGGGTCGACCGACCCAAACTGAGAGTTGATTTGGCTATAGTTTGGGTCGATCGACCCAAACTAAGAGTTGTTTCAGTTTGGGTCGGTCGACCCAAACTAAGAGCTGGTTTAGTTTGGGTCGGTCGACCCAAAGTAGACATTGTATTAGCCATTTGTATCCCTTCGTTTTCGTCGCCTTCTCTTCTTTTGCTATCTTAGTATTGGCGCACCTGAAAAACTGATGATGTGGGAATGTGCAGATGTTGGGGTTGAACGTCTACTCCTACGTAGAAGACACGGATGTTCCATTTTACAAGACCCAGAAATCGCTGGCGAAGAAGATGGACATCCTCGACTGGATACCAGGGGGCTACGGGGAGGAGATTGTTCAAGGCGGTGAAAGCCCGATCGATAGGGCGAGGCGCGTGAACCCTGAGGAGGTCACCATGAGGGCTCCGGTTGTAGAACCCGAACCTCTGGTGCTATTACATCCGGGCGAATCGTCTCGGGGGCCGGGCGAGGAGGTGGAAGAGGAGGAGGAGGAGGAAGAAGAAGAAGCAGAGAAGGCAGAGGGGGAGGTGGAAGAAGGGGCAACCGGATTCACGCAAGAATCCCAGGCGCCCCAACGGAAGAAGGCCATGCGGGTGGCCACTCCGCAAAGCAGAATGGTGCCCGTGCTCACGGTGGATGATGCGCGGGACATGTACTCCCGGGACGGAACCTCCACGTTCAGGGAGAAGAGGAGGATGAAGGGGAAGAAGCTTTATGGCAACTACGCAGTGGACGAGACAATCGCCATAAGCAGCGAGGACGAGGACGACATGGAGCTCGCCAAACGGCTCAGGTCGGATCCTCCCTCCCCGAGAGCGTTCGCTGGCATGGTCATGGTGAAACCCGAAGTCCTGACTGTGGAGGAAGCCAACGAGAAGATGCGGCGGGACGAGGAGTAGCGCCTCCGCCTTCAGAAGGCTGCAGCTGAAGAACCTTCAATGCGGAACGAGGTCGCAGAGTTGAGGGCCCTCCTATTGGATCACGAGCGGCAAAGGGCGTTGGCCCAGCCTCCCTCTAGCGCAGACCTGATCTCTCAGGTCATACAGGGGATGTGGGCGCAAGGCTTGGTGGTCGCTCCCCCAGGAGCATTTCCACACCTGCCCCCCGGGTTCCCACCTCAGAACATCCCACAGCAGCCTGTGCCGCAGTCGTCGTTCAGTTTTCAGCACATGATGGGGTCCCACGTCCGACCTTACGCCCCAGTGCAGCAAATCGACGACCCCAGCCTCTGGAGCGTGGGCGGATCCTCCAGGCCTTTGACGCCCCCACCATTGCGGCCTCCCGTCGACATGCCCCCCCCTCACCAGCAGGACGACCCCCACATGTTTGGGTCGTCCGACCCAAACCCGCCAGAGCCTGTGGTGCGCCAGGACGAACCCCACGATGCAGGAGGGTTTGGGTCGGTCGACCCAAACCTCGACAATGCGCAGTCCCCTGCTGCCCAGCATGGTTGCGAAGACGCAACCATGGTAGACGTTGAAGGCCCGCAAGGGCCTGGTGATACATCTAACCCTACCCCAATCGATGAACACATGCATGATTCGCATGCGGAGGTTGGGTTAGGACAAGGGCCTCATGCTGAGCCTTTGCAGGAGCAGGTCGCTGACGTCGTCGGAGAAGGCGGGGCCGTGAGAGGCGGGGCAGCGGAGATGGCGGAAGCGTCCACAGCATCCAGACATGACCAGGACGAGGTAATGTACTGAGACCTCTAGTTTGGGTCGTTCGACCCAAACTTCCTGGCCATTGTCTTGTTGCTGTGGTCGTGTCCCCCTAGCTAGGAGGAACTGCCCCACCCCCCACCGCACCCCCCTACCTCCCCCCCGCTCTCGTTCCTTTCATCCCCCTACATGGCCCCCCTCCGCGTGCGACGATTCTCGATCTCTGGCGGACGCAATCAAATTTTGTAGATTTATATTTAGGATAGTGTGAACGACTCGTTCAACGCGGCTCCCCTCATTCAAATTGTACATAGAGATTTTTATAACAAATAAAATCATTCTTTTTGGTGCCCATACGCTTGCTCTTGTGTTCCGAATGTATGTTGTGAGTTTTCCCCATTGTATGGTGTCGTTGCCACAGCTACTTCAATTGTTTCTTGTCTTTTACACAAACAATTTCCGGTATGCTTGAAAATGGACATAGCATGACATAGCCTTCGCCGCCTTCTCTCGCTCGTCTCCACAGGGATCGGAGCGTAGCGTTGCGGCTCCCCGTCGATCCTCTCCCCGAAGCGTGGACGACAGCGCGGCGGCCTCCCCGATTTTACCCGCGCCGGCCTTGCAGCCTAAGACCCGGTTCCTGGTGCTAGACCTCAACGGGGTCCTTGTCCAATGCGTGCATTGCCCAAGGGCCCCCACGGTGTCTTTCTCCAAGCCCGAGGACACGAACTACGATGGCCCCCCCACGTACATCAAAAGCAAGCTCGTGTACCTCCGGCCGTGGCTTCGGCGCTTCCTACAGGTCGCCCTAAAGAAATGGTGGGTGATCGTGTGGAGCTCCATGAAGTCCGAAAACACCCAGGCGGTCGTGGAATTCATCTTCAAGGGCCTCGAACCCCCGTGCTTGGTCCTAGGACAGGAGTCGTGTAGGACTTTGACCACCCCCGAAGGCAGGGTTGTCAGGAAGCCCAACAACCCCGTCGTGAGCCAATACCTGAAGGTCTTGAAGCCAATCGTGTGGGACGTCCGTCCCTCAATGGTCGGCTGTCCCTACGACGTCCGCCCCACCCGCGACAACACCCTCATGGTGGACGACAGCGCGTCCAAAAACATTTTGAACCCGACCTCCAACTTCATAGTGTGCCCTACGTGGACGGTCGGGAAGGTCCAAGACCGCTTTTTGTTAGACCTCCTTAAATACTTGCAGGCGCTCGCGGGGAGCGGACTCCCCGTGCCCAACTTCGTATCTCGTAATCCAATAGGCGAGAGATACTTGGATCCGAGGGACTATTTGTACAGGGATTTGTACGCTCACGCGAAATATAATAAACTCATTTGAGATAGTACTTGGTGTGACATTTGTGTGTGTGTATATATGCCTTAAATGTATATGGATTTTCACATGCTCCCTTCCCCCCCCCCCTTTCCCTTGGGTTTTGTTTGGTTCTTTTGTTTGGCATCAGCGCTTGGAGCCCTCTATTGACATCGTCAGTGAGTCAAACTTGGGAAGCTTCTTCTACGAGACCGTTTACGATGCCGCGTCCACCATCGACTACTCCAAGGAGCCTCTAGATGCCGGGGTCGTCGATAGCCCCCCGCCCAAGCAAATCTTCCGACAATCGCCGTCTCCGTCCCCGCTCAAGGGCATAGATCGCTACTGCGTCCGGGCGTCACCCTCGCGGGAAGGCGGGAGTGTTACACCTCAACGGCGGCTATGTATGGACGCTCGGCCTACAAAGAGTGGACCCCTCCCTATCCCTTTGCGGGACGCCTTGCCCCTCCTCGCCAACTCGGACGCGAGTGCCCGTCGTGCCAAGGTAAGCCCCCCTCCCCATAAATGCACCATGCGTTACAATCATTCTATCCTTAAAAGACCGTGCGACATGTTTGGGCCTTTCTCCTCAAACTAACACATGTTTGCCGGTTCTTAATTGGTTGCAGGTTGCGTCCGGCCTCAAACCTCCACGGTCCAATGCGTCCATTGAGCTGGAGCGCGAGTACGCCATGCGCCGATATGCCGGACAGTCTACGTCGTCGTATTCGAATTCCTCGTCTTATAATTCGGGCGGTCGACGGAATCCAAAATGTGTTATGGTGGGCCCGCATCCAAAACTCGGCTACAGTCGCGGGCCAGAGATTCTCAGAAATGTTGAGGCGATGCGAGCTAAACAAGCGGCGGCAAAAGAAAAAGATGCGGTCTCCAAGCCTAGATAGGCCATCGTAGGCGTAGACATTGCATGTAGGCGGGATGATTTTAGGCCGCACTATCCAATTGATTTGTGCCATTAGTATGCTATTCAATTTCTCATGCCATACATTGTATATTCTACTTGCAATAATATAAGTTGCAATAATATAAGTGTTATGGGATTACCCCTTCAATATGGTCTAAGGTTTGGATTGCCCTACCTAAACCATCACAAATATGAGTTCTCATATCTTGTATGCAATATTATATTGGTTAACATATTTCCCCTTCAATATGGTCTATGGTTTGGAAACCCCTACCTAAACCATATCCATACAAGCTCTCATGTTTTGTGTGCAATAATATGAATGTTTTAAGATTTCCCCTTCAATTTGGTCTAAGGTTTGGATTGCCCACCGTAAACCATCACAAATATGAGTTATTAATGGGGTTCTTGGTATGAACACCTCTTCAAAGTGTTCGCATCTTACAACTTTCTCCAATATGTGTTCCATTTATCCTTGTTCTTATTTCTGTGAATGTCTCAAAATGCCCAAAAAGTCTCAATTTAACGAATATAGTGTTGTGTGTGAAGTGCACCGTAATCAAGCTCCAAAATGTCCTTTAGCACTCCCACATACTGGACTGACGATTCATGTCCATAATTCTCCAAGGGCACGTTGAAAACTGATGCTACTCCGCTATTGTAACTGAGCAACTGCGTTGTTGTCTCATCTTCGACTCGAAAGTGGTTTCCAAATGCTGTGATTTGTGCATACCTAGTGGCTCGTTGGGATGGCTTCTGGCTTAGGAGGAACCGGTCCATGTCGTCCGCCTTCGTCATATCTAAGTCTAAATCCCGTACAGTGCTCTCGATCCACTCTGCAAGTGGTGGGGTGCTTGCACTCTGTCGTTCGTTCGTCCTCCACTGACTGCAGTGAAACACAAAATACATTATAGGAGTTTCCCCTTTAAAACATCACAACAATTCTATAAGACCCTCAACCCGCGGGAGGATGTGAGCCACGGTTAGTTTGTATTTCAGAGTCCTATGACTTCAGGTGACAAATTGAGAGGCTTTGTCCGTGCTCCGCGACTCCCGAGGTGCAAAGGCGGCGGTGCGCTAGGGTTTACATTCGCATACTACTATGCATACTCATTTGTTGCAAGTTGAGGGCCTCCCCAGTGTCGTCACAGTCTTAAAGGAGTCACCTTCTATGACTGCCAACTAGATTGTCACTTCTATGAAGTCATGTTTTAGTCACAATGGACTGTAGTGCAAGTCATGGCATGTAGGGGAAATGACATCAGGCCGCGTGGGGCCATGTGAATGGGGGCCACGTGGACAGAGGGCTTGCGTCGGGGGGCGACTCGATTGTCACTATACCCCATGCGAAACCCTAGGCAGTGTTTTGTTTTCTCTTCTCAATCAGTTGGCGCCTCGTTCCACTTTGCAAGTGCCTTCTTCCGAGGTTTGTGAGCAATTCCTGTAGTGCACAAGGGCTTAGGGTTTCTGAAGTGCGCGTTTTTTAATCCCAGGGAGGCCAAGTTTCGTAAGCTGAAGTGCCAGAAGGAGTCGTCGAGTGGGCGGAGAGAGGGCGAGCTCCGGCGGAACAGTTCGCGGGGTGGCCTGCAAGGAGAGCAGCGACGGATGGGGCGCTTGAGAAATCGGAAGGGGGGTGATCATACAGCATGCAACATGCGGAGTGTGCGGGATTCTTCCTCTGAGGCCACGAACTCCGACGAGGAGGCAATCGCAGAAGGTATGATGCATCTTGCAATTGCTTGTACACATGTTCAGCGGGTATCCACGAAGGAGACACATGCCGCAGGTAATCCTTGCATCTTCTCCACTTGTTTGTTGCTTCAGGTGCTACAGGAAGTGGGAGCCCCCGTTGATGTAGGGGAGGCAGCCGCAGGAGCTCCACCGATGCCTGCTACGAGTGCTGCAATCGACAGGGATCTGACGCCGAGGAAGACCAAGAAAGCGTTGAAGTCACCGGGGAAGGTAAAAGTCCCGCCCGATGTTATGTTCAGCAACACACGTCGAATGAGGTAAATCCTTCTGCACTCGGTATGTTGTCCCCTCACCTCTATAGCTGATGTTGTGCATATGAAGGTGGAGCCACGGACGAAGACTACATCAGCGGCCGATAGGAAACGCGATGGACCATCCACCAAGAATGTGCGTATCTAAACCGTAGTCCCATGTCATCAGTCTGAACCGCATTGTATGAAGTCATTTAGTAGTCGTTATGTAGTGTATTGGAAGTCATGAAGTAGTTCCACACTTTTGTAAGTTCTCCTTTAGTGACTTCTGAGGGTCTCTTTTGTAAGCAAAGTGGCAGGCAGTGACGAAGAGAAGTTGGCTAGAACTTGTGTACAAGTCATTACATAGTCACGTGAGAGTAGGCGAGGAGGAATGGGCTTAGAGGCAGATGGCAAAAAGCCCTAAAGCGCCACTGACAAGTGTGTAATTCATGGTTTTTTGCAGTACAAGCTCGGCGACGAAGTGGTCCTCATGAACCCGCGCGCTACAAGGCAAAAAGTGGCAGTGGGAAAGATTAGCAACCTTCCCGGGGTAAAGAAGTTCCACTTCACGGACATTCCGCCAACTTGGTTCAAATTGGACATCAAGGAAATTTTACAGTCTGGTGTGGCGCTGATGATGCCACTTGATGATGATTTGCAGACTCACATTGAACATGTGAAGGGGACGTGCAATATATGGGACCAAAAGTACTTGAAACTTGTTTGAGCGTGCATTCTTGATGTGTTTCCAAGATAGGAATTGCAGACTCCCGATAGTTTGAAGACCGACCGAATGACTTTGTGACGGTTGTTGTAAATGTTGCAGATGAAGAGCACTATAGATTTCTGAATTGTAAGCATCTGCTTTTTTGGGTAAATTTGAAGCGTGCTCATAGCCGTTATGTGCATTTGGGCTCACACGTTGTATTCAGTTCTTGATTTGTGCTGACTCTATTCCATGAGGGCGTGCTTGTATTGCAGGAATAAGTCCATGCAGTAGATGATTGAATGATAGAATTGTAGGGCTTCTGTTTGGCATGTAAAGGCAATTGGATCTTATCGTTGTTGCTCACTACCTTCTTGGATGACGGAGACGCCTTAGTTATGATTTGGACTCAATGTCCGTCCCTGTCTCTTAAATGACTTCTTTGCAACTGCCATAAAACTGCCTAGGGAGCGCTGCATGACTTCTTGTACATGTCTTTGCATGTGGCGACTACGTGGGAAGTCCAAGTCTACAACAGTAACATTGTTTGACGACTGCAATCGCAGAATTGAACACAACAAACAGAAGCCCTAAACCGCCCATGCCACTTACACTCAACTCAAAAATGATTGGACTTCTGACTTAGAATGGATGGTCGTGACTCTGTGGAACCGCAAAAATGACTAACGGACAACTAGCCATGCATCACTTCCAGACAGTTGCAAAACTTCCATACCAACATCACTATAAAGTGACTGGCGCTTCACTACACACGTGGCAGTCCTCAACGGCTGTGGCAAGCAAAACCATGACTTGAAAATAACTATATCGTGACTATTGATGTGGATGTCCACGTCAGCTCTTTAAAGAATGTCGCATTACTTGTAAATGACTTGTCCATGACTGCTGACGTGGACTGAATAGGGGCAGCTGCCCGGCTCTTCCCTAAAAGGATCCCTCCACATCATCAGCCACGTCGACTGTCTCTTTCATCCTTCATCCAAAGCAAGGAGGGGTGTGACATTAAAATTGCAGTCATTAAAACAATGACTTGTCCGTTATGACTCTGGGGCCTGAAGTCATTTCTTAGTCATTTATGTCCTAAATGACAGATATTGAGTCATTCCGGACAGTCATTTATACCCCCGTTTTTTTGTAGTGATGTGACTGTGCATTACGTTTCGACTAGCCTCCATGTAACTCGATCCTGCAGCCTGTGAGTCCATTACAGGGTGAGAGTAACCAGAAACATCAACAGGTGCAGAGATATCTGAAGCAGAAGATAAAGGAACACTGTTGGTAGCAGCCACTTTGGCAAGTGCATCTGCCACAGCCCTCTCCATAGCTGCAGCTTGCTCCTCTACATCCCTAACTACCTTATCCTTGTCCGCCTTTTCCTTCTCAACCTTCCTCAAACGCTTCTTCTTTGAGGAGGTACCATCTTCTGTTGCAACATGGATCGACTGTGAGAGGTCCAAGAATACATCCTCATCCTCACTATCTGGAACTGGAGGTGGAGGTGCAGTGCAAATAATGCTATTGCGGAGTTCCACCTCTTCATCCGGAGTGAAATTCACATGGCACTCCAAATACCAACCACCACCATGGAGATGAGCAGTAAAAAACTTCTTCAACTGCACGGGCATGAAGATGCAAAGATCTGAGGATGGTTGAATCCATGCTCCAAATAATGGAGGGCAGTTGCTATGTCCAAGTGCATTCTTAGGCATGAGCTCTCTCTTTACATACCTACAACAAAAAAAATAGACGAAAATGAAAGTGAAGCAATTGCACGTGTGATACAAAACATAAGAAATGTGTAGAGTATTAAGAATGAATAGAATTCCAAAAAAATGATGAAACAAAACACAAACCTGTAAAGTAGCCACTTTATAGCGAGGTCTGCTGATGGGACATTGTCAAGCCTGGTACTTTTTAAAAAATGAGGCTTGATATTTGGATGAAGAAAGGATAAGAATGCTTTCTCCCACAGCATGATACGCCACCTCTCAACATAATCTGAAGGCTTCAATATTCCAAGAGAGGCCTCCCAATTCACCAAAAGGTCGCCCCCCCACAAAGATCCTCAAAATGCACAATAAATATTTCCTCGAGCTATGTAGGGACAAAGGAAGAGAAAATTAGATTTAGAGTGGCATTGGTAAAAATAAAAAGCGAAATAAAATGACAACTATGTATGTAAATGAAAAGTGGAGGAAGTACCTGAGCCCAGAATGTAGCTCGGTTGAGCCAAGTATCCAAGATACTTTCTTTGACATCAGCAACTGGGAAGCGAAAAGAGGCCCGAAGAATGGAGCCGGAGTTCCACCAATGGAGCCAGCGCGCCTTGAAACGTGGTTCAACTGCTGCAGTTGCTACTTTTTGCAACTTCTCAATTGTCATTTCAGTTTTCTTAAAGAGGCTGAAATGAGAATTGATCTGTTTATGGAAGAAAACTAAAGTTAATAAGATCCGGATAAAGAAAACCATGAATGCAATGTAATTGAAAGAAAAAATGATAGAGAGAATAATGAATTTACCTCATCAAAGAAAGCCTCGCCATTCTTGGGATTTGTAACGGCGAGATACTTTAAAAAATCCTTGGTTTTTATGGCTTTCACCATAGTGTTTGTAGCCAATGCCATAGCATCCCAAACTCCCTCGGGTGATATGTTCTCAGGTGGTGTGGTCCTGTGATATTCAGTGGCCGCATCATCGGCAGCACGAGATATATCTTGTTGAAAAATGAAAAGCAAAGGAAATTTAGAAAACAATGACAATAGAAAGAGATGAGAAATGTATTATGGATGCAGTTCAAGTTTAATGAAGCAAAGGGCATGTTGACAATCCTTAAAAATTGTACCACCTTGATTTTGAAAAGTCATTACAAAATCAACTGAATAGAAATTCATGTTTTTATACTTAAATGTATCAAGAGACCTTGGGGGGCCACAAAGAAGGTGAATAAGATGTCATAAGTGACACCATCTATGACAAAATTTGTCCAAATATGTGGATGGACCCAACATTTCCTAATTCTTCCAAATCATACGAGTACTTCAAACAACATGCATAAGATTGCAAGCTACAATCATTGTCCAATCTGAAATTTTGTTTTAAAGGCTGCAATCTTATTTTTAAAGGATATAATCTCATACATTAAGTAGTAACGTGGTTCTTACTAAGTAGCCCTTGTGAGTGGCGGGGTTGGCTCATTAAATCAAAACCATACCCTTATGAGACAAAATAGTAAGGATCATGAATTGAATAGAATGGCTTATTCGGTAAAAAAGAAAGATAAATACGTCAATTGTAAGAGGAAACCAGGTAGGACGCGACTTCTTCACTTTGAGACATGTATTGAACTCCTCCTCGGTAAGCAGGCCCTCAAAATCGTCAAGTTGAAGTCCACCATAGTACCGAATTCGTTGCAACTTAGCAGTTAAACCTCGGGGAGATCACTCCATTGTAGAGTTGAACACCACGTGCGAACAAAGTTTGCTACCCCTATATTACATGTCATAAATAATTCTAAATTTTACGATATTTTTTCTACATATACACAACCATTGATGGTATCTTTTGTATATTTTTTTGAAATTTTTAGTCATATTCATTAATTGTAGCAAATTTTTTAGTTCAATTCTGCGTCATTCTAGTTAGAAACGGTATGTTTTATTAAAAAAACAAATCATCAAATTTAGTCACCATTTTTTACTATGTAACATGTACCATTTATATCTACTCATGAAAAAAAATTGATAAAATTGTGACCCATTTTGGTGATGATTTTTACATTTTTTACATTTTTTACATCTAAAATGATCGCACGTGGTTGTTCAACTCTACAATGGAGTGATCTCCCCGAGAGTTAAACTAGTCTTCACGTGGTCGTATTGGGTAGACCTGAAAAATAGAATTTTCAGAATGAACTAAACAAGACATGGAATAGAGTAGAAGTGAAAAAAAATATAAGTGAAAAAAATATGCTTACCAATTGACATCGTGCATGCAATTGAGCAACAATGTAATGCGTCCTTTGGGGTCGAGAACAATGCAAAACACGGAATAATGCCATAGAAGATCATCGACATGTTGAGCATTAATATGGTGCCACCAAGCTGTGAACCTGTGATTCCCATCCCATACAAAAAACATCTTCCCTTGAAATGCAACATAGTCGGGGTTTGACTGAAGTTGATTTTCAAAGTGTTCATTGACATCACGCCAATGAGGATCCCAAGAAGCTATGCGCTCTTCAGTGACATTCATAGATGATAGATGGTTATAAAAAATGGATATGTACTTGGCACGATCACCATCGATGTAACCCCCTTCAAAGCGTTTTTCCAAGATAGTGACATCAATTTCTTGAATTGGTCGGACTTTTGGAAAATGAATCATTTTATAGAGGGGAACATAGAATCGACCCAATAGAATGCGCATACTATCGAAAACCTTCACAAAATCAGACTTTTGGTAAAGTCTCCTTGCTTGCTCTCCTTCCTTGGAGTCTCGCAGCCCAATTGGACATTTGAAAAAGTAGAATTCTGAGAATCAGAGAGAGACAAATCCTGACATGCAATTCGTGACAATGTAAATTATGAGAAGAAAGGCTTGGACAAGTCACATGCTTCATTGAAATCCATGTACGATAAAGGACTGATACCCAAAAAATAATTTATGCCCAAAGATTATGCCACATTCCTAGGAGTTAAGAATAATAAGAATTCACTTGAATGACATTAAGAACTTCAAGTTGGTCTTCAGATTGAAGGCCTTCATGCTCAAGTTGTGAATGCGTGACAACCTACACAAAATATAAACACATCTGTAGTTTTAGAAAAAAAAACCAACATGCAATGTAGGGTTTTAAGAAAACCTGAAGTAACTCAGCATTGGAGCTGGACAGATCAGAGGGCATTGTCAACTAATTAATCTCCCTCACCCAAGGGTGAACACCCGTGGGGACTCCCAACCAGATGCGGGAGTCCCCCACGAGCGTTCACCCGTGGGAGACTCATCCACGGGTGAACACCCGTGGGGACATCCAACCGGATGCGGGAGTCCCCCACGGGTAAATACCCTGGGGACTCCCAACCGGATGCGAGAGTCCCCCACGAACGTTCACCCGTGGGGACTCCCAACCGGATGCGTAGGATTGATAGGCACATGTGTAGAGGGTTGGGGTCGTAGTCTTACTGCGGAGGAGCCAACCATTCTATATTTGAGCAGAACTATAGAGCAAAAGAGCATTCGGCGCCGAATGCTTGCTGGACAGGGCGTGGAGGCGGACAGATGTGGGCTGGTCAGAGCGGAGGCGGAGCAAAGGAGCATTCGGCGACGAATGCTTGCTGGACAGGGCGCAAAGGCGGACAAACAGAGCGGAGGCGGAGCAAAAAAAAAATGACAAATGAAAAGAGCATTCGGCGCCGAATGCTCACTGAAAAGGGCGTAGGTTTAGGGTTTAGAGCAAAGAAAAAGTCAAAGGGGTTTGGTTTTCGGTTTTTAATCCGCGGAATCCGCGGTTCCGCGGCTTCGCGAGCGAAGCTGCGAGAAGAAGAAGGTATTTTCAAGCTACTTCCCTCGGTCACCCATCCTTGAGGTATTCTTCTCTACCATTCCTTAACTTCCAAGTACTTAGCACCCTCCTACCATGGCTTCTAAGCCTTGAAGATGTTGAAGACTTGAAAATGTAGGACTTTGTAAGATGAATGCAAAAATGACTCGTACTATTCGGTGTACTATTAATGTAAACAAGTTGAAATTTGAAATGAAGGTGCACATAACTACTCCAAACATAACTCAAAACAAGATGGCAACGGACCCGCTCCAATAAGGGTTCGGCGCCGAAGCCTCATTTAGGGGGCCCATTTGAGCCCTTTCGTGCAATTGGGGGGTACAATCTAACGTCAAGGTGGGGAGACGAAAGTTCGAAAGATGATGGTATCGGGCCCGCCTCAAAGAAGGTTCGGCGCCGAAGCCTCATTGTGGGGCTTAATTGAACCTTCTCCCACATCTAGTGGGTGCAACCTAACGTCAAGGGGGAGACACGAAAGTTCAAAACAAAATGACATCGGGCCTACTCCAAAGAGGGTTCGGCGCCGAAGCCTCATTGTTGGGGCTCAATTGAGCCTTCTCCCATACCTAGTGGGTGCAACCTAACGTCAAGGGAGAGAGGGGAGACACGAAAGTTCAAAACAAAATGGCATCGGGCTCGCCCCAACGAGGGTTCGGCGCCGAAGCCTCATTTGGGGGCCCATTTGAACCCTTTCGTGCAAGTGGGGGGTACAACCTAACGTCAAGGTGGAGAGATGAAAGTTCGAAAGAGGATGGCATATTTTGTGTACATGTATTTTACCCGACGGTTAAAAAATGTGTTTTTATTGGTGCGACCTGCATCCTCCAAGGGCCACCCAGGTTGTGGAAGCCTAGGCCATGTGCCTAATCCTTGAGGCTTAAACTATTGTTTTAAAACCATGCCACACCATTTGCCAACTAGGCTCAGGACTAGATAGTGTCAATGGTGTGAAGGCTGTGTTCTTAGAATGAACTTTTAGGCTAAGCTAAAGTCAGGTGGGAAGGGGGCATAATCCATAAAGTCACCCATCTTTTTTAATGCTTGTTAAACTACCTTGTTAAAAGAGTGGGGCTGGGATATGAAGAACTGGCTATATAACTTGTCATACTTGGATCAATGGACCAACCTAGCCTTGCATAGGTCGATTTGAGGTTTAGGATGGTGAATCCCATGTGCATACCATGTTTTACATTTTAATTTTCTCAAAGTTTTGAGATTGAATATAACATTATTTAGTTGAGTGACCATGTTGGGTGGGGCCGGGAATAAGTGATGTAAGGTGCTACAATAATACCTTAGAGATGCTTGTCTAAGCAAATTCGACTTGATAAACTCGGGTGAAGCATTGTCACTGAATATTATTAGAATGGAATGGCTGATAGTAGCCGAATAATGTTATGAAAGAGGAGGTCCAGGGAATCTCACCCAACCTTCAAAGTAGGCTCTGACACAAGATGAACCAACGAGTTTTTAATAGAGAAATATTGCAAAGATGGTCCATCTTCAAGAAAACTTTCCAGATATCTCTAAACTAAGCATTTGGATTCTAGAAGAGTGAAGTCTAAATTATTCATGATTTTTTTAAATCATCCACGTGGCATCTTTTTAAAGAACATATTGGATATGTGGGTGGAGGTTCGATTTGGGCAACATTGTAACCCACTTTCTTTGGCTAAAAACAGTACTGAGCTGCATATAAGACTTACTAGATCAATTCTGGAAAAGACTTTTGAGAATTGGTAGATGAATCTATATCTATATCTATAAAAGAAGTGCACAACATCTCATCTCATTCCACTTTGATGGGAATTCGTTTGAATCTCGCAATGTTGGAGCCGCTAAGGAAAACCTCAAAATTGATGCACAGGAGGTGTTTTTGTACCACTCTCAAGACATGCCTTGCAAAAAAATAGAAGGACCGTTGACGAAATCCAATATCAAAATACACCTCTCAAAGAAGAGGCGGTCTTGAGGGCGATATGGTCTTCTGAAGGGACTCTCTTTTGAGTAGTCAGAGAGGATCGTCATACTTCACAAATTTGGTCAAATGAAGAATGGACACACATAAGGTAGAGGGTGCTAAAACCAACACCTATAAACGCCTCCCAATTGCCAACACTCTACAACCTTGAACCGTACTTGGCGGTGTAGGAGTGTCTGGGCCCACAAAGTGATGGTTTTAGGTGCCATTAGTGGTGCCACCTCATAGCGGCTTCCACTACCTCCATGTAGGGTAGGTAATGGGCTCCACTCTATCTCGGGTTGGTTCAAGGTGGGATTAGGGTGGCTTGTCAATGCCTATTCTAGCCATTCTATTCACAACGCCAAGGAGGTAGGCCCACAAAGCACAAAAGGGTCATTTCCCGGGATGCAAGGGGGTTGGTTCCCGGGATGCAAGGGGGTCGGTTCCTTGGATGCAAGGTGATGGTTTTGCAAGCGAACTGGGCGGGATCATGGAGGTAGCCGTGTGGCTTTGCATACCATTACTACTTGGGCTTTGATGTAGTTTGGGTCTAGTACCCAACTATGTTGTGTTGGTTCTAGGCAATGAAGGTGGGGGTCCTCATCATATGCAAGGTTGCCATACACGGGGCCTATGGATTGGTTTAAGCAAGCTAGTAGTTTTGACTTTGAATATTCATCAAATATTCAATTGAGACTAAATATTTTTTCTTTCTTGATACCTATGTTTAGCCCAAAGGCTAATATGAATGTATATTTTTTATATCAACCACATAGCCATATGTATGTGCAATAGCTTAAAGTGTTGGTTTAAGCACCCTCTACCTTAGATGATGTATCATAACTACACTAAATGTTGTATTTGGTGTCATCAATTCTAATTGTCTTGCTCAATACTAATTGTAAACTGCCCGTGCAGTGTCACCAACACTAAATGTATACCTAACATTATTTGTCATTCCTTGTAAATTTTTTTGGGCATTATGGATTTATAGTGTTGCAATCATTGTCACTTACTAAGTGAATTTTCATCCTAATTTCAAATCATTCTTGACACTATTGCATTACATAACTGCAGGGTTGTCTATCCCGACGTCATGATGGTGTCGTGCCGTCATGACGTGTCGTGTCGTGACGGACCCCTCCGTCACGACACAATAGGGTCCACGTAGGGTCAACCTAGGGGGAAGCTAGTAGGGTGGGTAAAATACTTACCTTCTTGCCAAGGTGGCGTCCTATGTGGCAGAAAAGGCCGACGTGGATGTGGATATGCCTAGCGCCAGGTAAACCATTTTACCATTATGTTTATCATTCTGTTAAAATCAAAGTAGTAAAATCTGAGTAAGGAGGATGTGGGGCGGACGGGGGATGAGGGTGGGGCGGACGGGGAATGTGGGGAAACAATTACTAGCCCTCGTCCGCCCACCCCGTCCGCCCCTTTGTTCCCACCATCCGCCCCCGTTCCCCCCCGTCCGCCCCCGTTCCCCCCCCCGTCCGCCCCCGTTCCCACCCCGTCCGCCCCCCGTTCCCAACAATCGGGAACATGTTCCCCGTCGTCCGCCCCCGTTCCCCCCCCAGTCCGCCCCCGTTCCCCCCCGTCCGCTCCCCGTTCCCCCCCGTCCGCCCCCGTTCCCCCCGTCCGCCCCCCGTTCCCAACCATCGGGAACGTGTTCCCCATCGTCCGCCCCAATTTGACCCCTTCACCTTTGAAGGGCCCTAGCAGCCTCATTTTTCATCCGTTTGTTGCGTTTGAGGACATTTTCGGCATCTACATTTCATGAGGATGTCGAAAATGTCCTCAAAATCAACATTTGGATCAAAAATGAGGCTGCTAGAGCCTCCCAAACCTCCCGTCCGCCCCCCCGTCCGCCCCCCGTCCGCCCCCGTCCGCCTCCAAGTTTGGGAGGCTCTAGCAGCCTCATTTTTCATCTGTTTATTGCGTTTGAGGACATTTTCAGCATCTACATTTCATGAGGATGTCGAAAATGTCCTCAAAATCAACGTTTGGATTCAAAATGAGGCTGCTAGAGCCTCCCAAACTTGGAGGCGGACGGGGGCGGACGGGGGGGCGGACGGGGGGTTTGGGAGGCTCTAGCAGCCTCATTTTTGATCCAAATGTTGATTTTGAGGACATTTTCGACATCCTCATGAAATGTAGATGCCGAAAATGTCCTCAAACGCAACAAACGGATCAAAAATGAGGCTGCTAGGGCCCTTCAAAGGTGAAGGGGTCAAATTGGGGTGGACGACGGGGAACACGTTCCCAATGGTTGGGAACGGGGGCGGACGGGGGGGAACGGGGAGCGGACGGAGGGGAACGGGGGGGAACGGGGGCGGACGGGGGGGAACGGGGGGGAACGGGGGGGGGGGGAACGGGAGCGGACGGGGGGGAACGGGGAGTGGACGGGTGGGGGAACGGGGGCGGACGGGGGGGAATGGGAGCGGACGGGGGTGGACGGGGGGGGGAACGGGGGCGGACGGGGGGGAACGGGAGCGGACGGGGGGGGAACGGGGGCGGACGGGGGGGAACGGGGGCGGATGCTGGGAACAAAGGGGCGGACGGGGGGGCAGACAAGGGCTAGTAATTTTTTCCCCATTTTACCTCTACTTTGCTGACATGTCATCACACGTGGACATCTTACATCCTACGTGTCCGAAATGGGGTAATGTAATTACACACAAAATTCGGTAAAATTCAAGTCCGTCAGGATAAAGACAGCATCCGGCATAATGTCGTGACGGATACGTGTCGTGACGGCACGACATTATGCCGAGATTGGCCTCCGTCACGACACAATAGACAACCCTGCATAACTGTTAGGATACATAATATACCAAACTTTGTTTCAATAATCGGCATTTGGATGAATTGAGAGTAAGTTGTGATGACAACATTCGTAAAGTTATTCATAGAAAGTGTCTCTAAAAAGTTATTGCAGTGACATAAAATACCATATGACACTAAATGCAATATTTAGTGTAGCTTGGTCTTAATAACACGTCCTCTTGATGACACAAGAAGTACATATATGAAAATCAACATTCAACTTTCATTTAAAAAAGAAGAAATGCACCCCTTTACAAACCAACAATGACCCTTTCACAATGGTGTTTTCTCACACCTATGTCGATTGATGAGAAGGACATTCTTCATGTGAGTATACTTCTTGTTCATCCAATGAATGCATCTTCAAATAATACTCATGTCGGATGCTACTTATTTAAGATATTTGACATTATAGTTAGTTTCAAAAACTCCAAATCAATCTCCGAGAACACATTTGGAAGGGACGGATTAGAGGCACGCTCTTATGCAACCATTTATCTTCCTTTTCTTATTAAATAATATGCAAGATTAAGGTTTATTTATTTATTTGATCACTTGAGCATGTACCTACATGCATTGAAGGCCCAAATCCCAACCAACACTTATTTTTTATGGCGAAAAAGGCCAGATTGTAAATTCTCAAAATATAAAAAAATATTCCATTTCCATGGATGAAATCATCAGAAAAAAATTTGCCACCAATTCGGCTTTCTTGAAAATTTGGAAAAAAAAGGGTTCGTCCCAACTTTGGACAACTAACTTTTGTTGCTTACGATCAATTGCTCTGACCAGTGTTCAAGTTTGAAGTGTGCACATGCATTTCAATGTGAAGGGCTTCAAAATAATCACACTTCACTCAAACTTTCAAACTTTCTTGCAACACTTCACCAAAAAAACTAACTTGATATCGGCCACTTTGTATTGCATATGAAAATAATATGAGCATAAAAGCAAAGAAAAGGAAGCAACCATGAAGTACACGCTCTTCGATCAAACTATTGATCCAAGGACGCCAACATCGAGTTCGAGCGCAAAGAAATACAACATGCAAACACTCAGTGATCACGAAAATAAATCCACAGACTTTGCGATTATGAAACACAATCTCTTAACTAGATTCTTGTTCCAAGAACATCGGCACTAAAATTTCTTCTGCCTTTTCTTAGAGCGCACAAATGAAGGGACAAAATTTACACAGCACATGTTGCAACCACTCAATGACCTCAGAAACAATACTGCAGAACTTCCACAGATTTCACATCCAAAATTCACATGTTCTTCGGATAGATTCAACATTCAAGGACTTCAATGTTCTTTACTTAGTTCCACCTTTCATTACGTCGCGAAACAAAGAACATGGCAACAGCAAAACAATCACTCAAAATGTAGCATTTTCAGACTTCACAACCACGATGTACAAGCCCTTGACTAAAGATGGATGAATCCAACCAGCAGTTGGCGTGAATGAGGGACGCCTCACCCTTGATCATAGTCGCCGCTCTTGACCAACATTCTTAATCCAAACGCTAAAATGAGACGAGTAAGCTAGACTATGAGCAACATAAATTTGCTAACAAGAAGAACAAGTTCTTCGGAAAAATTCTACATTCAAGAATGTCGACATCGAGTACTAATCCATCTTTCACAACAGTGCGGAGTCGAAAATGTAGTGCCAACTCCCAGAGTGCCAAGCCAAAGTTGCAATCAGTGCCAAGTCGAAGTTGCAGAGTCGAAATTGCAAGAGTATTGGAATTTGAAAGTGTATGCTAGAGTGCCAAGATTGGAGTCCAGCTATGTTCCTATTTGCAAATTGCAGCCACTGTATTTTATGACATGTAGTTTTTGGAGAGGCCTTCACTGTGACTGGTGAAAACTTTGCAAAACATATTTTTGTGAAGTGCCCAAAAAAAAGAGGCCTTCTATGACGGCCAAAATGGCATTTGACAAGTGTTGAAGACTTCAATATTGAACAGACGCTCCGACTCACATGTATCAATGATAAAAAAAAGTTTTTTTTATGATACACGTGCCACCTGAAGACTGTGATCATGCTTTAGTCCCGGTCTCACTCACGGGGAATCGGATCTCATGTTAAACCCCCGGGTACGTAACTCCCGTATTATATGGCCCTGATTATAATCACTTATAATGCATTTTAGTCCAATGTCAAGTGATATAATTTGTTTTCATGTAGGAAACTCTTGTAGCCCTTCTAACAAGGAATCCAAAAATGTAATTATATATAGGAAATGAATATTCCTTGAAGCATAAAATTGCATTAAAAACCTAATTATATGAGTTTTTTTAATACATGTACCATAGGTCAAACTACCCAACTTTTTGGACTTTTTAATAAAAATTTAAGATTTGTTTATTATAAATAAAACATTGCCTATGACTTTTAATTTTAATTGGAGGCAACTACTCGTGAGGATCTTTTAAAATTATGCATAGGCATAGGTTTAAAATAGGTGTTTCAATTCTTTATATATGTTGTGGAGTTTTTAATAAATAAATTAATATGCAACCCAACTTTTCCTACATCTCATTTTATTTAATTTGGTCTTCACCCAACTTTTTGGTCTTTTTAATTTTGTATAATTTGATATAATTTTTACAAAAGCCGTCCTCTAAGCCGTTTTTAATACGATGCCCCCTGCGTATAATATGGGAGTTGTGTACCCGGGGTTAAACCGAGACTTAATATGATTGCTCACTCTTTTAAATAAGGTGGAAATTTGTGGAGTGAGATACTACCCTACCACCGGGCAATCAGGGGTCAAGCCCCTCTTTACAGAGATCCTTATAATCGGGTGAGCCGGCACTGTTGTGAGGGGTTTCTGGAAACTAATTAAGTTAGCTTCTCTAGCACTAGAGTACGAGTGCAAGTGAAACCACGATTTTGGGGCCTTTTTTCTTATTTTTTTCTCTCTCATAAGTAGAAGTGAGAATTTGAGCCAAGAGGGACTTGTTGCACATACGCATAGTTAGGGTCACTTCACACACAAAGCCAAAGGCCATGACCATGTAACTGTGAGGTTCCTTGATTCTCAGCCAAAGGCTGTACACCTTAGCCTCTGTTTTGTTGCTCCCTCTCTTATGTCCCAAAACCCTAGGGAACAAATGCGCTTAGTTTAAATATCCCTCCTTGTTGTCATATTTCCCTCCCATATATCATGGGTTTTGACATTAAAGTAATCCACCAAAAAATTCCAACCACATGCTCACATGCATAACGTTGTCATCATTGTAATTATTGTCATTATTGCAATGTTGGCTTTGTGCTATTCCATGATGTCATAAGCTACACGAATTCTCTATTATCATGCATCCGTATTAACACTACATATCTCCTTAATATCACGTGCGCTTTGGTTGCCACATACGTGATATTAAGGAGGCTAGAGTGTACCACTGACATGGTATGCCGGAATTTGCCTCACGCCTACCTCATGGAGGTGGGCCTGATGCAAATTCCGGAAAAACATGAAACGTTATTTATAGTCTTCCATGTAGGAATCGATGTAAAATTTTCATCCATGATAATTTCTTTGGGCCCTTAGTCATTCACCTTCTAGTGTGAAGTGAACTTAGCTGGTCTCAGCCTTTTCGACCAATGAGAGGTTTTAAAATGACACAGTGACGGGCCTTTGGTCTCGTGTGTGAAGTGGCCCTTATATGGATCTGACAAAAAATGTTCCTTATACATAATCACTTCATCTCAACTAGGTTTCACTAGACAAATCTTGAGTTTTTTTAGGTTATTCTTGAATTCATACCATTCACCAAGCTTAGTCTGTTGCTTCTTTTCCAAAATTGAAATTTTCCCACTGTTTAATTTAGATAGGATCACTTTTGACACAATTGACCAAAATAATTTCAAATTTAAAGCTAAAATACATATTTTTGTGCATGGGGTTATTTAAATCGTGGTTTAGAGGTTAATGGAAGAGATAGACTTCAAATGAAGATAATATGTAATCATGATATTGTCATCGCTTGTTCAAATCGTATGGTTCTTTGCCTCATGTGAAGAATGTAAACAATAAACATATTGGTAAAAAGTATCCATGTCAAATTTTCACACACAATGGAATTTATGCTGCTTTTACAAGCCTCCAACGCAAAAACCATTGTTGCTTACCGCACCTCAAATCATAGACTTGCCATTGAAATTGGTTGGGTGGTCAACTATCTCAATTTCCAAGGATAAAAGATTATGCCAATTGTATTCTAAACGTGTAGTTCAAAATGAGGCACGCTTTGTGTTGGAGTGTCCCCTTTACAACTCCATTAGGTTTCCTTCCCTATCTCATATTGTAGTACTAGACCATTACTCTAGGAAATAGCCTTTTTGACACCATCTTGATGTACTTCTAGTCCCATGAGCATTTTGACTTCCTTGACTTTTGAATCAATTTCATCTCATTGGAACAAGAAAACATGGGAATGTTTTCTAAATTTGAATGAGCTATGACTTTATACAAATCGGACCACTCAATTGATCACACATCGATTGAGTGATCCACACAATTCAAGTTAGGAGTTGGAAGTACTTTATATTACTAGGATGGGCATCGGTTGAAGCTACACTAAATAGTTCTATTAGTGGTGGTACGTGTTGCTAAAACTTTTTAATGAGAATATCATTCATTACTCAAATAAAACAAACAACTAGTATGCATGTCAAAGAACATGTAATAACTTACTTGCTAAAAATGACACTCTAAATTTTTTTTAAAGAGTTATAGCAACATGTAACCTTCCCGGGGGTGCACCTTTCATAACACATATGAGTATACATGAGTGCACAAATAAGGTGTTAATTTGAGTTTTCCCATACTATGTATACAGTACCCACCAACAAGTTTACGTTCAAATTTTCGAACTCCAAGGCCAGTGAAAAAAAAATGCAACTTTGAAAAATCAAATCTCCCAATTTACAACTCCAAACTTCAAGAAACTGCCACATGTTTGTTTAAAAACAATTTAACTACATTCTAGGTGTCATTAGTATGCAAATTTGAGCCATGTGTCTAAGAAAAATCAGATTGCATTAATTGCACTCCAAGTTGTGTTTGTAGCTCCTACACCGTGAAGACAACATCCATACTTCTTGAGCCAACACACTTCAGATTTTTTTGAGTTTGAGCTTCATATATGGATCTCCAACAACCTTTCAACAAAAAAACATACTTTGTTCAAGCAATGTGGTAGCTTCTGGATACATTGTGTGAGTGTTTTTGGTGAGTAATTGCAAATCTAGTGGTTTTGTTTCTTGAGCTTGCAACTTTGCACAAATAGTAGAATTGGAAGTATTCATTGCTTCTTTACGATTTTGGTGGGCATAACATCAACTGGAAGAAAAGAATTCACTCAAATTTGTAAGTTTTGATGCTCCAGTTCCCAATTCAAATGGTCTCGAATAGCTTCATGTGATGATATGGTCTGGTGATACTATCCAAAAGGAAGAGCTACCGCAAAACAAAGAAGAATTAGTCAACACCATTCAAAGGGCATGGGAAGAGGTGTCTTTAGAGATGATTGAAGTTCTCCTTGCTAGCATGCCTCACTGTATGAAGGTTGCAATCAGAGCTAATGGTGGTAGCACTAGATGGTAGATAGTTTGTCAAAAAATGCTATATTTACATATAAACCTATAATTTTTTTGTAAATGCCTAATTTATTAGTAAAGTAGATTTCATTATCTCTCCAACACACTTTGCGGTTTGTGATTTGGATCATTTTTGAACAAATGGTGGCAATTTGAAATTGGACGTATGTGCCTTGTTTCTGCAGAATGACTACTGTGAACGTAAACTTGTTGGTGGGTACTGTACATGTGCTACACAAATTATTACTCATAGTTATGTACATGTATGGAGGACCTTTAGAAAATATATAACACTTGTACTTGTATGCTAGGGTCACTTATTGAGTCTCATTTATTTGGAAGTATGGAGGAGGATGAGGAGTGTGATTATGATCACACATCGATTGATGATTCCAATGCATAAGGTGGTGACAAGGAAAATCGTAGTGTTGGAGAAGACAATTCAAACATGTGCAAGGATGTTGTCATAGAGATGGAATTGATGCAGTTGCCAATTGAAAATGATTTACAAGAAGACGGGGAGTTACAAAGCGAGCTTCAACATGTCTTGGATGTTCTAGTTGATGAAACGTTGAAATACCCTTTCAATATATTGTAAAGTCCATTTTAACTTATGTACAGATAGGGTAGTTTAGAATTTTCAGAAGTAAACTTGTTAGTCAATTGAATGGCAATCCAACTTTATCTAAAGATTGATTAACTCAAATTAAGGCTAGCACATTGTATATGAAGCCTAAACTCCTTACTGCTGCAAATCATGATATTATGTTAAATCTTGGTTGTGAGAGTGTGTTTTTTGAACACACATGAAGCTCAAAATGTCAAAAACATGGTAGACCAAAAAAAAATGATCTCCAATTTAGGTTTGGTTTGTTGGGAGGGTTTATAGGTTGCGTAGAAAATTTGGTAATCGTTGGGTGGAGTATAGGGATCCATTTGACTTGATGGACCGTCCATCAAACATGGAGATTGGTTTATAAAAAAAGAACCAACAATAAGTGGACTTACGATCCTACGTATCATTTGATGGTAGATTTAGAAACAATAATTGCATTAACTTCTATGACATATATTATAGACTTAGATGCTTATGAGTCACATCTAGGGGGATGAAAAAGTCTTCAACAACTTCGTTAATGAATGCTAAAGTTCTACACTATACATATGATAGGGGTTTATTATTATTCTAAAGTATATTTGTATACTTATGTTAATGACTATATATGAATGTAATTATTTTCACGTATACATATTATCACTTGTATTTTTCTCATTATTATTTTTACATGTATTACTTTAATTTTAAAAATATAAATAAATATAAATAAATCAAAACAAATCAAAACTTGCATACAAGATATTTTTAGAGTATGTTGCAAACACACGTGGTTCTTGATTTTTAATGAAAGGTGCACCCCCGGGGGTAACTCCAAACGGTAACCCACACTCATATGACTCTTTAGTGTTGTACTTAACCTGCTCATAACATTATTTAGATCCATAACAATGTTCTGTGGGACTGACAATATTCTTTAGAATATTCCTCACATTCCGTCTGAATATGAGGAATATTCCGAAGAATATTGTTAGTCCCACATAACACTGTTATGGATCTGAATAATGTTATGCTTTTAACTTGGCGTGCTCTTTGAGTATAAAATCTTGAGAAGCCTAGATCCAGTAGGCCCAAGCAATGAATGGGGAGAGCCGGCCATTAGTTACAGATGAACCAGTGGAGTTTGAGAAATAACTGGTTGAAGTTCAAGACTTCTGAAAAATTACCCATCATTTTAGAGGAATGCATGGAATATACCTCACATTAATAAAGACAAAACCTTACTTACTTTACTTTTGAAGACAATCAGAGATGTTTACAAGTCAATAAATAACATCAACGGCAATTGTTCAAGCTACAATCGTTGATTTAGAGAATTTAAGGAACACCTTAGGAGATGAATTGTTCAACAAGTACGCAAAGTGCTCAAATCAGAGCTCTATCTGCCATTTTCTTGTATAGAATATATGCTAACATTGTTAACACAATCAAAAGGATAGGTTACTTGTAAACTCGTTCTCAATCTATAATCACAAAACTAGATCCACATCAACACTTTTAAAGACAAAATAAACTCAAATGATAGATGTTGTAGTTGCTTAATATGCTTAATAATTGAAACATCGCTAAATCTATCGAAAGGAAATCTATATATCTATCAATTCACTATAAAAAAAACTGCGTTTTTTGATGATGTTTTTGAAATTTTAGGCGACATCCAATAGAACATCCAGATGTTACAGTGGCGTCATTATTGACATTTGGATGTTCTATTGGATGTCGCCTAAAATCGTCTGCGTTGTCCAAAAACGTCATCAACAACGCAATTTTCATCATCAAAAACGCAATTTTCTTATAGTGATTTATCTATTCAATTTAGCTTCATTATGGAATTGAAGCACATTGAAGACTTCAATTTGGAACATTGTGTGTAGCAATGGCTCTGATCAGCTGTTAGGGCCTACCATGTGTTGTCGTAGTATAGTGGTAAGTATTCCCGCCTGTCACACGGGTGACCCAGGTTCGATCCCCGGCAACGGCGCCATGCACTTTTTTTGGTCATTTCATAAGCCAATGTTAACTTAAAGTTAACATTGACTGATCAATTTTTGTATGAACAGTGCTTGACGGGCAAATTATATTGAGGATTTCAAGTGACGTCTTCATTTTCAATTTGGGGTTGCGCTTTGAAGAGCTGTTTTGAGAGAGGTGTATTTTGAAGGGCCAAATTGCGTTTGAAGGGCATTGAAGACTTCAATCTTGAACACTGCCCCCCGCCTTCCACTACTTTCCTGCACAACCTGCCCGATTGATGATGAATGTTGTCGACCTCACTCCCTCGGGACACATCCGTTTTTGCAGTTCTGGTGGGGAGGGGAGGGGTTGCATCGCTGGAAGGAAGAAGCACAGGGGATTTAAGGAATCGTGATGTGTATATAATTTTTTGGATTGGTCGCTCGGAAGCTTTGACCCAGCTGGGATTTGCTCATGCGCAAGTGGTGACCGCGAGAGTGAACCCTTTTGGGTGCTTCTGCTTGGGGTTTCAAGACTGGTTGCCACTTTATGAAATCCGGTGTGGAGGGTTTTGGCGCGTATTGGGGATGATTCGTGGAGGATTGAAGAGCTGGTTGATTTGTTGCGCGCGAGCTGGTTGGTGTGTGAGGTTTTACAAGCACTGGGTCGGTGAGGGAGGGGAGGAGGGTTTTGGCGCGTATTGGGGATGATTCGTGGAGGATTGAAGAGCTGGTTGATTTGTTGCGCGCGAGCTGGTTGGTGTGTGAGGTTTTACAAGCACTGGGTCGGTGAGGGAGGGGAGGAGGGTTTTGGCGCGTATTGGGGATGATTCGTGGAGGATTGAAGAGCTGGTTGATTTGTTGCGAGCTGGTTGGTGTGTGAGGTTTGGCAAGCACTGGGTCGGTGAGGGAGGGGAGGAGGTTTGGGATTTCAGAAAAAAAATGGTCTCCTTGTTTCCCTCCGGTGGTGCGGTGGCAGCAGCAGCAGCAGCTGAGATGGAGGTTTTGAGGTAGAGTCCAGCGGCAGTGAGTTGGCACTTGGGATTTGGGATTCGGGATTTGGTAGAGGGACCATCTCTTTTGACAAATGTTACGCACAACTGAGCTTGTCTTACTAAACCTCACATCGACAGAATTATTGTTTCCTGATGCTACTTCATCAGCATCATCCTCACCATCCCCACCCGCATCACCATCATCGTCAGCATATTCTTAGAGTTAGTCGTAAGTTATTCGAATTATCCTTTAATCCGACTGGAATTTGGTCGGGAGTTGTTGTTTTGCATGCAAAAAATTTCATGTTGAGTAAGTTTGTGGTGCATGGCTTGGAGTTGGTGCGGAGGTTTGAACCAAAAACATTCAATATCAGCTCATTCAAGGCCAAACTAATTTTAACACCTTGAGGTTAATTCCCAACGTATTCATAAAACACTAGTTCCAAACATATGTGCAAGACTATGTGAAGATGCTAGGACCATAGAGAATATTGCACATGAGCGTGCCTCGCATTGATTCACAAAAATGTTGGGAATAATTTATAACGCTTCAATGGTTTCTTTAATGACAAATCGACACCATAATTCGTTTCAAAGATCTACACTACACTTAAATTGGGACCCAAATTAGAGGAAATAATCACAAATATCAGGGGACAAGTTTTCTTAGTCACAATGGATGAGAGGTACACTACACTACTTATTATTGTTCCATTGGTGTTCAGTTCTCAAAGTCTCATCTCTCAAGTGTTCAAGTGTAAGTTACTCTGCAACTTCACCGAAAATAATATGGTATGATAATAATTTGTACTTTGATGTATTGATCATGGTGCAATTCATGGTTCACATTATAGGCCTAAACACGTGTTGGAGTTTCCCCTCTACAATTCCACTACAAGTTGGTTTCCTCCCCCATTTCAAAATGGAGTATTATGGAGTCTCAAGACTTTCTTCCAATTGGACTATCAAGTTGATATCAACTGCTATTTTGTGAAGGTCATTGCGCTCTGTTACTCTAGGGAACTTATATTTTTGCCACCATTTTTAAGTGTGAATTATTCTCCTTTTATACATGGTACAAGCTTTTTGGGTTTCTAAACTTTAAAATCACCCTCCTTTCAGTTCATTTATCTACAACATATTTAGAACAATTTGACCCCAATAAAATTGAATAGTTTGAGTATGTGCACTTTACTTTTGCCGTCTTCAAGTCCTCCTATCACTGACTGGCACTTCACTTTACACTCCAACCTCCCTAATATCACACCTGTGGCAACCAAAGTGCACGTGATATTAAGGAGGTACGTAGTGTCAACATGAATGCTTGATAATAGAGAATTAGTGTAGCATGTGACATTATGAAATAACACAAAGTCAACATTGCAATAATGACAATGATGACAATGTGATGCATGTAGTCATGTGGATTGAATTCTTTGATGAATTATTTTAATGTCAAAACATGTGATATATGGGAGGGGAATTGGACAACAAGGAGGGATATATAAATTGAGCACATCCGTTCCCTAGAGTTTCAAGATATAAGAGAGGGAGTGTCATTTCGGAGGTTAGGGTGTACAATTTTAGCACCCAAAAACACATACATTTAGGATTCTTCTACTCTTGCGGCCTACATTATTCATGTTTCACCATTAGCAATTTTGAGTTTACTATTATTTTCCCACCCAAATAATATCAAATCTTTCTTGGGTGGAATTGGAGCGGTTCTTCTTTCCTTTTTATAAGATTTAGTTTGCAACTTCCTAGCACCTTATGCTATAACTTTAACCAACTACACTCTAAACTCCATAATATCACACTTGTGGCAACCAAAGAGTTCGTGACATTAAGGACTTTTGTAGTGTTGACATGGATGCGTGATAAAAGAGAATCAATGTAGCATGTGTCATTATGGAATAACACAAAGTCAACATTGCATGAATGACAATAATTACAATGACGAGAACATGATGTGTGCGAGCATGTGGTTTGAATTCTTTGGTGGTTTACTTTAATGTCAAATCCCATGATATATGGAAGGGAAGCGTGCTAAGGAGTCAAATTTAAACTGAGAACATTTGTTCCCTAGGGTTTCGGGATATAAGAGGAGTGACATTAAAGAGGCTGATACTATGGAGTTTAGAGTGTACGTCAAAGTACAAGTAGGATTCCAGTCATTCAAATTGCATGAACATCACCGTAAAATCCATACAATATTTTTCCTTCATGAGTATATATAGCATGAAGTCAACAGAGTTTGGAAAATTGACTGTTGTACTCAATGTTCAAGATTGAAGCCCTCATATGAGTTTCATTTTGAAGGGCTCTCAAATTTCAACCCTTAGTTGAAGAGCTCATTCAAATCCAAGACGTCAATCTAAGAATATAGAAATGAAATACAAAACTCATATTAAACTTGTGCATGAACTATATGGTACATGTTTCTAGTACAATGTGAAGAATTAAAAATCAACCATCTAACTCCACTTCTTGTAGTGACAATGCCCTACGCTTGTTGGTTCTTGTGGTGGGCATATTATATTGAGGACTTCAAGTGACGTCTTCATTTTCAATTTGGGGTTGCGTTTTGAAGGGTTGTTTTGAGAGAGGTATATTTTGAAGGGCCAAATCGCGTTTGAAGGGCATTGAAGACTTCAATCTTGAACACTGGTTGTATTGAGGGGTAATCATAAAGAGATAAGTCCGATGACATTGAAATAAGATTGTGCATGGCCACATTTAGAACATGGACCACTCAAGGTTGCAATTTGGGAACAGAAGGTACCATTCGAAATGCTTTCACTTTTAACTCCCCATGCACCAGTAAAAAGTCAACATCTACACAAAGCAGCACATGAGCATGCTCAAACAACATGTAGAGTTCACCTGACCACAATTTATCTGGCAGACCGCAGACCTCAACTTCTGGTATTTCCATAAATTAGTACATCAATGACTAGAAAAGCAAGGATATCCACCTCAAAAATATTGCTTGGGTCAACTTGTATATTACGGCCACAGCAACTTGCGGGGTAATGATAGCTTATGTTTATGAAGGAGTAGAAGGTGAACAAAATTGTGCTCATTAAATGGTCAGCTAGGTCTCCCCAATTATATTGCCTATTAAGTCTAGGATGGTTACCATATTTTGAGCAAGTCTTTTTGGCATCCATTCTTGAAGCCACACCTATATACCAATCAAATATAGGTGTCCAATTCACAAAAGTAACCAAATACGAGTTGACTAACTTAACTTAGTATGGTATGTGCCATCCAACACATTCCAGATCAATTTAACATGGTCCCACCACCACCTTTCCGGAACAGTGTGGAACACTAAGGTAGACAGACCTAATCCCATTAACGGTAAGCAATTTTGTGTTAGTGTTATACAAGTGTGATACTAGAGTGATTTTCACAGGTCTGGAAATTGATATCACAACCTTTAACAAAACATCACAATTTATTTCCAAGTTTTGAAATTGTAGTAAATTTCCAAAGACAAGATTCTTTATCAAACCATATTCACGGCATAGGTTGACTTCTTTCTGGTAACTGGGACATGAAAACTCGAGTGCAATCAATGGCCATTTCAAGGGAACCCAAATTTGTGCCCTTCTAACTTCCTTTTTCCATCATGCCAAATGTGACAACAACATATGTGAGTCTTCATAGCTTTTTCCATCATATTACAAAACGACGGCTACATGTGTGGAACTTCACGGCTTTAGGGGACTCTATGTATTAAGATTGAGGGGTTAATCGGAAATGGGTTTGTCTACCATACCAGCACCACCGCCACCACGTTGTCCATTGTATAGTAGATGTAGAAATATTTATGGCACTCCAGCGATCATGCTCCACGAAATAATTCAAGACTTGATTGCATGTCACATAACAAATGCTCAAATCTCAACAAACACCACATGATCAAATTTCACTAAAGTCATCCTAAGCTGGAAATTGTGGAACTGATTGACCTGAACACTTGCATGGATCACAGCTTGCCTTCAGAATTGGGGAATGCGTTGGGTATCTTATGAAAGATCTTGGATTGAACAGTAACACAAATGATGAATACTGCAAGAATCAGCTAAGTAGAGTGCTTTTGGGCTCATGGGCTGTTCTAGTCAACCATTCATGGGCTAGAGGGTCACCAGCTTCAGAAGCCTTTTCAAAATGTGCCCTTGCAATTGCGTCAAGCTCTATTGGCTCATCTGTATCTGTCTCATTCACCCCAACAGCTTTTGTCTCCTCCCAATTCCCACCTACACAAATCCAGAATAATCAGATGATTTTGTGCCAAATTATTCTTCACCGCTATCAAACCTCTGAGTAAAACATTAGTAGGAATATTATGGCAAAGCCACCACCCTCCTACCCCACTTTCTATATGCAAGAGCAATGGGAGGGTTGGTTGTACTCTTGATCATCCTCAAACCAAATTGTATCAATACCCCATCCCTTACGGTTAGGAACTCTGAGAAGCACGAGGAGGTTTGCAAGTTGAAATATAACAATTTTTTCTTTTAAAATGAGGTTCACACAAACCTCTCTAAGTATAAAAGTGCAAATTGCTTAAAACCAGGTAAGAGTGCAAATAAACCTTAATGTTAGGTGTTTGCTAAAGTGTCACCTCAAACAGTGTGTAGTATAAGTAAATTCCTGCTGACTGTACAAAGCCAGGTTCATTGGAAGAACAAGATATTTGCAAGTACCTTTGGTAATAAGGGACCCATATACAGTGGCTGCTGGTATGTGTCCCTGTCAGCAACAAAGGTAAATTAAGTTTCAGAACAATCAACAAACATTTCACATTACTTGCCAGAAGTACACTAAATAGTCCTATTACTATGGGTCACAGGTTTTCTAGAGCCCACGCTAATTCTAATAATGAGAATTAATGTGGGCCACAGTAATTTTCAATCCACGCTAAATTACTAGTAGAAAATTAGCGCGGGCCACATTAATTGCTTTCTAGAAAATTAATGTGGGTGATTGATTTATTTTGTGCTACATTGTCCTACAAATAATATTCAATGTGTTGGTCGGAAGTCTTCATGAAGACTTTGGGAAGACCCGGGGTCTTCCCATGTTAATTCCACCTTAACTAGAAAATTAGTCTGGCGCACGCTAATTTTCCACGCACACTAATAGAGCTATTTAGTGTACCTTATAGACATGCCAGTTTAGAGAACCTTTGAAATGGTGTGAGTTGTACAGACTCTGCTAAGCCCGTTCTACTTTACAAAAAACAATCCCCGCCTTCAATAAGAACATGATATGTCCTAAAGAGAAGTTAGGAAACCACAATTGTAAAGAGATTCTATGGCACCTGCTCTGCAGCCTTGCGAAAGCACCAGGCAGCTGCCTTTGGGTTGTGGCGAACATGTTTCCCTAATAGATAAATGGCACCAACCAGGAAAAGGGCCCCAGCATGTTTCTGCACATTAGAAAATCAAACACTTGAATCTCCAACCAATGACTTGGCTACAAGGTACCGTTTTAGAGTTCTGTGAACATGGACACCAAAGCAGGAAATTTCATTAAGACATGTGGTTTTCTAGGAGAAACTAAAAAATAAATCTCAAACCAATGACTTAAAGCATTCTTTGGCTTGTCGTCAATGCTTCTTTGTTTACTATCATTCCCTCCTTGATCTCTCACTTTGAGGATGGCCGCTTTACACTTGCTCAAACTCTTTTGAGCTTGAACATTGGTGAAGCTCTCAATAGTTTGAGCTTGGATGAGAGATTGTCAACTCCAAAATATCAAACTCCCAGAAACTACAAGTTCAAGCTCTCAACTTGATCATTACAGTAGTGTAAAGGGGGCCTAAGGTGTGAGCAAGGAGTGGTTGCCTGTGAGTGAAACCTGATTACCTGACAAGCTGCAGATTCTAAGTAGTTGAATACTCTGTCATCCATTGCATCATCATCGCCCAAGAGTGCACCCTGCACAACAGAAGGTGATCAGTACAACACCTTTCAATATTTTCTTTTTCAAGGTAGTTTCCGTGTTGATGTGCATGATCAAAAACAGCTCAATCTCGTTCGCAAAGCAGTTGCCTTTCTTGTTTCTGGTGCACTAATACACCCTGCATTCAACTTTCACTGGCAAATAGAAAGTCCATGGAACAAACACATGCAATATGGGCCCCTGTGTAATATCTATTTCAAAGGACTACATGCTACTTTTCTTTGTGAAATGTGTGTCTACGTTACCAAAATAAATAAATCTCCAGGCCCTCTGCAGAGGTAAAAACAACGGTTTCAAAGCTGGAGAAGATACCTCTGCACGTATTCGGCATGCAAGTTCATATTGAGCTTCTGCATGTCCAGATTTAGCTGCCGTTTCAAGTAATACCGCTCCACTGTAAAAGAAGAGATACTGTGAGATCCACTCACCTTCACTCTAAAGATGAACAATACTGAAGGTTGAGAAAGTCAGTTCAGACAAAGATTATTGAAGATAAAAGTAGAGTTACCAAATTCAACACTGTCCACAGTGCAGTTTCTGTAGGCAATGTAAAGGATGAGGTAAATATGGCAGAAGCACCTTCTGAGACAGGCTTGGGGAATATTGTAATAAAGATGAAGGCGAGCAAGCCACAACATAGCATCTGCATTCTCCTTTTCGACTTCCAATGCCAACTCAAAGTTCTCTTTGGCTGTCTGTACCAATAGACACACACTAATGCCCACATTGATCATGAGCTACCAACTTTATGGAAAGAGATTCTCTTGTAGAACTCGCAACCTAAAGTAGACATTCTAAGGTATGCAGGCTTTTCATGGTCAGCTTGTTTGATTGGACAACTATATTTGAGTGGTGTGTGGTCACATGTGGATCTAAGAATGGACACCAAAGAGACGTGTGTTTTAATAAGATTATACTACGTGCTCAAATTTATTAGCATTCTAGGCTCAATAATCAAGGGGGGGAGGGACCTATACAACCATTTCATCAGCTTGAGAATCTTCACTTTAATCATGACTAAGATATTCGTATGAGCTCTGCAATTATGAGGTAAATGGACACGGACACGATTTGGAACAAGCAATCAGTTCGCACTAATTGCATGTTTCACATCCTAGAAGTGGGTGCATAGCTTAAAGTGTCCATTTAAGGTATGCTTACCTTATCCCTCTTTATGTGTACTTGTGATCATTTACCATGCTGGAAATGCAAATGTATCATCTGTGACCTAGGGTTCTAATGTGCGAACTGAAATTCGAACCAGCTTGTGCAATCACCTCTTTGACCTAAGTCACCACAACCGTAGAGCTAATCTTTAGCTGGAACTTAAAGTGACAACTGAAAGTAGTCTTCTTCGCTACATTATGATATAGCACATAGGAGAAAGAAAGTCTGTACGATAACAACCTTGAGAAGGGGTTGCAAACGGTGGTCTTGGAAATCAGTGTATGGCAAAATTCGCTCCACCTCTGTAACGGCTGCCAACCCTCTCCCTATGAAGTCCCGCACATCCGGCATGCTGCTACATGACCTCCTCTAAAAGCATTTCCAGAATTCAGTACAGATGGGTGAGAAATAACCTTTTTAAGTGTAAAATCCAAATAACTAAATATTTTTAATATCCATATTCCATAGTGCTGGAGAGAATGCATAAAAGAGTGGACAGTGAAGCAGGGGACATACCGGCAGGGCGAGAAAATTCGAAGTCACCAGAGGCTTCAGGAGCTTCTGCAGATGTAGCATTTTGTTTGCCCACATTGTTGAAGTAGCTGGAAAACCCCGGGATAACAACGATTCGATCCAAGATGTAGAAGATGTCTAGAAGACAACAACAAACCCTCAATCCTAAATAAGTTCAATCTGCCATCCAGGCATTTTACAAAACATCCAAACTTCTTATTTCGACCATGCCCACAACCTCAAATCACGCAATTCCTAAACCCTAAAACCCTAAACCTTCAACTTTTCAAGACTAAATTATTTCTGACACAAACAAACTTCAAAACGAAAGAACTTTACAAACCTGTGAAAATTTGGTTTGGACATTACAAGCAACAAGATTTTATGCATATTTCTGTGGCTACAGGAGCAGGTAGGCGTGACGAACCATGCCTAAAAGGTTCGACTCTTCAAGGCTAAATAATTTTCATAAAACAAAAAAGCAGTTCAGAACAACCAACCTGGCAAACCTGTGGAGATTTTGTTGCAAGATTACAAGCATCGAGAATTAAGCACATATCTGTGGCTACAGGAGCAGATAAGTGCGACCAACCATCACAATGAGGTGTGACTCTTAAAGGCTAACTATTCTATATTCTAACACAAAAGCTTTTTTTAAATCATAAACTTAGCTTCCAAACTGCTCAACAAAGTCTCAAACTGACCATAATGGCTCATTTAAATCCTACAAAAATATGCACGAAACATGAAATGAAGTTTCCAGCAATTGCCGATCACCATCACAGATTAAGTAGACATTTAGCTTGGTAGTATCGAATCTGAGACCTCAGAAATCAGAGGATTATTTTTACGTGATGTCGCAGTGCATAATACCACCTACATAAGATACTCCAAGTAGAAAGAACAAGTCAACTGCATATACTAAATGCTTCTTTGAGAACCTAAGATATAAAGGAGGACAAACCCAGTGATGAAGAAGTAGGTTTTGGAAATGAGGCCACTGTATCTTGATGAAATTAGAAGGAAGCAAAGATTCAAATAACCCGTGCAGGTTTGTGTGCAGTTTAAACCTTGTCATGTCAGTGGCATCATTGAAACAGATTCTTTAAGTGCTTAGTAAGTCCCACTTCAATCATGTTTCTACATGTACATATGTAGAAGAAAGTATGCAATCTTCACCTTGCAATTGGCACAATATAGAGGAGCACAAAACCAATTTGGGGAATTGCAAATCGTTGTCGGCAGAGTAAGAAACAGTACAAGTAGAACAGGAACCCAAACATTCTCGCGGAATGATTCTCTTCACTTCAACATACCTAATTACAGGCAGTGGAAGACTCAAGAAACGAAAACTGCAACCCAAAACCGAATCGTGGGGGCAATTTCCACTCCCACAGCAAATTATATCACAAGCATGGACCAACATGTTTCCAATCCGGACTGCAACTTCACAAACAGTAGCAGAAAGCCTACAAAACAATCAAATACAAGCAATGGAAAATGGAAAGACATCGATGGTGGAGCGACCTGGGAAGTGGGATTGGCAGATTGTGCAAGTTGGAGAAGTGGCAGCGGTATCCGAAAGCTTGGAGGTCATTGAGAAGTTGTGAAATTGGTGACCATGACGAATAAGTAGTTGAAGGTCATGAGTGGAAGGAGAACCGCCATCGCCATCGCCATCGCCAAGTGCCTCGCATTGTAACGCAGACAGAAAAACGAACAAACCCCCAAGATTCGCAAACAAAACTTTTAGTTAAATCAAGTGTCAAGAATTCATTCCGCACGTAACTTAACCCCTAAAATAGACACTTACCTTCAAGGGTCTCATTTTCACTAGGCTAGCTTCGTAGGTGTTGTCTTCTGTTTTGGAAAATTTCCTTTTCTTGTTTATGTTTATATTCATACTTATGTTTAGGTTTCATTTTAGGTTTATGAATGAAATGAATTTCATTTCAAAGTCTAGGAAGCCAAAAAGGTGAATGGGATTGAAAGGACATCATAATGGTTTCAAACTAGTTATTTCTCTAGAGTGGCAGAGTTCGGTAGCATGTCAACTTGGTGGCCTAATTGAAAGAAAGACTTGAGGCTTCCTAGGGCTAAATTCTCAAATAGTGATGGGAACTTTAATATTTATGTTTATGTTTGATCATAACAACTACAATGAGCCGCTCCATTCTAGAATTTATCAACAAAAGCCAAGACTACTACACTAAATATGATATTTAGTGTCGTCAATTCTAATTGTCTTGCTCAATACTAAATGTAAACCGAGGTATAGTGTCACCAACACTAAATGTTAACCCAACATTATTTGCCATTCCTTGTAAATTTTTTTGGGATTATAGATTTACAGTATTGCAATTACTGTCACTTACCAAGTGATTTTCATCCAATTTCAATCATCCATGACAATATTTTATCACGAGTTGCTGACAAGAGAAGGTAGGGTTTTGGCCAATGGATGAACTCATCTATCATCCATGACATTATTTGTTCACTCATTCATAAGAAGTGTCATCCAAAAACTTACCATGATGACATCAAACATCATATTAACATCATAGATATCAAGCAATGGCATGCATTGTGGACTCACTAAATGCTATCACATCTACAAGATTGGAACACATAGAGATGACATTAGGTACAAGTGAGTGTGTTGAGGGTGTCACTTTGTGCACAACTTGAGTCCATGTGATTATTTACGAAGGCCATGTATTTGGATCATCACACCTAATTAGACTTGCTCCCAACCAAGATCCTATTCTACCTTGCATCCCTATGTAATTAAGAAGGGCAAATGATGATTGTGAGTTTCAACATTCCTATAGAAATCATGCATTGTTTCATGTGATTCTAGTGTTGTAGTGGTTGTAAGTAACTTTACTGCTGTCCCAAATATTTAATATTGGATAATTTATTAGGTTAGGTAAGGGACAATAGTGCTCAAAATGCCCATGATAGGCAATTCTACAAAACAAACAACATAACACTACAATCCAATACAATACTCACATTTAAATCACCGACTTTAATTTTGCTTGTCATATAATGATGGATCATACATGATCACTATTCTTAACTTAATTTGATCCCTACTTGGAATGGTACATGACAAGGCTTGTAGTTAAGAGAAAATCTTAAAAACCACATGGTATGATGAGATTAGACTATGTGCTCATAATATATGAATTGTTAGGGTATGCATGCATGATGTACATAACATTCTAAAACAATGGGCCAATTATTCACTTGGGTATCCAAAGATTTCACAATGTACAAATTAAAATGGGGCCAACACAATCAATTGAGAACCAAATGCATATATACCTCAATAGAAGTAAATACAAAGGTGGGCCATAAATGGCATGCATTGTTCTTTCTTTCTTTCTTGGGGGGGGGGAACCCATGATTGTGGGTCAACACTTGCAAAGGGGCTAGCAACAACCAGTAGGTGGAGGTCACATTCAGCAAGTCCTAGATGAGATTAACTTAATACATGTCCTAAACAAAATCCCCCATAATATGTTCATGTATGAATTTGGAATGATTATGTTTTGCATGAATGGTCTCCACATTGCCTACTTGAATATGTTATGGTCATCTTTCTCAATTGGGGATGCCTATATGGGTGTGCTATATGGCAAGGCTTATGAGGACGATTGCGTAGGACCCGTATTCTAGTAGTGAGAACATAAAGTCCTATATCATTCAAATACTTACAATATGATAGTAATTATATTTTCATGTGTTCCAATTTGTCTGCAGTTGCCTTGAAATACAGGGTCAAGCATGGACAAGTTTTGATGGCAGGGCTAGTCAACAGCTAAGTGGTGGAAAATGGACACCAGAAACATACTTGTTTCAATGAGATTGGATGATGTGCTCAAAATATAGACACTACCTATTATAGGTTGAATAATGAACAATTTTGAACTAGGATTTAAATATATTTGGATTTATGCATGAATTTTGGACAATTCCAACCACCGATATGACATACAGTCACTAGATTGCAAAACTACACAAATATGGTGGTTGGCGAACATAAAACACAAACATTTGAAGTTATGGTTGTTGTGTTGTTGGTTTTGATGTTGCCGTTTGATGTTTTTGTCCCCACAAGTGCACATCCTTTACTATTTTTGGACAAGATGAGATGGACTTATTGTACGCTTGTTTTGGATAACATTGGGATGATGCTGTTTTACAGAGGTTCTACATGGTAAAGCCCTGCCCAAGGAAATGAAATCTGATGTGGAGGTCAGTTCTTATACCATTTGTCAATCCGCTATGGTTTACTTTTCCAAGCTTTGTAGTGGGAGGTTACATAGTTTTATTAATTTTGATCAGTTTACATTAGATTTGTTGGTGTAAATGTACAGAGATAGTAATGGGTTTGTATGCTGGTAGGTTGGGTCATATGCTGTGCGAGATATTGAGGAGTACAGAAATTTTTGCGATCTCTCCAAAACGCAGAGGCCACAACCTGAGGAGGTAGTTGGGGTAAGTATCTCTTGTCAGGGTCATGCCTGGAACTTAACACCATTCCTTACTTTGAGAATAGTGTACATGATGGAATCCACAGGTAGGTCTAGTTTTTGCAAGGAAAGGACTCATTGAATCCGAATTAACATTGGATCCACTTGTAATCTTTCACAGTGAAGGTCTCTGTTTAGCCATTGGCAGGGCTGAACTCTTGCATAGATCATCATCGGATAGAGATCAATGCCAGTAATGAGTAGAAAAGGGTTTAAGTACCAATGTTGGGCTTAAGTCACAGGTTGTTGTTCTAATGAAAAGACTGACTTCCAGGACATTGCGGAGCACCTCACCACCGTCTACCTTTCTGAATGTGAACGTGGATGCCGTTGCTTGTATGAGGGTTCTACTCCTCCTGGAGGTTTCCCTAACTCTTGGGTAATCTAATCACAGCCCCTTGTGATGTATTTGTTTAGTGGTCACTGTGGAATCTTGTGTTATTATTGTCTACATTTGGCTGGATCATGTATTGATGTAGCAACATATTTTCAACCATGTTAGTTTTGCCTCTGCACCTTACAGAAGCAAACCTAACATTGAACATTGATTGTCGAGATTATTGCAATATCTCAAAATCACAATGACTTGAAAATATGATTAAATCTGCAATTTTGATGTATATATGTATGCACAAATTGAGAACTCAAAGGATGCACAACTTTGACCTTATGAAGTTTCCACCATGTGCCTGTATTGCATTGGTATGCAAACTGGTGGATGGAAATTTTCTATAGAAACTATTGTAGGTTACTCATAATAGATAATTTTGTAAGAAACTTGAACTGTGTGATTGGTGATTTCTTCACAGAATGGGGCTACCAAGTGTTCCTCAGAGCTCACAATCTACAAAAATGGAGAAGTTCACTGCTGGGATCGTGCTTATGATGATGATGGCAACCAGGTGAAAATGGTTTCCTCAGTGCTTGAAATTCTACTATAGAAATGAACTCTGTAACATTTGCTTAGTGCTTGATTGTATTATATAGGAAAGCGCCTGACACTTTGGCTGATTTGGGTTCATTACTGACAATTCTTTTGGGTTGTGTGATGCAACCACAGGTTTGGGGAGTGAGGCAAGGACCCTATGAATTCAAGCCTGGAAATACATCGAATGTAAATGGATCTTTAGCTCAGCCAGACCTGTCCTCCACCTTCTCAGCCAAGAGAAATGATGATACACCCTCAGCCTCTCTTACCAGTGAATAAGCAATGGATGGCATAAACAAAGGCAAATGATAGGTTTCTTATCTGTGCAAGGTTGTATTCTAACAAACAAAGGTATTTTTAATGTACATGAAATGAATTGAATTCTATTGGCCGAATCTTAATCTAGTCCAAGTTGTCAGAGGCCGTGATTTCTGAGTCATTGATAGGCTGGATGCAGTTGTCGGTTGTCTCATGCGGTGATATGGAGGGGGTCCTCAGAGCAGCAGCAAGTGTCTTGTCTGTGTCGATATTGTGGAGTCCAGTTTTGTGGATTGCACATCAGAGCTTTGATGAAGAGTAGACTGCACATTGGCAAAAGCTTTTCTTGCCAAATTGTTCTGCAATCGTGACATGTATCAGCTCAAATGTGCATTGTTACAGAGCAGTCAATGTTTATCTATGCTGGAAGACCGACCATTCATTTCAGATGGTGTCATCTTGCATAAAGTCAAACCCAGTTTCAGTAATATCAGAGCAGGTGCGAGTACATGAATGTATGCACGATTCCCAATCTTGACCAAAAGAGTGCAACTCTTGGAAGCATAAGTTGCGAAATAGCCTTCAGGGGTGCCATGAAAGCCTCTTCACGTATTGTACTGGTTTTTAAGTTTGAGTTCATGTCGTGTCTTGCACAAGCGTGGGTACTGGAATGTGATGTGGTATGAGAGCTAAAACGAGTGGCTCTGTGGACATCAACAATCCATGAGCTCTGTTCGTAGCCGGCTGGTCAGGCCGAGTCAGGGCTCAGACAGGGGTGTCCACGAAAGGGTCTCGTGGATGGCGCACCGGTGGTCTAGTGGTAGAATAGTACCCTGCCACGTCAATACGGGAGAGGCGGTTCTTGGAGCGCCGCAAGAAGCGGGTGAGATCCGCTTCTTTCAAGAAGTATGCAAGAAGACAACATTTGTATCGAAGTTTGATGTATTAAGGATTTAAGTTACTACGATGAAGTTCGGCTTTACATTGCGGGTCCGATGAGTATCGACAACGACAATTTGGACTTCAAACGACTTGGCACGGAGAGTGTGTCGACACAGGTCGGGAAGCTTCAAGTCGAAACGACTACTGCAAGAAAGTCTGCAATGGGTAGGCAAACAGCTGAGCAGTGGCGGCCAGTGGCGTCGTCGAATGCAACAGCTTCAACGCATGGTAGTAGACCAACCGCGCCGGTAGGAGTGACAACCCCTCCAAAACCAGCTGCAAGGTCGACGGACTTATCCCAAATACTCCCTTCTCACTCTCTCAGTACTAAGCTGCCGGCCCCCACTGCGGAGTCGCAACACCCAGCTGGAGCGGAACCAGAGTATGACTTAAGAGCAGATGAACACCGCAAGCTGATTGCCAACATCCCTGAAGCGATACTTGCTGCTCTACGATCTACCTGCGCGGCAAAAGCAGAAGTGTCACTTCTTGGAAGAATACATGGTAAACATCCTGGGCTCAAGGCCCTCACAGCCTGGGCCCGGGATACACTACACTCATCTTTGTCATTTTTGTCATTAAAGAACAATAATTTGTTTGAAGTTACATTCTCTCACCCGGAAGGAAGGATTCATGCCTTGACACAAGCAGACCTCGTCTGCGACACGGCCACAATCTTTTTCTCCAGTTGGCGGCCACACTTCGACTCTAAAGCTCCGCAAGCTGAGGAGAGTCTGGATCACCCGGTTTGGGTCCAGATTGTGGATCTTTGCCAAGTGCTGCGAGAGGAACCCTTCTTGAAGATCATCGGGGAGCAGATCGGCCAAGTCATCTCCATTGATAATTCAGACGCCTACCGATCCAAGCTCTTTGGTCCCAGGATCAGGCTGCTCGTCCAAGATCTGCATCGCCTACCTCAGACGGTGGTCATACCACGCTTAGATGGGGAAGGTACTGTTGAATACACTTTGGAGTATAGCGGTTTACCCCATCAGTGTGGACGTTGTCGCGGCCACGACCATCTGGTACGCAATTGTCCCAAGAAATACCCTCCGGTGCGGAAGAAGGATGCACTCAGCAAGAACAAGATTGTGGAGAACAAAAGCGACCCGCTCAAGGCAACGGAGGCAGTGGAGACAGTGAAGATCTTGGCGGATAGCAAAGCTACACAGACACCCGGCTCCCAAGATCAAGAACAAGATCAAGATGACACACAGGCGCATCAGCTAGGCAGTCCAAGAAAGGAGAGTAACAAAGCCACACCGCATGAGACACTTTCAACACAAGAAGCATTGTCTCAGGTACCTGAGGCGCAAAGCGGGGAAGGTGATGATTCGCAACACTCCGCGTCGCTAGCTCCGGAGTCTGCTCATCCAGCTGCCCACAGCAAGACTAACAACTCCTCAGTTGGACAAAATGAATTCAATTTCAACACACTCCTACCAGACGACGTCAACTTTCCTAAGCTACAGACGCCGATCCCAACACAGCGCAGACAGCCAGAGAACATTGAGTCACAGTTTGTGTGGAGAACACAACATACCTCCCCAACTCTCAAACCTCAAGCTGATGGAATCAAGGGTAAATGTAAACAATCTGACTCTACACCTATCACCAGGCAAGGGTATAGAACAGGGAGGCTGGCGGAGGATTTCTGGTCCACTCTAGGTACACCTAATACTCCGACAGCAAACTCGAAAAAGCTCAGGGTGATACCTTTTCTTACCAAAAATCGCCACACAGATCAGGCTGAATACCTGGTCGACGGGAGAGGGTCCGCATTTGGCGTCATAGCATACGTCCACATAGCCGAAGTGCTCGCAGGAATTCCCTGGACACAAGCTCGGGCTAGGCAACACGTTGTTGATGAGGTGTCACAAACGCTTCACAAAATCCTCATATTCAACAACAATATGTCCAATCCATTTCAGAGGTGGAATCAAGGCCAATGGTATGCTCAATGGGGTCAGGGAGCAGAAGGGGAGTCCATCTGCACCCTCTACGTGAGTGTTGATGTTCTTGAACAAAAGGTTAAACCTCGGAAAGGCAATAACATGGGGTGGCGCAAAGAACCAGCGGAAGTTTCATTTTTACGTACCTCACCGCTCACTGAAGACATCCAAGCAGTTGAATCTGATAACACACTCTGGCAGAAGATGGCAGGGAGAATACCACTCAAGCAGGCCAAGGAGCAAATGCCTCCGGAGGCTCACAACCGCTTTGCGTCACTGCTGAGAGAAGAGGATACCTCGGATCAACTGCATAACCCCCATTTAATGCCATGAAAGGAGACAAACTTACAGTGGGGACCCAGAACACGCGAGGCCTGGGACAAGGCCTAGCGGGACGTCGGAAGCGAAAAGAATTGAAAACCATTTTTACGCACACAACACCACCCACAGATATTCTCCTGTTACAAGAAATCAAACTACCCGAGGAAGCCTGTCTCCAGCAAGCAAGGTTTATTGAGTTCAGAGGAGGCACCAGTTTGTGGAACGAAGGTTCGTTCTCGGCACAATCAGGCCGATTCAAAGGAGGCACAGGTATCGTCCTATCTGAACGGATGGCCACCTCAGTCACCCACCATGGTATTCTATACCCGGGCAGAGCTCAATATGTAGTGATTCAGCTCAGTTCTCAGCTACGCATAGGGATCATCAATGTGTATGCATTCAGTCACACCGGCCCTCGAGCGATGCTATGGCGACACCTAGCCAATGTTGCACTTCCAGAGGCACAATGGTTAATAGCAGGGGATTTTAATAACATAGAACACCCTCGGGACAAACAAGGTGGATCCACCCACACTACCATAAGCACCAGGGAGCTGGAAGCCTGGACTCAGCTCCTTACAAGACTGGGGGTTCAGGATGCCTTTAATTCGGGAGCATTTGTCAGGAAGTCGGACAAGGCCTTTACCTGGACGAATTCACACAATGATGAGTCCATGATACAGTCTCGCATTGATCGGATTTACGTCCCGATGTGCATAGAGAGGATTGGGGGTACGACGGAAATTCTACCTACCATTCCAGACTTATCCGATCATGCAGGATACCTGGTCCACTTCAATAACGAGGGGAAACACAAGATCAGACCACACCCTTTCAATAAGGGCCTTCTACAAAACGCAGAACATAAGGCGACTCTTCTCCAAGCATGGAAAACAGTGATGGCGGATGAAACAATCAGCACCTGGAACCGCAAGATGGTGACAGCTAACCAAGCAGTTCGTTTTACATCCATGGAACTTACAAAAGCGCAAAAACATCAATGGAGAGCTGCATACCTTGCGCAATTTGAAGACATCATTGCGGCAGAGGATGAACTGCAGCGTAACTGGGGTTCCAGAGAGGCCAGGAACAAGTTAAGCGATGCGCAAGCCGTGCTCCACGAAGTGCGCCAACAAAAGTTTCAATTCCACGAAAGTGCCATCCTGTCAAAATGGGCGAGAGTGGGAGATCGCTGCACGAAGGAATTTTTTGAGCATCATACAGGAATTAAACGCCCTATAACAATCAGTCACATGCAGGATGGAGACACTATCCTTACTTCACAAAAGGACTTGGAAGGACATATTCTCAGTTTCTATGAGAAGCTATACACAAATGATACAGAAGTGGAGCACAACAATTTTGCAAGAGAGGATTGCTTCCAGTACCTTCAACGCACAGTCACGGAGGAGCATAACGCCGAGTTGTTGCGACCACTCACCATGGAAGAAGTGGAGGAAGCTATGAAGCAATTACCAGCAGGTAAATCACCAGGTGTGGATTCCATACCTGCGGAGTTCTATCATGCGATGTGGGACGATATTGCATCTGATATCTTCAATTTCGTTCAAGAGTCCATCACCCAGTGTTTCCTGTTGGACGAATTAAATATTAGCAAAATCGCCCTCCTCCCCAAATCCGAGGACAGACTTCGGATTCAGAACTTCCGACCAATATCGCTACTTAACACTCTATACAAACTAGTAGCCAAAATATATGCCAATAGAATGAAGCCTCTGCTACATAATTGGATACTACCATCTCAAACAGGGTTTGTCCCGAATCGCTGCATTTTGGACAATATATTTTTAGCCTTTGAAGCAATTGCATGGACAAAGGAGAACCAACAAGACCTAAGCATGCTTCTATTAGATTTTGAGAAGGCATATGATAGGGTGAATTGGACTTTCCTGAGAGAGGTGATGGCGAAGATGGGGTTTCACAATCAATGGATTAAGCAAGTGATGTCCCTCAACGAAAATGCCTCCGCTTCCATCATTGTTAATGGGGAGATCTCTCGAACCTTCCGGCTCCAACGCTCTGTTCGACAAGGCTGCCCGCTAGCGCCATATCTGTTCCTCCTCACGGTAGACGTTCTTGGTCAAATGTTACAGCATCCTGGGTGCCAAGTGCAAGGGCTTCGATTGCCGGATAATACAACCATCACTAACCAAATGTTTGCTGATGATACCTTGCTACTGCTGGATGGAACCCAAGAGAACCTTGACAGGGCCCTCAGTGTCATCACCCGGTTTAGTGCAGCTTCGGGAGCGAAGCTCAACTTACACAAATCAGTAGCGCTGGGGATAGCCATTAGAGAACGCGAATGGCATTGGGGGGAAGAAGCAGGGTTAAGATGGCTGAAAAAAGGGGAAGTTACCAAATACCTTGGATACCCTTTTGGTCTTGACATTCCTCAAAAGGAAAAAGATGCTAAAATGCTTAACCAAATACGGAAACACCTCCTTAGCTGGTCATCAAACAAACTATCTCTGGCAGGAAGAATTCTAGTCTCTAATCAAGTAGTTTTATCCTCCATTTGGTATTTGGCCTCTTGCACAGACCTATCAGGCAAAGCTCTTAAACTCGCAAGAGCAGCAGTGAGGAATTATGTATGGTCTGGGAAGAAGGACACAAGGGCAAGAGCTCGAGTCAAGTGGAGTACAGCCGTCCTACCCATTGTGCGAGGTGGCGTGAAGATACTGGACCCCGAATGGCAAGCTTCAGCGCTTTTAGTCAAATTGCTTATCAGAGGCCTGTCAGTTGGATATGAACCATGGAAAACACTGGTTAGATATAGGGTTTCGCAAACAAAACAATCACGGAGAGGGCGTTGGCCAGCCCATGCGAATTGGATAATGAATTCCGCGCACTTAGTTCAACAAGGTTCTACAATGTGGCAAGGGGTTATGAAAGCTTGGAGCACGATTCAATCGGGAATAGAGCAACAGGATCCACAAAGTTGGTCAGAAATCGCCAGACAACCAATTTTTGGCAATCGATTTCTGACCAACGACAAAGGAATTCAATGGGGAACAGAATCTCGATCGAATATGAGGTGGTGGGCAGAGAAGAATTTCAGAACCTTGCAAGACATAGCTCGAGCCGATGGCCAGGGTTGGAGCACATTCGCGGAATTAAGGCGCTTACGACGAACCAGCGTCGCACCACACCTGTATGCCAGGGTAGTGAGGAGTATTCCCTGGATGGCTACCTCTATGCCTGCTCATCAGATAGGTCAGTGGATTGCAGCGAAAGACGAGGAGGGGGCTATCAGTATAGTGTACCACCTACAGAGCATAGCACCAATGGAAGCCACAATTTACAGGAAGGACTCCTCTGAGCAATTACACTGTGTAGAGCAAAGACAAACCGTTCCAGCACGGCAGATGAAAGAGGTCCGAGTAATCAGATGTGGAGGAAACAAAAGAATGGTACTTGACTACAACCCCCAAGAGGAGACTGAACCAGAACAATCCCTCTGGCTGTGGGGCAACGACTGGATCAGCAATTTAGACTGGGATCCAAGGGAGTGGCAATGGAGAAGATTAGGCGTACTTCCAGAGACACCAGTTATGAACTATACTACTAAAAGGGGTTACAGAATTGCTCTTAAACAGAACACACAGCCTATGGATCTGGACAAAGAACTCGAAATGGAAGGATTTAACAGCAAAGCCCGGGCGAGATTCTTCAATAGAATCTGGCATCCCTACTTACCGAGGAAAGTCTCTGCTATGCAATGGTTAGTCCTTACTCAGGGTTTGCCAGTGGGCGCATGGAGGGAAAAAATTGGTTTGCCAAGTGATTGTGAGTTATGCCCTACTCCTGTTAAAGAAACACTACAACATGCACTCAAAGACTGTCCACAACTCAGTCGAGCATGGGATTTATTCCGAAATACAAGAAGAGCTGCTGGTCTCCCGCCATCATACCTCTCATGGTCGGACATCAGCAGAGGGCTAATGAGAGAACCACCTGGACCGCAAGTGGAGGAAGAATTGCGATGGGATACAGCAGCAACTTTTACACTCAACTCGGACACTCCGTGGGATATCCTCAGGGCACAGCTCCTCTGGTCCATCTGGTGCCAAAGAGTGGCACACACATTTAGAGATGAGAAGTTCCACTTAGGATTAGTTCTTTGGCATGCGTGGCGCAACACTATCTATTGTGCCATGGAGGCTTATAAAGAACTCTTCAGACATAAGAGAAATGAGGAGAAACGGCAAGAACTAATCAACTGCTTCCAACAAATATGGACACAAGAAAGCATATTTGGTAGGATGCAAGGCAATACCATCAAATGGAATGTCACCCCGCATCAAGAATTCCTCCCTAAAGATCTGGGAGCTTGGACGGTGCCGCCCATCCGCATTCGGAGGCTTTCTCCCTCCCCTGACATCGAAGCAGAGTTTACAGCCAGGCCGGACTTTTCTAACCTAGTCGACGAGTTCTTACAGAACGTTAGTACCAATTGGCAACCTCCCTTAACTTCCGAGGATGAGCAAGGGGTGCCTTCGGATTACGCAGATGCTACAATTGACCACCTCTCACAGCAACAAACACAAGGCGACCACAGCTCACAGGTTGTTTCTAATGGAGCTTACACTGCTGACAACAAGGCGGAATTCATAACTAACAAGGAAGTGCTTACCTCAACCTATGTTGCGGAGAGGGGGATTAGACCTCGCAGCCGCACTCCGGAGGCGAACAAGCAATTCTTGGACATGCCTGATGCCCCAATTTTACACCCTCTAGCACAGAGAACACAAGGAATTCATACTGCCCATAGCAAGGTGGAATCCAACCCAGACAGGGAAGAAATTACCCCAATTCATCCAACTGCGGAGGGGGAGTCTCGGCCTCGTAGTCGACCAAAGAAACGCTGCTCCAAACGGCTCCAGCACCCGAATAGAAGGAACAGGAGGGCGAGGCTCTCCAAGATTCATACAACCACCCCTGAGGCCTACAAGGTGAATGAACACAGAGAGGAAGACACAACATTCAACTCAGCAATCAGGGAGGGTCCCTCCAATGGAGAAAGCAAACAAACCACAGTGGATCCAAGGGGGATCAAACCCACCAGTAGACCAAAGCGTAGATGCCGCTTTGGCCCTCGAGCTAGACAAGCTCTCAGGGTCTTTCATCACCAACGCGCTCTGCAATCTGACTTTTCTCAACCCACTCTTAAATCCACAGGAAAAAGAACACAGGACCTCGCCTCCTCAACACAGGAAGATTCTTTCACTCCACCCAGTGTGGCGGGCACCTGGAATGCAGATCTAGTGGACTCGCAGGCTCACGCAGACCGAGTTACCTTTCAGCCTGACACTCGTGCTAGGGGGACCCCTCTCCAAAAATACAAAGACAAGGGAGCCGGGTGTGGTGTTGAGACTGACTCATCAAGGTTCGCTGCTAAACGACTGGGAATTCCAGAGGCAGAGTTCGAGGTACTGATTACACAAGAAATCAATGATCTTTTAGGGGAGATTGAAAAAACCCGGCTTGCTGCACAGAGTGAGAAAGGAAAGGATAAGGAGTGTGCTAGTAGCTCGCCTATTCATCACGAAGTGAAGACCTATACTCGTCCAACTCAGGAAACGCCAGGGCACTCACCTCACTCGGGTACTAACCACTCTCCGGAAGACTCGCTGCTCAAGGGGAGAGCACTAAAGAACTCCTTGCGCCCTCCGAAACGATCTGGAAGTGGCAATGAGGAGAAATGCCCCTCTGGACCTCAGAGGAAGAGAGGAAGGGGGAAGTTACGTACCTTCTCCTCGAGACGTGACCCTCCACCTCCTCCACCTCCCTGCCGTACCTCGACACTCATTGATGGTGATGGACAGGGGAGACCACTTTTCGGCGAGGGGACCTGTCGGGGGCTAGGGGTGGACGATCGGATTCCCTCCACCTCGTGTCATGATCGCGCCCCGCAGATTCAGAAGGTTACGGAGAAGGGTGACATCCAGGTGGTTCTCCCGGATCGACCCACCTTTTTCCACTTCACCCCGGCGAAACGCTTCCCCTTTGAGCATTATACTAAGATTCCAATTGCGGAGGATCGGCCCCTTCCTTTCCGTCCGTTCCACACTCGCCTTGGGCTTTCGGAGGAGGAGTTCGATGCGAGACTCGCAGCGGAAATTGATGAGGTGTTGGTGCCCGAGGCGGACTCGCGTCGCAAGGCCAAGGATCCGGAACCTGGGCTTTGGGCGACGGACACTGAAGGTGAGGTTCCCATTCCCTCTTTGACGACGACTACGCCTCCCGCTGTTATGACTAAGGCTGATGGTCTGCGGTTCTTCCGTGACCGTGCTCTCACGACCGGGACTTTGCTGGGTGTTTATCGGTGGGCCGCTGATTTGGGGTGGGCGCGCTATCGGTACGACTTCGACCTCGACCGGGACGATTCTGATCTCCTGGCTGCTTTCGATTGAGGCGCTCCGGCTTTTTCGCTGCTTGATCGACTGGGGGGTGGTTCCTGCGAAGTTGGTTCCTGCCTCCCCGGGTTCGGGAACTCGTGACGAGGGCGCGAATGGTTGGGAGGTTCACTGGCGCTGAAGTGTTTCGTTCCGCTCCTTCCAATTCTTTCCCGAATGGGACGCGTTGGGTTCTCGGGCCTTCCCATTGGGGTGAGGGTGGGGCTGGTGTTCGCCTTCCCCCTGGTGGTCCCCGGGTCTCATCTGGCTTTGGGTTTGGCTTCGGCTTCCCGGTGACATTCGCCTCTGGCTTCGGAGTCAACTCAGGCAACGAAGGCGTTGGTGGCTGTGCGATTGTGTCTGCTTTGCTGGCTCGGGGGTTCTCGATCCATTCCCTGCCAATTACTTCGGGTTTGGCTTCGGCTCTCTGGTGACATTCGCTTCTGCTTCGGAGTCAACTCATGCTTAGAAGGCGTTGGTGGCTGCGCGATTGTGTCTGCTTTGCTGGCTCGGGGGTTCTCGTTCCAGTTGGGTTGTTTTCAGGTCGTTCGGTTCCTTTGGTTTCTGGTGCTCTTTTGGTTTCCAGTGGCTGATGCGCCCTTTCTCCTCTCTTTATTAGTTAGGATGGTGTTGCTCGGGTCTCCTCCCGGTTTTGGTTGCCTTTGGGCTCCCCCCCCCGCCGGCCCGGTTTTGCTGGGCGTCGGTTGTGTTTCTCCACCCCTTGTGGGTTTGTATTTTGGTTTTTTCTCATTTAACCTCGGGGAGGTCTTCACAGTACCCTGCCACGTCAGCAGAACGGTACAGACCCGGGTTCGATTCCCGGCCGGTGCAACGCTTTCTTTTTTGAACTTGAAAAAGTTCATATGTGGATATCCTTGAGCCTTGGATGTTTTTCCTTTCCAATTTTTCATTATTCACAATAGTAGTATTTCTCAGTATATAATTTAAATAAATGTATGCTCACATTGAATGAACTTCCACACATGCTGAGAAGTGTCCATCTCCATATGCACTTGGCCCCATCTTTCGTCAACAAATCACCTCGTATGGTATCGCCTTCAATTTGGAGCAATCATTTTGCGGGAGTTTCATGCAGAGAGTCCAGGTAGAGAATTTAGTAGAGAGTCCATATAGAGAATTTAGTAGAGTCCATGTAGAGACCATGTAGATGCTGAAAATACTTGTTGATGTCGTGGCATGTGTCTGGAATTGATGCTTTGTATTACAGTTTGTTTGATTGATTCTTTGACGACAATTGAGAGTCTGAGCCGAACACATTATTGACTTGAACTGCTTTTACTGCATCTTTATAGCAATAAGGGCATATACTTTATAGCTGGATGAGAATTGCATTTGTGCTTCTTGTTGTATTCAGGGTTTTCATTTCCAACTATGGCTCTCTAATTCAATCATTTTTTATCCTTGTGAACACATATTATCCTAGTGTAGGTGCAATTGTGATTGTATTCTACATAAATATAGGACTTGTCTGACTACGGATGTGGCTTTTGGCACAGATTTTCTGGAGCAACAATCCGTTTTGTAGATGAAAAGTACGATAGTGGTCCAATTCTGGCATAGAGAGTTGTGTGTGTGCTAGTAGATGATAAACCTTCTGACTTGGCTACTATAATACTGAAAGAGGTATGTGCCATCATACAGGTCTCATTCATTTAGTTTAACAAAGTTTCGTGCATTTGATTGGGCCACCCCCCACCCCAAAGAAGAAATTTCATACCTCTCACCCTCCACGGAAAAACTAAACTGGTTAAAAATAGCCATGCGTCCAAAAGGGCGTCAAGAATGCTATAAAACAATAAAACTCGATTTCTAGCAAAGGAAATAGTAAACTAGCTAAACATAGTCACGCGTGCAAAAGGGTGTCAAGAATGTAGCAAACAATAAAACTCGATTTTTAGCAAAGGCAACCCAACTTCTATTTTTAACTAGTTTAGTTTTTCCGTGGAGGGTGAGACCTAGTTCTTTTGCAATCTGTTCAAAATGGGTTGCTTTGTCATCTGCTCCGACTTTTTACGTGTTATTGAAAATCCTCTCCTGCTCACAAAGTATCTTTTGGAATTCTCAGGAGCACCAAATGTATATAGAATTAGTGGCAGTGCTATGTGAGGATCGCATATTCTGGCGAGAGGATGGTGTACCAATCATTCAGAAGTCATGGGACAAGGAAGAGTACTTGTAATGGCCAGTCAACTGGCCAAGCATTTATAGAACCCTACCATGTTTTCCACTATGGCATTGAACATTATGTTCATTGTCTAATTGTGACAAAGCCAATAATAGAGTTGGCCCTTTGTCGTGGAGCAACTGAAATTGCAAACCTTCCAGCCAGTGAGGCGGTTGTCCTGGGAATGGATATTGAAGTGTGCATGTGCTGACATGGCAGGAAGCAAAGCGGGGTTAAGAACGTCATCATATATGTGTGTCCGAAAACAGTGGTGGGTTAACAAAGTCTGCCTAGGAGGATGCAGGATGATTGGTGCCTGTGGCAATGTTGTTGCATGTAGTCCCTTGCATGCAGGGTTTAGGGCTTAAAGAAAAGAGCTGATACTGCTCTATTTACTACAAACTAGAGCTGGTGGCCTTGGATAACCAGTAGTGGAGCTTATCAACTACCTAGATCAGCTGCATCAGACGGGAATCGGTGGCTTTTGATAGTTAGTGTTCAAGATTGAAGCCCTCATATGAGTTTCATTTTGAAGGGCTCTCAAATTTTAGCCCTTCAATTGAAGGGTTGGTTCAAATCCAAGACGTCAATCCAAGAATATAGAAATGAAATACAAAACTCATATTAAACTTGTGCATGAATTATATGGTATATGTTTCCAGTACAATCTGAAGAATTAAGAATCAACCATCTGACTCCACTTCTTGTAGTGACAATGCCCTACACTTGTTGGCTCTTGTGGTGAGCAGATTATATTGAGGACTTTAAGTGACGTCTTCATTTTCAATTTCAGGTTGCATTTTGAAGGACTGTTTTGAGAGGTATATTTTGAAGGGCCAAATCGCTTTTGAAGGGCATTGAAGACTTCAATATTGAACATTGTTGATAGTCGATGGATACTGAAATGCAAGCCTCAAGCCTTTTAATGTCATGCACTTTCAATGAAACATCTATGCTTGCTCTTCCAGGATGTTGATTATCTGTAGTGTTACATTTAAGGTACGTGTGCCTTATGTGATCAATTTGGATACCTCCATGGACATAGTAAGCCTTATGGTTACGAATGCATATTGAAAGAAATGTGTTATGATTTGATTGGACTATTGTCTCAAGTAGAGAAACTAGTCAAGTGCAATTGTTAACATAATTGACAGGGCTATATAGTCATTTGAAGAATGAGGATCTTCACTTTGACCTCGTATAACTTTGGGTCTGAACTTGAAATTTGAAACTAGAGATGTCAATCTGCATGATTTGCAATCTCTAACTGGATTTGAAAATTTCAGGTTTAATCCAACAGTCAAAATTGTCTGTGTAGTTGGGAATCCCGCAAATAGGGCCACATACTTCCTGCAGCCATTTCTCCTTAGTGGATGGATCAACGAGCATACAATACTTTTTAACGAGCAAAACTACTGTATTGTAGGGTGCTGTCAATTGCCGGAAGTGGTTGGGATTTGCAATGTCTACATAACCTCATGAATATGGTAACAAATTATGAATGAGTTCATTGGGTAGGTGGGATGGGGCTTTAAAGGGTGGGTTGCAAGTTTGCTAGGGCTACATGTCCACCTCTTTGAGTTGGGTCCCTACCACTATTACCAAGATAAAAAAAAGGTCCAGTAAAAGCATGACCTCCATAGGTTTGTGGTTTATTCATCTCAAGTAGGTCCCTCTAGACTAATTTGCGACATTTGTTGCTAATTCCAGGGTAAATTTTTTCAAAAATAAAATACATATGCTATACTAGAATTGTTTGCGTTTTTGCTTCGGGTAATATTGGTACGGTTCTCTTCGTGTAGGTAACCATGGTTGTGAAGGAGAAGAAACGGAACAACTCAACAAGCAACTCCAATGACCGTTCAGTAACTTGTTTGTAGAATGTAAAAGACTTAAGGTTAAATAATAAATTTATAATTATTTATCTATTAATAAATAATTATGTATTATTTAGTTCTTTATTTATTTAAGTTTTTTAAAATTATGTTAAAATGAAAATAACATCAAAATTAAAGTAATTTGATAAAACAATTATATAAAACGTTTAGATTTAATGGCGTTCATTTGAAGTTGATTTATTATAATAATTTTTTTGGTTTGAATTCAGTTCATAATCCAAATTTAGATGCTACTATGGTTATAGTTGAAAGAATATACTAGAATGTATTTTATATAAGAAATAAATCATAAGATTTCAATGTTAACGATTCATGGCACAATTCTTGTTGCAATTCTTGTGGTGGGTGACCGTTTTCATGTTGGATGCCATTCACTTTGTGGTGGTGGCCGTCAACCAAATGCGGTTTCTTATGTGTTCCCAAGTCTCCCTCATTACAACCATGTGCGTGGGTGTGATGCAAAGGTTTCGGTGGAGGTCAATGGTGGCAATGAGGCCACATGTGTGGCTAGCCGATTGTTGCAACCATGGTGATTACGCCATGTGGACATCCATCGCGATAAACAACCTACACGTATGTTTAAAAATTTATGATAGTCCCTATCATATGCACAATGTACATCGTCTTCAGTATTGCATGTATTTGTAGATCGATTTGGGCAATGTGATATGTTATTGGACCATTCAATTTCGAATTATGAACCACACCTACTACTATTCTGTGAAATTGCATGGATAGTAACAGATGTGCATGATTTTCTCTACCGTATATGCTCCATCATGGATGGCATTCACAATCATCGGAAAAGCAAGGCACATTGTAAAATTAATCGTTTGGTATAATTCTGGTGTTGCCCTCAATTTTCACACATATCCACATCTGTGGATGGCATTCATTCCATTTTGATGTTTGCCAATGCTTCAACAACATCATGCATGGATGCCAGCCATAGCCTTATTTCCCAATTTGTGATTGTAATGGCTTTCCAACATCATCGTGCAACTTTCATTTCCTTCTTCTTCGAGCTATTCATGTCACATGCATACTTTTGTGTCCCATTTCTTTCAATGCCTTCACAATCATAACGTTATATTGATTGTGGCTTTACAATGTGAGGCAAATATCCTCACAAGCTACATAGTTTGAGCTCTTATTAACCCTAAAAGTTCCCACTACAATATCACCTCCAAACATACCAGGAATTACATGCAACATGTTGCAATTCCATTAGCCCCCCCGCCCCTTCCATTCATGTACCTATTTCAAAATTGCTTTACGCATATGTTTGTTGCCCTACACGCATGTTTCCTCCTCAAGCATCCAAATGCCAGCTCCATGTAAGACTCATGCCGCGACAAACTTGCAAATGAGCTCGTGGTTATCTCCTTGTGCACATCAACATATGACGCAAGCTACTGCAAATATGGCGACGAAGCCACCTCCAAGTAGAACTCCTACTCATCTACACACTTCATTCTTCACGTATATGGTTTTGGTTCAATCACAACACAATGAGCGGGGGAAATTAAGTGGTAATGGATTAAGAACCTATTTACCTCCTCCGCCCTGCAATACTTTTGAGTGTTGTTTGGTTGTAATTAGAGAAACCTTTGCATTATCCCCTGTGCCAAAAACCATAATTCTATCCTCAAAACATCAACATACACTAGATACAACTGCAAAAAGGGCAACAATCATATCAATCACTGCAAGATTTGAATCTGGTAGGATCAAATTCCTACGAAACTACTGTGACACACCTAGATATACTTGTGCAGGCATTGTCTCCATATCCCTGTATATGAGTATTCGCTCACCCTCCCCACGCAGAAGCCAATTGGGTTCATGACCAAACCCCAAGTTGTCAGTTTTGTGTACATCTTGACCTAGAACAAAGAAATCAAATCTCTCAATATAGTCTAGACCAATGTTGGTCTCGTATTGTCCTTTTCTCATACCCACTGAGTATCTATGATGAGGATTTCACATTTCTTGAGACCAATTGGGTATAGATAGTTGACGGTACTTTTGTTTTCGATACAATTCGGGTCTATACACATTGCAAGAACCTTCATACCTAGGAAAAAAACTCCCTAGTATCAATATGGCTCCAAATGGTACTGACCCAAATAATAACTCGGCTATACAAATATTTTCTCACCTTGACATACCTACCAAATATCAATATTTGACTGGTGTACAATTCTGACACCCACGGGTGGTTCTTCCATACCATTATGGATGTTGATTATTGATACCATGCATTCACCTATATACCAAACCAACACTGGTCTAGACAAATTGAAGCATTAAAACCAGGCACCTCAGTTGAGATAATACTCTAGCTCCCAAATTCTTATCAAACCTCTCAATTGTTTCTCGAAGAGCATAGAATGGCCTTGTGAGGCACTGAAATGAACTTGCATACCTCCTAAGTGCAATCTCAAATTCTTCACACCAGGCCTGGACACTTCATATCATATAAATACCATAATCTGTGAGCTATTGGAATGAGGAAATGCAGTGGTTGTGTGCCATCCACAATTATTTCATTAGAAATGTACCTGATCGATTCTGGAGATGCAGAACTAGGATGCAACTGGTCCACCAGTACTTTCTCTCCATTTGACAATATCCGGAGGCTTCCCATATCGTTTGGGTGTCGAGAAATTGCTAGTGATGTCCCTCACCTCTTGACATGTGTTTTCAGAAGCTCCGTTGTACTCGAGGAAATGAAGAGATGAAAATTGCCCTTGGACTTGAGAACGAGTCAGCTTTGTTTCCATATCCTCAGTTGAGGTAATTATATCCCGAGCTGACCAGATGGTTGGCCTCGCATGTTCATTAGGATTTGTGCACATGAGACCGAGGGTCAAGAGAGTACCAGCTTGGCCTGTATGGTAACCAGTATTCAGCCTCGGGTCAATGAAGCCTTGCACCCACTGTGGATCTAAGGTATGTTTCTCTCCTGTTGCATATTGATCTGAGGTATCAACATGGTGCTTCCTGATTCCACCTCGAACCTCCATTATGAAAATTCCAATCTCGTAAACCATGCCTTTCAGATTATCCCCGTTGGTTGCCTTAACATATGCAGCGTCGTGCACCAGACTTACATCAGTAAAGTGTAAGTTGTAGGTCTTGTCCAGGAGGATGCTTTTGGTGCTGAGAGAAATCGAGCTAATCACATTGAGCTCAATCAGCTCCATGAAGTACACAACACATGCCATAAATCCAGAACTCTAAAATAAGCGTTTAGGTTCCTTTTCAACTGGGAACTTGCTTATTGTATTCATTTGTGTTAACTTTCTTTCTTATAAGTTCAAGTTTCAGTCCCTATGCTCTAGAAATGCTTATTGCAAGAATGCCAATTTTGTGAGCACCAAACCTATTGTTTTAACACCTTCATGTGAACAATGTGACCCACGTGTGTGGGTTGTCCACCCATCCCAATGCCACCTTGATGTCGTCATTAATCATATACAACTTGGTAATGTCCAACTTCGCAATAATCTGTAGGTGGAGGTAGGTTGTGGTTCCCATGCTCTCCTTTCAAAGTGCAAATGCTAGTATTCCCTCAAGAACTTGTCTACTGTTAAGAGGCAATAAACTTTAATGTCTGTGCCTCCCAAACAAATAGGTACAGCACCTTGAAGTATTTCATTCAGCACTTGCATCACTTGGAATATTGTGGGTGGCATTAGTATGTGAATATTATGTATAAACAACGGACTGATAAGTTCAGAATAATTTGTCACTTTTGTAGAGGTACTTAATCCTTTCAAGAGATTGAGGGTGATAACCTTGTGGGGCTCATGCTGGTTGTTAGATTTATTTTTGGGTCAACCTATTTGTGGGGTCAACCTAATTGCACATATCAGTGTAGAACTCCAATCTCGTAATCAATCTAATAATCAAGCACTTTATCATAATTTGCAAATTGATTTAGTAACTGCAAATTTGCCGTTCCTGAGAAACTGAAAGAAATTCATGTTACTGACCTAAGTGCCAGATCCTAGTGCACATTGCTCATCATCCTTGCACTGAAAGCCACCTGACCCTTCGACTGTCTTCGAGTCCTTACCAAAGCAACAGTAGCGGGATCATCACTCCTGTGACAGAGTGCACATAAATCCTGTCCTTTACGAGAGGTGGCTTTCCTGAAACCCTCTTTCACCTTTGATGGTTGGGCAAGCCACGGCCACTAAGTTGATTTCTTGGTTAACATGTTGTCCAAGAGGTGGGTGTGGCACAAAAGTCAACCAAAATGCTATGTGCACCACTTCTGACAACTTCAATAACTTACCACTGGAATTTTTGCGGCTCAAATGTGGTATATGAGAGCCTTTTGTTGAGGTGTCTTCACAGAATCACAGGATTTTCTAGCATGATTCCATGCTGGAGTAACGATAAAGTGAGGCTCAATCTACAATTTTGAGACTGAGTTGGGTGATTTGCATTGCTCTCTGTCCTTTCTATTAGGATGGCTTGTATGCCCAACCATGCTCTGCAAGAAATGCTTGGACTGCCTCCTTGAGAGCCAAGTTAGGAACAAGTTGCTCTGGGTAGAGTGTTGCACGGGTCAGTGGATCAAATTTTCCGACCTGAAGGATCAACAATATCACTTCAACATATTATTGAAGGCTCAGTTGCTAGAATGCTTTGCTTATTACAATTTCTGTGCTGCTGTTCAACCTTCACTTCATATTTACACCATATTTGGCCATTTGAGATGCCAGTAGAAAATGTTTCGCATTTCCAGGGCTCAAAGTTGGACTGCTGGGTTAGTAGAGGTGGCGTCTACAATGGATTTGGAACAGATATATGTTGAGATTTCACTTTTCATGTATAAAGTCAGACTATGTACATGGCTAGGTGTTTTGACAGTCTACACTGTGTCATGTGATTATCTGGTTCTAAATTGCCAGTGTGAAAGTTGTTATTTTGATGCAGGTTGAAGTAAATAACAAGATTGGCATGACTTGGAGGAGATTGTTCTAAAGTGGACATTCTTTATCCACTGATAGATGATGAAAGAAGATGAGAAGACTCATGATGACTAGCAGCGGAAATGTTTCACTATAGTAGCCAAGATAGAACTGAAGATAGAAATATGATTGGAGGACTTTGTAGAAGCAGTGCCTCTGGCATAAAGAGAAGCTCAGGGGACCTTGTGTGTCTCTCCTATGGTCGGGTGGTTCGAGCTTATGACAAACCACAATGTTGTTAACCTTGGAAGTTATTTGATAATGCATTGAGATTGATAGTTGCTTCCCTTGTGTTCTATACCTGTATTGTCAAGGGTTCATATAGGGTACGTAACACACCAACCTTCTGTAGATGCTCGTAGAGAACTGCTCTCTCGTATGTCACACCACTTGGAGTGATGACTGGATCTCTGAAAATATCCATAGTTATCTTGCAGCACAAATAATCAGGTACCTGCCAAACGATAGCCATTCCATTTGTTTGATAACATAATCTTCGGTAACTGTATTTGGAACATATGTTTGCAAATTCACATGTACACTGCCCACAGATCATTATTTGAGAACAGTATACTTGTACCTCCACTATACATACATGCACAACGAAAGAGGTAAATAGTTTGAGGCACTTTCCACAGAGCGTCCATCCCCCAATTGATTGAAGATAACAGAAAAGTATCCTTGGAAGCATAGATGTTCAAACAAACACTTACATATAAAGGTATAAACCAACAAACCGTAAAAGAAGAATAAAGAGAGATAGATAGATACATATTCCAAAGCTTTTAGAGTTATATTCTCTATAGACAGCAATCAAAAACCAGAATGAAATAGAACATACCTCAACAGGCCTGTCATTCTTGGATGCTTTTAGGAAAACTTCTGATAGTACTCGAAGCCGTTCTTGGTGATCCTCACTTAGTTGAGAAAGGAGTGCAATGCGCCTCTGATCATTGATTTCTGTGTCTTTCTTTTGGAACAACGACTCATCTTGCATGTGGTTGTCTTCATTGTCATCAATATAAATTGTGTTGTTGCCATCATCCATGCAGGAAGACTCTGCAGACTCTTTTATCTGCCTGACCCTTTTCTCATATCTTTCCTTCATTAGTGACTCACAATACTCCCTGAAACCAAGAAAAAGGTGACGAGGTTCACCAAACATACAATGAAGTTGGTTCACATGTGGAGACTAGGTCCTGTGAAAACTTGCTGTTCCAGCCTCCATGTCAACTTACATGCTATTTACATCTCAAAGCAACTACTCATTTGCAAGTGTCAGCAACTTCCATAGCTATTGTGACCTCTGATGCTACTGGACATCTAGTACAAAGAAACAAAATGAGGCCTCTAAGAATATTCATCACAACACACAATTGTTAATGTAGATTTGAATCTTAAGCTTTTGCAAATTAACCAGCTGTGGTTAATTTTGAGCTCAACAGCGTCACTCTGTTGCGAGTCAATATTAACAGTGATCAGTTTACCCAGCCAATTGTTGATGGTCTGTGGTCTTTTAAGTTTATATCAGATAATGGCTTTTTGATAGTTAGCAAAAACTTGGTGTTTAGAATTGATTTACAATCATTTTACACAATTGCTATAGTTATTTTGTACGAGGCAATTAGAAGCCCTTGAATATGAAAATCATTAAGGGTGAGTTATGATACATATACGCACTTCAAGTCAGGTTGCTGCTGGTGACGAACCATGGCTGCATGCTCCCATATTGTATAGCGAGCTTTTGCAAGTTCTTGCCAGATCTCTTCCACCATGTAGTTCCCAGGCATTCCTCCTCTCCCAAGATCCAATGCCTGTAAAGGAAGAGATTTACTGAACGCCAAAGCCCATAATCATACTGGTCTCTCATTTTTCCTATCAGTCACAGAAACTTCACTCAGGTGGAAGCGGAGGACAAGATTCAGTCACTGAATGCTTGGAAGTCTCACTTGAGAGCTTCCTTTTGCATAATTGTTTTCCAAGACGATCCAAAAAGCATAATGAAATGACCTTATTTAAACAGGACCTCTAAAGAGGTCAATTTTATATTCTTTGAAGTCTACAAAGCATCACAAAATTTATATTGGATAGCTTCTGCTGCTGAGCAAGAAGCAGAAATTTAATAATCAATATAGATCCCGTTGTCAAGAGAGTAGAATCCACTCTATTTCTGCTGGTCTGCATGGCAGACGTCTTTTTTTTTGAGAAATCAAGCAGCATGTGGACAACGTCATGAGAAGGGGTTCGTCAGTCTGAGTCTTGATCACTTAATTTTCATGGTGCTCCATGAGGAATTGCAAGGCTTTGGATTTTTTCGAGGTTTCTTAGATCATTCAATAGATCCAGTTGCAAACACATAGATTCTTAAGCTGCAAGCCCACCTTCTCAAGCTGCTTGACAGCCTCACTATACTCCTCCCTTTGCAGCAGTGCCAACCCGAGCATGTAGTGTGCCTTAAGAGAACATCATACAGATTCAAATATATCAAAACCTGGCACTGATCATAAAGTCAACTGAACATCATGGAAAACCTGGCCACCTCTAAGACCCCACCTTGATTGAAAAGTCCCTCAGGTCAAGACGTGTGTTCGATACTTCTTGCAAATGGATTTTATACGATAGTCACACTCTGATGGAAGTGTACGACCAGCTTGAGTTTTGGTGGATATATGTATTGGTGTACAAAATTAATTTAAATGACGTGGTAGCATATGGGAATTGGATGTTACACACACGTATATTACACAATTTCCTGACTGAGCTTAACAAGTTACTTTGTGAGTTACCTTGACAGAGGTATTGTCCAGCTCCAGAGCTTTCTTGCAATCCTGTTCGACATGTGGCCAATCACTGCATCAACCAATACCCTTACCACAAGAAAGTCACTAAGAGATCAAGGCAGACTTCGACACCTCAATGTAAACCCAGTTTTGTGGACTCAGCTTATCAATCACATCATAATGCTTGAGAAGAGCTTATTCATTGCTTATGCTTTTACGAATTAGTCTCGGTTTTTTTTGGGGGGGGGGGGGGGCTGTATGCAATATTGACAAGGATTTTGCACATTATACTTGTACAACTAATTCAATCTAAAATTTCATAAAGACAGCGGTTTCTACCACAAGGGAATGTCATTGGTGCCAAAGAACAGTTTTCTCCTTTGAGATGGGAAGCGTTAGGGGCCTCACTTGCGTTTTCGATGACAAAGAGCGCGGTTGGTCCAGTACACTGGCACATTTGGACATAAGGTGATTGCCTGACCAACATCCCTTCCCTCAAGGTTTGTCGGTATGAAGAATTTTGGGTATATTCAAAAATGTTCTCAAGTAGAATGTGACCAATTTTAGGTATAAAAACTTACAATGACGGGCTTCTACAGAATTTGGAGTTCTATGTAGAACAACAGGGAGGGAGGCAAGCCACATCCTTAAAATATGTTAACTCCATGGTGAGCAACAGAGATCATCATGGTACTCTGATTGGATAATAATCCCTGCCATCCTATTCCAAGTGAAATAGAATTTTTGGAATGTGAGTATCGAAGAGGTACCTCAGTGTAAGCTTCAATAGCTGCAGCAAGGCGATCTTTCTTGAAAAATTTGTTCCCCTGGTCCTTTAAGAGTTCTGCTTGTTTCTCGGTCGTAGCTACCTCCCTTGCCATCCTTTACCTCACTCAATCCCACTCAATCATCGAATTTCTTGCGACAGTACATAATTCCACTACATGTGATCAATTTCAATCCCATTGCACCCATTTCAAAAGGAAGTTCGACATTAAACCTTGGACAAATGCTCCATGGCACCTCCTAGCAACACCCATATTTCGAAACTGCATCTGGTGCAACTCTTGGAGGTTCTCCATGTCTGAAAAGCCAAGCCATTCTTCTCTCTACGGCATGCATGCATCCCATATCCTTCATGTAAGCAGTAATTCGAGAGGGATCATAAGATGCATGTTTTGTAGTCCATGTATACAGTCAATCCTTCGATCGATGGTCATCTCACTCCCTTGTAGATTAGGTACACAACACAACAAGACAACCCTAAAACCTGACCCTCAGTTTACATTTTCTGCCAATACTTCAGAAAGGGTGCAAAGTATTTACCCAGCGGATCCAACTGCACTTCGGCTTATCCCACGGAGACTTCCAGATGTCATTTACACCATATCTTAGAAGTGACCCGCGAAGGAAGTGATTATCATTTCGTCGCATCACTTCACAAATGTGCACAGTTTGGCTGGATTTACCATCCACAATCTAACGACTACAGATTCCGATTTTAGGAGAACCTGCTTGCACGACATGTAACCTTTACGTGTGATCAAGACTTTACATGCAGGCACTTCTCTCAAGTTTCCTGGAAATATTGAAGAATCTAATAACCTACGTCAGGTAAGAGGGCCTAATTCAGTTACTTATCGTAATCGGACACCAATATTTGAAAGGTGGGGTGGTTAGGTGAAGATCTAAGAATGGGCACCATAAAGACGTGTTTTAAGAGATTGGACCATATGCTCAAAAAAATTTAAACATTCTAGGCTCAAATAGTCAACATAGTTGGGAGGATCTATGTGGCCTTCAAGTTATGAGTCATTGTCAGTGGACTTCGACAATAACGAAAATTGATTGCAAACAATCCCCCCACTAGTAGGAAGTAGGGTCCTTTCTCACACAAAAAGGACAGTGAACTGACAGTTTTAAGCAACCACCACACATGTCGTAGAGTGGTCAGGAGGTCACAGCCATTGTGGAGGTGGCGTCTTCTTGGACCAGTCCTATTTTTTAATGGAGATGATGTCAAAACCATGTCCTGGTTTAGGCCGGTGTAAGGTGTCAAAAGTGTGCCGCGTGTTCCACAATTAATTGCTAAAGTCAAGTTGTTAACATTTTTCTCCCAACATTAATCACGCCAAAATATTGGGGTCTGGATAAATCTTGGTTCTGTTTTTTTAAATTAAGTTTTGGCTAGCTTTATTTGTTGTGTTTTGGTTGTTGCAAGTACTAGGTATATATAGGAGCTTGCATATTTCAGGATTTGGCTATCCACGGTAAATTCTTTGGTATGTATTGTGTACACTTTGAATATCGTGTATGGTCAAAAATATGTACATAATCATCGTTTATGGTACTCGTCATGTATTGATTGTTTTAATACAAACCACACCATATATTGATAGTATATAGGAATACAGTTTGCAATAGTGTTTATTTCATGACAACAACATTGTGCGTTGTATTTGTAACTATACTCCTATTTGGATGATACCCTTATGCTTTTGATCTACATTTGTCTTGTTGGAGGGGGTCTGTGAACCACCAGAGTGGTCCACCACTCCGTGGGGTCACTTTAGTTAGGATTTTAGTATTAAAAGTTAGGATTGATAGCGAATTAAGGGAAAAATTAGTCCATTTAGCGTTTAGTTCAAAAAGGGGAAGGAAAATTACCGAGGACTTCGGACCTTCACCCGTGAAGGGAAAAATCTAGTTTTAGGTAGAGTTAGTAAAAATGAAAACTAACTAGAGATAGAAATTAGCTAAGTTAGAAAAAAATAGCTATCTAGGCAAAACCTAGTTAGCGGGAAGAAACGTAGTTAGTGAAAGCAACTAGCTAAGATGACTAAATTAGTAGAGCTAGCTAGGCAAGGGTTAGTTTAGTACTTAGTGTGGGTCACGCAAGACAAGTGGAGGTGCTCGGCGTAAGAGGAAAATTAGCGCGAAGACTTTGAAGAAAAATAGCAAGGGGACCACTTGCCCCCTTGCCAACTTGCTATCAAAAATTAAAATGAATTTGGAAGATTCCCGTCGGAGCCACCTCGGCGACGGGGTGGCAACCTCGACCGGGAAAACCCCCGAGCCAAAATTTCGGGAGGGGGTCAAAAAAATAGAACCGGTGGCGGAGGGATCCAACCCTTTTGTGAAAGGGTTTAAAAACCCCCTCCTTCCACCTTGAAAACTCCCTCTATTTCCCGATTAGTGGGCGAAGCTCTACATCAATGTAGTTAGAAAGAACTACTCTCTTTTTTCCTTAGAATTTGGGCGAAGCCCTACTTCAAGATAATTAGGAGAAAATCCTTTAGTATGCATTCTCAATGGCCTAAGAAAAAGGCTTGACAAACTCCTCTACTCTCTCTCCTAGTTAGAATATGTGTTTATTAACACACCAACAAAATTTCTCCTTTCTTTTGTAGAGGTAGATTGGATTGTAGAATTTCGAGTGAAGGCATTGTAGACCTCAGCTGTCAATGCCCTGAAGGCTTAGTTCAGAAGCTAGAAAAAAATACTTATTATTTTTTTCTTAGAGAGATTTCCTATAGCTATCTATAGCCGTTTTCCATTTGTGATTTGGTCAAGATGACAATTAGTTATGGATTTTCAAAGATGGAGTAGAAAAACTGGGTGGTCCTGTGGGTAGCGACTGCTGGATCAAACCTGCCAGCCCAATCAGAATTTTAATTCTAAAAAGTTATATTTTTCTCAAGTAGAACTTTTGTCTAGCTTTCCAGAATTGCTTAGAACGTTTGATTTGAGCATGATTTGAATTAGATATGAATTTTTGAAGACGGGATACATAGTTTGAGAATTTTTGGTTGACTGCTGCATTACAGAGGGTCTGCTGAATTTACTTTGGCTTAACTTGTTAATTGCATATTTTTATCACATAGATCTTTTTAATATCTTTCCATAGTTATATAGAACGTTTGATTTGAGCATGATTTGATTTAGATATGAATTTTTGAAGACGGGATACATAGTTTGAGAATTCTGGGTTGACTGCTGCATTGCAGAGGATCTGCTGAATTCACTTTGGCTTAACATGTTAAACACATAATTTTACCAAATAGATCTTTTTAATACCTCTTCATGGCTATATAGAACGTTTGATTTGAATAAGAATTGAATTAGATAGGAATTGTTGAAGACGAGATACATAGTTTAAGACTTCCTGGTTGATGGCTATGTTACAAGGAGTCTGCTGAATATGTGTTGGCTTAACCTGCTGATGTCATAATTTTCCTAGTTAGAACTTGCTAATAGCTTTCCAATGGTATAAGAAAAGCCTAAATCCAAGTTGTAATGAATTCACTATGAATTTTTGAAGTTAGAAGTTAGATAGGTGGGTTGGAAGGATCAGTTGAATCGACCTCGTACTTCCAACCCTCATAACTTTTGCATTTCTTATCCGATTAAGGTGATTTTTAGATCGTTAGAAAGATAATTAGGTGCACTAAGTAAATATATTATGCTTAGGCCTAAATTATAGTGAAAAAAATAACACTTTATATTTTAATTGTTAACTAAGGTACGCTTCCTATCAAACTAGTTACAAGGGAGGCAAGGTCGACGCTCGAAAGTGGAACAAGGAAAGAAGTAGCGGCTCGGCCTACATCGAGCCCAAATCAACCGAGGAGAATTGAGGTAAATTAACTAACCCTAGCTTTCCATTTAGGGTTGGAGAGAGCGCGGCTAAGGTACGCATTTCTAACCCACTCACCTATCTCGTAAGGTCAAGTGGTTTGACCACTTGACCGCCAAGGGGGTACCCAACTCCATTGTTTTTGGGGCCCCTTGGTATGTTTTGTGGTAGTAGCTTCATTTATTAGAAAGTTTCGTATGTGGTGAGGTCGGGTTAATCACCGACACGACCACTCTGAATGTTGTTGATGGAAAGGTGGGGTTAATGGCCCACGAATCCATTATCATGTTGTTGGCCCGAAGGGTTGGAGGTGATGGCCCCAACCCTTGAAGATTGTGCAACAGGTTGAACACACAGGTTGCCCTATTCCCCGGTCCCATCAAGTTGAATTTTGTGGTCAAACCGTTTTAAACTAAGCAATAACCAACATAATTTGTACAACCCATGTGGGCAAAAACCAACCGGGAACTTAACTCGAAGGATTGATCCCAACCCCTCCGGCGGCAAAGATCGGAGGGTTAGGGTATCAATCAACCTTCAAGAGACCCGCACAGGGCCTTGAAGGGTTCGGGTTAGGGCGTGCACCAGACAGGTAGGTGGTGATGCCATAATTTATGAACTTAGTAATATAGACTTTGTGTAATCAACCTTAAACTAAGAAAGAAGATTGAGAGGGTGAGATTTAATCAAGGACCCCCCGTTTAGAGAATTTAATTCATTACAAGTAAGGAATTAGAGGTGGCCAAGGAAAAATGCAAGGTTATTTTATTCATTAGGGTTAGGTTGCCTTGATTCCAAGGCTGGTGCGTCTGCGCGTAGACTAGGATAGACTAGGCATTAGGTTAGAAAAAATAAATAATTCTCTTAAGCACTTATTAATCTAGGCACAACCTACCGGAAAGACACAACGCGATTAACAAATCCGTCCACAAATCTAAATACCCATAAAAAATATCATAACATCCGGGTTCGGCTTGGGCACCTGCTAAGGCAGGCCACCCTCACCGAAGGGCTTGTGCGGTACTTTTAGGCTCCCTCGGAGGGAGATGCCCAAAAGCACCACAGGGTCTATCGCCCAAGTTTCCTTCTCCGTCTCCAATTACAATGTGGTCGTTTGATGGATTTTTCCACTTGAGCACCACCCCACAGCCCTGTTGTTGCATCATGCAAAAACACAAAATTAGTCGAGCTAGTGGGTGCAAACAAGGAGACAACTTGTCAATCCGAAAAAAATCATAGTGTGAAAATGTTCTTGTTTGTTCCTTGGTTACAGTTCAGTCTACCAAAAATAAACTCTAGTAGGAAACAACTACCTTGCAACGCCCCCATGATATAAGTTTCTTCGTGTACTACCTTTAGATGTTGGTCGATGCGTGAATCTCCTTGAACCAATCCTTCATCCTAGAACACCTTTGATGTAAAGATTGTTTTTGTCTTTCTGAAAAGGTGAAAATGGTTTTCTAAAGATATGAACACAATGAAGACTTGTCGCCACATATATGGTTCACCTTTTTCCAAAGTGTTGTTCACTTATGTTGACTTGGATGAAGCAGGTGATCTCTCAAGATGCTACCACACCAACAACTTGGAGACCTGCATTGGAATATATAGGATCTACACACCTAACATGGCCCTCAATGTTTTTTTCATGTCATATGTATTTTGGAGGCTTGCACAATATAGTGTAGGATGTTACAACTTTTCTTGAGGGTTCATCTTGTTGTTCTTTGATTGTACCAGACATTCCTTGAAAGACAAAAGATGCCAACTATGGACATGATTGTGTAGGATATATGGTACAACAACAGCCTTATAGCTGTAGCATGTAGAATTGCTATTATTAAGTAGTGAGCTCCAAATTTGTAGTTCTTATTTTAAAGAATTGTATAAATTTGGAAATAGAATTGTCAAATCAAGAGATTTTGTGCTTGCTTTGATTGGGTTGGGAAAACATGCTGCTTTGATGTTGGCAAAGAAGGAGTGTGAACCTCTGAAGTGGTTCACCACTCTGCGGGATCACTTTTAGTTAGGATTTTAGCATTAAAAGTTAGAATTGATAGGGAATTGGAAAAAAATTAGTTCATTTAGTATTTAGCCCCAAAAAAGGTAAGGAGAATCACTGAGGACTTTGGGCCTTCACCCGTGAATGGAAAAAAAATAAGATAAAGTAGGATTAGTCAAAAGGAAAACTAATTATTGGTAAAAACTAGCTAAGTTAGAAAAATTACTAACTAGGAAAGAAAATAGCTTAGCGGGAAGAAATGCTAGCTAATAAAAGAAACTAGCTAAGAAGTTAAGTTAGTAGAGGTTAGCCAAACAAGGATTAGTTTATTAGTTAGTATGGGTCATGCAAGACAAGTGAAGGTGTTCGGCATAAGAAGGCAAAATCGACATAAAGACTTTTTGGAAGAAAAAAAACAAGGGGACCACTTGTCCCCTTACCCGTTTGCCAACTAGCTGACGAAAGATTAGAAAGAAATTGAAGGATTTCCGTCGGAGCCACCTTGATGAGACGGTGGCAACCAAAACCGGAAAAACCCTCAAAGTTGGAGTACAAAGTACGATGTTTATTAAGGCAACAGTTGTTGGATTAGACTTGTTGGCTTGAAGAAAGAATCAATATTTAATATTATATTTATTTCAAGTAGAGCTCTTATCTGACTATCTAAGGCCATTTATATGAGCCTCAGAATTGCCCTAACAACAAAGTGGCTCACAATTGAGGTGTTTAAGCAAAATCATTAGATTAGTAATAGGAAAAATTTAGTCAAAAATCATTTAGATTAAAGTGGGTTAGAAAGAAAGACCTTACGAGGTTGGCCAGGGTATTTTACCCTTGGAGTAAGAATCTTGAACAAGTAGAAAATTAGGAACCGAATGGGTAAAAGAAAAATGCCCTTTACCCGAATCGGAAATGTTAAAGCAATGGGCTAATAAGTAGGTAGGTTAAGTTAGGAGCAACCAATTCAAACAAGCAAAAATCAAGTGGAGGCAAAATGAGTATTTTCGGAAGCGGCCAAGGAAAAAAAAATGACAACTAAGACCATAAGGGATTTTGCCAACTAGGGCAAGGGGGCCATGTTGCTACCCTTGTCAACCAAAATTCAAATTCAAATTAAAATGAAAAATCATTTCTAAGGGCTTAGGCAAGTGGGGTGCAAGGTGGTGTTTCCCCCTCCCATTCACCACAGAGGATTTGGTTGTCACCGTTCAAGGGAATGAACCCTTGAGAAACGGAAGGAAAGAAGGGACCCAACTTTTCATTGAAAGGAGATAAAAATCCCCTCTTCCCCTCTCAATTCTCTCTCCATTTTTTCATTTATAGGGCAAAACCCTCTTAAATTCTAGCGAAGAAGAATTTTCTTCCAATTTTTTATTTGATAAAGCAAAGCCCTTAAAAATTCTAGCTAGGAAAAGAAAACATTCTTATTAATTCATTGTGGACATAAATTAGAATGTTTGTACTTAGATTTCTTATGAGTGAAGTAGTGTATTTTTGAATACATCCCTAAGTGGCTGCACCATTTTCAATCGAATGTAGTGGACGAAGAAGTTATAATTTAGCCTTCAAATTTTGAAAGAATATTTATTTAAAGTTAGCTTTTCAACAAGCCTAGTCTCATTAAAATCATAGTTAGTGAGTAGAAGTTATGAATATTTGAATGAAGGTGTCTCAGTTGCCTCCTAAATCATAAGTATTGACTTTGTAAGCTCCCATCTATAAGAAGAAACATTCAGTGGCTTTAATATTTATAAGATTTGTAGATTTTATTTTGAGGTTTCTAGAAAATATAAGCTTATTGCAATCAGATTTAATGATTAAAAGTTATGAATGTATAAATGAAGGTATCTTAGCTGCCTCCAAAATTATAAGCGTTGATTTTGTAAGCTCATATCTATAAGAGAAAATATGTAATTGCTTCAATATTTGAATGAGTTTTAGATCTTGATTTTAGATTTTTAAAATGTGTAGGCTTGCTGAAATCTTAGTTAATGAATGAAGTTATAAGTGTTTGAATGAAGAAGTCTCAACTGCCTCCAAAATTATCAGCGTTGACTTTGTGAGCTCATATCTAGAAGAGAAAATATGCAATTGCTTCAATACTTGGATGAATTATAGATCTTGATTTCAGGTTTCTAGAATGTGTAAGTTTGCTGAAATCTAAGTTAATAAATGAAAGTTATGAGTGTGTGAATGAAGGTGTCTCAGCTGCCTCCAAAATTATAAGCGCTAACTTTGTAAGCTCATATCTAGAAGATGAAACATGAAATTGCTTTGATATTTGGTTATAGGTCTTGTTGTTAATTTTCCAGATTACTAAAAATCATTTCAATTGAAGCTTGTGAATAAAAATTATGGGCGTTCAAGTGAAAGGGTGTATGCTGCCTTAAAAGAAGAGGTTCGTCCATCCAAGGTTGGCGGATGCAAGTTGGTGCCATGGGCGGCCGAGAATTAGAGTAGGGGTTCCACACCAACCATTGTCAAGCCAAGATGGGAGTCAACCGGTAAACTCTTTAATCCCACACCCTTCAATTTAGGAATGGAAGGAGCGCGACAAAGGTAAAATCCTAACCCAATCTAACTATCTATGTAAGGCTAGGACGCATTACCCACCTAGCCGCCGAGGGGGGATTCCAACTCTCATGTATGTGAAATCTCTCAGTTAAGTGTTGTGGTAGTAGTTTTTCCATTCATAGCTCGTTTGTGTGTGGTGAAGTCGAGTTAATCACCGGCATAACCACTATGTATGTTGTAGGTGGTAAGGTGAAAGTAATGACCCACAAAACCACCATCATATTGTTGGCTCCAAGGGTTGGAGGTAATGGTCCCAACCCTTAAAGATTGTGCAACAGGTTGAATACACATGTTGTCTTATTCTCCGGTTCCATCAAGTTGAAATTTTGTGGTCAAACCGTGTTAAACTAATTAACAACCAACAAAATTTGTATAACTCCCATAGGCAAAAACGAACCGGGAACTTAACTTGGAAGATTGATACTACCCCCCCGGCGGCAAAGATCGGAGGATATAAATGTAAATCAACCTTCAAGAGACATGTACAGGGCCTTGAAAGGTTCGGGTTAGGGTGTGTACCAAATATGTAGGTGGTGATGTCATAATTTATAAACTTAGTAATATAGGCTCTGTTCAATAAACCATAAACTAAGAATGAAAATTGAAAGGATGGGACTTAATCAAGGTCCCCCCGTTTAGAGAATTTAATCTATAAGAGATAAAGAATTAAATGTGGCCTAAGGTAAGAGGTAAGGTTATTTCATTCATTAGGATTAGGTTGCCTTGATTCTAAGGCAGATGCATCTGCGCGTAGATTAGGATAGATTAGGCATTAGGTTAAAAACATTTATTATTATTTCATGTACTTATAATCTAGACACAACCTACCAGAAGGATGCGATGTGATTACCAAATCCCTCCACAAACCGAAGCACTCATTAAATATTATAACGTCTGGGTTCGGCTTGGGCACCTGCCAAGGCAGGCCACCCTCACCAAAGGGCTTGTGTGGTACTTTTAGGTTTTCTCGGAAGGGGTGTCCAAAAGCACCACATTTAGAACGTGTGATTTGATCAAATAATAAATTATATATAATTTTTTTTAAATTGGATATATAGTTGGACACTTCTAGTTGACTGTTTGCGTTAGAGTAAGGCTGCTAGATCCATCTCAGCTTATCTTCCAAAATTCACATTTTTTTTAATATATATATATTTTTAATTTTCAAAGGTGTATAATAAGCCCCAATCGAGTAATAATGAATTAGTTATGAATTTTTGAGGTTGAAGGTTAGATGGGTGGAGGTGGAAAGAGTGGTTGAATAGACATTGTGTTTCCAAGTCTCGTAACTTTTATAATTCTTATCCGATTGGAGTGGATTTCAAGTCTCTGAAAAACTAATGACATATACTAATGGATTAATTATAGTAAAGCCATAATTATAATATATAAAAATAATATTTTGACCATTGAATAAGGTAAGTTTCAAAACCAAGTTACCTACAAAGAAGGAAATAAGGTCAATTATCGAGAAGCGGAGCATAAACTAAGAGTGTCCGTTGAAAGGTGGAAAGAAGTGCTCGGAGTGTATTTTGATAATTGGAAGAAAAATAATGAGATAGTGGTTCGGTGTACTTCAAGCCAAACCGAAAAATGAGCACTAAGATAAGCCAACTAATTCTAGCCTTTGAAGGAAGCGCGGCCAAGGTGTATATTCTTAAACCAACTCAAGGTCAAGTGGTTCAATCACTTGACTTCCAAGGAGGTACTCAACTCCGTTATTTTCTAGGGCTCTTGATATGTTTCACGGTAGCAACTTTGATTATTAAAAAAATTACGTATGTGGTGAAGTCGGATTAATCACTAGCACGGCCACTCTGCATATCATTGGTGAAAATGTGGAGTTAATGATCTACGAATCCACTATTGTGTTGTTGGTCCCATGGATTGATAGTTATGGCCCTAATCCTTGAAGATTGTGTAATAGGTTAAACCTTCGAGTCACCCTATCACTCTGGTCCCATTAAGTTGTATTTTATGGTCCATCCAATGTAACATTTTTAAGAAGAAAAAAACACCAAACATATCGTGAATCCTTGTTAGCAGAAAAAACCCGACTCGGGAATTTAATTCGATAGGGTGATACCACCCTTCGGACCATTGAAGTCCGAAGGGTTGGAGTTGTTACTCGACCTTCAAAGGACATGTACGAGGCCCTATGTGAGCCCAAATTGATGCCCACATGTGTTGTTAACAATTGTAAAACATTACAAGTAGTGTTTTGTTGATTTATGATTATTCACAAAAATATAAAAAGAGTGAAGCTTGAAGAAAGCTAAGTTTGAAGCATTAGGCTTGTGTGGAGTGGATTTAAGTAGTATGAGGACATACCTTGGTAAAGTGTGGTAGGTAGAAAGCCAAGGTTAGTTAAATGTTTGAATTAGGATCTTTGTTGATCATTTGAGGGAGGAAGGCTTAGGAGATAAGATGAGAGCCTACAAAATAGGAGGAGATTTCGAAGGCTTATCAAGAGCCTTGTGAATGGGATGAGTCCCTACTTAGAAGGAGAAGGTTAAGGGGTTGTGATCGGAGGCTCTAATCCTCTCACCCTATCCTTACCTCATGCCCTCTCTCCCTCTCAACTTACTATATAATCCCTCATTCTTCCCTCAATCATCCTCTCTTTCCTTCGTGCTCCTTAAGCACCCCACGGGTTATAAGTGTGGGTGTGTGGGAAGCAAGATAGGAGCACATGTGTGTGCTTAGTTCTTAGGAGAAGAGCCAAGGCTATTTAGCCTTGAAGAGGGATTGACCTCTTGTTAGAAGTAGATTGGGTTTAAGGAATTTGGAGTTTGATTGTAAACTTCAACTTGTTGCATTGAGATTCATATTGAAGTGAGAGAATTCAAACTTGTTTAAACTTGTGGCATTTAGAATGACTAGATTGTACTAGGTGCATTACTTGTAGTGTTTTATTAGTTATGAACTTGAGCAGAACTTTATAGTGAGAGATTTGTCAATTATGGATGATCAGGGTGTTCAATGGGTATGAAAATTTGAGGGATTGTTTATTATAAAGTATGGGAGTTGTGGTAAAAATTTGAGAGCTTCAGTCATTGGGATGAAAAAGTTATTAAAAGTTGAAGGAGAGGGTGTCTAGGAACAAAGCAGCAAGGTTTGAAAATATGTATCTCTTAGAGGGTTATAGATATGGATACCAAAATTTGACACTACCTTTTGAACTTATATATCTATCTTGTGTCAAAATTTTAGATTGATTGGACGTAGGAGTTGGAAGTTATTAGAGTTTTAATGACCGGATGCTTTATCACAGCATTCATACTAAGTAGTTAGAGTTAGAATTTCATGCATAACTTTTGCATATGAACTCTGTTTGTGCCAAAATTTGGTGTGGAGATTTTTTATAAGGTACTTAACAAGTGTACCAAATTTCACTTGAAGAACATAAGTTGGGTGGGAGTTATACTATTCTGAAGTTTAGTAAGAAGACATTGATAGAGATTTACATCAAGAAGAACTTAGAGAAGGAAGGGCAAGGATAAGTATATAAGTATTTTTTAATATTTGTATTTAAAGCCTATGTGCTCATGGAATTCACAAGCGAAGTGTCATGTACCAATACGGAATCAACCACGATGACATGTGATAGCACGGAATCAATAAGCGAGAACTCATGTAGTAGTGTGGAGTCGACAGCAAGGACTCGATTCACAAGAGGGATATCTTTGAAGGCATGCGTGGCCAAAGCGGCCGGGTGGACATTAGAAAAGGCTAAGGATATAACCTTACCCGACATTAAGGAATGTAAAACTATATAGTGTGGTATTAATCAAGTTGTGTATATTCCAAGGGTAGATTGGAATTATATATTGGGTTACAAAGAGAGAAGTCTCTACATATCATTATAAACTTTTCCACTCGGGCTAGGACGAAATCGAAGGGTGGAGGATTTTTGGTGACACCCTAGAAGGTTCCGAGCTAAAGGGTGTACCAACTAGGTAAAGGGTGATGCCTATGCATGAATGTAATAAGTTGGATGTGTAAACAAAATTAACTAAGTAAGAAAAAAGTTGTATAAATGATAGGATTTAAGCCAAATCCCCCGCTTAGGAAATCTAAACACAACTAAATAAGGAAGTAGGACTGCATTAAACGGTCGATTAAACCGTCACTCTTCCGTCCACTGAGCTAGGAGTGGTATCACACATGGTTGGTGTGTATTAGAGTCATCTCAATTCATAAGTTAGGATTGCATTGGTTTTAAGGCTGGTGCGTTTGCGCTTAGACTAGGTCGTAGGTCTAGGTTCGAACTAGGTATGAAAATTATTAGTGGGTTTTAGAACCATGTGAGCCACTCAAACTGCTCGTGGTTTGAGTTAAGGCCCACGGTCTACAAAAGCAAAGAAGTTAGTTAGTAGAAATATTCAATATATAGGTGACTACTAGATTTTAAGACATCTCCTTGTGGATGCGAATTGTCTAAGAGAGTAGTATTAGGTTTGAACTAACCCGGGTTTGAATCTGGTTGGTTAATTTGACTGGTGATATCCTAAAATTAAGCTAGTGTTAAAGCAGAAATAATCTGTAGACGGATACAAAGTAGAAATTACTACGCATGTGTGCATAGAACCTTTTCAATTATTTTTTTTAAAGATTTTATTATTTACTCGCGTGAATTAACAAAATCACTCGCGGTTGAGTTGAGGTTTGTGGTCTAATTAGAAAAAAAATTAGTGGATAAAAATTAGATTTAAGTCAATTAGTTAGTATAAAAAAGTTTAATCAACAAACAACGAAGGACCGCGAAGAATAGCGTAGGACAATATCGAATGAATGAAGAACAACGTAGCGCAACATCGAATGAATGAAGAACAATGTAAGACAACGTCGAATAGAGGACGACTACGAATGGAGACGAATGGAGGACGGTGATAAACGGAGACGAATGAAAGATGAAGATGAACAAAGACGAACGGAGGAAGATGTCAAGTGGATGAAGTCGAAGCGGATAAATGCCGTTGGATGTAACGGGTGGTGAACAAAGACCGTTAGATCTAGGGGTTGGAGAAATGTGGCTAGGATGGTGGTGGCCGTTGATACCAACTGTTGGATCTAGGGATTTAGATCAAGGTGGTTAGGGTGGTAGCAGCCGTAGATGCCAACCATTAGATGTAGGTATGACTAGATCTACAGCCGGTAAGGCTTTGTGATGGGAAGGGGTAATTTCACAAAGGAGAGCGCGGAGGCTCATTTCTCTCACTCTTGCAGTTATAACTATCTTTTTTTTTCTCCTCTTTATGTAGGTAGATACAATGAGTTTTTAAAAGGATATGAATAGGAATGTTGGACAAAAAGGTTTATGGATCCTATAAATATTGAATAAAATGATTTTTAAAACCCTATTGAGGAGTGATATTAGTGCCTAATTGCATTAGCTTTTGATATCCCAAGTTATGGTTGTATAAATTGTTACTTCACCTCTTGTTTCATTAGTTCATGCATTAGTCTTTGCATTAATTTTTGCATTAGATTCTGCACTAGTCTTTGCATTATTTTTGCATCAGCCCCCGCATTATTTTTCTGTATTATGTTCTGCACTAGTCTTCTGCATTAATCTTCTATATCAGTCTTCTGCATTAGATCTTATATTAGGCTTTGTATTAGTGTTTTGCATTAATTCTTTCATTAGTTTTTTACAATAGTGTCCTACACTAATCTTCTGCATTAGGTTTTACATTAGGCTCTGCATTCGTGTTTTGCATTATGTTCTGCAGTAATCATCTGCATTAGATTCTGCATTGCTTCTTTGTATTAGGCTCTGTATTAATATTTTACATTTGTGTTCTTCATTAATCCTCTGGATTAGGCTTTGTATTAATATTCTGCATTCGTATTCTACATTAATGTTCTACATCATAGGAATTATAAGGTTATTGTTTGGAGGCACTAGAATAGTACACCCATCCGGCCAATCTTGTGGGTTGTTACCAGGGTTGGACTGGTATCACCTTTAAGTGATACCAGTAGGGTCATGGTATGGCATATATGAAAATGCAAACCATAAGCAATGGTATGGTAATTTTTATTTTTTTAAATTTGGAGAATGATATGTGCAACAATAATTGGACATTTGTGTTATTGCAAGGGTATATATAGTACAGTATTCAAAGTGTACATATTGTGCCAATAGCAATACTGGTTTGGTATTCAGTACGGTCCACAATACTTGTATTAAATGGGAAAAAATTACAGTAAAAATAAAAATTTATTTTTACTGCTACGGTAAAATCATTTTATTTTTACTATAGCAATAAAAGTAAAATGGCAGTAAAAACTGTGCCGGGGTAAAATACATGCAGCGGTTTTACTGAAGTTTGCAGCCTGCGCAGTGGCCCCGTCTGGGCGGCAACAACTATTTCATTGTATTGTACCACTGCCCACCTGACTGCCTACAGTTGAAGTGGCCATTTTTTGACCATTTGTAGTGGGTACAGTAGCATGAGTTGTCATGTCAATTGCAAGGAGGTGGTAGGTAGAAAACACTCTCCACGTTCACCTAAAGTAGTAGGTCACTCATAAACATAGTAGGTTGCTATAAAAAGTGATAGGTCGGTAAATGAAGCAAGCATGTTGCTACGGAATTTCGGCCACCAAGAAATCACATACCCTTCACAAAAAACCCACTAAAATCTTGATCTCTCACCGCAATACTGGTCCTGGAACGGTTCATCATTTTCAAAACCAGCCTAGTAGGGTTTCGGGGAGGTCCCCGCCTCCGACCTACCCGCCCATTAGGGTTTGCCTATGGTATCGTTCAACGACCTACCCGCGGGTATGGTTGGTTAAACCCTGTAGTTAGGTTTTTGCTATGACTTAAAACAACAAAACCCAGGGAACTAAGTCTCCAAGAAGACTGAGATAGTGTCTATAAGGGTTAATGTCACATTGGATTAAGGTTCTTAATAACATTTTATGGTGATTCTCATTCTTTACTCTCTTCAATATCAACGTATCCCATTCTTTTCCTCTCTCTCTCTCTTTAATTCCTTTGTGATGTTTCCATAGTGAGTGATTTCCGTCCTATCACAGGGTAATTTCCTATCACTCTATGTCTTGACCTATCTCGGTCGTGAAGCTCAAAAGCTTGCAAGTTGTCAGCTAACTCATAGGCAGGACAACATGTCCAAGGCAACGTCTTTGGAGTAACCATCTTTGTCTTTATTCGTGAGGAATTATGCTTGCATATAATTCAAATTAATTCCAATTATACTTACTTCCAACCATCGGTAATTCTTCACAGACTGTAACCGCCACCTTCATCCTCCGACAGACCTGGCCATTCATCTCAAAGAATGTCCATTCCGTCAATACATTAGATATGACTAAGTTTATCAGGCTATAACCCGTGATTAATAAGTTTCTATCCTTCACAATATTTGCAAGCAAGTAGTCTTATCTCACAAGGTAAGGTTTGCTTCTAATCTCAATCTGACTTTGTAGTCATGGCTTACGTCAGCTTTCATTTTCTCTCTTTGATGGCTGGCGATAGGCGTTTTTTACTTGCCAGGCGATATCCTCGCTCAGGGTATCTCTCTCTCTCTCAGGGTAACGACTATAGCCTTCAGACTACCTCGCATGGGCTATGGCCCGTCAGTTTCTCTCGGCGACAACCCTGCCCTGTCACAGGCTTCTCTCAGGCCTCATCTTCTCTGCTTGTTGCCACAGAGTTTGCTCTAGGCCAATTGCCCCTTCATCCCCCGCATGGGAGTTATTTACGAGTTGACCCTTTCAGTGGTCATGCCTCTTTACAAACGGCTACAGGATATGGCCAAGAATGCCGTCTGTCTGTCTTCACTTCCCTTCCACAGGGTAAGTGATCATCATGCAGTTTATCGCCTGCTCAAACTTCGTCCACTCTTATTAGACTTAATACTCTCCCACATTCAGACTTTACTCCATGGCCATTTGCCAAGAATCTGACACTCTTTCACAAAATTGACTACTTCCTTGCTCATATGTCCGCTCTCGGACCTTACAGCCTATTGCCCTTCCAGCACATGACTACGTCTTTGCCTCAGAAAGACTCTTGCCTCAACAGGCTTCGCCTTCTCTGAGTATCTTGTTTGATCTCACTCCTCTCTCTCGGTCTATCGCCCGAACCTATTTTCTTGCACTCGACTTGGCCTTTCAGTAACCATACTTCCACTCTCTAACACAATCTTACTCAAATTGACTCTTCCAGTCCTTTCATACGACTTAATAACATTCCAGATTTTACTCTTAGACTACTTCGCCCTCTTGATGTATTATTTGTCTATTTCAACGCTCCTGACTATCGCCAATGTGCTTCACTGCTCAACTTGCCTTCTCAGCGCTAATTTCAGACTAAGACTAACTCTCATCATTCATTATGCCCTTACTCAAAATGTCATTCCCTTCAAAACAACTTACTCTCATTCAAACATGCATTACCATCATCAACATTGCATTGCACACATACTGCAAGACTATTGCTTATCAAAATGCTATATTCCACATATTAGTGTTCTCAGTCACAAGACACCAAATCTCTCGGTTCTTCCTCTGCCTATTGCTATCTTTCTCCCGAGTATCCCACTCGGAGTATGCCTAATTGCACTCAACCTCAATCACTGAGAGTTGATGCTCTATCAGCCTATTGTTATAATCTGAGACTATGCCTGATTCTACCTTTGAAAATAGCCTGCCTGCTTCTTGCTCGCCTCCCCCTTATGACGACGAAGAGGGAGGAGTCGGTTAGAGGCTATAACCGCTTCTTGGTGCCGATGGCCTCCAACTGCCGCTACAGATGGCATCCAGAGTCTATTTGCCGGATGAATGTCATCAATTTTTTTTAAAAATGGCCTAATTCGGCTAGGCGATAGCCAAAAATTGGTCTTACAAACCCATACCCTTCCCCAGGCACATACCCATGTTTGACGACAATACCAGTCCAACACTGGTTGTTACTTTGCTCGGAGTAACAATTGTCACCACAAACCACAATATTAAAAACTAAGGTCCAACCTCCGGAGGTATTACAACGCAAATTCAATCCCCTTTCAAAATCTAAGTACTCACCTTATACACCTATCATCCAGGTTCTGTTTGGGCACTTGCAAATGCAGGCCACCCTCATAGAAGGACTTGTGTGGCACTTTTAGCCCGGATACGCAACTCCCATATTATATGCAAGGGGCATCGAATTAAAAACGGCTTAGAAAACGGCTTTTGTAAAAATTATATCAAATTATACAAAATTAAAAGGACCAAAAAGTTGGGTGAAGACCAAATAAAATAAAATGAGATGTAGAAAAAGTTGGATTGCATATTAATTAATTTATTAAAAACTCCACAACGTATATAAAGAATTAGAACACCTCTTTTCTAACCTATGCCTATGCATAATTTTTAAAGATCCTTACAAGTAGTTACCTCCAATTAAAATTAAAAGTCATTAGCAATGTTTTATTTATAATAAACAAATCTTAATTTTTTGTAAAATGCCCAAAAAGTTGGGTAGTTTGACCTATGGTACATGTATTGAAAAAACTCATATAATTAGGTTTTAATGCAATTTTATGCTTCAAGGAATATTCATTTCCTATATATAATTACATTTTTGGATTCCTTGTTAGAAGCGCTACAAGAGTTTCCTATATGAAAACAAATTATATCACTTGAAATTGGACTAAAATGGATTATAAGTGATTATAATCAGGGCCATATAATACGGGAGTTGCGTACCCGGGATTTTTAGGCTCCCTTGGAGGGGGGTGGCCCAAAAGCGCCACAAAGAACGCAAATACAAACATCTTATTGTGTGGGAGGGCCTGCTAATATCATGAACACCTGAATTGAACAAGCGGTTTGAGTTTTGTAAGGCTGAGACACAGCTACCCAAGCACAACGAATTCATGCTTGAAGTGCGTGATAAACATCTAGATTGCATTACCGCAGTGGCCATATATGGTCATCGATATGCAATGACAAGTCAACCCCAATGTGCTTTACAAGAGCATCTTCAAGCCATACAAGTTCAGATAGATGTTCTTTTTGGAACTCCATGCATTGGTATGTTATAGAATCTTCACCCTTGTATAAATCAATTTCTTGTTTGGAATGGATTGCTTTATTTGTCTCAAATGACTTACAAACATTACAGTTACCAAGGATGTATGCATTGGCTGCACTCAAAAGCTGACAACTACTCACGTCCATATGTAGGGTGTGAGGATTCATTTCTATACATTCCCTGTGCAATGTTCCTATTGACAGGTGTTGCAATTATGCTCAAGTTTCCCGCACTTTTTGTTCTTGTGGCTTGTACATTGGGCTGTTGCAATACTAGAGGTGGGTTCACAATAGGGTCCAAGACAAAAGAAAGCACAACATTGACCAATTTAATCGGGCAATAGTAAAAGCAAATATATAAGGGTTGTGTCACTGACATTGCAAAACATCCTTACTGAGCATGTGCAAGTATTGATCGCCAGGAGAAGGGCATGCCGGGATGGTGTGTTCTACCAGGGAGATTGTTCACCACAAATCTCAAACAACAAAGAGAGGAGAACCATCGGAAATGGAAAAGGAAGCTCAGACATCAATTGGCCGGGGCGGGTAACATACCATACTACGGACCGGTTTCCAAATTAGTTAAGACAATTAAATTAATAACTACGTGAAGATAAATGGCCGCAATTAGTAAGCCATTTAGATTAATAGGTTATGTAGGAGGCAAGTAAACATTAGTAGCATTATTAGAGAAATTAGTAAGCCACATAGGAAGCCACTTAGGATTAGTGGGCTTCATGGTGAAAAACACTCGCCTAGGCCACATAGGTGAGGCAAATGAAGGTGGAAGTAATTAAGGGCCAAGAAATGACTTCTTGGTTAGTCTTAAGAATCCTCCCTTACCTAGATATTACATATGTAGATTTTAGGCTACAATCTACCACATTTTGAATGTAAAAGAAGATGGGGATTATATGAGCTCTTTCTGAGGATGTCCGGAAGAGCTATCTACATTTTCTTAGAGAAATTAAAGATATGATAAATTAAGAGGATGGCACATGTTAGACACCTCCTCTCAATATATATAGAGTTAGGATTAGAGTTAGAACACCTTACCTTATTCACGTCGATAGGCTACACAAGAGTTAGGTCCTTTGTATCTTTACAGCTTCAAGCTCAACCTTCTTCATAGTTATTCAAGGTAGAGGCAAAGTAAAATTTTAGCTTAGACATAGTTAAGTTGAGAGATTGTGAATGCAACTTGAGATGTTCTATAGCAACTCACATGAGGTGAGATAGATACATAAGTTAGAAAGAGGTAGCTTATGTAGCAAATTGATTTGGAAAACTTGACATAGAAATTGAGAGGCAATTATGTAAAGAGTGGCTTATGGAGTCAAACATATGATGAGGGAATTGTAAGGTGATGAAATGCAATTGTGTGAATAATAAAATGCAATTGTGAAAGTGGAACTCACATGAGGTGAAGATAGTTGTAATGCAAAGTTATGAGTGAAAGGGAATACCAAGAAAGGCTCGTGAAAATTTAGCACTCACATGAGAGAGAAAGAATATCAGAAGAAGATTGTATGAGTTGCATGCAAGAACGTTGATAATTGAGTCGTGTATCTTTCTTAATTAATGTTTGTTACGAGTCTATGAGATGTCAAGATCTTAACCTAAAATCAAAATTGTTTCTTGCATATCTATTTCATTCCGCTATCTTCTTATCATAATAAGTTTTAAGCTTTTATTATCTATATTTCATGAGCATGATTGATTGCCTAAGAAAATTAAATATGATGAGTAATATGATTATGATATAAACTTTAACATAATAAGTTGAGTATATGAATGTCTACCAAGATTATTATTGCATTATTTTTGCTCTAAAAATAGACTATATAACTTATAGTCATGATTTCAACTACCGTTAATATGAGAAGAGGATTCTTATAAAGAGGGATTGGAAATTAAGAGGAATTACTAAATTGAGAGAGAAGGACTCAAGAATGCCTCCTCAAAAGTTGATAAGAAAGTGGAAGATTATTAGAGGTATTACTACACATGTAAAGAGGAAATCTCCTCTAAATGGAAAGAGAGTGTCTAATAACAACTTCATTATTGTTAAGTTGTTATATACATATGTTTTAACAGAGAGAAGATCCGGTAATGGTAACTAGCAATTAGGAGAAATTCTACTTGGCAACTTGAAGGACGATTCGGTAATTGGAAGAAAAGTTACTTATTATATGAAGAAAGGTTACTTGTTATTTGAAGAAGGTCCCGCGCAACTTGGACACTCGTAGAAGGTTACTTAGATAGGCCGGGGATTCGTGACACTCATGTATTCTCATTAGTGAGAGTTCATTCATCTTTGCGGATGAGATGAACTACTTTAGACACTACCTTACGTCGTCGGCTCCTTGTTTCAAGGGTTTTGTAAATACCAAGCTTTAGTAGTTTTAAATAATTCTAGTCTAATTATTACTTAAGGCAATAATATAAATGAGGTTAGACGTAAAAAATAATGACTTATATGGAAACAAATGGGCGCATCATGGGTTGCCAACCCATTACTACTAGTCCAGTTATTATTAAGAGATTAGCATGGGCGGACCAAAAACTGTTGCCCGCCCCGCCCAACTTCGAAAAAAATATTGCCCTTACATTCTTGAAGGCCGCTTGACTACAAATTCCATATTGAGTGCACTTCACCTTCAAGGTCTAAAATTCAATATATATGTGCACTTCCAATTAGTAAATAAGCAATTGATTGGGATTTCATTCCGGAAGTGAAACCATCAATGAAGCACGTAATTAACTTGGAGATCAAAAATATTACAAAATCCTCATTAACATTGAAGTTACAATTTTTGTAACTTACCATTTAAAATTATCTTTGTCATTCTCATGATAGATTAGTGCAAGTGTTCATAAGATGACCAAAGTGAAACAATGAAGATAAAATATTAAACATATAACAACAAATTTTATATAAAAATCAATTTTATTTTTTAGGAAATATGATATGAGGTATAAACAAATGATATGTTATTTAAAAATTGACTCTTGGGACAATGTTACGAATGAGGTATACTCAAAAAATCATAAGTTTCTGACTATAGCTGTGAGGCCAAACCCCCCACCCTTAAGCGTTCGTAGTCCGAGTAGTGGGTTTGGGCTCACATTCTTCCGTGGCATTGGCCTTGGGCTCACATTCTTCCGTGGCATTGGCCTTGGGCTTGGATGAGTCCTTTGATGACTCAAGTGTCCAATTCCTTGCCTTGTACGCGCAAGCCCAAGCGGATATTCCTCTCTTTCTTTTACCATTGATCACCTTTACTTCCTTAGGGTCCTTGAGCTCCTCACTAGGCTTAGTGGGTGAGTCCATAGTGCAAGGATCAACTCTTCATGTGACTTTGTTCTAAACTACTTCACATACCAATCCATGAATGTGGAACAACTCATTTTTTTATTTATTTATGCGGTTATCAATGCAAAGTATTAACAAATACTTTTCACATCAAATTTCCCACATCACACCATCCTCAATTTAATTAACTTAGCACTCCTTGAGCCAAACTACTCTAAATGTGTCACACCAAACTACATTCCCCATACTAGTTCAAATCCCAACCTTTGGCTTGAACACCACCAAAGTTGGTCTTGCAAATTCAATGATCTACCTAATTTCTCAAGCCACACACCATTACTTTACTAATCAAATGCGTTCCCCGATGCATAACAACAATCAGTCTCACCCTAGCTCGTCCTTTTTGCAGCAAAGTAAAATCTCACTCCGAAATTCTACGCTGTTCGATGCAGATTGACGCCCGTCACCGCCCGTCAATTTCTTCCTTGAGGCACCTGTTTCCCGCAGACAGAGATCAGCTCCTTGTTAGCCCTTCTCAAGTTAGGCTAGCCTCGAATTAGCTAGCTCCTTATTTGCTCGGCCCTTAATTAACTAGCTCCTAGGTAGCTAGCTGTCGCGGCCCACTTTTACTTAAAGTTCTTAAGTAACCTTACTTTACGTTTAAAAGATAGGTTTGACAAAGTAAAAGATCATAAATTAAGCACTTTATAGATAGATTGTTAGGTGTGCTATTTAGAATCGAGTAGAAAGAGTTGAATCCTTAAAGTAGCTAAAACCATTAAATTAGTTTAGTGTTAAGGTTTCCATTTTCGGCTTGGGAACCTTAGAGCGGGCCGCAACCGCCATGGCGACCCAAACTCGGAAGCGGACCGCGGAGAAGCAGGTAGCCCTCCGCAAGGTGCACGTGGTCACCCCCTCCGACCGTGAGGAGAACAACGAGTTGGAGGCGGATTTGAGACGCATGGGCTGCCTCGGATTGTGGGAGAAATCGTGGAGAGTGCGGAGTGAGGATATGGTGAGGGAACTGGTCACCGGGGAGGTGGACCGCGTTTACGCTTCCACCATCCGGGGCCGACCGGATAGGTGGAATGCGGAACTTTGGAGTGGCGTTTACGGGTTCAAACCGGGAGGGGAAGGCATGGCCACTAAACGAGAGGATTGTACGAGGGATAAATTCTCCTCTAGGTTGGACCCTAAGTATGGCTACTTTGTGAAGGATTGTAAAAACGAGAGGGAAAGGAGGATGTTAGCTTTTCTTGTGCCTATCTTTAGCCCGGAGAAGCCCTATAACATCATTCTTACTCTCGCCACCACCTTGCTTCTTGCGTACTCTGAGAAGAAGGTGGTGGATTGGGGAAGCATCATCGGAGAGTTGGTGCACAAGTTGGCAACCAACACCAAACGCGGCCACCCTTCTTACATTGGGCCTTTCCTCTTCCACCTTTACGCACACGGAAACCTACTCACTGACGAAGAGGAAACCCAATGGACGTCGCACCAATTCATGCGGGAACTCCAGACTACCGATTCGGAGCCGGAGATGGGCCACGAGGGTCCGAAGGAGGAAGACATAGTGGAGTTGAGTAGTGGAGAGCGGCCTGCGACCAAGAAGCGGAAACTCATGTTGGGGAATCGTGCGACGCGGACCAAGTCCGCCACCAAACCCGGAGGAGGTGGAACCTCCACCTTTCCCTTGGAGGACAATCCGGTGGACTCCATTATCCGCGACTTGGAGGGAGTACGGTCCCGGATTGTGGACTATGAGCTGCAAATGCACCAAGTAGGGGAATTGGTGGGCAACCCGCCGCGGGAGAGTTTGTTTGCCGCAATAAAGGAGGCCATCCAAGATCCGCGCCGGTTGCGGAAGCTGGAGAGTAAGGTGGACCACCTTACTGCGGAAAAGCGGAAGACCGAGGAGCGAGTGCGGAAGTTGGAGACGGAGCGAGAGAAGCTCCTTAAGCGGGTAAAGGATACCACTCTCACGGTACAAAAATTGAGTGATATGGTAGAAATCCCGGGGAACGTGTGGTGGAAAGCCAAGATGTTCGACGCGGAATTGAAGAACGCGGGCCACGTTTCCGGGTCGAAGATGGTTACTTTCATCATGGATCAAGGGAGTAAGATGGACGCATCTTTGAGAGCAATGAAGGCCCTCATTGCTAGCTGCACGGAGTTGTTTCCCGACGTAGTTGAGTCATCGGAGGGAGGGGAGTCCTCATCGGGCTACTCGGACTTGACCCCTCATGACATGGTGCAAATTCAAGGTGCCGCGGTAGAAGGTGGAAACCCACATGCGGAAGAGGTGGACCAGGTGGAGGACATCACGGCGCTCACGGTCCCGCCGGTTTCCGCCACCGAGGTGGTGGTTCTCAATGCCACCCCAGTTTCCGCCACGGTTGGAGAGGAAACCCGGGATGATTGCCACATGGCCGAGGTGTCAACACCGAGCCTTGCCACGGACTTCCAAGTGGTTGCCCGGGATCCGCCGCCACTTGCAATTCTTGCTCCGGGATTTCCGCCGGGCAACCAACTGTCCGCACCACTGGCACCGGATGTTGCGGGGACGGCGGACCACGTGGGAGTGATTCTCGGACCCGATGGACACGAGGTGTCAGTGCCACCACCACGTGCTCCATCTTTGGCAATTGACAGTGCGGACCGCCGCGAGGAGCGGAAGCAAAATAAGAAGGAAGCCAAGTTGAAGAAGCGGAAGGATAAGGAGTAGATTTTAGTTAGGATTCCATTTTGGTTTGTTTTGGGCAAGTAGTTAGGTGGCCCCGAGTTGTGTGCTTTGTCATTTTATTTGTTTAGGGCCTGACCTCTCAATGAGGTGGATTGTCAGGATTGCCACGTGGCCCGCGATTTCCAGCATGGAAACCATGGCATGTGGGTGTTAGTTTGGTTTTAAAGGGAGAACACTTCGGTGTTTCTCTCATCATTTTGCAATGCAAGTGTTCTTTTGTTCAATTCAGACCTTATGCTTCACTTCACCTTCGGTATGAGTTGAGTCTTAAGTCCATGTGTAATGCAAGTGGTCCCTCCTTTCCGTACTTGAGGTTTCCGAGTTTTCCGCCATTCCCTATCACTGTGTAGGTTAGTTAGGTTAGTATTCCGTGATAGGACAGGGGGTCAGTAACACCCCAAGGTGCGTGTGGTTAAAACGCCCCTGTGTGAGCAGGTGATGGGCGGAGGAATCTTAAGCACGGAAAGGCGGAAATGATTGGACGAGCAAGGGGAAAGAACCCCACCGTGGGGTTGTTGGGCAAGGGGAGTTCCGCACACACGGTAGGTTCTTCCCCACTTACTCCGTCCAACTAGGGACCGACAATGAGTAGCAGTGGATAGACATGTCCAATAGTAGGGGGAGGGTTCTGGTTTACGCCTTCCGCTTGCCGTGTCCTGGAGGTGGATCACACCGATCAGCAGTAACGGAATGGTCTAGAACACTCATGCACCTGCCGCGACTGGCGCTTGGTTCCCACCGCGGATGGTAGGCGTGGTAGCCCCATCCCTATGTTAGCCCCGCCGTCACGGAAATCAACAGACCTTAGGTCCTATCTTGTGTGACCGGTGGAGCAGCACAAGCTACCCATTGTGAAGATAGGACGCGGATGTTGCGTTTCCACCTCTCTCGAGGGAGGATTCGGTTTCCGCGTGTGGTATAGTGGAAACTGTGCCATCACGGAAAGCGGATCATGCTGGTTTTGTAGACCCAAAACTTCCTCCACCTTTTCCCCCGTCAAAGGGGGTGGCACGCGTCGGATACTTGAGTGGGACTCCTTCCCAAGGGAGGGCTGCCCCCATCATAACACCAATCTAAGGGAGTAGTAGTTAGGCGGAGGAAGTGGAGATAGGGAGACAACCCTAAGAAATCAACCCAAAGGGCGAGATCCTGATGAACAACTACCAAGTCTCTCTGAGCATTCTAGCCTAAAACACTAGAATTATTGTCCTTGTGACACGGTCAAAAATCTAGCGGATAGTGGAAATACAAGTCAAATCCGCTACCTCTATCGCGGAAACCTTATCCCGGAAGTCATGACCCGTAATAAGGAATCTTAGAATGGAGTGTATATAATTGTTATACTATGGATTCGGGACGCTGAGTCTATTGTTGTTACTACTCTATGGTGGGAGCTTGTCCATACTTTGTTTTGTGTTCCCTACTTCGGTCCACTACCGGGAAGGCGGAAATTTTCGTGCTATGATTTCCGTAATATCCCGGATTTCTTAATCCGATTTGTGTTATCTTAGTTTATGGTGTTTCTTGTGTGTGTGTGTGTTCATCAACGATTTCCTCTCTCTTGTCTTGTAAACGACCGCAGGTTCTTCGTGGGAACGAACTCGGCGCGGTTTTGACGTTTTCCGCGTTAATTAGGTTAATTAACTGAATACGTTACCACCGTGTTACGACACTAGCTCCTAACTAGCCTAGCTGCAAATAGTCCATCTTCTAACTTGCCAGCTCCTAGTTAGCCTAACCCGCAATTAGCCTAACTCCTAATCAGCATGGCCCATGATTGGCCTAGATGTCCCTTAAACAACTTGTAACCAACTGTCGGTTCTCCCTGATCATAGCCACCTTCCCTTAATTAGCTGCCGTCGGGTAATCTCCTCAATCTCAGCTTGATTAGTGCAGCTCCCTTGGCTCTGGCCGCTACGGTTCCCAATTCAGGCGCAGCTAACCTAGTTCACAGTCTCGGCTCTGCATTACAAGGTCACGGCTCTTGGCTCATGTGTGAAGTGGCTTTAACCAGCAACTGCAGCTGACTAGGCCCAGCTGCAGAGCTAATCCCAGCTTACAGCTTACCCAGTCTCGGACTCCCAGCACCTTCTCCAAAAGCCCAGCTCCTTCTTCAACAATTCAGGCCTTTGGCCAAATATTAACCATTCAAAATAAGTACCATCATCTAACACTAACTGAGTGCGCCAATTTAATGGTTCAAACTAAGCTCTATAAACTAAATGCTATGAGGTGAACACTATGAACTAAACACTATCACTAAATGCCTTAAGTCAAATACTATATCTAAGCAATGCAAAACCAATCTAAAAACTAGTTTGCCTCGGTTCTCTACCTAGAACCTTGCACCACACGTGCACCCTTCTTGCTCCACACACACCCACACACATAGCTTCAAGCTTCTTAAGAGCTCGCTCCCTTGAGAGCACTTGAGAGAGAGAGAGACCAACTAACTACACTAATTAACTCCGCTAATTTCCCACACATTGTCGCTAAGTTTAAGAGTCTTTCCTACCAACTAATTCACAATCTCCTCATGAGCTCTAAGAGCTCCAATTCCTAACACCACACACGAGAGATCGAGAGAGAAAATGAGAGAATCCCCCACCTTACCTCGGACCCCCTTGGGATGCTCAACCCAAACTTAGCCTCCTTCACTTTCCGCCGCCATAACTTTCTCCCCTTACCTTCCCAAATTGTCACTCACCACTTTAATTCAAACCACGATGCTTAAATCGTAATTTGATTGGTGCTTTTAGAATTTGCTTATCCTCCACCTTGCGTTCTTCCTTGGACCTTCCCCATTAAGTGGCCACGATGAGGTGGTCCACTTGTGCGTTCAATGTGATCCTCCATTCATCCCAATTCGAATACACTTGCCTCTTGAGTCACCTTGGTTGTCTCCATCCATTTGTACTAGCCTACTCACTAACTACTCAATCCAAGTTCTTCTTACCTATCCCTATTCACTCAAATCCTTTCCTAAGGTAAAAACACACTAACCTCTCCACTTCAAGCCCCTTATAACATTGTACTCCTAAGGCTAACAATTCACTCTTTTTATATTTTTGTGAAGTGACATACCACTTCAAAGCACACCGACTAATATTTTCTAAAGATTAAGACTAAATGTGGGCACCGCTTTGGGCTCACAATAGCCTATCTGAGTTATTGTAATATTTTATCATCATCACATATTGTATTATCTTTAAAATCACATGGTGCATAATATTAGTTATTTTAAAATAAATTTTATTATATATATACTAAAATAATAATACTAATAGTCATTATATTTAATTTATTTTTTGAGTTTACCAATTTATCATAAGGTGACATATATTATTTTGACATATTACAAATGTTTGAGCAATCACACCCGTGCAAAATATATGAGTTGTGAACAAAAAAAAATTATGACGACACGTCATAACCACATGTTGCACACGTTAATAACTTGCATTATTTATCAAAATAACCATGTGGAATCCAAAGCCACATCATGGGAGGTTAGAAAATAGGCTTAGAGCATCCAAAACCACATCATGGCCTCTTGCCAACTAATTGATATTTACAAAATAGCTAGTAGTTCACAATAGCTATGAGAAAAAATGGGATCTTACATGCCAACTCGGAGGCGTTTCACTAAAATAAGCTCCATCCGAGCTTCTTGATGGACTCATCCGATTTTTGTTACCGGATGACTTTACTTGAGTGCCACGAATCCCCGGCCACTTTGATACATTGAGGACGGTTACTTGGCCACTTGAAGAAGATTATTTGAACACTTGAAGAAGGTGATTTGACCATTGAAGATGGCTACTTGAAACACTTGAAGAAAGTCACTTGATTATTAAAGACGGTTACTTGGATACTTGAAGAAAGCTACTTTGATACTTGAAGAAAGTTACATGTTACTTGGATACTTGACACTTGAAGAAAGAGTTACTTGTTACCTCGGTACTCAACGACTTGAAGAACTTACGACCATTTGGATACTCGAAGAAAGTTACTTAAGAGAGGTTTATTGAGTAACTGAAGAAGGTTACTTGGACATGAGAAGACAGTTACTAGACTAATTAGTGATTTGGAGGAAGAGTTAACTAGTTACTTAAAGAAGAAGAGAAGACAACTACGGCACATGAAGACAACGCAACGACATACAAGAAATAATGGATGTGATTTAGATTAATACTTAGAAGTAACACTTGAGCTTAAAGAGACAACTACGGCACATGAAGAAGTTCAAACAAGAAGAAATTTACAAACAAACAAGTTGATAGATTAGAGGCAATGAGACTACTTGAAGAAATATCATCAAGAGAAGAAGTTCATATGACTTTTAAGTTATACTTAAAAGTCCATTATGATGGATACAAGATAGAGGAGCTTTTAAAAGAAGAACGAAGACACCTATCAACACAACAAGGAAGACAACCAAGATAGAAAACAACAATGACAAGGAGATTAGGTAGTTTAGTCATCATAATCCGGATGACGCTCTAAGTCACTATGATACGGTCAACCCTAGGAACAAGTGGAGGTAATTGAGCTCTATAGAGATGGGCTTGGGGATGTCAAATTCACTCACAGGAAATAGAGCACGGTCTTGGGCACGAGGGGATAAGTTGCAATCGAGAGGCATTCTCACAAAATGAGACAAAGATGAACGAACCAAAAGTACAATATTAGGGTGTTGATGTGATAAAAAATGATAGGAATGATAGGAGGGGGAACCAGTAGAAAGTGGGCCCAAGAACACCATAATGATTTGCAAGAAGCTTGCAACCAGTAAACAATGTAAAATGCCCAACAACTCGGCTTGTATACAAGTTGCAATACATTCAATATTGCATACTGCCCACTTGTATTCTCATGTTATTTCAATTATAGCGGGTTTTCAAATGCACAATGCACTCCCGATAAGTACCAACACACAAAACAAAATACTTTGTAGCAACACATAATACATCGCACCAAATATACAATGGTAGCATCACAAAATAGAATACATCGAATAGATAAAGGTAGCTATATGAAACACGGTGTACCAAATATGTAATAGGAATGGTGGCGGCGTAGAGTATAGTACAACTGCAAAGTACAGTACTAGTGCAAAATAGAGCACGTAACTAAGATGACGGTCGACGTACACATTCAAAGTTACTGCATTGAGACCAGTGGCTATTCAAACACAAAACTTTTTGTGTCTTCATGTAGCCAGTTCTAATTAAATGCCCCAACTTAAACGCCGTGCCATTTTCGGAGTTTGGGACCACATCCTAAATATATTGGCCACGTGGGAGGCACATGGGGGAAATGACTTTGACATGTGCATGCCTTGAATGTGAATTTTTTTTACCTTGGCGGATTTCACCTACTTAGGCCGGAATATGCGCCAATGTGCAAATATCCGACACACCGGGCCCTGGCTATTAGGCCGGTGTGTCGTGGGGACCTTGCTTCCTACTAGTGCCCATACCCCTCCCAATTAGAATAATCTCTAGCCACACACCCTAGTAAGGATACTATGACACACACCGTCACTCCAACGGGAACCCTACTTATCGCACGGGAGACGGTTAACCCTACCATGCACCAAGGAGACTCTTAAACAAGATAGGACCGACGGGCTCAAATTCATGTCGATTTTACACCGAGGTTTCTTTTCTTTTCTTCTTGTTAGTTTAATATCTTATATGAGCATATATTACCAACTTGTCTCATGATATTAATCTAATTTCTCTTGGGTGTGGACATCTGACAACCTGTTGCCTTGGTATTGCACACTACGTCATTGGCAGATGCAGCAACTCTCCTTTGGGGACCCAAATAAATCATACAGCAAACCGAAGTAGGCATACATGACATGCCTGAGCCTCCACATACACTTGCAGAAAGATTGGTTTGCCTGCTGAAGTTGCTAAATACGTATTGGATGGAAGAGTGCCACTGCAAAAATGTTCTACTTGCCAGTTGTGTTTCTGGCTGATAAACATTCTCCATCTTCACCAATGCTTGTGTATAATTACTCTCAACTATGTAGTGGACATTAAACAAGACATTCCAGGCCTTGCCAACGAACATATATTTTTATTGCACAACCCAGAATACTGTGGCTAAGAATATGGATAATTATAATCAATGACTTCAAGTGCAGCTGGAATTCTGGTGTACATATTTGAATTTGAATTTGAATTTTATTTTTTTGATTGGTACAGAAGTAGTAACATATCATCATTAGCATGATGTGAAAACACAATGAATTATATTATAACTTATAAGTGGTTAAATTTAGGGTATTAGACTCCGGAAATAGAGTCACAAACCCCGAATTAGTCTAGCGGTGTCGAATTGAAATGATTGGGCCTCAATCTTGTAGAGGCTTTCTTTACTAGAGCCCCTTCATCCATGACGGATTTGTTTACATAGACACCACAAATCCCAAGCCATCAATGAACGGGGAGAATCGACCGCTACTTATAGATCAACTGGTTCAGTTTGAGAAATAACTGGTTGAATTTCAAGACTTCAGGAAAATAACCAATCATTTCTGAGGAATCTATGGAATTTACCCCAAACTGATAAAGAAAAACCGAAAGATCACAACGTGTAACCGATGGGACTTGGAAACACTAGAAACTTCACTGATTGTGCCCAAAAATCGCCCTGGACACTGCTCCCATCACTTTGCTTCTCACTTAAATATTCAGTTGACAGGCAGAACCTGGAGGAAAGTCAGTTCTGGTGACTTCTACCCACTAAGGTAGAAATACCATAAACCGTTAAAATAAGGCGATTCGCATTGAAGATCTGGTCTGACAATCATGAGATAATTTTCCAAGATAGACGAGAAGGATTCATGAAGAATGCAAGTTGTTTCGTATTTTTCTGCCTTGTACAAAAAGTTCCACAATTTTTCAAAGTGGAAAGTTTGTCCAACCCACTTCCGGTTCACTAGGCTCTCCTCATTTCGATACAGATTATCACCTAAACCCGTTAATCATGAGTACGTTAGATCTTGCCTCCCATTGGCTACACTGCATTGAAGTTGCCGCGCCATTTAAGACATGGCACTTTCCATTATGAGGCGGTCTAGTACACCGCTATTGGGTGGTTAACGCTTTATGGTATTTCTACCTTACAGTTTAATATGTTGTATTCCAAGGTTATAGGTGCATTCACAGGGCATGTATTATTTGGAGCTTTCAAAAGAGATCCTTACGTCAATGGCAAGATCAGATCTCTGCCATATCTACACATTAGAAACTGTTCACCACAACCTGCACATATCAGCTTAATCCTGTCGAAAGGCCAGTTTAGACTACGGTGAAGAAGTGCACCGGTCGGTCAAGGATTTCCGCCCAAGACAAGGTTATGTGAGGCCATGCATGGTTGGTATGGCAGACAAGATGGAGAAAACAATTAAAAAATGCCTCAAGTTGGAGTTCTCTGGAGGTTAAGTTTCTTGTGCAAAGGTTTGAGGTTGTCCAAGAAACTTAATCTCTGGAGAACTCCCCTAGCCAAAGAGTGTTGCCATGTTGGTATCCATGTCATGTTTTCATCCCGGGTATGCAACTCCCGTATTCTATGGGCCTGATTATAATCACTTATAATGCATTCTAGTCCAATCTCGAGTGATATACTTTGTTTAGTGCCGGAAACTTTTGTAGCTTTTCTAACAAGGAATCCAAAAATGTAATTATGTATAGGAAATGAATATTCCCCGGGTACGCAACTCCCGTATTACATGGCCCTGATTATAATCACTTATAATGCATTTTAGTCCAATCTCAAGTGATATAATTTGTTTCCATGTGGGAAACTCTTGTAGCATTTCTAACAAGGGATCCAAAAATGTAATTATGTATAGGAAATGAATATTCCCTGGGTACGCAACTCCCGTATTATATGGCCTTGATTATAATAACTTATAATGCATTTTAGTCCAATCTCAAGTGATATAATTTGTTTCCATGTGGGAAACTCTTGTAGTATTTCTAACAAGGAATCCAAAAATGTAATTATATATAGGAAATGAATATTTCTTGAAGCATAAATTGCATTAAAAACCTAATTATATGAGTTTTTTTAATACAGGTACACCATAGGTCAAACTACCCAACTTTTTGGGCTTTTTAGCAAAAATTTAAGATTTTATTATTATAAATAAAACATTGCCAATGACTTTTAATTTTAATTGGAGGCAACTACTTGTGAGGATCCTTTAAAATTATGCATAGGCAAAGGTTAAAAAATAGGTGTTTCAATTCTTTATATATGTTGTGGGGTTTTTAATAAATAAATTAATATACAACCTAACTTTTTCTACATCTCATTTTATTTAATTTGGTCGTCATCCAACTTTTTGGTTCTTTTAATTTTTTATAATTTGATATAATTTCTACAAAAGCCGGTCTCTAAGCAGTTTTTAATACGATGCCCCTTGCGTATAATATGGGAGTTGCGTACCCGGAGAATATTCCTTGAAACATATAATTGCATTAAAAACCTAATTATATGAATTTTTTTAATATAAGTACCATAGGCCAAACTACCCAACTTTTTGGGCTTTTTAAATTTAAGAAATTATTTTCTATTATATATAAAACATTGTCAATGACTTTTAATTTTAATTGGAGGCAACTCCTCATGTGGATCTTTTAAAATTAGATGCTTTACAAGGTTTTATAATAGGTGTTTCAATTCTTTATATACATTGTGGAGTTATTATTATTATTATAATGATATACGACCTAACATTTTCTACATCTCATTTTATTTAATTTGGTCTTCACCCAATTTTTTGGTCCTTTTATTTTTGTATAATTTGATATAATTTTTTACAAAAGCTGTCCTTTAAGCCGCTTTAATGCCGATGCCCGCTGCGTATAATATGGCCGGTGAAGAATTCAGTTTGTAGCCAATAATATTTTTCCATTCCTATAGAATCTTGACTGGGGGTTGCGCTTACCAATGATTTTGTGCAACATCAAGGCAATACTCATGGGCTATGACATGTTACAATAAGTTGCCGAAGAAGCCCACACCTGAAGAAAAACAACATTAATATTGGGAGGCTTGATAAACCTTATATAAGATGTTAAACTGATAAAAACAAATACTTCACTTTATCTAAGCCAAAAGGCCAAGAAAGATATGCCTCCCTAGTCCTCAACCTTCATTAAATATTTGCCTCCTCTTGACTATTGCAGGCCTACAATGTATGGGACAAATAGGGTCCATATCTCTTCTCTTTACTACTATAATAATTATTCCAATTAGTGTATGTGCTACTAATTCCCAAAACATGCACTATTTTGTTAAGTTTTAAAATTAGCAAGGGCCAATTTTTTTACTAAGTGATAATAAATTCATGAGTACATGATTATTTTCAAGAAAATTAGTGCATGGGGACAAGCACATGGACAATCTTTGATCTTTGTACTCATTTGTTGTAAGTGAATTCATCACTTGTTGATATCATGAGAATGTGAGAGAGAACATGAGAAAACAAAAAGGGAACCACATGGAACATGGACCTTTATTCCACTCTATGTCACATAAAATATCCATACTAGTGTATTATAAGACCAACATTTGTATATTCATAGGAGAATCACACTTATATTTAATAGTGGTTACTTTCTAATGACACCTCCAAATTTACATTGACTGGAACACTTTCTTGGTCCACTTTATCATGCTTGCACCCGCATGCCCTAAGGTATTTCTAGAGTGATAGCAAAAAAATTACATGTAAAAGTGAATATTGCCAAGTTTAATCGTGTTGATACTTTCAGTAAATGGTGTTGCTATGAGTAGTATTTCTAATGAATAGTACCAAGATGAACAATGCTTCCTAGATAATTTGGTGGCACTAATTCCAAAGCGCAAAGAAATTTAGTATCACCTTCACTGATTTCCCACACTCACTATCAACCCGCCCTCAGTAATTGAGATAATAAGTAGCCTATACCGTGAACCTATACCCTGCAACATTTTTTTCATTGGTTTAGTAGTGATTCTATTCCACTTAATTGGTCCTCACTTTTGCTACCCACAACCTGTCAATGCTCAAGAGGGGGGCAGGGCTAGGTTGTTGCTCATGTTCGAGGAGGTGGCAAAAAGGGCACAAGAAGCAAGGGTGGAAAAAACCCGACTTTTTTCGGCTGATGCATTGGGTTTTTGGTTTTAATGGAAAAACCCCAATTTTTGCGAATAAAACCATGGTTTTATTCCAGTACTTGGCACTTGGCAGTCGGCATCACCATTGGCGAACATTGGGCCCTCTGCCCTATAATCTCAACTCATCTGCAATAAAACCGAATAAAACCAAATTTTGCTGGACCTCATATGATTGGGTTTTTTTTAAAAACTATGAAAAACCCAACCATAAAAAACCGCGTGGTGCCAGCCTTGACAAGAAGTGGTGTAAAGATGGGAACGTTGGACAGCTTCTGGCCACCTTGTAGCTAATAGGCTTGTGCGCTTAGCTAACTGTTACTTAGTAACGCACCATGAGCAAATCTTAATGATGGTCCGTTCCAACTTCCAAAAACCTCCGAATATCACCATGGGATATGTAATCATTGTGGGATTTGAGTTACTGTACTTCCGCCTTTCAATTTCTTCATTGTCTGGAGTGGAATGTAATTTTTGTGGGTGACACATGGCGTTAATTAAAAGTCAGAACCATTGGGAGATTGACACATGGCAAATGAAGTCAGGGGCATTATTATTTGTTGATGAAATGTACATGCCCCTTACAGTACCTTAAGTACATACATTTTAAAACTTGCAGGTGTAGTTGGAAGCAACAACTCCAACATGTGTGGTGGTGTTGTCAATATTGAGCAGGTCCACAATTCTATGTACAATGTACTACATCTTGCTAGAGTTACATGGCATGCTTCTATTGAAAATACTTCAAAAGGGACTTGTGGTTACATAAGGATCTAGTGAGAAAATGTAATTCTCAAAACTTTGAATCATGAAAATTTCATAACCATCTCATATTATTTATAGAAAATATCAAATAGTCTGTGTATCCTCGCATATCACTTTTATCATTGTGTGATCTAGATATCAATGTAATCGAATCCAAGAGAAACAGAAAAAGACTCGGTCATGATCTTGTCATATTAGATTGTTTGGTGTAGCCAATATTATTTCAGATAGCCGTAGTAAATAAAGCATGCAGTTTCACTTTTTGGCTTTTAAATAGAGGATGATAACAATAAAGGATTTATTATCAAGGGATGTTGCTGCCAACAACTAATATTGACGACTCACCATAAGTGAGACCTTTTTATGAGCCCCAACTTGAGAGATCTTTGCATGTCTTCGCATGTCTTTGGAAGTCATGGCTTGAATGACTTGAGAATGACTCATTTTATTTTTTCATTTTCAGCAATTTTCACACACAATTTGGAGAAACTGATGTGCATCCCAGCTCAAAGGTAAGCATGCAGCGCATCTACATATATACTCATATATATATATGAATAAAGATTGCTATTATGTACAGGCCTTAAATGCTTGTCTCTGGAAGCTGAATGAAGATGTGGCAGGATAATGCCATGCGGCACCTTGAGGAATAAGAAAAGCAGTTCGTAATGGGAGGGAAGGAAACAGCTTGTATGTGAAGTACACCAGCTAATCCGTGGAGCAGTAATGAGGTTGAATTTGCTTCCACTCCACTCATTGAACGTGGGTTAGGTGAATTTGTCATAAATATTGCTTTCCACCTAAGGTAGTTCATGGGTGCTTTACGAGTCTCCAAGTCAGCTACATGGGCTTTGACCATGTGGATAAAGGGATATTTCTAAGGTGTACTGTCACATCATGTTTTAAATAATCAGATTGGTACAACATATTGGATTGAGGTCGATGACTTATACATTAGAGTGGACGATATGACACATGTAGTTTGCCACGAAGCTGTCTGAGATGCACAATCTAGCGACACTTTTGCATCTGTTTCATATGATTCTTTTCAAAGACTTTTGAATTTAGATATTCATATGCATTTGGTGAAAACAAGGTGAAATTGATGAGGTGTTGTATTCAATTAAGATCTCCATTGACCTAGATATTGGCCTGCACAACGTCAAAAGCAAGTCAGAGCATGTCACCTTGAAGAAGAAAAGTTCTGCTATCTTTTTGGTAAGTTGAGCACAGATAATGAAAAGATCCTGGTGGGGGTTACCAACCACTAGCCCATCCGTATACAGTATATATAATCTCTTCCATTCGATCCCAACTTCATAAATTTCTGCTCTGCCACATGAATTTGATCAAGTTATCCTCTTCTGGATCCATATATTCTGCACTTTGTGGTTTCCAGCTATGGCTGATACAAGAATGTGCACAGCTGTTCTCAGGCTATTGCTACTGCAAGTGCTGTCTAGTTCTATAATTCTGACTTCTTTTGCAGGCAGGCAGGGCTATGGGGGTTACAGAGGCCTTGCTGTGGCTGCTGCTACCTCCACTAGTGTTAAAGGGGGCTACTGGCCAGGGTACATATACATCCCAGATGGAAACCTCAATCTGGAATTCCAGACACATGTGTGGTATGCATTTGCAGGGATCAATTCATCGTATGCATGTGTGCCCCCCATTTTTGATGATTATGGACAATACGAGACGTTCGTTGCAACTGCTCTTGGCTCCAACCCCAACATCAAGGTGCTTCTGTCAATTGGTGGAGGCACATCCAATGCATCGTTATTTGCCAACATGGTCAGTACTGCAGCCAACCGTAAAGTGTTCATCGACACAAGTATTGCTCTTGCAACGCAATACAATTACAGTGGCCTGGACCTCGACTGGGAGTTTCCTGCAAGTCAGACAGAGATGACGAATCTAGGGACTTTCTTTCAGGAATGGAACGTGGCTACTGTAGCAGAATCACAAAGCTCCGGGAAGGCAAAGCTTCTTCTTACAGGTTCAGTGATGTGAAATAAAATCAGCTGGTGTATGCCTTTATTGATTCTTCTGTTAATCACATGGCTAAATTCATTGCTGGACCAGCAACCATGCATACTAAGAATTATATATTGCAATTTGCATGAGGTGGTTGTTTACTTGTTGGAAAAATACAATTTTCCACACTTGGTAAACATATGACCTTGAAAAGGGGTGGCTTAAACCCAAGGCCTTAACCTGGATCCCATGGGGACTCTGAGTCTATGGCCAGAATAGAACTAAGATGGGTGACTTTCCTAGCACTTGATTTCTAGTGCACCCTAGATCACCTATGGTCCATCAAATCATAGTGGGCCTTTTTGGGTGAATTGGATATTTTCAACCAACCATGTGGGAACGTAGGGGCTTGCCCTTGGATGAGATAGAATGCCTACCTGTTCAAGCTTCAAAGTGTTCACCTTCGAAAGGATGAAATAGTTGTCGGGGGTCCTCTAATTCTTGTAATACCCGTTCCAGGATTACATATGGACTTGGACCAACTAAAAATTGAAGCAACATCGGAGTGGTCTTTCTTTCTTTCTTTCTTTCTTTCTTTCTTTCTGACCTTGACATCAATGCTTCCATAACGATGAGATTCTCCAAAGGGATTATTAATCCATTGTCATAATGACTGCCAGTCCGATTTAAATGGATTAAGGTTTTAAAGTTCTAGATTTTGATGTGCGACGTCTTTTGCAAAATTGGCTATGGAAGGGCCGGCCATCTAAGTAGGCTGCCACTCACACACATGTGGTAATCTGCCCCCCACTTTAATTGCAGCTGCGGTATACTACCAGACAACATTCATCTACGAACAAAATCAATCGTACAACATTACGGCCATCAACTCTTACCTGGACTGGGTGAATGTAATGACCTACGGTTACCATGGCTCATGGGAGTCTCAAACTGGAGAACACACAACCCTGTATGACCCCTCGCGACCCAACCTCAACACAGACTACGGCGTTAGTAATTGGTTGAGCTCAGGCCTGGATGCCTCCAAACTCGTCATGGGACTGGCTTTCTACGGGGAATCATGGGTGCTTTCAAGTCTCAATAATACGGGCATTGGGGCACCAACCTCCAGCTTTTATGAGGATATCTCGTACAGTGACATTGTAACTTTCAACACAAACAGCAGTGTCGTCGTTGTCCAGGATAACACAACTGTGTGTATGTACAGCTACAACACAGCCTCTCTTGTTTGGATCGGCTATGACAGTCCAACCACAATCACCTCCAAGGTTCAATATGCAAAGAACAAATCTATTGGAGGTTACTTTGCATGGAATCTGGCACAAGATGACAGTAATTGGTCGCTGGCTAAAGCAGGTAATTGGTCAGAATAACTGAATCTCTTATCTTATTTCTTGATCACTGTAATAATTTTCACTGTGTAGTCTTGGATGCAGCTTTCACATTAGTGCAAAGTTTGAAAAATAGAATTCAATGTTTGTGGATACCTATCCTCCTCAGGCTTCAAATTCCTCCTCCCTATCCACCCATGAGGACACATAACGACCAGATTCTTTTGTGGGACAACTAACTAATACTTTTTCAACTTGCAGCTTCCAATGCTTGGGTGTAAGAACAGGATTGATTCATACAATCGAAAGGAGACTCTCAGCAGCCAAATCTACCCGAACCAGATGGATAAGGTCAATATCAAGGATTGTTTGGATCTTTGAAGCAAATTAAGGGAGACTAAGGCACGCAGGTTACAGGCATTTTGCACCTTAAGCGCTTGATGTTGGGCATTAACCTCATTGTTCCAGACTCCATATGCTCTTTGTGTGTTTACAATTATGTTGGAAAGGGTAGCCATACTGTCATACTTTAATCTGCACTAGTTTGATGTGTGATATTAAAACGATGGTTCGTTTTGATATCTTCTATTTCCCTAATGTCTTTTCTAGGAGCTCCCAGGAGAATGAGCCAGTCCATGAAGATCCACCTAAAGATTTTGCAATTGCACATATACTTATATTAAGTTCACAGAAGTTATGAAAGTTTTGACAAAGCAAATGGTGCATGCAAATTCTAGAACTCCACATCACCACATGAAGATGATGTTGTAATCAATGTATGGATATTATTTATGTCTTATGATATATTTTGCTTGGAGCACTTCCATACTTTGAAAGCACATAGGTTTGTGATAACTTTGACAAAATGTGAGCCCTTAATTATGAAATGTCATTTATCTTATGAATTATTGACGTCAAATTCTTACAAATGGAGATTATAAAGTTCTTGAACATTTTTGAACATAATAACTGCGGGGATGTAATCTAACAATAATCTTCAACAGCTTCTTAAGAAGGTCAAATGTCTTTTGAAACCAAACATTCAAACTTTTTAATCAATCTATGAAAGAAAAAAATTGCTTTGACATTTAGGAATTAACATCAAATCAAGGTATGTACGTCTTATGTAGGCCTTACGTAGTCACTCCTCTTAATGGAAACTTATTATTGAGTAATAAATGGCAAGACTTGTAATTAACAACGACATTGAAAAGAGCCATGTCACAATGAGATTGGACTATGTGCACCAAATATAAACACAATTGGGAGATGCAAATTCGAATCTTCATTGATCTTTTATAACTTTTGCATCTCAACTTCAAACTTGACATTACAATCTTTATGTTGATATTACAATTGCTAACCAAAATTTTTTGTCGAGTTGGAAGTGCCATGTCATACCTTGGATGGTCCAGCCTTAGACTGTCAGAGTTTTGGCAGGATGTAATCTCATCTTAAAAAGGAGTAACATTACAGTTGGAAATCATTGTGAAGAATATGTGAAAAATGATCCTGCTTCCTTGTCCCGCTTGAGTTGCACGACCAAACATATCATCAACGCAGATGTCCATTACAACCTTTTGAACACTGACCTTCCACCTGTTTCACACCTGCACTCATTCTCACCAAGAAAGAGTCCAACTCAATGTTGGTCCAGATTACCATGTGCATGGATGGCATCAATAATCAACATCGACAATGACATAAAGAACCTTTGGGTATCAGAATTGCAATAGGAGTGAAATGTTTATTTGGTGGATATCTTGAGGGGAGAGAATCCTTGTATATCTAAGTTATTGTTTGCATCAATAATATTCTTAACTATATCCATACTAGGGCGATTTTACGTAGGTATGAACATTCTTCGCATGGTATATAAACCTGAGTGTTATAAGGGGAAGAAAAATCCTCAATATCCATACCCTATTGGTATCGAAAAGTGTGAATTACACATCTTGGAATCCACAAATGATGAAGTGACAAGCTGCACTGAAGCCAGAGACATAGCCGACACCGAAAAGCTCCACAGAGCAAAGTCGATTCACACCACAACCCATTCTATGTGAGGACTCTTTTCTCGCAGGCAGGCATCCAGCTGCTGGTGTACTGCAAACTCTCAAATTGTTGTTATGTTTACTGGAATTGGAGAAGCCGGCATGGGGTACTATATAATGAGTTGCTGTAGGTTGAGGTGGGAGAGAGTACTCTATCATCATGCAGCAGTGGCAATTCGACTACATCGCCTTCAATCTTGCAGGAGCCTCCTGATTGATGTAAGTCCTTGACTATGGCTCAATCTGGTGTCGCAGAGGGAATTTAATATGTGAAATATGGCATCTAATTAGCCCAGTAGTTTGAGGCAGCTGATGTAATTTGGTCTGTGAGATGGATTATGTTGTCAGTATCGGAAATTTAATCCATTTAGGGGCTATGTCTTCGTAAGACCGATCAAGTCTTGGGGTTCTGCGAAGTAAGCAATTCAAGAACTTTCCTGCCCCTTTCCTGCCCACCTATGGCTATTAGGCAGATGAGATATGCTTAGGAAAACGTTTGTGTAAGTGTACATGCTTGTGTATTAGATGACACCAAATTACTAATACTTTGGTAAATGCCTGGCACTCTCCTGGACCGTGGTAAACGCAAGCGGGGGATTCGACTTTTTCTACTTCGTGCAGCAGGTACTGTTGAACAATTGTGGCCCCATTGTGGTCAATGAGTGCCAGAATGCAAGTCATCAGGCAGCATGGTTGAAGTTTGATATAATTAGCAATTAAGTAGCATACATCTGAAGCTATACTTCAGCTTTTGATTCTACTTTAGATTCTTCCTTTCATGACGTGAGAAAATGGCCTAGTACGATCATGCCTGAACAACTTTGTGCATCACATACAGAAGTTCGGTGTTGTGGCACTTTCACTCTGATATGATTTGCTCTCACCTACATATCACTGCACCTAGTGTAATTGGGGGCACAATTCTTTTCCTCTGGTTTATTTGGTCAACTTTTTCCCTCTAGCAAATCATCTGTTATCACACCTTGAGTGCCATAAACAATCTCACACTTCAATGTTACTACCACGATTGATAGAATTTTAAAGATTTATCCTGTTGTGCAGTGGCCAGGGGGTTACTGCGACACTGCGCAAAAGTGTTGCTACCCAACTCTAGGCAAACCGGCTCCGGCAATCTCCATCCATGGCTCTTGACCCAACTACAAATGATGGCTCCCACCCCAGCGACTGTGGTGGCCAACCCTTCCAAGCCAACATTGTAAATCATTCTTTCTCACCCATGTAGTTTCTTGCTCATCAAACCCCTCGCTAATCTGGACTTTCAAATGACATTCTCTTGCTCCCCACTAGTTTGTGATGAGTCACGAGAAAACTAGGGAGCAACCTAGATTAGGGAGCAAACTAGGGAGTTATGAGAAAAACTAGGGACCAAACAAGGGAGTTACGAGAATAACTAGGGAGCCAACAGTTGTGTCCTCGGCAGAGCCCAACATTTTCCTTCGAATTTGTACCCATGCCCACCCATACCCATCAGCAACGACCTATGCCCACCCATGCCCACCCATAGCATGACCTGTGCCAACCCATGCCCACCCATGCCCACCCATAGCATGACCCGTGCCCACCCATGCCCACCCATGCCATTAAAATTGCCGCCAATGTATTCAAAAATTGTGTAATGTGCATTACCCGCCTACACCAAGTCTTGGCCCACCCATGCCCATGCCCACCCTTGCCCACCCATGCCCACCCATGCCCACCCATGCTCAATAATATTGAACCCATGCCCACCCAAAACCCATGGGCATGGGCGGGTTTGGGCATGGGCATGGGTATGGGCACCCAATGTAGGGCTCTGGTCCTCGGTTGATATCAGCAGTAAGACTTAGTTTAACTTACTAGATTTCTCTCAATGTCGTTTGAAATTCATCGTGAGACATTAATATGGTCTGCATGTGTCAATTGTCATAGCCACATTACAAAGCTTGTAAATTGCACAGGACTTGATCTTGGAGCAAATTTCTGGTGGTTTCGACCAATGTTGGTATGGTCTGCCCCCCCCCCCTCAAGACCACCCACCTATTGGTACTACAAATCTCCTCTTTGGGATTATGATGGCCATGATGAACTTGAAGTTCAACACATGCCACATGTACAATCTGACCTTTTGGTGGGTCCTCACTAATGCAATATGTGACATGCAATTTGAAGACACTAAGTATCAAAGTTGCAGGTGGTACTCAAGGATCGAGCACATGAAGCTCTATAATGTTGCAAACCTTCATTTTCACAGATTTATGGCATATTTTGCTCAAGCCAACTAGAATGCAATGCGCATGGTCTTCGGAAGCGGAATTGTAAAGAAACCCATGGAAGGCATGGAGAGGACATGCAATTTCCATTATGAGTAGTCAATGGAACAACACAAAAAGCACATTGTTGTTTGCTTCCTTGATGAGCTCAATTCACTTCTCTATAAGTGGAAGCATTTGAAGACATTGAACAAACAAATTGCAAGTAGTTGCAAGCTTGAAAAATGGTTGGAATTCTCTAGAGCATGCAACTTGGATGGAGAGGAAACCATGTTGCATTGGCTAAAGTTTTGGAATTTATGTTTTGCTCAATGTGGTTCCGCCATTCAGATTGTGAGTCCCACAACTCTTTGCCTTTATTTGGTTCATTTCATGTTCTCAACTTTATCATTTTTATTTGATTTTCACTTGTGTTTGTTGTCTTTAAAAACAAGAGACGATCCTAGAGGAGGATGTAAGGATGCCCACATGCAACCTGGCCAAAGCGATTCACCATAAATGACATGTAATATTGGGTAAGAATGGCATTGACCTTTTTGAAGCTACCGTTGACAACTTGGTCATAGCATTGGTTCAACAACCTCGTTACTATGAATTTTTGGAATTACGCATATCGGAGAGGAGACCTAACAAGTTGGAGTTGTTATTTTGTGTTGCTTGATGCAAGTTGCCACCTATAGGGTTTGACAAAGATATTGATAGGTATGCAACAAAATTTCACATGATAGAAAGCCTCACTTAGAAGGATAAAGATGATTCAGAAGCAACAAACAAAGATAAATGGAGGACTTGGGTGGAGAGAACGAAACTCACATGCTAGATCATGTGAATTTTAGCGTCTCCAACAAATCTTTTTGTAATCCCATATGAGCTCAATTGCAGAGACGAATGCACATTAGAATCTTTGGCACATTGCGTGTAATTTCACCACCTCCAAAATCATACGTGGTATGGCATGTAGTTGGTATGTTTTTATGCAAGGCAAAAATTGGTATTTTCCACTTCCGTGCCATGTTATGATAGCCTCTTCAAGTCCATGAACATGAAGAGGCCCATTTGCAAAGCCTTATGGTTAATATGTCATGGTGACCAAAAGTGGTGTGTGGGTGGCAAGATGGAGTTTGGTGTAATGCCCAACCCTCTTGGTCCGATGTACAACATGTACAAATTGGCACATAATTGACTGCGTTGGACGCCTCTATATTGCAAAACAATGGTTTTAAAGTCACTCAGGTTGGAGAATACCATGTAGTCTAATAAGGCGGTCCTAGTTTAGAGTACCCAATGACTCAAGATAGGAAAGTTGTCCGTTACAGTCCACTTTATGAGCCCTATTATTAACACATGGCACTTGTCCATTTGTTCAAAATGGTGGTTGTGGAGAAGGTTCACTTTAGTCCTCCTTTGGATGGTAGGATCATATATGTTATTTACAACCAAGATTGCACTACCTTTGGCAAGCATTACCACATGACATGTGTATGTGTTATGATTTGATATAATCTTCTCGAACAACATAATTGTGTGTAATTGTTTACATTTTGTATCATTATGAGCATACCGAGTATGTATCCCCTTTCGTTAGACACTAAAGCCAACAATGCAATATTGCACATTTTTCATTTTTTCCCAGGGTAGTGACATATTTCCACAAATTGCACCAAATAAAATATTCTTTTGGGCAACCCCTCAAAAGAAATTATTTTCTTAGGCAATCTTGAAATTTTTATTGGACATACTTGAATATAATCTATGAGTTGCCCAAAAAATGGGGGCAGGCCTTTATATAGACCTGTGAATCTTCAAAAATAGGCTTGGAGGCTCCACTCACATGAGCAAGGCCACATGGTCATGCTTATGAAATAGTGTCACTCCTCCTTACTCAATAGAAATCCAATGGGATCCTTCTTGTTTAGTTGATGAAAAGATTCTCACAACTAGGACTAGAATTATTGTTCCTCTCTTAACTCCTTTACCCTCGAAAGGTTGAGCTTCTTACTCTAGCGAATGGTATGATTCAATTGATTCACTATTTGAACTTAAATCCAGACAATGACTTCTCATTCAACAATAACTGCAACTTAAGACTTCACACCCTTTCTCCTCGCCGCTCAGATTATTGCTTGAATCGATTTAACTTGTAAGGATTCAGTTACTCTTCTTCCGAGAATCAAACAAACAGACTATGGCAATTTTTACCTTGGTAACAAATTGGTATTTTATGGAGACATTTTACCACATAACTCAAATCTATTGCCATGCTACACCGTATCGAGGATACAACATTTGTGTTCGTTATAGTAGTGAACATATTTGTTGAAGGTCACAGTTCTTTGATCTCATTAGGAATACTAAATGTGAAGAATCAACACTCTACTTTCAATATTTATTTTCAAGTAGTAATATATTAAGACCCTATTTTGATGCACGTCACATTATTTATTATGAACTTGAAAAAAGGGTTACAATCATGTTTGACCTAAACACATGTTTGAGTCAAGTGGAGACCTTCTCATGTAGTGGAGCTAGAAGGGTCTCAAAGTTGAATTACTTGCTCACATATGATTCCTAATGTTATTTGTCAATGGACAACATGTAACTTTCTAGTTATTCTTCAACATCCTCGGTCGAAATTGATTGCAATTGGTCAATTGCTAAAGTATTGATGAAATATACTAATAATTGAAGCAATACATGCAGAATGTCAACCATCATACTTTTCACATATCTTGCAAAAAGGTGTAGGTTACATTATTGTTGTTAGTATATAATATTACATGCTAGGTGGAAAAACTGGTGTCTTTGATTCCCTTGCACACAATGCACTCACGTTCGTTGTTTCTCATGTTTAAGTGGAACCTATCCAGATTCGTTGAATAATTTCACGGGATTAAAATGTGGAAGTCTAGCCGGCCGAAAGTGTACACCCAATGCCCAACCATCTCATAAGTAAAGTGCTGATGATAGAGCATAGGTAGTCTATCCACCGTGCGGTGACATGCCTTGATGTAAGCTTATTAAATTGAGGGGTTTTTGTAGTTGGATAGACCTAATGAATGCAATTATTTTGATTGTATGCAGATTTTTCCAAGTTAATGTTGCAATGTGGGTGGGCGCCATCATTGGTTCCGTCCCACTGCATTATATTACATAATACTATAGAAATCGACCAGTGAATTGCACCATTTCCACCTTCTAAACCGGTCGGATTGCCAATGACTTGACCTCAGGCTCCCTGTAGTAACTCATGCTCATACACATTCCCTTACATAAGGCATGCAACCCTATAATTGTGGGCACTTCCAACTCTACACAGTTTTAATTGTTGGATCGGCTTGGGAATTGTCCCATTCAATTAGCAATTATGAACCACAAATATTGTCGTATCAAGTTTCAGGATTGAAATTGATGTACAAAAATTATAAGAAGTCAAAGTCAAGATTTTCTAAATCTCTCCAAGTGAATCTCACATATGCTCTTCCAATTGTGTTAACAATTAAACCTACAATGGTGTATACACATTGAACACATAGTCTAATCTCATTGCAACACTCAATTGTTGAGTGTTTGTTCTTAACAACAAATTGTGCCATATTAATCACTCAAATATAAGGTGTCCAATTGAGACGAGTGACCATATTACGCCCACATGCCTTACAATTCCTCCATAATATATTAAAAGAAAAAGAAAAGATTCCACTATATAGATCTATATCCACAAAAGTAGACTCTAACATGCTGGGAATGCATGATCTCGTACAAAAAGGTGTGTTTGAAACACAAGTTCTATCAAAGTCAATCACAGGCTGCCTGCAGCAATCGTTTCAAAGGTAACTACACCAATATGTGCAATTAGGTTGCCCCACACTATTTGAATGTTTGTTACCACGATAGTGAAATACATGAATTGTGTTTTTAATTGTCGTTGCTATAGGGTTGAAGAAATGAAGTTCTAAGTCTTGTAGTTTGAATTTGACCCAAGATAATTTGCATAGCTAGAAGGATCCATATTTGCAAATGCAACCTAATTGCACATACCAATGTAGCATGGGCGTGGAGAAAGAATATGGCTAGATGCTAACCTATTCAAGCCACCATCCACCCACCAAGGCAAAGAGGCTTCGGATTGAAACCTGACCCCTTACATTTCTGGGTACTGGATCTTTAACGTGTCGGACTACATCGTTAATGGTGAATATTGTGAGACATACTATAAAGAGGAAACCAACACAAAAATTGAAGATATTTTTGTGGATGCACACTATATTCCAGCCCATGTTTATGACATTAGAGATTTACGTTGTAGGTTACAATATATTATTGGATGAAAAAATAATGTGCATTTGAGAGACTTTGAACAAAGTGAGACCAGTTCATGCCCATTTTACCTAGGCGGTTTTAAATCTAATATTTTCCTTTTCATTTTCAGAATATTAGGCTTCAACAAAATTGAAAATTGTTGTTTTTTTTCAATTTTATTTTTATTTTTCTAAAAAGAAAACTCTCTAAAATTTGGTGTTTTACAAAATGAGATCATAGTTTTCATTAAACCGCATGGATAGGACAGGTATGTGAAACGATTGTTGCAAGAACAACTCCCCCGAGTGTGGGGTTCCATACAATTTTGATATGTGATGGTGTATGTTTTGGGTTGTACTATAGTGCAGGTAACATTATAAGTATGCTCTTAGGTTTTACCATGAATAATATAGCCTCGTTTGGGAGTCAAACACACTCCATTTATGTATGATTGGGTGTTGTTGCCCGAAGTTTTTGTGAATCATGGTAATTAGTATTAAATTGATTCCGAATTACGATAATAAAACGACCCATGAATATAATACACGGGGGGGTCACTCTATAAGATTTTTGTGCACCACGTGCAGCGGAGGGGTATTTGTTTAGGGGCTATTTACCTCCAAGGCACAATTAAAAGCTCCCTATAATTACTTAATTTTCTAAAATGGCCTATTTTTTTGCACCCTACAATTACTTATAATGCCCATGTCATTGCAATTTTTTGTAGTCTACATTCCTTATAATTTAAAAAAATTAATTTAAAAGTGTATGCAATGCAAAAGTGGTGGAAAAAACATGGCGACAAAAAGGTATAAAGAATACATACGATTGCAAAAACTAAGTGCAAAAACTTAAGGTGGAAATACAACAAGAAGGCTTAGGATGGAAATACAACAAGAGTGAGCGTGTGTTCACAAACACAACACATGCTCTGTAAAAATCCTTCATTCAAAGTCAATTTACATACTAGTGAAGACCAAAAACATAGTGTACAATACTAACATAGTGTGAAACACTCCAAGATGAGCCGGGCTTGGTCATGAACCCTATATAGTTTGTTCTGTCACAAACTTGGATAATTGCTCTGAATCATTCCTATCTAGAGTGTACACTTCATTTGTAGAATTGTAGCTCATGGTTACAATAGACATAATGAAATCTACATCAATACATTTGCTATCCGTGTGATCATACTTAAACTTATTACGGCCATGATGTTTTTATAATATTGCAACATTACTTCGATGTGGGGATTGTTAGGATTTCTCCTTCCTGATTCCTCCGTTCGGGCAAGGAGGTCAACTGCCTGCCTTAGTACCCCAAATTGTTTCCCATTGCACCGCTGCATAGCCTGCACCCTACCCACCCACCATGAACTGGCATCTACTCCGTTCAATATGTTAGTAGCATTTCCAGTTTTAATTTAACTTAGGAATACGTTGAGGCCAGCAATGCTGCCACACTTTAGTGTAGAAGACTGACCTTTAATCTTTTCCAAATGCTTAATGATAATGATTGGGAGATAGGGAACCAGAATCACCTTGCCTCAGGCAAATAGAACCTGGATGTTGCCTCAAGACGCAAAAATGCGTGCAAACAAGCTTTGCAAAAGATAATGCAACTGAATCCTGGCAGTAGCGAGACGCCAAAGAAAATATGTTAGCAACACATTTAGAGAGTGCAAGAATCTACCTACAAGACATTGAGATTGCACGATGAGAGAGAGCTTGAAGCGATCAAAGATGAAAGTTGGATTGAAGGCAATGTCACAATGATCTCGCAAAAAAATCGCAAAATAAGGAAACCTGAACGGTTGGGCGAATATGATAGGGGCAACATGCAAATCACAAAAACCCCATCATTGAATAAAACGTGTGATATGAAGAGGTGGTTGTGGAAATGGACAAGGAGAGAAGGGATAGAAACGCCACCAAGAGAAGCCAGGGAGAGAAGGGCGAGAAGCCACTGAGAGAAGTCAGGAAAAGAATTACTGTAGGGTTAGGCTTACAACTTCATCCATTTTTGGGCAAAAAGAGCTGGCGACAATTTTGCACGTTGTGGGAAATGTGATTCCCTTCAAGCAATTATTGCAACCCATGTTCGCGGGTCTGCAGCCCATACTGGTTTCTCAAAACAATTGCAGACACACCTCGCCCAACAGGAAGCGGCACGCAATTTTTATCGGTGCATGAGGTCCATCTCCATTCTGCAACCGCATAAAGTTCTTTCTATCATTTACGATAAGATGGACCATGGGAAGACCGCCTCTCCTTGTTTCGCTTCAAAAAATAAGGACACCGACATGTTTACAAAGTTGCCCTTGTCTGTGACGGGGATGATTGCACATGGCCATGGAGATGAGCGATATGCACATTATTCTTTTGATTTGTATGCGGGGGATTGCAATCATAATGTGGGATCATTTGCAAGACTCCTCCGCGATTTGGAAGCCCCGCCGGTTTCCTCGACACGAAGGTTGTTTCACGGTGCAGGGCGTTCCCTTCTTTATCGAGCTGTGTTGCATGGGAGTGAGACATGTGTAGATGGATTGGGAGCCCCGCCAAGTGATGATGTGCCTGCTGTGTCCCTTCCACCTATTTTGTATGTTCAATTAGATAATTGTTGGAAGGACAACAAGTGTAGATTTGTGAAAGCCTTTTGGTCCTTGCTAGTGGCCAAATGGATATTCAAAGAGGTCTATGTATCTTACCTCTTGGTTGGTCATACTCACGATGATATAGACGCCTCTTTTGGGAGATGGAGCATGGACTTGCGTCAAAATGATTATCCCATTATACCACTTTTGATGAAATCCTACATGAAGATGGAGAAGGTGCCCACAATTCCGCATATGATCGAAGAGCTCCCGGCTTGGAAGGCCTTTGTGGAGCCTTACTTGCCCAGTGGAAACGACATTTTATTTGGACATACGAAGGTCCAACAGTTTAAATTCTTTGTACGTGATGATGGATGGCCAGTGATGCAATATAAAATCCTCGGCAGCCATGAGGAGTGGCTACCAAAGGAGGGTATATTGATGTGGAAGAAAAACGTGAGAGGTAAACCGTCAATGCCAGAGGGCGACCCAGCCCCTGCTCGACCTCGTGAGATGGGAAAACTAAACGACGTTATCAATGGTCTGCAAGGATTCATTGACCATTGGGAATCAAATTGTGAACATGATCACATTGGAGGATACAGTAGGGCACATGGCCCTCTTATACAGTATTGGACTGGTGTGAAGGAAGCATTGTCCGCACCTCTCTCGGATCTTTGGACGGAGGGCATGCTTTTGCAAGGAGGGTTTTGGCCCAAAACTCGAGTGGAGGCTAGTTCACTCAATCCTTTTCTTCAGATTGGGCAACTTCGGGAGGATCATCAAACTGATGACCATTATGTGGGGCCCAAAAGCGGGCGGCCTGCACCTTCTTTCCGCCCTGCCAATGATGTGTTCACTGGTCACTTCCTGATTCTCCGCCCCCAAGATCAAGATTTGGATAGACCAATTTGGGTGTGTCGTGCTTTAGGTCCACCTAATTTGGAGACGACCGGATTGCATGCACGCAAAATTTTGATTGAATGGTACACGCCCAGTTCCAATTCTAAAAGTGTGGCAGAGAAATATAGTGGATGGGATACAAAAAAAGATTTCAAGTGGAAACGCGACTTGGAGTACTCAACTCCTGATTGGCAACCTTTTGATTGCATATTGGCCGCATGGCCACCTGGCCCAAGAGATGGAAAATTGGCAAGGATGATAATCCCTCCCACGCAAATAAAATTTGCCAAGGACAACCTCCATCGTTGTGAGTTGGCTGATCGACAAATTGGCAGTACGTCAAATACCCCTTCGAGGATGAGACATGGTGTTCCTCGTGGCCGATGATAGTATTGTATACTATATCATAGTTCGGTAGACATGGTGGGTTGACATTGGGTATAGCGGTATTGTTAATGAAGATGATGGGTTGCTTGATTGACATCGTTTCTATTCCTTGTTATGATCTACATTTTCCTGCTAAATACATCTTGGAAACCAAACTACATTGAAACTTATTTAAATTTGTCATGTTTGAGACTTACGCTAATTTGTTCCCAGGTTCTTACTGATTCTCCCACGTTTCCCATGAGATGTTCCCAATGAGATGTTTCCATGAGATGTTCCCAATGAGATGTTCCCATGTTCCCAATGAGATGTTCCCATGTTCCCAATGGAGTGTTTTATTGTTCCCACGTTCATGAAGATATATGTTTCCTAGTTTTTTCCAAATTTGGGACTCTTAAAAGTCCCAAAATTGTTAATATTGTGTTAGAGGCTTCCGATTGAAACCTGACCCCCTACATTTCTAGGTACTAGATCTTTAACGTGTCGGACTACATCGTTAATGGTGAATACTGTGAGACATACTATAAAGAGGAAACCAACACAAAAAAATTGAGGATATTTTTGTGGATGCACATTATATTCCAACCCATGTTTATGACATCAAAGATTTACGTTGTAGGTTACAATATATTATTGGATGAAAGAATAATGTGCACTTGAGAGACTTTGAACAAAGTGAGACCCAGTTCATGCCCATTTTACCTAGGCGATTTAATATATAATATAATCTTTTTATTTTCAAAATGTTAGGCTTCAAAAAAATTGAAAATGATTGGTTTTACAAAATTATTGTTATTTGTCTAAAAAGAAAACTCTCTAAAATTTGGTGTTTTACAAAATGAGATAGTTTTCATTAAACCGCACGGATAGGACGGGTATGTGAAACGATTGTTGCAAGAACAACTCCCCTGAGTGTGGGGTTCCATACAATTTTGATATGTGATGGTGTATGTTCTGGGTTGTACTATAGTGCAGGATATGAGTGCAAGTACTATAGTGGAATTGGGATATGGCCCTCATATCCCAATTCCACCAACTAACACCAAACGATATCCCACAATCATAATGGGTCAGACACCAATTACACCTTGGCCATGAAGTGCAATTGGGTTTATAAATCTTTTTAAAGGGATTGGATAGCGCTTCCGCATCATGCCCAAAACCTTAATTCTGATTACACCAATGCCTAATAGTTGGGAGTAAGTCTACCCAATTTGGGACCAAAGCCCGGTGAACAATTGGCAGCGCTACCGCACTATACCATGCGACGGGACTATTAGTTTCCGAGCACAAACCCACCACTCCAACAATTATGAACAAAAAATCAAATTCACCACAACGGCCAACCCCCTACAAGAGACCCATGAAGGAAGTACAATGTCATGAGATCTCAAGAAAAGGCAATTGGAACCGCAACCTAACTACACAAAAATCCCTACAACATCAAGTAACAAGAGAAAGTAGCCACCTTCTCAATTGCCAAGGATTGATGGGAAAGGAGGGGGGGAGGTAGCCAAACCTTCCCTAGTTTCTGGTCGCCATTGCCGTTTTGGTCACGGGTCCGCCCTTGCTTCTGAATTCACCTCACTACCATTCTTGAATTTGACTCGCCCTTAATTCGGTGCGCCCTGCTCCTAATTTTGTTTATTCTTTTCATCCTTAAAATCATTGAAGATTCTCAAGGGTGTGGTTTGGTCAAACCAAACCCTATAGGGCTTTGGGTTGTGGCTCTCCAAGGGTTTGGGTCGCTCGACCCAAATCCACACCGGTCCTTCATGTGTGGTTGGTCCACAACATCTCATCCACTTCTTGTGCTTTGGGTTAGTTGCATGTCATGAAGATGTTTGTTTCAAGTACATGAGTCCAAATTAAAATGCATAATATTTGGCGAGATTTTATAGTAAAAGAATCTTGATTCACAATGATAACTTATGGTAACACAATTGTTTCAATATGTTTTCATGTTTCATTTGTGGGCCTATTCCTTTTGGGTTGGTCGATTCTATCTCTAGCTTAATTTGAGTCGGTCACCCCAAATTCTCAATGGATGGAGTTCGACAATGTTGATTGTTTTAGCCTACTTGTTTGTATTGTAGGCATTGACGCAATGGAGGGAGTGAGTGGAAAAAATGGATTGTTCCTTCAAGGAGGAGGGCAGTAGGTTATCCCCATCTAAAGATGAACTCAACACTGTTGGGAGGGTGAGATTGATGATGGTGAAGAGGAAGAGCATGTGGGGACTCCTTTGCCTTCCATACATGTGGAGCCCATTGTCAAGTGTTTTGGGCTCTCAAGATTAGAATGTTGAATTTGGAAGTGATCCCCCTTGATGACAATGGAGTTTTTATTATAGAGGGTATTTGTCGCAATATCCACCCAAATGATTGTGTCGACCAAAATCTATTTGCCCATGAGGATGTTGGTGTTGTCATCCTTGAGTCCCTCGTTCATTTTGAGGTGCATTCTACTAAAAGGTTTTTGCTCTGTAGGTGGCCACTCCGGAATGTCATGCTCGAGGGGGCTAGCTTGCATGATCATAAGTGAAGTCATATTTAAATACAAGAGGAACTCCAAGCCAAAATGCAACCACGCAAAGGCCTAGGGAAATATGATTCATTGGCGCGTGTTCCTCGCGTTGTAAATGAGTGTAAATGTCAAAATTGCTCACAAAAGAGTCCATTAGAGAAGTGGCCACAAAGGATTGTTGTATCCACTGTTGTTGCCAGTTGTTTCCATAGGACAAGATAAAGGCTATTTGGGAAGAAATGTGACTTGGAGATTTCGCCTCAAATCTTCAATGAACTTGATTTTTATTGGGGAATACATGTGAATGAGATGGGAGGCAATGTGATCATAGATGTTTGTTGTACAGCATGGTATATCGTTCAAAGTCATGAATGACTAAAAAGTAAGTTACAGTACATGGATTTGTATGTAGGACATGCTATGTGCCTAATGAATAAATAAACATATACATATTTGCTTAATCTTTCATAAATGTCTTTACGGACTGCCTAAGCCCTTGTTTTGCAGTTAATAAATAATTGGGCAAAATTTGCCCAACCTACTATCAACCTATGGTATTGTGGATGGAGATGTACACATTCATCCACATACCCATATTTCATCCAATTTTTATTATGCATTTATTAAATATTCATTATCAATTTTGAGGTAAAGTGTTGTTTCCAATGTTCACCATTTAGGGTATTTATTGTCATTTACTATTCGAAGTTCTGTAATGGTGTAACTTTTTGTTAAGAGTGCAAGTATTTCTTAACAATTAAAGTCATTTATGTTGTATACTATCCATACAACCTATTTACTCTTTATTGATGGAAAATTAAACCCATATTTAAAAAGTTATAGAGTTGTCATTCCAAATAGTAGGTGACACTGAATACCATAAATGGTATTTAATGTCATATGCATAATAATGTCACTTACCCTATTTTGACATGTATGCTAGGTAATCACCAATGATCAACAACTTCACCATTAGTGTCACCTCACGACACTTGGCGTTCAAGTGCGCTTACTAATGAGCATGATCAATAGTGTTATGAGATGTATGCCTATGTTAATAATGGTCTACAAGTTGACTAAAATGTACACAAATGTACACAAATGACACTTGATATTAGTATAGTTGACAAGAATATCTTCCTCTTACATTCTAAAATGTGAACACATGACACTTGCCATCAATATGCTCAATAATATTTTTCCCTTGCATACTAAAACGCAAAGTATCATGTCAAGTATCCCAATGTGCTATGGTAAATGTCATAATGCAAATAAACTTTCTCTTTAAAAGTTGCTTTTGTTGGCAAATAGAATCATGTTGGCAATTAGCAAACGCGACACTCTAAGACCTCTAGGCATTCACTCTAGGCCCTTGGCAAATATCGTACATGGCACTAAATACAATAAACAATGTAGTGTAGTTGCCATGAACTAAAATCCTACTTGCAGTTGGTCCACATCATATATACAATGGACAGTGGCGAGGTCATTGCCCTGCCGTTCCCCACTGTTTTGAGAAAGCAGGTGGATCACGGAACAATGATATGTTGTTATGCATGGGGTGCAAAGAGCTGTGACGGCATGGGCCCATACTATAATAGCATGCCCACACTTTTTGTCTAGCTTGTACTCTAGCCATTAGCCTTTTTTGGAGTGCTGGTATTTCTCTTCCCATGGTTATTTTGCCACGAAGCCTTATAGATATTGGATTGTAATCTGAACACAAACCCCTCGGCCTTTGGCCGGGGCACAACGTGTCCAGGCCGCAGTTTTTTTTTAAATAAAAATAAATTGCTGCACCCTCTGACTTAAAGGTATGGAGCGCCCAATTTTTTTTTAAAGTTATGAGTCTCCAAGTGGGCATATCACAATAATTTACCACTGTGATTTCGTTTTTTGGAGAATCTTGCTACCAATTAACATGTGGCATAGGTAGCCTACCTTAAGATCAATTGTTTGGAGTTCAAGGTAGTTACCATGTTCCCAAATCGGATTGTTGCGAAAACTTGAGAGACGAGCAATACTATGGGAGGTGGAACATGCACGTAGAACGTCGTGGAAACAACTACTTTCCTGGCCTCTTTTTAAGCTGGTGTGGGTGACCATCGAACATCTCCTACCAGCATGGACCATTTTAGCCCCAGATTGTCCAATGATAGCCATTGAATGTAACTTGTGCTGGTAGGAACTGTTCATTTGTGGCCCACACCAATAAGTGTGGGCATGCTATCACTTACATACGGTAATTACAAGGTCGGGGGATGTTCCGAGGTAGGAAATTACTCATCTGCATGTTGCAATGGATAAAAGGTAGTTCACAAAGAAACTGCTACTAAGGATAGTAGGTGGAAAGTGAAGATCGTCCTTCTAGGTAGTTTCCAGGGGACTCCCCACGACAATAGAAAATCTCACACAAAGTCAACTCTGGACGGAAGCTTCCTTTAGAGGACAAAAAGTTGGTAAATTGCCGTGTAAACTCCTGCACCTTGTCTTCTTGCTCACCTTCCTTCCTTCCTTCATCCATCCTGCCCTTAAGTTGACACTGTGGACCCTAGGTCTTGGTTAGCCTTGATCCATTCTGACAGCGCATTATGAGAAATGATGAGTGCTCCTCAAGAAATCGAACGCTCTGAAAATTATTATGTGTTGGTGTCTCTGAGCCTCCAAGTGCTGCCACTTCTGTGCTGAAGGTGTTGGAGAAGTACCATGCATTCACGTCTGACTGGGAATGTTCCTGCCTGTATTTAAATTCCATGTCATCTCTTAACAGGTTCCAATCAACCACATGATGACATGTGTCACTTTAGGCAAACAAATTAACAACTAATCTGACTTGTGAGTAGGTAGCTCACATGGTGTCAAGTACTGTAGAATGTCATGTGTTTACTTTACTTCCCTGTGCATCCACACCAGAATCTGAGTCTTGTGGGCTGCAAACTGCATAGTGGTTGTTCATAACACTTATGTTGCTTTTGTTGAATAACCTTGCAACAATCTAAGAAAGTTTAAGCGATAACTTAACTAAACACTGGACTTAATCATTGTGATTAAGCTACTGTAATAATTGCAATGTAACTAGGCTGATGTACGGAGTAAGAAAATATACCCAATTGCGTATGATCAAAAGATTTGGCAAACTAATAAGCAATACGAAACTTCAACCTACTAGAATACTGATGTCCAACAAGCCCAACATATGCCTCATGATGTTGATGTAACGGAGAGAATGACACGAGGGTGAGTGCGTTTAGAAGTTTATAATGTAATGATAAAGGTTACACGTCAGAGGACATACATCACTATTAATAGAGTTTGCAAACTGTGCATTCCAACCTGCATGAGCTTAATGTTGATGGACATTATTGAGGATGCCAATTAGGTCACCATTGGAGAGCCACCAAGGCCCAACTTCAATGTAACTTAAAAGTAGTAGTGCCTATCGTGGACACTTTGAGCATTAAGGTTCTTTTCCTAACCGAGACAAATTGTCCAATATTTTATTTGGATTATCACTTATGTTATGAGCAAAATGACATTGAGATCACATGATACAAAGCAAATCTAATTTTCATAGAAGTGGTCAAAGTCACAACCCTAGTTTGACCCTTCCTAGCCACCTTACCCTCCCCCTCCAAAGTGGACAATGTTGATTGTTGGACATTAAGTCTCCCTAAGTCCTTCAACCAATGAGAATGTGTGTTTTTAGTCCATACATTAATAAAAATAGTGTTCATAATGAAGACTTACATAGTTATCCACTTTGGGGAAAAAATAGGTGTTGAAATTGGGGTCAACGATAGAATTGGGCGCTTGAACCTACCTTAGGGCCAACCACACATAGCTTGAGAACCTTGGAGGTTTGACAACAATTGGTTGCTACATGTGCCTATAATGGTGGATCTTAGGTTCTAACCTTTTGGGTTAGAATTTCAAGTTCAACCTAAATTTGAACTTATAATCATCAAACTTCAAAAAAGTGGGGAGCAACCTTGAGAGACGAAGCTCCACCACCTTAGACACATGTAATGGCTCAAATTCTTGAACCGTGGCCTACCAAATTTACAAGCTTGAGCTCGAGTTGTGTGTGGTTGCCAATTGCAAACCCCACGATGTGAACTAGCTAGGCTAGACTTGAAACACTGCCACTACTCAATACAACAACTATAGTCTTTGACCCACCATGCATTATCGTTGGTTCTTTGGATTAGGTAAAGGCAAATGAGGGAATGAAAGGGGTGAGGCCTTTACTTATATTGGCAATTTAGGGGGAGGGAGGGGTCATGCAGAGAACTGATGGAACATGAATTATGGGGGGACAATCCGTGTTTTCCTATTTTTGTTTCCCAGGTAGCTTGTTGGTCAAGGTTGTCATGGAACCCCCTAAATTAGTTAAAATGAGGGAGGGCAAATGAGCAGGAACTCAGGAAGTAGCAGGCTAGGGCCCACGGAATCTCAACGGAATGCGAGACGAATTGAAAATGTAGTATGTTGATGATCACTATGCTATAACTATCACTCATGATCAATGATCATCACCCAATTAGGGTCCAAGGTTGTTAAGCAATTAATTTGAAGCAGACAAAGAAGTGCAGTGCGGAGGTAGAGGAAGCCAATGAGATAGGCCGGGGAGTGCCTATAAAGCTGTTGCAGATTCACTTGCATTTCGGAGCTCCTCATCACAAGTACATCATCATCACTCACGTCTCGGAGACTGCAGTTGCTCCTGTCTAGTCATCTAGAACTCACAAGGTTGAACTAGAAGTGAGAGAAAAAGCTCCTCCGGACTCACTGGCTGATCAGTCAGTACTAGCACTTAGAAGAGCAGGGACCCTGCTGCTGCGAACCGAGAGATCTTTGTTGTTGCAGCAGTTGCACATGATGCATGCACACTCAACGACTCCAAATTGAGTCAATGTCACAGTCTGCAAATACTCGACCGAATTTTTGTGCACAACATTCATCACAGTAGCCTAAGTCCGCATCATCATCATCATCAGCACTAGTACTAGTACTATAAGTAACCAACTTCGTTTCTTTCTCCAACTGTAGTTCCTGGGTCACGGAATTACAAACTGGGTACGTGGCAGAAATTAGTGTAGCAGCAACAACTGGATATTCCAGCCTGTTGGGTTGGTTTGGGTTTGTGTGAGAAATCAAGTGTTAGGCTTTGCTCATGATGTGGTAGACTGAGTTTTGTTCCAGTGTTAGGTAGAGATCGGAGTCCATTTATAAGCCGGATCTTTGCTTCATCAAGATTTGACTGTTTCATTAGATTCAGCAAGGAAGGCACTGAATGTGTAGGTACTACATGTCCTAGACTATTTTGCTGGTCGACAATTATTATAGAGGAAAGTCTGGCGAAAGATCATCATCTTCCAGCCCTGCAACTTTCCATTACATTATTGGCTTGTGCGTGCGGCTAATGCCATATAGCTCGCATTCACAAGAAAAGAAGTTGGCGACATGCTCTGAATAGAAAGTAGTAAGCAGCAGGAAGAAGAAAAAAGTGAAACAAGGGTTTGGGGGTTGGTTTAGGCAGGGGAGTGGAGGAAGCCTGTAAGTTTTGAGAACTAATAACTTTAGGGGGGTTCAATATGGCGGACAACCTTTTCGAGGACTTGTCTCTGGATCATCTTCCCGAATGGACGAATCTGCGGGAGTTGCTGAGTGCCATTGAGGAGCAGTTGGGGAGGCAAGTCCGGCTCCATATTGAGGAGACTTTGGAGGAGCGAGATCCCAACGAAGTGATCAACGTTCGAGAGCTTTTGTCCGATATCCAGGATGAATTGGGCAGCACCTACTTCGACTCCATATTGCAAGATGAGGACGGCGAGAGTGGAACCACTCAGGAATAAGCACAAGTTGAAATCTGCTAGCTGATTCACCCTGACAAACAACCCTGGATCTTTTTTTTGCTGCTGCGGCTAGTTTTGCATATGAAAGCTGCAAAGCCTGAGCTGGCTTTAGTTTTGAGCAGATTCAAAACCTACAGCGGACCGGCAGATGTGAGGTCTTCTTCTTCTTCCTCCACTTGCGGTACAGACATCAAAAGACTCACAATTCACTGCTGCTAGTTTAGCGCTCGGGATTCAGAACCCAGGATGTGAAACAGCCCGACCGGAAGGAGACAAAACTAAGAGGAATTGCCTCCACACGAGGAGGAAATTGCTGAGAAGCACATAGGTTTAGGAAAGAATTTTTTTGGATGCCTCGTGTCTGTAGCGTCTAGAAATGATAGAAATCATTCCTTAGTGCTGGCCCGGTCGAAGACGAGGACCCCTCCTTTTGCACTGAGGAGGATCAACATCTGTAATTATTATGAATTTGAACAAAATTTCTGTAATGGCAACTGAAGATGACTGACACTCCCAACTTTTGTCCATTTGGTCACAAATTTGCTTGCAACCTTGGGGCGCACGTAAGGAGTCAAGACCGGAGTCCCTGACTCATTTGCGGTGACAGACATTCGGGATTATTGAAGACTATGTAAGTGTTGCTTTTCGAAATTTGCTTGCACGTGTCCACCCGTCACGGCTTACTTGTACAGGTCCACTTCCATGCCAAATTCGTCAACCTATCGAAGTCATCGCAATTAATGTACTGGAAGCAGCACTTGAGTAGGTTCAAAAGTACGTGGTCATGTGAGGGCAATTTGTTTACCAAAATCGAACAATTTCATGCTCAAATGAGCTCCCAGCGCAGACTAACCTCTCAAAATCACATCAATCTCTTCCTCCTTGCCTCGACTCCTTCGCCCCCTAATAACATAATTTCCACTTCCAACCGGACCACCTCCAAAATCAACCCACACCTGAGACTCGCTTTCACCCTAACATTAATTAACCCACAATTTACAGTTTCTTAGAAACGAATTCTGCAAATTAAGCACCACAAGGATTGGAATGGGGGCTGAGCCGAAAGTTGCAGTTTAACCGGTAAGGATGTAAGAGGCGGCGGAACGCATGTGACGCACGCCATTACGCCAAGTGGTGAACATGCCAGTACGACATAAAGAAGTAATTACACACACACAGCTTTTTGGGAGCTAATTCTCCCCCATTTCCGCTTCCTAACGATTTGGATCTTTACCATCAATCTGGCTAGTACCCCACCGGGCCTGCATGACTGTTGATGACATAGTACACATGAAGAGCTCGAACTCAAGCTTGGCAAGTTTGGTGGGCCAAGGTGAAAGAAATTGTTTGGACACCTACAAATTGGTGGAACTTTCAAGGTGCCTCCTAGTTTCTTATGGATCGATTCTCAAGTTCAATCCCCAACAATCCCGAACTAAGCTTTTAACCATCGAACTTGGAAATTCTACAAGCTTGGCAAGTTTGGTGGGCCAAGGTAAAAGAACTTGTTTGGACACCTACAAATGGTGGGAGCTTTCAAGGCGCCTCTTAGTTTCTTATGGATTGATTCTCAAGTTCAATCCCGAATAATCCTGAACTTGAGCTTGTAATATTCATCAAACTTGTTGGAAATTCTACAAGTTCAAGTTAAGTTGGGCTTGAGCTTGAAAATTCATCCCAATTAAAATTCCACCATGTAAGGCACATGTGAGGGCTTTAATTCGTGTACCTTTGCAAACTCGAGCTTCAGTTCAAGTTGTATATCTGTGGCCAGGGCATAAATTCTTGAGCCCTGCTTAAGTAGAAACAATGGAGAATTCACCAATGATGCATCTGGCCCACCTGCCGTAGCGAGACATGGATGAATCTCCATCCCTGGTAGCTAATAAAATTGAAGGGTTTGGCGAATTCTGTGGCGGAGCTTGGGATCCTCTCATGAGGGGCTGGTCACACCTGCCACTCCTGGCACCATCCGTCGGCATCTCCGGCTGTAATAGTGTGAAAAGTGGTGGGCCAGCATCTATTTGTCAACATAATCCCCAGCAATTTCACGGCTGGAACCGGACGGAAACATTGGTGGGATCGGGGCATGAACCTGCTACATTAGTGCTTTTGCGTTGTTTAGATTGACAAAAGGAGATCGCTCATTCTGTATCTGCTGCAGTTGGCCGGCAGAGTACGGTACTACACTGGATGCTGTCATTACATATCCTGCATGATTTCTGATTTGCTTTTAGGCGGAGCCTGGAGGAGCTTGTAAAGTTCTTCTACTTCTAGATCTTGATATTCTCCTCCTCCTCCTCCCTTCTCCAACCTGAATAAGCTTATAGATTAGCTAACCTGCAACCAGTCTGATTTGAGCATGTGGCCCAGCTGCCACCCCGCATGCCTGTTGGTGGATCTCCCTGTGTGGCAGCTTTGCAGGAGAATGCAGCCAATCCCAGTGCCGGAGCTTGGGAGTGCGTCACCTGGATTATTGCGGCTTTTATTAGTTAGCAAAAGATTGTTTTTCTTGAGTCTGTTTGTTGGTTATTGCAGTGAACATATTGGTCAAAGCGAGGACTTGTGATGTCATGGAGCCAGGAGGCTGGAGCACCACTAATTTGGGGACCACCAAGATGCCTGCATCGATCCTTCCTTCCTTCGCCGTCCATGGAGGCCGGCCAGCGCTGGACACCCCCTCTTTGATGTTGAGCTGGGCCCCCACAATATTAGGGAGGTTACACTCTAACCTCCCTCCCTAATATCCCTCCTGTGGCAACCAAAGTGCACTTGATGTTATGGTCTGTAGTGTTGACATGGATGCGTGATAATAGAGAATCAATGCAGCGTGTGATGTTATGGAATAACAAGAAGTCAACATTGCAATAATGACAATGTGATGCGTGCGAGCGTGTGGTTTGAATTCTTTGGTGGATCACTTGAATGTCAAAACCCATGATGTATGGGGAGGGAAATGTGAGAACAAGGAGGGAGATTTAAACTGAGCATATCCGTTCCCTAGGGTTTTGGGATATAAGAGAGGGAATGACATTACAGAGGGAGACATTATGGAGGTTAGGGTGATATGTATGTGATTTTCTTTTTTAGCATAATTGGCCCTAGGATTAGCATCAGAGGTCCCGAGTTAAATGACAAGGACCACACTTGAGATGAATTAACCACAAATCTATGGGAGTCAAGTTTTTACTAGACTCCTTTTACATTTTGTAATGCAAGTGGGGCCCAAATTACAGAAGTGGGTGTCTAGCCTTGGTCGTCCATGGAGGCCACATACACTTTAGGATCTCATCCTCAGTTCATTCGGTGCATATCCTCTAAATTCAAGAACTTCTAGACCAACTCTGCCATTGTACACCATACCAATTCCAACACAATAATAACATGGAGACCTCTCTTTGAGTGGTATGTGGTGAGGTGTGGACCTAAGGTTAGACACCCAAAAAACATGTGTCTCTCCGTCCATCCAACATAAAAACACAACCCTCTATAAGTTTGTGGCTAATTCATCTCAAATGACTTGGACTAGACTAATTTAGGATCTCCAAAGCTACTTCAAGTGCCAACTAAACTAAAAAATAATAACCTCCAGGCTGCATATTATGTTAAGGCTTTTAAGTTGGATGAATGAGAGTACCCTCATATGTGATAATTTCCTCTCTCCATCTTCAATATATGATCATGGCACATCAATTAAGATTAAGGGTTGTTCCTACAGTAATATTCACCTTTGCTTTCATATATGTGCTTCACCGTAGTTCCATAGGTCTTCGAGTATAATTTTGTCTAGGTCAATTTTACACCATCTTATTAAAATTGAAACCTTTAATGTTTTTTATTTCTTACAAATAAATTTACTTCAGGAATGCAACAAGGTTAACTACATGATGCCTATTTGTATTGTTCCGCCAAGTTATAGGATTTATACTTTTAGCCAATAAAGGAAAGTCTGATCAAGTGGTTGAATCAATTTATCTTGGGTTTTAGTTAATTTCCAAAGGAAATTTTTTCCACTTTGATTAGGCGGAGGTTGTTGACAATTTTGATATTCATTCCAACCGTATGAATGCAGTATGTGATTCATTAATTACAAGATCTCTTTAAATTACAACTTTGATTTGAGTTCGAACCAGGATACATTTGAGGCCAAAGAGTTTTGATTAAGATCAGGATCCATTTAGATAGTGGAAGCGCCTTGAAAGTGATTCAGACCTTGGACAACTAACCAACTAATTCAACTATTAGTTAACTAGTTGCCTTTCGTAACTATAGTTGTTCACGATGTGACCTGTCAAAAAATGCAGTTAACTTTAGTTATATCTAGTTAACTAAAGTTGAGGGCAACCTGTTCATGGAATTTTGTTGTTGTAGTGTTGTAGTGTCATTAGTGTGTTATTTGTGTTGGTGTACATGGAGGTTGTTCCGGAGCCAACACTGCGAGTGATCGTATAAGGGCGTTTCTTGATGATCCTCAGTGGCCCGAGCATATTGAAGACCCTCAACTAAAGCAAATCAAGAGGCGAACTTCTTCGAATATATGACAATACTTGGAATTTTTCGAGTTAACTATAGTTGTTCGTGAATCTGGTCTTAGATTTTTCTGGTTAACTATAGTTATTTTGGCAGTGTTACCTCTCCGGAGTATATAATTTGTAACACTTAGGGAATTCTAACATAGTAACAGTTAGAGAGGGTGGGCAATTCAAAATAACACTTATAAATGCAACAATTATGTGGTAAAAACAAAGTCATTACTAACACTTATAGAACATCTTCACATATATTATTAAAAATAAACTTACACTTATTTAGTGACCAAAAGAAGAGTCTATTTTTGTTTGATGAGACTCTTGAACACATGAGATAATGGATTTCTATAAAAGATTCAGTCTTATGACAAAATCAAGGCTTACAAAAGGTACTATGCTAATTATTGTATTTAGTATCACTTACTATGTAGAATTATGCAACACTATATCTATTTACTATATATCTCATATCTTACCAACAAATGTCAAATTGGTTTTTGGACATTATAGCAAACACTAACAACTTTACTTGGTAAAAATTTACATTAATAGTTAAAAGATATAGCACTACATAATTCCAACTAATAAGTGACACTAAATACTAGATTCATTGTAGTGGTAACTTGCACTTGCAATACTTGACTTGATTATACAACAAACCAAGTGAATAACACTTGAACATTCACAAAAATGAAAGTCACAAGAAGAGAAACCAAGGCAAGAAATAGACACTAATACACACCAATGACTCGACAAACAAATTCTTACGTTTTCAAGAGAAATTTGAGAATCAACAATATAACTCCTCACTGCCCTAATGAAAGGCGTACATGTGAAGTCAGTATGGATCTAAGCTTACATGTGAGTCAATTTGCATGACCAAATCGGTGGTTCAGCTCACTTTCAACCACTCTCTGCATTTACCCAATGTCCAACTCTACATAGCTTTGGCTCACTCTCCACCTCAAACATTATAACTTTAAATAGTGATCATATATTACAATGTTAAACTATATATTTCATAGATTTTGGTGTAAGTAACAGGTACACAATGTAAATTAACAAAGAAGAGATTATTTTTATTTTTATATCAAAGTAACATATAACACTTAGAGAACACTTACTAGTGTATTTTGCAAGAGTATGAAAAATGTAACAGTTATAGTAAAATAACACTTAGAGATTGTAGACTGCATTTTTTTTTTAATTCTAAATAAAGTTGTTCCCACTACCTTGGATTTGGCACTACAGTCTAACCTTGATAATATCACACCATCCGTTTCACCAAAAAGTGTGATATAAACAAGGTGTGACATATTTGATAATGTCACATTTGGAAGATTTATGCATAATGTGATATTATCAAAGAAATAGGTAGAAAATAAAATAAAAATTACCATGTTCCAAAGAAAATAACAAAGATGAGAATTCAATGTTTTTAAACATAAAATCAAATTCAAAAGCTTGAATAACAAAGATAGCACATCATAATGTGTCATTGAGATCAGGTAAAGACCTCTCATTAGAGACAAAGAAGCTCCTAATGTCACATTGTTTTGTTGACATTGATGTTAAATGTGCAACACCAATTCTAATGAGCTTGTCATGGATTTTTTCCATTCCTAACAACTCCATAGTGTTGAAAATTTGAGAACCTTGACTAGCCATAAAATTCAAAACATCTTTAACAAATTTTTGTGCATCACTTAACTTCACTACCTTAGACTCAACATCATTGCTATCATCAATCAATGGGTCTACTTCTACGGGATCATGTGCCTCCTGTCCATCCGGCCTTTTTTCATCCATATTACTTGTTATTATCACACTTACAATACAGATTTTGGAAAAAAATAGTGACATTATCAAGAGTGATAGGGATAATAACGAGGGAGTTTTACACTAGAAAATTTGGTTTCGAAGTTTTGGGTGACAATATCAAGGTGTTCTATAAACAAGAGTGACATTATCGAGGTTAGACTGTACCAAGTTACCATGGGGATATTAACTAAAATGAGACAAATGGTCCGCTCATTTTAATGTGGGGAACGTGATGGGAACGTAATGATTGCTTTTTTGTACGAGAGAATACCCGTAGAGGTTTTAGGGACCACAAACAAAGTGTTCAAATGAAACCGGGCAATCAATCAATTGGAATATGGAAGATCCCATCAAGGAAGACAAAAGGATTGTGCCTACACTCCATGGGTGAACACCCGTGGATAATTTATTCCCACCATGCACATTGGAGGACTCCCACATATTAAACACGTTGGCAAATATGACAATGCACATGAAAATTCACAAAAAAATATGCCTTTAAAAGTGGTAATTTGAACATCCGTGGGACAAATGTCAATGTCTCTAAGGAGTATGGCTCTCTAATTAATGCTCACAAAATTAAAATTGAGCACCAAACAAGCTAGATGGTGTCAACCATCTAGCCCACCCACGAGAGTCCACCCGTGGATACCGAGGAATGAGCAATGCAACTTTAATCTAGAGGTCTTTTGTTGGTACCCCATCCTCGAAAGTATCTCCATCAGTTATTTTCTCACCTCTGGTGCATCGATCTAAATTATCCTTTGCGAAAAGAATTTGCCGAGCTGGGATGAGTACATTGTCATCGGACGCATTCCTTTGTCTTGTCCATGATGCCACAACACAATCTAGGGATTGATGAGCTGGTGCATAGTCCTTGAGCCTCGTCCATCGAAAAGATTTTGCCGTGTCCCATTCCTCATAACGTTCGTCTAAGGTCTTCTTGTTCCTTTGGCCAAGGACCGGTACATAATAGACAATCTCAATGGAACGAGGATTAGGACCGATATGTGCCAAATTCGGCTCAGAAATCACTCGTCCCATCCACACTGGATTAGGACAATCCTCACTAGGACGTAGTAACACATAATGGCCGACCCTGATATGTGCGCCGGGACGGAAGGTCTCAACAGGGCGAGAACTAGCTGGCCCCACGTAAGCATAGTCAGTGATGTTTTCCTCAAGTAGATGCACATTATCCACATGTAGGGTTGGTGCAATGGAGAACCGTGTAGCATGCCAAAAAGGCTCGCTAAGTTCGGATGGAGTTGGGAGTAAAGGTTGATCCATAGCCGCAAGCACATTCTCCCAATATAAAATTGTTGGCGCAATGGACTCCATATATTGACCCGAACTATCTTGATCTGCCGTATCCTTCCAATACTTAATAAAACCTTGCACCCCAAGCTTTATGTTCACGGAATCTTTCATCTCCCTTTTTGGAACGGCACGGGGGCACCCTACAAAAACAAACATACAATGAGCTCGAAGCAATACCACGGACTAACTGCCCACGGGTGATCACCTGTGGGCCACATACTTCACACCATGTATTTTCTAGTGCACTTCCAAAGCAATACAAACAAGGGACCCACTAACCTGTAGGGACCATGGTCTTCTTTGTGATAGGGTCCACATTCCAAAGAGCAATTCCTCCATCAGGCACCCAATTTGGATCTGTACAATACACTTTGTACTGCATCAATGGCACTCCTTGAGGGTCTACATAAAAACGGAATTGGTGCGCCTTGGAATGCCCAATAAGTCGATCTTGACCAAACTCATTGTAGTATCCCTTCACCCATTCCTTGAAATCAGCAACCTCGTGGATTAAGGACGGGACAATAGTGGGTTCCCCAGCAGCCATGAACGATGCCATGAGGTCTGGGAGTGTATGGCAATCCTCAATCTTCAGCCTTTGTCCAAACCTCCCAAACATTGCATCCACATCCTCATGCGTATGTCCAACAATAAGGAAAGACACCCTGACTTCCCGAAAAATTCCCTTTGCAGTCAGAGCTGACCAAAACAACATGTTGTATTTTGATTTGTTGTCCTTCGCACAATTGTCCATTTGAACAAGCAGGAGGGGTGGCAAACCTGTAGGAGGAATACTTTCGGGCGGTGGCAAGGGAAATACTCCTGAACACTTCTCTACACCAACCACCAGTGCGTCGTGTAAAGGATCACCTATGGACGAAATAGGAATGTGTCTACTAGAGCAAACAGGTTGTACCTCAAGTTGACAAAGCAACTTCATAATCGAGGTGATAGTGAAGTTGGCATCAGATGGGTACATATCAAGGACATAATGCGCATAATTCACATCTGAGTGACCATGTGCAATCATCCCCGCAATGGATATGGGGAATCGCTCGTATTTGTCAACACGTTTGTTTTTGTGCGCGAAAACGGGAAGCGCCGTTTTCCCATAATCCATTTTGTCATGGATTATACAAAGCACCTCATTGGGAGCATACTTTGACAAAATCCTATCTTTATAGTAACTGTTTCTATGAGCCTCCTGCAATGTTAGATGACGAAGGCTAGCATTCGAGATGGCCAAGTGACCAACTGTGTTCTTTGTGTGTATTCGCAACAAATCCTTGAATGCTGCACAAGTTCCACAACGCGAGAAGTTGTCACCGGGGCTCTTTATAACATACTGCTTGTAATGTTGTCGATGTAGGCGGCTGAAGGTGGACATAGAGATAGGCGCATACCCTAGGTCTCCGTCCAAGTTGTTCACTTCCTGCAACAGGTTGCACCACATTGTTCCCACTGGGAGCATCTCCGTTCCTATCTTCTCACCAGTTGGAAGAGTCCGAGTCATATGGGACATGGCGTCCGCCCTACCCTCAACCAATACTCCAAGGGTGGCTCGTGCCTGCACTGTATTCGCCCGTGGTTTTCTAGTTCTTGTGTTTCCGTGATCTCGAGATCTAACCCCCATCAAACTTTCGGCCTTGTTCCTATTGAATTGTGCCCTTGATATCATATAGATGTTCATCCATGCACGAGTGCATATTGTTCTCCCTTCCACAATAACCATTTCACGGCCGTTGTGCTCATGTTTCTGGATCGTTTGGAACACCGACAGGGCTATGAGCTTCCGAGCATTGAATGGCAATGCGAAGTAGTGTTCCCGAATACTAATCAACAAAGGCCTTGGGAATACCTGGCAACAATGCTCCGAACAACAATCCACCGCTGATAACATCCGCGCATGCTCCTCAGTGGCTCCCCAAATTTTCTTCCCAGGTGGCCGAGGTGCACACATCCTCGCAGTGTTGTATTGGCGTTTTCCAAGCAAGCGCCGATGACTTTGAACTTCGCGGGTCGCATTATGATGGACCAACAATATTTCCGCCAATGTATGTCCTTCAAATTTGGTGAGTGAAAGAGGCCAGCGGTGCAGAGTATTCTCCCAATCCCGCGAAATAACACTGTCAGTTGGGTTCATGATAATAACTCCAACATCCTCGGCCCCTAGGATGCTATTGTCAACACAATCCAACGGATTTGTGTTGCAAATCAATCCATCACACAAAGCATGGCCCTCATCATCAAAGAGCACAACGGCCTTCCCCTTCAATTCCGTCCTCAACAGTCCAATGTAATGTGGAATCTGAACATCGATATCAAAGTATATCAACACACATTGAACAGAACCTCACGGGTGTTCACCCGTGGGGGACAACATTGACATTTCAGCAAAATATTTACATTCTTATAGGGGTGAGCTCTACACCTTCAATTCCGTCCTCGATAAAAATCCTTTAGAGTCTATTGTTTCCTTAGATAAAAATCTTTTAGAATGACTTTCAATTTTGTCATCGCCAGATCCTCACCTCTCCAAGCACTGTTGTCCATCGGAGAGAGAAGATATGGTTAGTGCTGGATGTCAACGGGATCTTTGTGAGGTCAACAAAGTGCGACAATGTCAACACCAGGAAGGCTCTTGAATCACAACATAGCCCCCTGAAAACTGGGGAGTTGGCTCCACTCTTTCTCGCATATAGTGCCCTCATACCTAGGAAAGGACTAGGATGCTTTCTGCGTTTTGTTCTTTCAAACTTCCATGTTGTCATCTGGTCGTCAAAGCTTATGAAGAATCTCCAGCCAATTGTCCGACACTTCTTCAGAGGTTGTAGACATCCAGAGCATGTGTTTGAGCAAGAACTGTGTCACACTCTGAAGGATGAGAGAGGACAAGTTCTTCCTAGTCCTGTGAATGATGATTCAAGCTTCTTCATGAAAGACCTGTGCGCATTTTTTGAGTGGAGCCGGACGCATCCACTGCCGCATACGAAGCAACCCTCTCATAGGACTACATTACTTGTTGATGACTCCCCTTACAAATGCATCCCAAACCCTCCTGGGAGCTACGTTAACCCTCCCCCATTTCTGTCAAACCAAAGCTTGGATACTCTGCATAATTACCTGCAAAGGCTCTTGAGTTCTCAACAGTATGTGCCAGATTTTGTGGGGAGCAACCCTTATCCATCAGGCCAGGGACCCTTCAATCTAGAGCTGCCAAGTTCTCAGATTTATAAGCAATCATTAGCTAGACATAAAATACTGACTCCTGCCCGTATGGTTCCAGAGGCTCAGATGTCTATGTAGATCCCCTATTGGGGCCGCCGATAGTGCACATGTGCACTTAGTGTACATTGTATTTGAAATAAGTGGAACTGAAACTTTTTTGGACTTCAACTTCATTTGAAACTTGTTTTGGTTTTGTGGATTTTCTTCATGCAAACATTTTATGGTCATGAATGTATCCCACTGGGATTCTACTACTTTGCAACACTGCGGTGTTAGAGAATACCCGACTATTTCCAATATATGTGAACGTCTGGCAATGTCCCACGGGTGTTCACCCGTGGCAATGTGGTAGTTGATTCAATGAATGTAGCAGACCACTTGGACAGTGTTAGTTGTGTTCTTGGGAATCATGGTTGTTATGGCGATTTTTAATATGCAAGACTTAGTCGGCTATAATTCATTCTTTTTGCACATGTTCATCTTTACTACGGGCCAACCCACGGGCTCCTCTTGCACATAATGTCCTTCTTCCATAGACTCTTATGTTCTTGTATCTTAACAGCATTCCCCATTCCCAACGTGACCTAAGAACTATATTGCCACTCCACCTCGTGGACAACGTGCACCGGATGCCTTCGCCGACTTTGCCGAAGTGACATCTCCATGCCCTAAGGTAATTCATTTTCCACACGAATCCCATTTATTGTGGTTGTGTTTCATCCTAGGGATTCTAATATCATTTTGTCCTTTGTTGTGTTAGACACATATGCTCCAAACAAGCGAAGTTGCGCTTGCGGTTGCGGTGGCTGTTCCGGTCGCGGTTGAGGTGGCTGTTCCGGTCGCGGTCGCGGTTGCAGCTCCGTTCACACGCGCTCGTGTGAAGAGACACCTTTCTCTCCAAACCACTCAGCCCAGTGAGCCCACGGGCTCGGGAAATAGTTCTAGATGTTGGAGGTGTAGTTCACCCAATACCACCTCATCCATGTCTGATTACGTGGCTGCAAGGGTGAAACAACTTCGAGAAGCTACAGCTTTGTCGGCGGAGAAAAAACGGCTTGAAGAAGTCAAGCGCAAGCAATGTAGTATAGCTCAAAGACTACCTCATGACAAGATGTTGAAAAGGATTACTCATTCATACTCCTCTTGTAGATAGCCGGACCTTTATGGGTATAGATTGTCTACGGGTGTTCACCCGTGGATACAACAATTCAACTACTTTGTGACATATTTTGTGCCCACTGTGGCATCTATGATTCATCCAAATGATTTTTTGACCCTCAGTTGTGTAGTCGGATATGACTTGTAGAACTTCCTGCATGTGTTATGGATCTTGCATCGTGTGTTGCATGCCGTTGGTTGGCCACAGGCGTTCACTCGTGGTTGGATGTTTTTGTATTCTCCGAGTAGTATTAAGTGCCCATGATGGCTTTTGTGATTAGACCCATTATATTTGCATACATTTGTTGACATGCGCATGGTTGTTCCTTAGTGGTGTCGACTTATGTTGTGTTATGGATATAGGCTCATCTGTTGCGGGGTGTTGGTTGGTCACGAGTGAACACCCGTGGTTACAGGTGGGCTAAGTTTTGCTTTGGGCAACAATATGCATTCTTGTAGCTTATATATATAGCCCAATGTGCATGAAATAGTGTGTTTGTCTATCTTGATGACCTTCCTCTTGTTATCAACCTTGTCAATGATGGCAATTCACGGGTATTTACTCGTGAACCACGTTCCCAATGCACGTTCCCATCAGTACGAATTGTCTCATAATGGCCCAATTGGCTCATTTTAGTTAATATCCCCATTACCTTCTACGACACTGCATATGATGCATGGAATCTTTGACCAACATGCGCCATGTCCATTCATAGTTCAGCCTCCTACTTGGGTAGGTAAGGAACTAGAAGACTCGGACTCTGCTTTGCGTTTGGAGGTATTTTTGAGGCTCCATGGGTGGATACATAATCCTCCTGCTTCATAACACACACTAACCTCCCTAATATCACGCATGTGGCAACTAAAGTGCACGTGATATTAAGGAGGTCTGCAATGTTAATATGGATGCGTGACAATAGAGAATTAGTGTAGCATGTGACATCATGGATTAACACAAAGTCAACATAATTGCAATAATGATAATAATGCAATGATGACAATGTGATGTGTGCAAGCATGTGGTTTGAATTCTTTGGTGGATTATTTTAATGTCAAAGCCCATGATATATGAGAGGGATATGTAACAAAAAGAGGGAGATTTAAAGCAAGCGCATCCGTTCCCTAGGGTTTCATGATATAAGAGACGGAATGACATTGCATAGAGTGACATTACGGAGGTTAGGATCTAATAACATAGAACTAACATCTAAAATGCTTGGGAACTAACATCAAATCATAGATATATTTAGAACATTGATTTGAATATCTACTTTGATGTCATGGCAAGGTCCCCATAAAATATGAAATCTCTTTATTTAGGAAGTGTGAGGGAACATAGAGGTCTAGCAATGTAAAGTTGCAAAGGCTGAATTCAATTGCTAGTGACAATATTAATATGATTCAATCCTACTCTTACAATTCCATGAAGGAAACACATCTCATTGCTCATGTAGAAATGCTCCCAAACAACACTCACTTATTCGAGCTATTATCACCCGAATTCCATGACGGAAAACAGGTACATTGCAATGAACAAGCAGAACCGACCGGTTGAGTTTCAAGACGTGAGGAAATTTACCGATCGTTTTAGAGGAATCTATCTATAGAATATACCCCAAATCATTAAAGAAAAAACCGGAAGATGTCAAACATCACCAATTGGACTTGGAACACTGGGATCTTGTCCGACTATGCCTGAAACTCTCCACTGGGCACTAGTACATTGTGCAAAAGAATGCAACATACGACGATGATCAAAGTCAAGTATGTGACACCCACTATAAGCTCCCTATGAGCCCAAAATGGTTGTTCATATTTGTTTTATGTTTAGGATCTACTTAGAATTGCAATTGGAGTGTTATTGAAACAATCAAAAGTATAAAAAGAGTGACGCTTAGTGTGGATTTAGGTTTAGGCCTTAAGCCATTTTGTGTGGTTAAGTAGAGGATTAGTGGCTCTGCGCTGAGGATAAAACTCTGCAACAACAGCCACATTTGTTTAATACCGTAGTTTGTCATATGAATATTATTGGAGGGCAATGGTCATGAAGTGGGTTCCAGTCGATCGACAGGAACCCCAAGGCAAAAGTGAAAGCATATGGAAAAGGGTGGGTTCCAGTCGATCGACTGGAACCCAAAGGCAAGAGATGGGGTTCCAGTCGACCGATTGGATCCCCTTGGAAAAAGGGGGAACCCCATGACAAAATTGAGGACATCATATAACATAGCATTTACTGAGTTTGGAATGACACCAACCTTCCAGTTCTTCACATTTTGGTCTTCCGCATTCGATGCATTGATCCTCACCTTGGAAGGCTTATGAGTTGACAGCCATACCCTCCTTACATTTACAATGGTTGCTGCCCAGGAAGGAACCCACGCAAACATCTTGTTTGTTCTATTCAGAGTCAAGGACAACCTAGTTGTGTAATTATACTCTTGTGTGTACACTATGCAACTAGGCCAAGCCTTGAATTTCCTCTTTGTGATGCTATCCGTATCCTTGTGGCCCACAATTGTTCTTGCAGCAGCCACTGTGTGCTGGCCACCGATTATGATAAAGTCCTTGTCCTTGATATCCTCCCACCTGTAGGGAGGTTGCCATGGCTTGTCCTCGGGAAACACTGGCATGACGCAAATGTTGTGTTGCGTCCAGGTTGGCTCTACTTGTGACAGGTAGGCCACCATCTGCTCCTTCAGTTCCGGATCATACTTTCTCGCAACCTGCAGCAAGAAATGTGACGGTTAGTGTTCAGGAGTCCTTCACATCAACCACAGTTCAATAAATCGAGTTTAGGGTTTAGGGAAACCTGATGAGACTGTCCCCGCTTAAGCTGCTGCAAAGGTATTCGCACAATGAAGTCCATACCCAAAACATAGAGGGGTCCGTATGCCTTGACAAACACCTCCTTGTCTTTCGCAGCCTCCGTTAGATCCAAAGTCTCCCCAGGCTTGACTGTTGTCGCCGCTTTTTCAGACCTTGGGATTAGCTCCTCCTCCTTGGGCTCCTTCTTCGACTTTTTTGGCGCCCGTTTCTTCCCTGAAGACATGCCTTCTTCCTGTGTCTTCCTTTTTGATGCCCTTGGTTCATCATCATCTTCTGCCTCTTCCATTGCGTCGTCTCCCTCGCGATACATGGTTTGTATTGAGACGTCCTCGCTTTGCAGAGAGCTCCTCGAACGACCCTGCACATCTGGAGCGGCCACACTCTGCAGAGGCACGACATTGTGTGCTACTTCTTCTGCTTGTCCGCCACTGCTCCCCCCCGCATTTTGTCTTCTGTTTTGGGAATCACGGCCAGTCGATCTGGACGAAGGTCTGGAACTTCCCTCTCCTGATGACCTCTTCTTCATTATTTCGACTGCTTGCTTCTTCTTGGTGGCGTTCAATGCCTCTCTTGCCCTGTTTTCACTCTCACTCATGTCATCTGCCACCCCAAGAATGCACACAACCGCCCTCTTGGATATACCGTTGTGAACAAGTCCCATCAGCGCCATGCGGTCGTCATTATTGATTGACTCTATGCTTTTGGCAAATGGTTCTTTACTGAAAATATGCTTTTTGGTATCCACCACCAGCGTCCGCTCCTCCACCCCCTCCAATACTTTCAGCTCTAATATGCTCGCTTTAGCCCCTTGCGATGCTCCCTTGATAATTGCGTGTGGCATTTGAATCCAGTCCTCCTTCACCTTCTCTGTCATATACAAGTCATACGGGTTGGAAATGTCCTTCCGTCGGAGCTCGAATGACCACTCCCGCATGTGCGTCGACTTGACAACCCAAACAGGTCCTTCCTCCCTGGCGGTCAATGCTCCAACCATATCTGTCCACATCGCACGTTTTCTGGGGGCCATTGTTTGTGTGTCCTGACACATTCAGTTTACAATGTTATCAAGCCTGAACTGTCAGTCTATTCCACGTCATGTCTCTTAATCTTGGTGCAGTCCTAGGCTTGTGAGGTATGAGGAACTTTACCTTATAACTTGCCCACATCCCATATTTGTTCAATTCATTCATTGTCTACTGTGTTGGTTCAAATGGCCAAAAGTTCCTGTCGATCGACAGGAACTGCAGCCCTCAGTGGTGGGCTAGTGCTTCCTAATTCTCACTAGAATTACTTACAAGTACTCTGCTGGACGCTGAAGTTCCTGTCGATCAACAGGAACTGCAGCCCTCAGTGGTGGGCTAGTGCTTCCTAATTCTCACTAGAATTACTTACAAGTACTCTGTTGGACGCTGAAGTTCCTGTCGATCGACAGAAACTTCAGCTCTCAGTGGTGGGCTAGTGCTTCCTAATTCTCACTAGAATTACTTACACAAGTACCCTGCTGGACGTTGAAGTTCCTGTCGATCGACAGGAACTTCAGCCCTCAGTGGTGGCCTAGTGCTTCCTAATTCTCACTAGAATTACTTTCACTAGTACCTTGCTGGACGTTGAAGTTCCTGTCGATCGACAGGAACTTCATCCCTCAGTGGTGGCCTAGTGCTTCCTAATTCTCACTAGAGTTACTTTCACTAGTACCTTGCTGGACGTTGAAGTTCCTGTCGATCGACAGGAACTTCAGCCCTCTGTGGTGGCCCATTGTCTCCTAATTTGCACTAACAATGCTTAAAAGATTTCATGTCTTTGTAGTTCCAGGTTGTAGTTCCTGTCGATCGACAGGAACCACATCCCCTTCGAATGTCCCACTTTTTTCGGTGTACGGACGCATTCCAAGGCCCACTCTGGTCTTCTAGTGACTTGGTTTTCTTTCCTATGCCAATGTGTGTGGTTTTCATGTGCAATTGTTTATGGCTATGTTTCCATGTGCAATTGTTACTCCCAATTGATTGCTCCTCCTTTCTTTGCACCTTTAAATTTGATTAACTTGATCTGCCTACATTATCTGAACATTCCATATTTGTGCTGGATTGGCTTTTGTATAGAGTTTATATTTCCTGCATTGTCGCACACAATTTGCAGATCCCTTCAATGACTACTTCAAATTGGGCTAATCATTAATGTGTTTTCCTCATGCTCAATTCCTTCCCTCTCTCAATTCTCACTGTTATTACCTCCCTCACCAAAACATGCATTCAGCCCTTCCTGCCACTACCTCTCTCCCCAGCATATCATGCACTCTCTCATTGTCACACTTTTCCCAGAATACTATAACAACCAGAATTCTGTTGCACATATTATCATATATGCTGACGTGAGCAAACTAACTTCTTTGCTTCTGACTTCAACTCATCTTCCACAAAATTTCACATCCTCTACTATGATCTTCCACCATTCTTCTGCCTCTCCTTTCCTCTCCTACTTCTAGTGCTCTTCTACCCTCACTTTGCCATTCAAGATTCTAGTGTTTAAGCAAGCATGCTGGCCATCCAATCCACTATAAATTCTACCTGTATTCAAGTACAAATGACTGCTACGGGTAGTATTGCCTCCTTCCTCCTCTAACGCTGCAGATCCTCTCTCGGCCTCTCTCCACCTACCACTCGGTGACCTCTCTCGTTCTCTCTGCGCGTCCCTCTTCGTTGCTCGCCGCAGCAGCACTTCGTGGAGAGCTAGAGCTTTGCAGGAGCAAGACACAAATGAGTGCCTCTTTGCTCCCAAGTGTCTCCTCTACCCCTCCCTCCCCTCCTCCTCCCCTCTGCCCAAATCTCGCCGTCCAGATTTGGGCGGCCGCCATCCAACGGTGCCACATTCCCGCCCCCCCATCGCACGGTCGTTGTGCTTCCCTCCCTGTGGACGGTCCAGATGTTCAGGGCTTCCACTTATTAGCCGTCATGTGGTACTTATGTGTGCCAATCATGGTACGGTTCAAATCACATCCCACCCACTCACTAATGGTTAAGTACTAGGTTCTAATTGTGAATTTAGTACTACACCAAATATCATGTTTAGTGTCACGAATTCTAATTGTCGTCCTCAATACTAATTGTAAACCATGGTGTTGTGTCACCAACACTAAATGTTAACCTTCCAGTGACATTTATTGCAACACTAAATGTTAACCTTCCAATTAACCTTAAGTGGTACTAAAAAATTTATTGCAGTGACATTAAATGCCATATGACACTAAATATCATATGCCCTATGACACTAAATATCATATTAACCCTGTTGTGGTGTCACCAAGTTGAACAGTAAATGTTAACCTAATAGGATTAATTTTGTCATTCCTAGTAGAAAAAATTGGGCGTTATAGATTTTACAATGTTGCTAGTACTATCACTTACGAAGTCATCTCCCATCTACATTTCAATAATCCATGACAATATTTCATCCCAAGTTTGTTGGGATGCAAATTATACCAAATTTTGTTTCCATAATTGGTATTTGGATGAACTGAAAGGAAGTTGGCATGACATTATTTGTAAACTTCTTCATAGTAAGTGTCCCTAAAAAAGTTACATCAGTGACATGAAATGCCATATGACACTAAATACCATGTTCAATGTAGTCTTAACCTCACGGTTCAAGTCTACATGTGAAGTCAACTAACGTTGCAATAATATTAGTATTTGTTCCATAACATATGTTCAAGGTTTAGATTTAGGCTTGACAACATCAAATTTGCAAATGCACGTTGTCATTGTTGTCTTCTAGTCATGATTATCTTGACAATGCCTGCATTGCGCACATTGACTTGACCAACTTCCATAAATAAATTTGTCGAGTAGGGTTTAGGGTTTAGGCTATGGGCTTTGGGGTGTTCCATTGTTTGGTGACTAAATTAATGTTCTCTGTTTCAACCTTAGTGGCTTGACATATGGTTTCACAACCCATGTCACGCATCCCACAACCACTTTCATTCATGTAATCACAAATTTGTACCCTAAACCTTAGTGGCTCATATGGTTTCACAACCCATGTCACGCATCCCACAACCACTTTCATTCATGTAATCACAAATTTGTGCTCAAACCTTAGTGGCTCATATGGTTTCACAACCCACACGCATCCCAAGCCCACTTTCCTTCAATAAATCACATATTTGTGTTCAAACCTTAGTGGCTCATATGGTTTCACAACCCATGTCACGCATCCCACAACCACTTTCATTCATGTAATCACAAATTTGTGCTCAAACCTTAGTGGCTCATATGGTTTCACAACCCATGTCACGCATCCCACAACCACTTTCATTCATGTAATCACAAATTTGTGCTCAAACCTTAGTGGCTCATATGGTTTCACAACCCACACGCATCCCAAGCCCACTTTCCTTCAATAAATCACATATTTGTGCTCAAACCTTAGTGCTTCATATGGTTTCACAACCCACACGCATCCCAAAGCCACTTTCCTTCAATAAATCACATATTTGTGTTCAAACCTTAGTGGCTCATATGGTTTCACAACCCATGTCACGCATCCCACAACCACTTTCATTCATGTAATCACAAATTTGTGCTCAAACCTTAGTGGCTCATATGGTTTCACAACCCATGTCACGCATCCCACAACCACTTTCATTCATGTAATTACAAATTTGTGTTCAAACCTTAGTGGCTCATATGGTTTCACAACCCATGTCACGCATCCCACAACCACTTTCATTCATGTAATCACAAATTTGTGCTCAAACCTTAGTGGCTCATATGGTTTCACAACCCATGTCACGCATCCCACAACCACTTTCATTCATGTAATCACAAATTTGTGCTCAAACCTTGGTGGCTCATATGGTTTCACAACCCACACGCATCCCAAGCCCACTTTCCTTCAATAAATCACATATTTGTGCTCAAACCTTAGTGCTTCATATGGTTTCACAACCCACACGCATCCCAAAGCCACTTTCCTTCAATAAATCACATATTTGTGTTCAAACCTTAGTGGCTCATATGGTTTCACAACCCATGTCACGCATCCCACAACCACTTTCATTCATGTAATCACAAATTTGTGCTCAAACCTTAGTGGCTCATATGGTTTCACAACCCACACGCATCCCAAGCCCACTTTCCTTCAATAAATCACATATTTGTGCTCAAACCTTAGTGCTTCATATGGTTTCACAACCCACACGCATCCCAAAGCCACTTTCCTTCAATAAATCACATATTTGTGTTCAAACCTTAGTGGCTCATATGGTTTCACAACCCATGTCACGCATCCCACAACCACTTTCATTCATGTAATCACAAATTTGTGCTCAAACCTTAGTGGCTCATATGGTTTCACAACCCATGTCACGCATCCCACAACCACTTTCATTCATGTAATCACAAATTTGTGCTCAAACCTTAGTGGCTCATATGGTTTCACAACCCACACGCATCCCAAGCCCACTTTCCTTCAATAAATCACATATTTGTGCTCAAACCTTAGTGCTTCATATGGTTTCACAACCCACACGCATCCCAAAGCCACTTTCCTTCAATAAATCACATATTTGTGTTCAAACCTTAGTGGCTCATATGGTTTCACAACCCATGTCACGCATCCCACAACCACTTTCATTCATGTAATCACAAATTTGTGCTCAAACCTTAGTGGCTCATATGGTTTCACAACCCATGTCACGCATCCCACAACCACTTTCATTCATGTAATCACAAATTTGTGCTCAAGCCTTAGTGGCTCATATGGTTTCACAACCCACACGCATCCCAAGCCCACTTTCCTTCAATAAATCACATATTTGTGCTCAAACCTTAGTGCTTCATATGGTTTCACAACCCACACGCATCCCAAAGCCACTTTCCTTCAATAAATCACATATTTGTGTTCAAACCTTAGTGGCTCATATGGTTTCACAACCCATGTCACGCATCCCACAACCACTTTCATTCATGTAATCACAAATTTGTGCTCAAGCCTTAGTGGTTCATATGGTTTCACAACCCATGTCACGCATCCCAAGCCCACTTTCCTTCAATAAATCACATATTTGTGCTCAAACCTTAGTGCTTCATATGGTTTCACAACCCACACGCATCCCAAAGCCACTTTCCTTCAATAAATCACATATTTGTGTTCAAACCTTAGTGGCTCATATGGTTTCACAAATTTGTGCTCGAAGCTTAGTGGTTCATATGGTTTCACAACCCACACGCATCCCAAGCCCACTTTCCTTCAATAAATCACATATTTGTGCTCAAACCTTAGTGCTTCATATGGTTTCACAACCCACACTCATCCCAAAGCCACTTTCCTTCAATAAATCACATATTTGTGTTCAAACCTTAGTGGCTCATATGGTTTCACAACCCATGTCACGCATCCCACAACCACTTTCATTCATGTAATCACAAATTTGTGCTCAAACCTTAGTGCTTCATATGGTTTCACAACCCACACGCATCCCAAGCCCACTTTCCTTCAATAAATCACATATTTGTGCTTCATGTGGCATTGCTCATTTTCTAATTGAACTTAGGATGTAGTGCAATCATGATTGAACATAAGATGGAGTGCAATCAAGATTAAGGGTAGTAACCACTTATGTACCTCAGTACTAATAGCATGTCGCGTTCGGGTTAGGATTGTCTTACCAGCGTACAATTAGTCCTATTAAATCAAGAACACATTGCAACATAAGTGCCCCCTACATTTCAAAGATCTAGTAGACGGGAAGCAAAGAAGATCGTGAATTCAAAACTCCCACCAATATTTCCCACAACACACCACCGCCTACTATAAATGCACAGGTCTCTTTATGGAAGGTCTTTTATTCATTCGACCTCTTCACTTGACGTCTCTCTCTCTCTCTCCCCCTCTCCACGGGGATAATCCAGGTGACAAACGAGGTTCCGATTGATGTGACGAACGAGGTGCTGAAACAGGTTGGATATGTATGTAAAATATATGCGCTGAAAAATGGGATGTGATCGTATCCGTACATTGTACGGCTGTCGTACGGATTACAGACGTTGGCAGGAAAGTTCTTATCGATCGATTGGAACATCCCCGGTTTAAAATTTGGAAGTTCCTGTCGATCGACTGGAACTTCCTCGGCAAATAATTTGAAAGAGGTTCATGTCCATCGACAACTCCTAGGGGAAATAATTTGATAAAAGTTCCTGTCGATCGACAGGAACCTGTAAGGGAACTTCTGTTTATATAAGTTCCTGTCGATCGACAGGAACTTGTAGGGAGATTCTGTTTATATAAGTTCCTGTCGATCGACAGGAACCTGTAAGGGATCTTCTATTCATATAAGTTCCTGTCGATCGACAGGAACCTGTAAGGGAACAACTGTTTATATAAGTTCCTGTCGATCGACAGGAACTTGTAGGGAGATTCTGTTTATATAAGTTCATGTCGATCGACAGGAACTTGTAGGGGAGATTCTGTTTATATAAGTTCCTGTCGATCGACATGAACTTGTAGGGGAGATTTTGTTTATATAAGTTCTTGTCGATCGACAGGAACTTGTAGGGAGATTCTGTTTATATAAGTTCCTGTCGATCGACAGGAACCTGTAAGGGATCTTCTATTCATATAAGTTCCTGTCGATCGACAGGAACCTGTAAGGGAACTTCTGTTTATATAAGTTCCTGTCGATCGACAGGAACTTGTAGGGAGATTCTGTTTATATAAGTTCCTGTCGATCGACAGGAACTTGTAGGGGAACTTCTTTTTATATAAGTTCCTGTCGATCGACAGGAACTTGTAGGGGAACTTCTTTTTATATGAGTTCCTGTCGATCGACAGGAACTTGTAGGGGAACTTCTAGAACTTCTGAGGGAAATTTTGTGGGAGAAGTTCCTGTTGGTCGACAAGATGTTCCGAAGGAAATTTTGTGGGTGAAGTTTCTTTTGGTCGACAAGAACTTCTGAGGGAAATTTTATGGGTGAAGTTCCTATTGGTCGACAGGAACCATTGAGGGAAATTTTGTGGGAGAACTTCCTGTTGGTCGACAGGAACGTCTGAGGAACATTGAGTTCATGTTTGTCGATATGATATTGTGAAGTATGTTCATGAGCCTTACTCCTGGTCGACGGTAAGTTTTCAGGGAGTTCGTTGTGCAACTCGTTCTTTTGTTCAACATTAGAATTCAGAGAATGTTAGGCACACAAAGTTCCTGTCGGTCGACTGAAATTTCTGAGGACCACGTTGTGTTTGTTCGTAGCCTATACCATGTGGGGCTCCCCTCCCCATCAATAGTAGCTATGCACCAGGACAGTGATAAAGTTCTTGGCTGGTGTATGAAATTGGTTATTTATTTTTTAGAATCGTATTAACTACCTGATATTAATGTGTGCGCAGCGTAGTACTATAAATGGAACAACACCATGATCGCAGCAGTGATGAGGTACCTACGTGAACCTCCCTATGTTTGAGTTTTTATGTATTGTTGCGATCATTCATTCTGAATTTCACATGGTCTTTCCCTTGCAGGAATCGTCTGCCTTGGATGTCATCTTCACTGAAGATGAAGAGGAGTTTCATTTTGGAGAGATTGATGATACTTGTAGTGGCCTCTCGAGAGAGGACTGGATAAATATTCCTTTGTTGCTTTTCAATGAACAAGGTGAGGAAGTTGCTGGAGGGATTTGTAGAAACTCAAATCCAATTGATTGTATAGATGATAGGGCCCTTGGGGAAGACGACGTTGGGGTTCTCATCATGGACCCTGTAGAGGGAATGATGGATATGGATGTCATTTTCTCTCTTCGACGTTGGCCCATATCTCGTGCTTCTCACGATGGATGCACTCTCCTACAACACCAACATGTGAGCATTTCGAGGATGCGGGACCACAATAGATTGCTTGCCCAACGTTTGAAAGAAGGCAAACGGAAATACGACACCACCCGAAAACCTAGAGACCTGGATGTCCTGCCCAAGAAAATGGTCGTTCTCAACGCAGATTCTGTCCGGCAGCTGTCTTCCATTGATTGTTGCAACAGGGAGTGTTTAAGGTACTTTCCGAGGGAGGAAGTACTAGCGTTGCGCTCTGAGTTCTATGGTTGCTCTCCTAGAATGCGACACAGCAAACGTATACATGTGCATGGTGAGGTCCACTGTTCGCGTGAGGGAGGGGCCAAAGTGGTGACCTTGTGTGGACGGGACATATGCCTTCGGGCATGGCGTGAAATATTTGTGGTGTCGAAATCGTCGTTTTATAGAAACCGGGCAGAATTCTTGGCTGGTGTGCGTCCCAGAGATCATGGAAATTTGAACATGAAGAGACATCGAGTGGCAACTTTGCAAGCAACATCTACTCTCCAAGAACTCCTACAAGACAAAGCAGACATGATGCCCCACAAATCGCGCACTCTCCCCAACGGCCAGCGTGTTGTTGAGATGGTCCTTCCCCGTGGCACTAAGTGGAACAAATTGCTAACCACCATCAACCAGGTGAGGGTTCTACGTGATTCATTTGTTATTATTTTCCGCATGCTTTATATTGAATTACTCGAATTGCTCTACACGACCAACAACTTCCAATTTCATAACATGTCAATCTATGCAATGCATTTATACATCTTGTTGTTCTTGTCTATGTGATGAAGGTGAACCAAAGATGCGGAGTTAAAGCCATTTCCCTTTCAAAACTAAGCGACATCCGCCAAACATTTTTCAAGCAATACGTGACGAAGAGAGCAGGAGACAATTTTGCTCGTTGTGGGAAATGTGATTCCCTTCAAGCAATTATTTCTACCCATGTGCGCGGATCTGCAGCCCATACTGGTTTCTCCAAACAATTGCAGAAACACCTTGCACAACAAGAGGCAGCACGTAATGCTTACCGGTGCATGAGGTCCATCTCCATTTTGGAACCCCGGAAGGTGTTGTCCATCATTCATGATAAAATGGACCATGGGAAGACTGCTTCTCCTTGTTTTGCGTACAAGAATAAAGACACTGACATGTTCACGAAGTTGCCTTTATCTGTGACCGGTATGATAGCGCATGGGCATGGAGATGAACGATATGCACATTATTCTCTTGATTTGTATCCAGGTGATTGCAATCATACTGTTGGTTCATTTGCCAGACTTCTTCGTGATTTGGAGGCTCCGCCGGTTATGTCAACTCGAACACTTTTCGAGGGTGCCGGTCGGTCGCCTCTTTACAAAGCCATATTGAATGGGAAGGAGACTTGTTTGGAGGGACTGAAAACCCAACCTGCTGACCCCGTGCTTGCCATGCCCCTCCCACCCGTTTTGTATGTTCAATTGGACAATTGTTGGAAGGACAACAAATGCAGATTTGTGAAAGCATTTTGGTCCATGCTAGTAGCAAAAGGCATATTTAGAGAGGTATATGTATCATACCTTCTGGTTGGTCACACACATGATGATATAGACGCTTCGTTCGGGAGATGGAGCATGGAGTTGCGCGAGAAGGACTATCCTACCATCCCCCTCTTGATGAAATCCTACATGCAAATGGAGAAGGTGGCCACCATTCCACATGTGATCGAAGAACTCCCTGCCTGGAAGGGCTTTGTTGAGCCCTTCTTGCCAAGTGGGAACGATATTTTGTTTGGACATACCAAAGCCCAACAATTCAAATTCTTTGTAAGGGATGATGGGTGGCCGGTAATGCAATATAAATTGGTGTGCAGTGATGTGGAGTGGCTTCCGGAGAGAGGTATACTCATGTGGAAGGAGAACATCAGAGGAGGACCATCAATGCCAGAGGGCGAACCTGCACCCGCCCAACCTCGCGCAATGGGAAAACTAGAGGATGTTATCAATGGGTTGCAAGGATATATTGACCACTGGGAGTCAAACTCCAACCATGACAATGTGGGGGGATACAGTAGGGTGCATGGCCCTCTCATTGCATATTGGACTGATGTGAAAGAAGCGTTGTCTGCACCTCTCTCGGATCTATGGACGGAGGGAACCCGCTTGCAAGAAGGATTTTGGCCCACAACCCGAGTTACGCCCAGTTCAGACACTCCATTTCTCCAAACGGGCGAGCTTCGAGAGGATCATGGAGCCGACGCACATTATGTGGGGCCCAGAAATCGGCGACCCCCGCCTTCGTTTCGCCCTGCACACGATGTGTTCACAGGACATTTCATGATCCTTAGGCCGCAAGAACAAGATATTGCTCGTCCCATTTGGGTGTGCCGCGCTTTAACACCCCCCAATTTGGAGACTACTGGACCGCATGCGCGTCAGATTCAAGTGGAATGGTTCATTCCCACCTCCACTGCCAGAAACGTGCTGGAGAAATACAGCGGGTGGGACACCAAGACAGATTTCAAGTGGAAACGTGACTTGAAGTACTCAACTCCAGATTGGCAACCTCTTGATTGCATATTGGCAGCGTGGCCTCCAGGCCCACGTGACCTTGGGAAGTCGCCAAAGATTACTATCCCCAGCAACCAAGTACAATTTGCCAAAGACAACCTCAGGCGGTGTGAGTTGGCTGAAGGACGAATGGGCAGTGCGTCAAATGCCCCACCCACAACAAATCGTGGGCACATTCGCGCTCGTTGATATCAATTGTGGGCACCATCGCCATCTTCATGGGGATTGGTTTTATATGCTTGGGGTTAGACGAACATTGTGCAATAGAAATGTCAATTAGTATTGCATCATGACAAATTTTGGATGTTTGCACACATGTCCGTTTCGCATGTTAATTATCAAGAGGTAATTATACCCTTGTCCGCATACTTAATGCAAAGGAATACCAAGTTACTTTTCACTACCATGGGTTTTGTTGATCTTTTCACACTTCTCGCATTTTGTGAATGGAAGATTTTCGTATGGTGTACCACGTCGTTCCCATGTTCCCAATGCAGCGTTCCCACGTTCCCACGTTCCCACGTTCCCAATGACATGTGCCAATGTTCCCCATCATGTGTTCCCTCTGGGGTTCCCATTTTGTTCCGGAGCGTTCCCATGTTCCCTACAATATACTTTTCCAACTGGATTCCTTGATTTTGGGACTCCTTAAAGTCCCAAAATTATGAATATGGTGTTTAGGGAGTGTTTTGATTAGAGGAGTAGTGTTTGATGAGGCAAGGGGAAGGGCCTTGGGTTTAAATGTTTGAATTAGAACATGCTCTTGTTGGTTTAGAGGGTGAGGAGTTAGTGGATAGGATAAGGTCCTACTAAATAGGAGAAAGTTTAAAGGGTTGTGGTTGGATGCCCTCTCCTCCCCTTCTCTCTTATCCTCTTTCTCTCCTTCTTCTCTCATATATCTTCCCTTTCTTTCTTTCTTTCTTTCCCTCCCCCGTTTGAATTAGGATCTATGTTGTTGGTTTAAGAGTTGAAGGCTTAAAGGATAGGATGAGAGCCTACAAAGTAGGAGAGGATCGAGGGGCTTATCTTGAGCTTTGAGGGGTGCTCATCCCTTCCTTCCCCCTATATATTCCTCTCTTTCACCTTCTTCACTCACTTGTGTTCCTATTCACTCTCTCTTTCCTTCGTGCTCCTTTGGCACCCCTTTGAGGGGTGCTCATCCCTTCCCTCCCCCTATATATTCCTCTCTCTCACCTTCTTCACTCACTTGTATTCCTATTCACTCTCTCTTTCCTTCGTGCTCCTTTGGCACCCCTTTGAGGGGTGCTCACCCCTTCCCTCCCCCTATATATTCCTCTCTTTCACCTTCTTCACTCACTTGTGTTTCTATTCACTCTCTCTTTCATTTGTGCTCCTTGACACCCCATGTGTTATAAGTGTGGGTGTGTGGGAAGCAAGAGAGGGGCACGTGTGTATGCAAGGTTTCAAGGTGAAGAGCCAAGATCAATTAGTCTTGAAGTTAGCTTTGCATTGTTAGATGTAGTGTTAGATTAAAAGCATTTAGAAACAAGTGCATAGCTCTAGTATTTAGACTTCTAGAATTTAGACTTCTAGTGTTGGGAATTATAGTATTTAGACTTATAGTATTTACTCTTATAGTATTTACTCTCATAGTATTTAGACTTGCGATATTTAGATTCATAGTTGCATTAAGGTGTGAACTTGGGAAGTTGTTGTGAGGGACTTGTGGAAGAGGAGGCGATGATAAGTTATATAAGTGTTTTTCAACACTTGTATTAAAGACTTATGTGCCTCATAGAATCAACAAGCCATAGCCTCAGCGAGGTGTCATACACTAGTGAAGAATCGTCAGCCAGGACCAAGTTTGCAAGAGGGAAATCTTTGAGGACATGCGTGGCAAAGGCGGTGGGGTGGACTCTTGAGAAAGCCAAGGATGTACCTATGCAAGAGGGTCACACTAATAAAATGTCATGACTTGAAGTAAGTTGTAAGTCCATCAAGGTAGAACGTACATTCCATGTTACTACAAGTTTTTATATTACACATGTGATCTCCAAACCCATGACCCGGACTAGGACGCTTAAGGGTGGTGGGTTTGGCCTCACTCCCACTCTCTCATCACTCATGCCCCAATCACACCAAACGTTCCGTCCAGTTCCAGCTGTGAAATTGTTGGGGATTATGTTCAGAAATAGATATTGGCCCACCACTTTTCACACTATTACAGCCGGAGATGCTGATGAATGGTGTCTGAACTGGCCGGTGTGATCAACCCCTCAAGATGCTACACTCAACTTGTCAAGAACCTTGTCAAGAGTGACAAGGCAAGGGAGCTCCCCACACCATGGCCCCTCTACACCCGAGCCGGGGTGGGCCCGTGGAGGAGGATAAGACCCTCCCACGGATCACTAAGGTCCTATGGGAGGAGGATAATGCCCTACCATGGATTGGTGAGGCCGAAATGGATGAATGCTTCCTAATGACTAACAACACTTAGATGGAACATGAAAGGTAGAAATCGACAACATGATTATGTAATTGACTTCAACTCCTAATGTCTTATGCGACTCTAATACGTTTTTGCACAGTTCGTTCTGACTTTTTTGACACCATTTCGGATGGTTTCTGCATTGTTTCAACTACTCCTCTTGTTCATGTTCAAGTCTGCTATGTTCTGCCACGTGGATAATTTTGATTCAATCAAGTTAGATGTTTTTGGATTAATTCGAATATGGGAGTGTGCTCTCAACCGGTTTACAATGGAATTGGTCCATGAATGCCTGCTTGACAGTTGTCACCTCCACGGATTAGGGGCAACATACTCTAAATGTGGTTTTTTTGTTGATCCCTATGTGCAAATGGTTCCCAATCGATCTGAAAATTTGCATGACACTCTAACGCAACATGTCTTAAATGTCTATTGTTGGAATTTTTAGTTGGACATGTGTTGGTGGGTGTAAATCCATGTGGAAGGTGCGTAGTTGTGGCACCGCTGCCTCAAATTGCAAAGCTCCAAAAAGTAACAAAATAACGGCTTCAAAATTTGTGAGTTGATTTGGGTAGGTATGTTGCCCCTCTCTTTTGAACAAGGTAACATTTTGTCATTTGGAGATGATTTAAGTGGAGGTTTGATCAAAAACCAACCTCAATTTAATTTCTAAACTGCTACCCCTCAAGACCACTATTGACATTCCTATTATAATTGTAACATATCTCACAATAATGAGATTCAAGAGGCATGTTCCACCCAACCTTAGAGCTTATATACTAGATACTACTATGAGTTGAGGGTCCCTTCAACTGGTAGTTCTAGATATCTTAACTAGCTCTCCCTCCATGCCTTTAGGATAACTCTAAGTATAAATATATATATAACTCTAAGTTATATATATATAACTCATGGTCGTTACTTACGAGGTGATAACCTAGTGTAACACCATAGTCTCAACTAGTAGTAACTCCTTTTACTTTGTAGAACTACTAGAGCACCTAGGGTGAAGCCTCTAGTCTTCTAGCAAAGGAGTTTAGTTGAACTAGAGGTTGTAAATAGTAAATAAATAATAAATAAGTAAATACACGTTACACACCTCCCCACTTAGGAATGAACGTCCGCGTTCATGTATTATCCCAAATCGTAGTGCGTCAAGACATAGAGTCAAGACCACCACTAATTAAAGCGAGCTCTGGGATCTGCATCTGTATCCATGCTCCATGCCAACTGGCAGGGTGAAACAACTTAATAATAACACCCCGTTTACAGGATCTTGTGCAAGCCTGAAAGAATAGAAAGCGTCTACCCTGAAGATTCTTTCCGCCTCAAACGTTTCTGTGCAGTTGGGGCTTCGCGGTCACGCTTGACACCTTTACATGTTAGCATGTCCTCCGACTTGGTGTGAGCCCAATTATGTGCCCACAAGTGAACTTAGTTCTAGGGAAGCCAAAAAACCTTGAATTTGCAGTTAATTGAGTTAGTGAGTAGGACACAAAAGGAGTGAAGTTTTACAGTTTGGATTGAATTGAATTAAGTGTTCCAGGTCTAGGAATTTCTAAAGGGAAAAAAAATCAAAACAAAATAAAGTAAGTAAATTAGTTTTTGGTCAGAAGTTTAGTTGTGCTCAATTTTAAAAGGCCCGGGCCAGTGAAATTGTTCGTTTTCGGGGGGGGGCCTGGGCTTAAGGGAATGGTTAAGGAGCCCAGAGAGCTCCGACTCTCTGGCTCTCTCTTGCGGGTGCGGCCTCGAAGGCTCTGAAGTTCGAATGTGAAGCAAGGATCAGATTTTTGAGGCTCTGAAATGGATTCAGAGGCCTCGAAATGAAGGCGAGGCCAGAGATGGATTCGGAGGCTCTGAAATGTGAAGGCGAAGCTAGAAGGCGGCCTCGAAGGCTCTGAAGTTCGAATGTGAAGCGGGGATCAGATTTTTGAGGCTCTGAAATGGATTCAGAGGCCTCGAAGTGAAGGCGAGGCCAGAATGCCGATTCGGAGGCTCTGAAATGTGAAGGCGAGGCCATAATGCAGATTCGGAGGCTCTGAAGTTTGAGTGCGGAGCTGGGATGTGATTTTAAGACTCTGAAGGGAATTCAAAGGCCTCGAAGTTGAAGGTGAGGCTCCTGGGTGAAGGGCAAGGCTCTAATCTGGATTCAGGGGCTCCAAAGCTGACTGCAAGGCTCTGAGGTGGACCGAGAATTGGGAAGCTGAATCTCCAAGCAACATGGCAAGGCAGGGGGTGAGATTAGTAAGGGGTACAGTTAAGTCGGGCTTAATTAACCTCTAATGAGTAAGGAGGTACCCTAGGGTACTAGAAGTTGGATTAGTTAGTTGAGTAAGACATACATTATGTAGGAGATTAGAGGAGGAAGAAGATGTTAGTGTGGTTGTGTGTAATAATTATCATAGGTGCATAAGTATTTTTCAATACTAATGCCCTGTGGGTTGAATAAAAAGAGTGTGCTTAATATTTAATTTCATTGGAGCATGAGCACGGGGTTTCCAAGGTTGAGAGTCAACAAAAACATGTGAGCCATAGACTTCCACCGGGACCACCGACGCAAACGGGTGGAGGTTTATTGCTGACACTTGGCTACCGCATCCCAGTACTCCTTGAGGACTTCTACACTCAAGTTGCATTCTGGCTCCCATGAATTATGCTCAAGTGCATATCCGAGCCATTTGATAAGATAGAATTTATTGGGGCGAGAACGAGACCCTCTATTTTCATGTGAAAGCACACGTTCTACTTCATAAGATGCATCTTCCGCAAAGATTGGCGGAGGGGGAGGCTGTACCCTGTCATCGGCCACATAAGGCCTAAGAAGTGATACATGAAAGACATTGTGGATCTTAAATGTATTTGGCAGTTGCACGCAATATGCTACAACCCCTATCCTCTTGACTATCCGAAATGGACCAATCCATCTTGATAAAAGCTTTCGAGCTCCTGGGACCTTCAACTTAATGTTGGCAGTACTTACAAGCACTTGCTGGTCCACCTCAAACGATACCTCTCATCTGTGCTTGTCAGCATAGAACTTTTATCGTTGTTGCACAACAATCAAATGTTTCTTGGTCAAACCAATTACATCTGTCGTATGCTCGACAAAATTTTGCGCGGCAGGGACTTGACACATGCTGTTTCCACTTATTGGTGTCCGGGGATGCTGACCATAATTCAGGATAAACGGAGTATTCCGTACTGACTTTTGCTAGGAGTTATTATATGCAAATTCAACCACTGCAAGGAATTCATCCCAATCATCTTGCATTGGGTTGACATAATGCCGCAACATATCCTCTAGGATACGGTTTACCGTTTCGTCTGTCCGTCGGTTTGAGGATGGAACGCGGTGGACATGGCCAACTTTGTCCCCAAAAGACCATGCAACACATCCCAAAACTTACTTGTGAATCTAGCATCCCTATCGCTTAGGATTACCTTGGGTAGACCATGAATCTTATAAACATGATCACGAAATAACCTTGCCGTTCCTTCACCAGTAACATGTGTGGTGGTTGGCATAAAGTGGGCCATCTTGGACAACTTATTCACACACACAAAGATGGCATCATAACCATTAGCAGATGGAGTCAAGCTAGAAATGAAATCTATACTTACCACTTCCCAATTACGATCAGGAATCTCCAATGGTTGTAACAGGCCTGTTGGCTTAAGAGTAGGGGCCTTACTCCTTTGGCAAATCTCACAAGATTTTATATAGCTTCTGATGGACCCTTGCATCTCAGGCCACATGTCAGCCATAAACCCCCACCCTTTTGCGTCTGTAGTCCAAGTGGAGGTTCATGGCTCACATTCCTTTGTTGATCCTTTAATGTTGGAAACCCCTTGCAAATACTCCAATAACCCAAAAATCAAACACTATCTTTTTGGTCAACTTCACAGAGTGTTAGTATTATCACTATATTCGTTAATCGGAGACTTTGGAAAGTCTCAAAATAAAATACACCCATAGTTTGGGATGCCAATATTGTGAGCATAGATAACATTGGGAACATTGGGAACATGACAGTTTACAAGTTCGTACGCAAAGAATATTCACATTTCTAAATATAGTAATTCTTTAAATCATAATCAAAATATGAACTACACGTGGAAAATAACAATCAAATCCCAAAAACAAATGGTTTTATGTCATTATAGATTCTAGGATGTGCATCCCCTATATAAGGGTCTTAGTGAATTGGATGGCACATCCCAAACCTATTTATAAATTTGAATGTAGCCGCAATACAACCAAGTCTATAAAGTGCCCCTATTTTCTACATTAATTCCAACCTATGTTATGTTTCCCCATCTCCATCTTCCGCTTCATATCCATTCTTGACGTCATTTTCTGTAGATGCAATACGTGCCAAGTTGTCTTTGGCAAAATTTATATGTTTTGGGGGGATGGTCATTGTTTCCGATTTGGAACCCTTGCGCGGCTTCCAAGCACAAAGTATGGTATCCGTGTTTATCCAAACCGATCTGTACATTGAGTCCACTGTCCACTTGAACCCTTTTTGGTGTCCCGACCTAAATAGGTGCGGAGCACGTTTTGGTCTTTGGTGCTTGGATGGCAATATTCGACTTCAATTTGACGAAAGTTGGGGTTAATTCACACAAAATTTCGTGAAGACAAGGCTTTCACCAACCATTATCGTTAAGTAGAACAACATCAAGTCCCACCCAATGCTCCCTCCCGAAACCGGCATACAATGGAATGTCATCGTGGTCATCCCCGGAATGCTAAGATTGTTCGTGCACTTCGTAAGATCCACCGGAGGATATATCCACAAACACACCCACCATGTTTATCCCGTCAATATTGTCAGCCGACCAGGACGAGAATTCACATTCACTATCCAAGGACGATGCCTCTGTCGACAACTCAAAGGCACTATTTGCTACATCCACTGCCATCCCACCTAAAAAACAACCATGGAATGAACAAATGCACAACTGATGTTATACAAATAAGAGCAGACACGCTACATGTGAGTATATATGGCCCAAAATACATACACTCTCCAAATAGAAAGACAACAATGACTAGCGAACCAAGGGCACGCTCGCATTGTGGATATCGAAAAGTAGGTGTTGGGGTACCATTGGAGGACCTCATACATAAACACGAACGGGCGTTCCAAAACAATCCATGGTCACATGTAAACAATCCCTATTTTTCCATTCCAATAAACGTGGGCATCTCATGGTGTTATTTATAAATTTTAGAAGGCGATGAAATTATTTGTTGAGTAACCATGGACATGGTTCTACATCAATACAAGACATGATTTTCAAATATGTTCACGAACATGCGGTCGTAAAACCCATCCCATTTCATGATCAAATGTGCAGGGGACAGACGACACGTGATTTTGAAGATCACACAATATGAATATTTACATCGGTGTCCAAGAACAATATATATGCACATGGGAAAAAACTGAATGATATAGATGTAAGAAATATCAGTCGCATACACAGTCGACAAAATGTACGTCCTTGATTATAGGCCCGAAATACAAAAAGAGCATGACTTGGGATATACGAACGATCGTCCGTATACCTCCCTACACATGTTTCAGGAGCGTATCTTTACGAAGTGCCGCCCATATGTCATAGGCCATACTGTTTATGTCAAATAAAACATAGACCGTAACAATTGTGGTATTTACAGACGTACGTTCGTAAAATGTATGCCATCATATGGGTATTTGGGGCAAATGGATTGGTGTGCGCCATACGAACGCCCATTCGTATATGACCATGACATATTGTTTGGGTCTATGCATAGATGTGTCTATGTATGGATGTTGTTGGATACATAGACCATACTCACAGGTGGTATTTACGAACGACCGTTCGTAAGTCTTTGGTTGGTATCTTTACGAACGGCCGTTCGTAAATGACCATGACATACTGTTTGGGTCTATGCATAGATGTATCATTGTATAGATGTTGTTGGATACATAGACCATACTCACAGGTGGTATTTACGAACGACCGTTCGTAAGTCTTTGGTTGGTATCTTTACGAACGCCCGTTCGTATATGACCATGACATATTGTTTGGGTCTATGCATAGATGTGTCTATGTATGGATGTTGTTGGATACATAGACCATACTCACAGGTGGTATTTACGAACGACCGTTCGTAAATCTTTGGTTGGTATCTTTACGAACGGCCGTTCGTATATGACCATGACATACTGTTTGGGTCTATGCATAGATGTATCGATGTATGGATGTTGTTGGATACATAGACCATACTCACAGGTGGTATTTACGAACGACCGTTCGTAAGTCTTTGGTTGGTATCTTTACGAACGGCCGTTCGTAAATGACCATGACATACTGTTTGGGTCTATGCATAGATGTATCATTGTATAGATGTTGTTGGATACATAGACCATACTCACAGGTGGTATTTACGAACGACCGTTCGTAAGTCTTTGGTTGGTATCTTTACGAACGCCCGTTCGTATATGACCATGACATATTGTTTGGGTCTATGCATAGATGTGTCTATGTATGGATGTTGTTGGATACATAGACCATACTCACAGGTGGTATTTACGAACGACCGTTCGTAAATCTTTGGTTGGTATCTTTACAAACGGCCGTTCGTATATGACCATGACATACTGTTTGGGTCTATGCATAGATGTATCGATGTATAGATGTTGTTGGATACATAGACCATACTCACAGGTGGTATTTACGAACGACCGTTCGTAAGTCTTTGGTTGGTATCTTTACGAACGGCCGTTCGTATATGACCATGACATATTGTTTGGGTCTATGCATAGATGTGTCTATGTATGAATGTTGTTGGATACATAGACCATACTCACAGGTGGTATTTACGAACGCACGTTCGTAAACTCTCAGCCATCATATGTGTTTGAACCATTACTACAAATGCGTTGACTCGAGCTTTACGAACGCGCGTTCGTAAAGCTCCGGTATAAGCGGCGGTATATGCGGTGGATGTACGTTGTTATATACTTGGGGTGTGTATTGTGGACGCACAGAAAAATGGCTTGATCACACTACGATGGGTCTCTAGAGCGCGCACTGGACGTCTGCCGCAAAAAGGAGCTCTGGCGGGGGGGGGGGAGAGCTTTAAGTACTGCTCTAGGGTGGTTCAAAATCCCTTGGATGCTCTTTAAAAAGCGGATTCCCGCCGCCTACCTTGACCTAACAATATGCCATTCTATCCATGTGGAACATGTATGACGCTATGTATGGAACATGTTTGGCATACACGCAACATATCGAAAATATTAATATTGGTTGCACACCTTAGGTGTTACCAAGGTCTCAAGAAAAGAAAAAGAAAAAGAAAAAGAAAAAGAAAATATATACTATATATATACTATAATAGTGAAATATTATTTAAATATGACGATGTTTAATATAGACTACATGATTTGCGACCAAGTTGTGAAATCCAAGTTTTTGGCAATTGATACCTATATGTTACCAAGGTCTAAGTGATATATATATATATATATATAATGAGGTAGGAGTGGGTCAAAATCGGTTGTGGAGGCCCCTAAAATTGTAGGTATCATATGATTCATATCAAAACATGCCCATAATATGCTCACCAAGTGTGTGGACACCAATAAAAAAATCGGATTTATCTGGAATGGCTTGTAAGGTAGAGTAAGGATATGAATTCAAACCATACCTAGGCATAATTTAGGTCTTCATTCAAGTGCAAACCTAGGTGTTAAAAGATTGAATTAATCCGGAATGTGTGGCAAGATTGAATTAATTTGGAATGGTGCATAAGGTAGAGGAAGCATATGAATTCAAACCATACCTAGGTCGAGTCACACTAATTGTGTGTTTTGCATCCTACAAGAAGTAGGTGCATAGCTAAAAGTGTTCATTTAAACTTGACTCTTAAGACATGCATGTTATAATAAGATTAAGTTTGGATTATGTGATCAAAATGCACTCAACACTATTAAGGTGAAAGAGGAGAATTTCAAACTTCATTTTTAGGGTTTGGGTTTTAGGGTTCAGGTTTAGGGTTTGTGAAAGTTGTGCATGTCCGGTAGTTAATACAATATATTACACACACAAACAATCTTGACTACTCAATAACCCATATCGCACATTTGATGTAGAATGCACATTTGATGCTAGCCAAACAATTGACTACATGGCTCAAATGCATTCAGTTCAAGGTGAAATTAAAGTTCAATGCACTATGCAAATGTTTGTTCATGTTGAGACCTAATTAAATGAATTGACGACCTCTTTGAAATTGAAGTTTCCTCCACCTCTTCTAAGAGAAAGGACACCCCCTACCACGAATCTCAGATTGGGTCCTTTATGAAGGAAATAATTATATGAGGAACCATTGAACAACTTGAAAGATATTTCATTCCTAAAAATACTATATTTCAAAACACCATATGCACATCTTTGGGGGTGGATTCTTCATCAAATCCCTACTAAGTGACGTGCATTGTTCACTACGAATTTATACTCCTTATATACATGATGTTTACAAAGAAACCAAATGTATAGGTGCTAATGGAATGCGGCAAAAAAAATTCATGTGTTTATATTAAGCTCTTCAAACTAATGTGATAAACGCCTCCACTACATATACATATTACAAAGCATGAATTAAACATGCCTTTATTACTTATACATCCAACTTTCATTTTCATGCAAGAGAGTCATTGAATGTTTTTCCATACTAACAAGAATGGACAAGGTAGTCATGTATGACTACCTCCATAATATGACAACAATTTATGTATCGTGACTTGGATGAAACCAACACATTTCAGTGTTAAACCCCCCCCACCCCCATCCCATCCCATCCCATCCCCACACCTCATCACCCCATCACCCCATCACATCCCAGCCCTCCCTAGTTGGATGGAGGCCATGTGGCAGTGGCGGGAAACCCTAGCGGTGCCGGCTACCTCCCCGCGCCCCTTCCTCCTCTCCTCATTGTCATTTGGAGCAGAGAGAGGAGGAGCGGAGCGCTGAGCACATGCGGAGCGAAGCTCTTGCCATTTTTACACTAATTTTGTTGGGGCAAGTGTTTGAGAGTCGCAAATTTCCCTTGAGTTGCAAGCTTGGGAGTAGAGACCTTGAGAGGTATAAGGTTGAGAGTTGCAAGCTTTAGAGTAGCAAGCTTGAGAGCTACTAACTTGAGAGTTGCATGCACATAAGAGCTGTTGCAAGGGTTTGTATATAATGTGCGAGGGCTTGAGAGTGTGAGGGAGGATTGAGTGGTGCAAGGGTGCAGTTGATTGAGTGTACATTTGTGAGGGTTTCTAGGTTTTTCACTAAGAGAGGAAGCACATGTTTTGGGTGTACACCAATTCAATGTGAGTATGTCACCAAAAATCCTCCACCCTTCGATTTCGTCCTAGCCCGAGTGGAAAAGTTTATAATGACATGTAGAGACTTCTCTCTTTGTAACCCAATATATAATTCCAATCTACCCTTGGAATATACACAACTTGATTAACACCACACTATATAGTTTTACATTCCTTAATGTCGGGTAAGGTTATATCCTTAGCCTTTTCTAATGTTCACCCGGCCGCTTTGGCCACGCATGCCTTCAAAGATATCCCTCTTGTGAATCGAGTCCTTGCCGTCGACTCCACACTACTACATGAGTTCTCGCTTATTGATTCCGTGCTATCACATGTCATCGTGGTTGATTCCGTATTGGTACATGACACTTCGCTTGTGGATTCCATGAGCACATAGGCTTTAAATACAAGTATTAAAAAATACTTATATACTTATCCTTGCCCTTCATTCTCTAAGTTCTTCTTGATGTAAATCTCTATCAATGTCTTCCTACTAAACTTCAGAATAGTATAACTCCCACCCAACTTATGTTCTTCAAGTGAAATTTGGTACACTTGTTAAGTACCTTATCAAAAATCTCCACACCAAATTTTGGCACAAACAGAGTTCATATGCAAAAGTTATGCATGAAATTCTAACTCTAACTACTTAGTATGAATGCTGTGATAAAACATCCGGTCATTAAAACTCTAATAACTTCCAACTCCTACGTCCAATCAATCTAAAATTTTGACACAAGATAGATATATAAGTTCAGAAGGTAGTGTCAAATTTTGGTATCCATATCTATAACCCTCTAAGAGATACATATTTTCAAACCTTGCTGCTTTGTTCCTAGACACCCTCCCCTTCAACTTTTAATAACTCTTTCATTCCAATGACTGAAGCTCTCAAATTTTTACCACAACTCCCATACTTTATAATAAACAATCCCTCAAATTTTCATACCCATTGAACACTCTGATCATCCATAATTGACAAATCTCTCACTATAAAGTTCTGCTCAAGTTCATAACTAATAAAACACTACAAGTAATGCACCTAGTACAATCTAGTCACTCTAAATGCCACAAGTTTAAACAAGTTTGAACTCTCTCACTTCAATATGAATCTCAATGCAACAAGTTAAAGTTTACAATCAAACTTCAAATTCCTTAAACCCAATCTACTTCTAACAAGATGTCAATCCCTCTTCAAGGCTAAATAGCCTTGGCTCTTCTCCTAAGAACTAAGCACACACATGTGCTCCTATCTTGCTTCCCACACACCCACACTTATAACCCGTGGGGTGCTTAAGGAGCACGAAGGAAAGAGAGGATGAGTGAGGGAAGAATGAGGGATTATATAGTGAGTTGAGAGGGAGAGAGGGCATGAGGTAAGGATAGGGTGAGAGGATTAGAGCCTCCAATCACAACCCCTTAACCTTCTCCTTCTAAGTAGGGACTCATCCCATTCACAAGGCTCTCGATAAGCCTTCGAAATCTCCTCCTACTTTGTAGGCTCTCATCTTATCTCCTAAGCCTTCCTCCCTCAAATGATCAACAAAGATCCTAATTCAAACATTTAACTAACCTTGGCTTTCTACCTACCACACTTTACCAAGGTATGTCCTCATACTACTTAAATCCACTCCACACAAGCCTAATGCTTCAAACTTAGCTTTCTTCAAGCTTCACTCTTTTTATATTTTTGTGAATAATCATAAATTAACAAAACACCACTTGTAATGTTTTACAAGTGTTAACAACACATGTGGGCATCAATTTGGGCTCACAGAGTACAATAATCCTTCTGAACTCACTTCCCTCATATTTTGAAATTTGTTCATTGTTGAATTCCATGTGTTTTCTTACATGTATGCAGAGCTTTGGCATGTTTTATTTGCAAGATTTGCCATGTTCTTCAATTTGGTGTTCTCTCACATTCTGAACTCAATTATGTTTTGATTTAATTTTTTTTCAGTTTCTATCATTATCAAGTTTTATCTTCACTTATAGTATGCATAAGCACTAATTCCAGGTTGATATGTATCAATTAAAAACCAAGAGTTCCAAGAAGCAATGCAAGGATTGTTGATACATAGCAAGCAAGCCTTTTTGTAAAACACATTTGTATATGTATCCGTATATATATGGATACGTATATACACGGATACAATAAAATATTATACATGACATATAGGCGCACCCAATTACGAACGCGCGTTCGTAAATTTCAAACCATCACAGGACAAATTTCACAGTAAAAATTAAAATGACCACAAAACTCTTTTACGAACGCGCGTTCGTAAACCTCCGCACACCAACAAAGGGCTACATATTTACGAACGCTCGTTCGTAAATATTATGATATTTTTTCTATATATACATAACCATCGATAATATCTTTTTTATATTTTTTTAAAAATTTGTCATCTTTGTAGTAATTGTTTTAGTTCAATTCTGCGTCATTCTAGTTAGAGACGGTATGTTTTACAAAAAAAAAGATCATGAAATATGGCTACCCATTTTTACTATGTAATACATACCATATATATGTACTCATGAAAAAAAATTGATAAAATTTTGACCCATTTCGGTGATGCACGTGGTGTTCAACCTCCCTGTGCACAACCAAAAAGGCTACATATTTACGAACGCTCGTTCGTAAATATTATGATATTTTTTTCTACATATACATAACCATTGATAATATCTTTTGTATATTTTTTTGAAATTTTTAGTCATCTTCATTATTTGTAGTAATTGTTTTAGTTCAATTCTGCGTCATTCTAGTTAGCGACAATATGTTTTACAAAAAAAAAGATCATGAAATTTGGCTACCCATTTTTACTATGTAATACATATCATGTATATGTACTCATGAAAAAAAATTGATAAAATTTTGACCCATTTCGGTGATGCACGTGGTGTTCAACCTCCCTGTGCACAACCAAAAAGGCTACATATTTACGAACGCTCGTTCGTAAATATTATGATATTTTTTTCTACATATACATAACCATTGATAATATCTTTTGTATATTGTTTTGAAATTTTTAGTCATCTTCATTATTTGTAGTAATTGTTTTAGTTCAATTCTGCGTCATTCTAGTTAGCGACAATATGTTTTACAAAAAAAAAGATCATGAAATTTGGCTACCCATTTTTACTATGTAATACATACCATGTATATGTACTCATAAAAAAAAATTGATAAAATTTTGACCCATTTCGGTGATGCACGTGGTGTTCAACCTCCCTGTGCACAACCAAAAAGGCTACATATTTACGAACGCTCGTTCGTAAATATTATGATATTTTTTCTACATATACATAACCATTGATAATATCTTTTGTATATTTTTTGAAATTTTTAGTCATCTTCATTTTTGTAGTAATTGTTTTAGTTCAATTCTGCGTAATTCTAGTTAGAGACAATATGTTTTACAAAACAAAAAGATCATGGAATTTGGCTGCCATTTTTTACTCCGTAATAGACACCATGTATATGTACTCATGAAAAAAAATTGATAAAATTTTGACCCATTTCGGTGATGCACGTGGTGTTCAACCTCCCTGTGCACAACCAAAAAGGCTACATATTTACGAACGCTCGTTCGTAAATATTATGATATTTTTTCTATATATACATAACCATAGATAATATCTTTTTTATAATTTTTGAAATTTTTAGTCATCTTCATTTTTTGTAGTAATTGTTTTAGTTCAATTCTGCGTCATTCTAGTTAGAAACAATATGTTTTACAAATCATGGAATTTGACTGTCATTTTTTACTCTGTAATAGACACCATGTATATGTACTCATGAAAAAAAATTGATAAAATTTTGACCTATTTCGGTGATGCACGTGGTGTTCAACCTCCCTGTGCACAACCAAAAGGGCTACATATTTACGAACGCTCGTTCGTAAATATTATGATATTTTTTCTATATATACATAACCATAGATAATATCTTTTTTATATTTTTTATATTTTTAGTCATCTTCATTTTTGTAGTAATTGTTTTAGTTCAATTCTGCGTCATTATAGTTAGAAACAATATGTTTTACAAAAACAAAATCATGGAATTTGGCTGCCATTTTTTACTATGTAATAGACACCATGTATATGTACTCATGAAAAAAAATTGAAATTTTTTTGACCCATTTCGGTGATGCACGTGGTGTTCAACTTGATAATGGAGTGACCTCCCCGTGCACCAACAAAGGGCCACATATTTACGAACGCTCGTTCGTAAACCTCCGCACACCAACCAAGGGCTGCACATTTACGAACGCGCGTTCGTAAACCTCCACACACCAACCAAGGGCTGCATATTTACGAACGCGCGTTTGTAAACCTCCGCACACCAACAGAGGGTTCCACATTTACGAACACGCGTTCGTAAACCTCTGCACACCAACAAAGGGCTCCACTTTTACGAACGCGCGTTCGTAAACCTATGCACACTAACCAAGGGCTGCATATTTACGAACGCGCGTTCGTAAACCTTCGCACACCAATAAAGGGCTCCACATTTACGAACGCGCGTTCGTAAACCTCTGCACACGAACCTAGGGCTGCATATTTACGAACGCGCGTTCGTAAACCTCCGCACACCAACAAAGGGCTCCACATTTACGAACGCGCGTTCGTAAACCTCTGCACACGAACCTAGGGCTGCATATTTATGAACGTGCGTTCGTAAACCTCCGCACACCAACCAAGTCCTACATATTTACGAACACTCGTTCGTAAACCTCTGCTACATACAATGAGAATATACACCAACCCAATGCTACAATAATTGTAGTGATTAGGAATACGTATATATGAAGGCCATTGTTAATGGGTTTTCGCACTCCTTCCTTGCTCCATTTACTAGTTCGCCGCTAGTCACGTCCAAGCCTTGCAAAACACCTCCCAAGATAATCCATCCTTAGAAAGCTCCATTGACATATAGTCCCCTAAAACTTCCGTTTAAGGCTCGAAAATATGCCATGGACATTATTTACCAGCTCACGTTTTTGGCCCGATCAACGAATTTCCAGAGGTCATTTCTACAATATAAACTTGGATTTGGCATCTCTAACCTTCTACCAACCTATGGTAGAGTTTTTGGGTCATTTGGGCCACTTTCATATTTTCGACCAGCTCACGTTTTTTGTCAGATCCGCTAACTTCCAGAGGTGGTTTTCGCAAACCGAGTTCGGATTTGACCTGTCTAACATTCTACCTACCTGTGGTAGAGTTTTTGGGTCATTCTAACTATTTACATATTTTCGACCAGCTAACATTGTTGGTTAGATCGGCCAACTTCCGGAGGTGGTTTTCGCAAACCAAGTCCGGATCTGACCTGTCTAACATTCTACCAACCTATGATACATTTTTCAAGTCATTCTAACTACTTGCTCTTGACGTCCTCTCATGAGCATCGCCTCCGCGCATACCCACTCTTTCTACTTTCTAATGCATTCCTTGGTACTACATCACAAGCTGTCTGATGCGCATTTTCAGTAACACCTTCAACACCTTCGTCTTGTCAACACTAAGGACTATGTTAACTTACAAGAAGAGCAATAATACGAGAATGCCAACAATGAATCTACTCTTTAAATCCCTCTTTCAACACTTTACTGCTTGTTTTCCAAGACTGTTGTCTGTCCGGACTGCCACACATTTCCAGGATGCTACACGTCCAGATCTAAAACTTACAAGCATACACACCTTCTCTAAGAGTCTAATCTGTCTTCGCATATGTGTACTAATAGAGCCAAAAGGCTCCAAGACAATCCTTATATACCTCAAGACAACTACCTACTAGGTGGGTCAACTTAGTAGGTTGCCACCCTGTCAAAACATTGCAACTAGCTGTCTTGACGCGTTTTTGCCCTTTGTCCAGTTCATGACCAACTGGCACACTGAGGTCATAAAAAACGACCAACTAGTAAAAGACTCGCAATGCCATTTTAATAACTTCGGACCAACAAGTCATTTTCTGGCCAACTAAGTTACTAACAACAAATAATTACTACTTTTGAATAAATTGTTCAGTAAAAAACCAACTGGTGGACGCTCTAACACTAATTGCATTAGGGACAAATTTGACATCAACTAGTAAACTAGCATTTTTTTGCCCTTTCGACAATTTGTGACCAACTAGTTAGTTTTTGACGGGTTGGTTTACTATGGACATTTTATGTTCTTAAAACACAATGCTAACTTCTACCTTAACACCTATCTTATATATGTTTATGCAAATAAACAAACCACTATACGTATTTATGAACGTGCGTTCGTAAAAATGCGTAATATAAATTTACACATTACACATTACACCTATTTACGAACGGTCATGCGTAAATATGCTACCAAAATTTACTTTAACGATTGAGTGTGGATTACTTTATACTGTGCATAAATTATGGTCTTGGAGAACACGGAGCCCATCTTCAAGTTCCTCTTCTATGATCTCCCGAGCCCTTGCCTCGTTCTCAACCAAGAGGCATGCGATGAGCTACTCGATGAGAAGGGTGTGCCGGTGCCCAAGTTCGGTGGTTGAGGCGGAAGGCAACAGTTCTTCAAGGTCCTGAGGTCTAGGCTATGGCTAGGTGTCCCCCATTGGAGGGGGTCCCCAACGTGTGCTAGCTAACTCCGGAGAACACCCTCCTCATCGATGACAACCTCGCCAAAAGCATTCTCAACCCCCCCGGCAACGTCATCTTCCCTGACCCGTGGACCGGCGATAGGAATGAAACATTTTTGGTCGATAGGCTAGCACCTTACATTGGAAGGTTTGTGCTCCACCCCGGAAGCGTCCCGGATTTTGTGAGGTCCAATCCCATTGGCAACGCGGCAGTAAGCCCCCGCGATAATGTATATAGGAGCATCGTTTGGCTTGCGAAATTCAATAAAGTAATTTGAAAACCTTCGTGCATGTGGTTGTGTCTATGTGGTTCACATATCTAATGCTTGTTCCATACTTGAATGTTTTTTTTGGTTGCCCATAGTTTCCCCCTCTATGTGACACCCTTGTCCTCAACGGCCCTTCCCGACCCCTCTCGTCCCCTGGCTCCCCTTCCCGCGGCATGACGGATTTCTAGATCCTCTCCAAGGAGAAGCGAACACTCGAACGGTGCCGACATGTGTCCCCCTCTAGGGACAATGATTTCGCTCGTCGTGGGCCGAGCCGGTGTCTCCACATGGAAGCTCCCTGGTGCAACCCACCCGTCGACTCCGCTCCTCCTCCCGCAAACTCATCCGTGGTCGTCGGCCCTCCATGCCTTAATTCCCCCCCATTATCCAACAATGCCATAGTTCAATCGGCTCCGGATGCCCCCATCAACGCCCCCGCGGTGCCGATTGTGCCCCGCACCAACGTCCCCAAAGCCAAAGTGCCCTTCTTTGTCCCCTCCCTTTTTTTTCACCGTTGCTTTTCTTATCTTGCATCTGCGTGCCATGCACTTTACGAGCGCCTGTCCCAAACAGCCCCTCATTAATTTCCCACTCCATTCTTCCTATGGTGTTGTTTCGCAGGTCACTCCCTACACGCTTGGTGGCCAGCCCTCCTCGACTTCTTCATTGGATAGGCACGCCCTGAAGGCCGCATCTACTGAGTCCGATTGTTGTTTGGCCCTCCGGAGAAGTGCAAAACATTCCCTCTCACAAACACCCTCGTATTCCACTTACAATACCACTTCGTACAATTCGGGAGCGCGTTGGGATATATGGAAGAACGACACATATTCTGGGCCAGTCAACAAACATGGCTATAGCTGCGGGCCGGAGATTTTCAAAGCCATGGAGGCCATTGGAGCATTACAAAGAGAAGCCGCCACAAAAGACAAGGACATGGCCGCGAAAAAAAAATAGTGGGACTATGAACGTCTACGGACTCCTTAAATGCGTGTAGGGGTAGAACGTAGTGCTTGGTTATCTATTTATTTGAAGGTCTTCAAGACATTAATGGTATTTCCATTATATTTGTATTTCAAACCCATTGAATAGATTCAATTTCCAATCATTCTCCACATCTTCCCTTCCATTGGCAACGATTTCTCATTTTATACGCAAATGTTTTCATGTATGGTTCACTTTTTTGTTCACTTTGATGCATTTATGTCCGATAATTGTATCCAAAATCATACATATGGGATATTTATGTTCTCATCACTGGTCCAAATTTGAAAAATACGTTCTTGAATAGTCTCAAAATCATGGAAAAGTCTCCGATTAACGAATATAGTGTTTATTGATAAAATACTCCCAACTGTATTTTGGTATTGCCCACGGGTGAACGCCCGTGGGGGGAAAAGCTAATCAGTGAGCAGTGAGCAGTGAGCGGTGAGCGGTGAGCAGTAACTCAACGGCAATTTTGATAATTTATGTGGGAAACTTAACTATGTGAGCGTAGAGCGGAGAGCGGAGATTTGAGATTTTTGTAATAAATTTTGACAGAAGGTGGGTGTATTACCGTGGAATTTGGATGTATTTTTAGAAACATTTGTTGAAAAGGGAGCCCAAGTCCTTTGAAATGAGCATAAATTAGGGCTGACGTCAGCAGTAGGACTTAGCAAGAGCAAAACATAAATTACAATAACAAAGAGCATTGCAACAAGGATGTGTACATAGGAGGCTCACAGTATATCCATTAAGACTTGCCAATATGATTCATCTAGTTTACTTACAAAATGCAATGTATACATTGTTCATTGCCATAGATCTAGATGGGCATCCAGAATATGCAGATACTGATAACATCTAATCATGTCGGCGGCAACATATAGATACTCTTCTGGTAGGATTTGAAATCCTATTCGAAACTACGTGTAGAAGCATTGAAATCAGCACTAAGTGCATCAGATGTTCTTTCGGCGTCAGATTCAACAGCTTCCACATCTAGGAATTCTAAGCCTTTACGGTGGGCAAATATGGGATAAAATGTGCGATGAAAACCTTGAGCTAGCTCATTAGCCATACTGTCTGCGTACGAAGGAAGTGCAAACGATTTGGGAGGGCTTGGATAGAAGTTAGGATCACAGAAGAATGGGCGGTGAACTGGATATTTCAAATTATCACATCTGCAAATGCCAAAGATATAATGTTTATAAAAAAAATTGATAAGAAATGATATTCAAACAAATTCAGCAGAAAGTGCAATTTGCAGACCATACTCACTTACTAAAACGAGATTTTTTGACAATTCTCTCAGCTGTGATCTGTTCACCGTCAATGTCATCAAAACTCGAGACAGGCTCCTCGGAATGTACTACAGGAGATAGAATACTTTGAATCAAAGGAGCTAGTATCGCCTCGAAAATATCCGAGTCCGGCTCCAAAGCCGCAACATGGCGATTAACGTTGCGGCAAGCGTGGATAGCAGAACCTGGAAAAACAATCGGTTCACTTGATTAATATAATGATTTGAATAAACAAAAATTAAAAACTCCGAGTTTAAATAAACGAACCTGTAGAGGCAGTACAATCAAGTATAACGTCGCCAGGGTAACTTGAAGCTTGAATAAGCATTTGCATAAAAAACACGGATTTCTCTCGGGGGCCACGCCATGGCATTGTGGTGTTCATTAATTGATCGTCTCTAGTAACGTAATTCTGTAGAATATCGTCACGGGCGACATCCACTCCATGGCGATCAAGAGCGGGAATGGGCTGAAAGGAGAAGTTGGATTTTGGAACCCCAAAGAGGCTCCTCACTGCCAAGCATATGCCAAAGCGCATGGTCTGAAGAGAATAACACGTTGTCAAAAACTGTCGCAAGGCAAGAAATTAATTAAAGATAAATGGAAACTCTTAGATTACATGTGTAAACTAATGGAAACATGTATGTAAGCTTAGAATAATAAAAATTTATAGAAATAAAAGAATGATGGTATAGGACTTACAGTTAGAGATGGATTCAGAGCCGAAGTAAGGTGCAGGCGGTTCATCCCCCACCACTCCTTCCGAATTTCAAAGCCATACGATTTGCAATAGCCAAGAATGTTTGATTTTGTGCTCAAACGAAAAGGGTGAATTATAATAATAGCACCATCGTCCTGAAGGTGCTGGTCGGCAAAATCAAATATAGGTTGCAACCATTCTTTGGCATCCTGATTCCATGCAGGCACAAAGGTGGCTGGATTGGATATTCCAGGAACCGGAAGACCTTCCGGCATATCCACGAGAATTAAATCCACACAAGGGTGGTTTGTTGCAGATCCTTTGTAATGACGGATTTTATCACTGGAATGCTGTAAATACATAGTTGAATATCAATATAGTAGGATGTGAGGACTACCATATAGTAGGAGCCAATGTAATCTTCAAAAAATTCAAATTTCAAATGGTTGTCAAAGACATAATTACAAGGAGTTTACCTTGGAAATAAATGACTTGAGCTCATTGTAGGCCGGTGTTAGGGTGCCCGAATCACCTCCAAGGACCTCATCCAAAGATGAGTTCAGTATGAACTCATCTACCTTGATGTTGCTCTCCTCGGCAGGATCCAAAACCGGGACTTGAGTTAAGAGCTCATAGGAGGAGTCTCGCTTAGTGCCCCTAGTAGAAATGGTGTGGACCTGTGAGCCAGAGTCAGCGGTCGGAATGCAAGTCAGTGGACTCTTACCTTCTTGCTCTCCCAGAGTGTTTACCTTCCTCTTGCCTTTCTTTGAAGCCTTCTCAGCTGCCTTTTGCTGCTTCTCTAACTCTCTTTGTTCAGCCTTCTCTTCGGCCTCCTTCACCTTCTGGGCTTTCCTGCGGTCTTCTTCAACACGCCTTTTAAGAGCCTTTGCCCTCTCATGATCATCCTCAATTCCCTTCAAATCATCCATTTCTTCTCCGGATTCTCCAATTGCATCGCGTAACTTCTTCAGCTCAGTCTCAAAAGATGGAGTGTAGTTGGTCCCACAATCGAGATACCAAGCCCCCGAAGTAAGATGAGAAGTCGCCCAGGTTCGTTGTTGGGCGGCGAAGAACATGCACGCAACATTAGACCTATCAAGCCATGTGCTCAAGAAAACCGGGAGGTCTTCTTTGAGAATAGCTTTCTTCGGTAAGAGCTCATACTTGAAGTACCTGACAAATAGATGATACTTTTAGAAGTTATGAAAAATACTTGCAAAAAATTTCATCCGAAAGGATTGATGCAATCAACGCTTTGAATTTGCATAAAGGAGATAAAGTGGGAAATACCTGAAAATGACTCTTCGCACAACAAGGTCAGTTCCCTTGAACCCAACGAAGTCGTCAATTTTTTTGAAGGAATCGTGGCCTCTAAAATAGGTCGAGAATGCATGGTCCCAAAGCTTCATTTGACAATCTTCAATGTATGCCGACAAGGTCAGTGGCTCACTAGCCACATTCATATTAATCGATATTCTATCCTGGCGCATGATTTCATCGAATGAACTCATCGCTTGCTCTGCAATCTGAGCATCAACATGAAAAAATTGAGATTAGTTCAAACAAAAAATCGAATAAATCCAGCACATGTGTCTCCAAAAGATTGTCTTATGTATGCAAGCATTTACAAAATATCGACTTCCCTAGGCTAGAAATCACCTGCTGGACAAGAAGTATTTCACAACGAGACACTTACCCCAGCCCACCAGCATGCTTTTGCTAGGAATCGGGAAAGTTTCTCTTCATTAATTGGCTTTGGCGGAAGTCTTCGTGCCTCGCGAGTAGCCGCAGATGAGTTGATATATTCGAGCCACTTGATTTTGAAGCTCGGTGATGCCCTTGAAGTTGCGATGAGCTGCAGCTTTTCAAGATTAAGCTCTGGTGATATCGAATTCAAAGTGTAGTGTCGCTCAATCTACAGGTACCACGCCTCTTGGTTAATACATGCGTTTGTTATATACGTGGCAACCAAAATGTGAAACAGATATATTTATTAATTGGCCAATCTTGTAGTGCACTAACCTCTTGAAACCAACCATCGGTGAGATCTGGGTTGGCTACAGCTACAAGCTTTCCCATTTTCTGTCGTAGTGCAATGCATTTTTTCTCCACGGCAGACTTCATCGCAGCAGCTTTATCAGAAGCAGTGATGTCTCCATCAGATTGTTCAGTCAGTTGGCGAACGCCTTCGTCCGCAGACATATTAATTTCGTGCTGAAAGAAATCAATTAATTTGGCTCAGGTAAGCTTCGAGATTATGGCATTGGTAAACTTACAAGTATCATTGCAAGCATGACAAACACAAGTGAAAGGAAAACATATACGACTCCAAGTAAGAAGGGAGAATGCACCTGAAAAATGAAAGAGGTGAACACATTCAAAGGCAATGTGTACCATGTCTTCTTCTGGGATCATTTGCATCGCCTAAGGTCGGAAGGAGACAATATGTCCTTGAATTTGTCCAATTCCATAAGTCCGTACTTACGGACTCTAAACAGGGTATGGACGGTATTTGTCTTAACGTGCGAGTCCTCAGTATGCCTGAGTATAAAGAACATATTCAGTTCAAAGGCCTGAATTGTTTATAAAGCAAGTGCAATTCAAGAAGGAATTCGGCAAATGAACTTACTTATTGATGTCATGCATGACTTGCATAACCACACCAATTTTGTCCTTGGTATTAAGAAGAATTGAGTCCACCAAACAATGCCAAGAAGCATCGCTCTTGTGGAGACGTTCAATGTGATTTAGCCAAGCTTGTCGCCTGTGGTTGCCATCGCACACAAAAAACATAAGATTGGTTAACCCTGCCAATTTTGGTACCAAGAGGAGAAAGGTGTTGAAATCGTTGTTCTTAGCATTCCAGATGGGTCCCCATTTCTCCTTGTCTGCTTCAGTAACCTCCTGTTTTTTGCCTTCTTCGTTAGTCACTGTCACATAGAACACCGAAGCCCCCTCACGATAGCCATGCACAAACTCTTGTTCAAGCTTGGCTAGATCGCTCTGCAAGGTAGGCCTAACCACAGGCATAGCAACCATCCTACAAAGCGGAATTGGGAAACGTGAAAAACTCGTGGGTTGCACTCTCAAACTGGATATGGTAGCCACTGAGTTCAATTTTCGACGAGCTCGAATCTCGTCCTCGTCAATTCCAAAATGCTCGTCATCACCGAGGGATTCTTCTTCTTCATCTACTCCGTCATCATTGGCATCTACTTCCCCACCAACACCAAAGGAGGGCTGAGTTGCTGGAGGTGATGCTCCAGCGTTAATGGGAACCTGTGCATGGAGCTGGGCACGAGATTCACATGTTACTCATCACTGAAGATGATAGAAACACATCAAAATAAGCCTGCCTAGGAAGGTCATTCGGTACCGAATGAATACCCTGGTTCTGGAAGGATTTTGCATGGGCATCATAAATCCTAACCCCGTGCACACAGTATCGGAACCGATACAATAATCCAGACCCCGTATCATGATCCTCTACTATTACTCACATTGCAACATCCAAGAAAATGTGCGTAGATAATGTGTATCGGTACCGAATGACTAACCCGTTGAGCCAAGACTTGATACTGAACCCAAAAAAAATCGATTATAGATGAGTTCCGACAGAGGTGTATCGGGCCCGATACACCTGCCTGGGACTCCGAATTTTTTTTCTTCTAGTTTATGATTCCTTGTATGTTACCTTGAATCAAAACTCGTCATCATGCTAAGGTGATTCGGCGCCGAATTAGTATGTGGTTAGGCCTACCTTTCTATTGTATGTTCCATAGACGTTAGTAAATTTTTAGATAAATCTTAGCGCTCATCAAAGTTATGTAATCATGTGGAATGATTCGGCCCCGAAACAAAGTATGGGGCTGCTCAACTTCAGTAACGCTAAGGTTGGAAACTGGTGTAAGTTGATTTTCATCGGAGGACGTCAAACCTTATTCGGGCCCGATACACAATAAGAGCTCTGTCTACTTTGATTTAGTATGCACTGTTTCGGAGTCTCAGGTTTTCATATCAGAGTCTCAGGTTTTGGTCTCGGAGCCGAGGGCTCAAGTCTAGCAAACGACTTAGCAAACGACTGCAAATAGCAGTCTACCTAATAGTAGACTGCAAAGAAAAAAATTAAAAAATTCCAATAAAAATTATGGACCGTCAGATCTTCCTACCAAGAAGATCTGACGGTCCATAATTTTTTTTGGAATTTTTTAATTTTTTTTTGCAGTCGTCTTTTATTTCGACTACTATTTGGAACTGTGAAGCCAAAAGTTCCAGTCGATCGACAGGAACTTTTGGCTTCACAGTTCAGTGCAAAAGTTCCAGTCGATCGACAGGAACTTTTGGCTTCACAGTTCAGTGCAAAAGTTCCAGTCGATCGACAGGAACTTTTGGCTTCACAGTTCAGTGCCAAAGTTCCTGTCGATCGACAGGAACTTTTGGCTTCCCAGTTCAGTGCAAAAGTTCATGTCGATCGACAGGAACTTTTGGCTTCCCAGTTCAGTGCCAAAGTTCCAGTCGATCGACAGGAACTTTTGGCTTCCCAGTTCAGTGCCAAAGTTCCAGTCGATCGACATGAACTTTTGGCTTCCCAGTTCAGTGCCAAAGTTCCTGTCGATCGACAGGAACTTTTGGCTTCCCAGTTCAGTGCCAAAGTTCCTGTCGATCGACAGGAGCATTTAACATCCTAAGTTCATGAGCATATAAGTTGTTACTTCATTTTTTTCCATTAGTTCTTGCATTAGTCTTTGCATTAGTCCCTACATTACATCCTACATTAGTCTTTGTATTCTTTCTGCATTAGCCTTCATCTTAATCTTCCACATTATGTTCTGCATTAGTCCTTTGCATTAGGTTATGTATTAGGCTCTGCAGTAGTACTTTACATGAATATTCTGTATAAGTGCGTCACAAGAATATTTTGCATTAGTGTATTATATAAGTATTTTGCATTAGTACGTTACATGAGTATTCTGCATCAGTATTTTACATGAGTATTCTGCGTCAGTATATTACAAGAGTATTTTGTATTAGTCCTCTGCATTAAGTTCTGTATTAAGTTCTGCAGTAGTATTTTACATGAGTATTCTGCATAAGTGCGTCACAAGAATATTTTGCATTAGTATTTTACATGAGTATTTTGCATAAGTGCGTCACAAGAGTATTTTGCATTAGTGTTTTATATGAGTATTCTGCATCAGTGCATCATAGGAGTATTCTACATCAGGGCGTCATAAGAGTATTCTGCATTAGTGTTTTACATGAGTATTCTGCATCAGTGCATCATAGGGATATTCTGCATTAGTGTTTTACATGAGTATTTTGCATCAGTGCGTCATAAGAGTATATTCCATTAGTGTTTTACATGAGTATTCTGCATCAGTGGTCATGCATTAGTGTCATGTGTGTTCCACATTAGTGTCATGCATCTTTTGCATTAGGATTCTGCATTACATAAATTAGAAGGTCATTGCTTGGAAGGCACTAGAGAGTATACCCATCCGGCCAATCTTGTAGGATTGTTACTCGTTTGGAGTAGCAATTGTCACCATATTTTTGGTGCGTCCGCCGGGAGTAGGTGTTTTAAAAATTATTACACGAACTTGAAACTTGGAACATGGAATTGGAGATTGAATTTTGGAGCTTGGAGTTGGCGATTGAAGCTTGGAGCTTGGAATTGGAGCTTGAAGTCGAAACTTAGAGTGGAGCTTGGAACTTGGAGTGGAGCTTGGACTTGGAGCTTGGTGTTGGAGCTTGGGGCTCGGAGCTATCGAAGTCGACCTCATGAAGTAAGGTGAGTTCCAAACTAAATTTTTAACGTTTAGGTGGAGGCTCTAGGAAGGAGCGCGGCTAGACTTGTTGCCTAAAGGTACACTCTTAACCCCATCTATCTTTCATTATAGTTCAATCAAGGATAAAATCCTACTTGAATGCCAAGGGGGATCTCCAAATCCTAAGATTTCGATTGGAGCCCCTTGTGTGTATGTGGTAGTTGCTTGTCAATTTTTTAGAACGTTTTGTGGCAATGAGGTCGGGTTGATAATTGGCATGATTGTTTTTTTGTCATTGGCCCCTAGAATGTTGGCAGTGATGCCCCAACACCCTGTAGTTTGAAAGCAACAGGTTGAACTTACAGGTTGCCCTGAATCCCGTCCATCACGTATTTTGTGGTCCGCCATCAGGGTTGTCTATCCCGACGTCATGACGGTGTCGTGCCGTCATGACGTGTCGTGTCGTGATGGACCCCTCCGTCACGACACAATAGGGTCCACGTAGGGTCAACCTAGGGGGAAGCTAGTGGGGTGGGTAAAATACTTACCTTCTTGCCAAGGTGGCGTCCTATGTGGCAGAAAAGGCCGACGTGGATGTGGATATGCCTAGCACCAGGTAAACCATTTTACCATTATGTTTATCATTCTGTTAAAATCAAAGTAGTAAAATCTGAGTAAGGAGGATGTGGGGCGGACGGGGAATGTGGGGAAACAATTACTAGCCCTCGTCCGCCCACCCCGTCCGCCCCTCGTTCCCAACCATCGGGAACGTGTTCCCCGTCGTCCGCCCCCCGTTCCCAACCATCGGGAACGTGTTCCCCGTCGTCCGCCCCCGTTCCCCCCCATCCGCCCCCCGTTCCCAACTATCGGGAACGTGTTCCCCGTCGTCCGCCCAATTTGACCCCTTCACCTTTGAAGGGCCCTAGCAGCCTCATTTTCATCCGTTTGTTGCGTTTGAGGTCATTTTTGGCATCTACATTTCATGAGGATGTCGAAAACGTCCTCAAAATCAACATTTGGATCCAAAATGAGGCTGCTAGAGCCTCCCAAACCTCCCGTCCGCCCCCGTCCGCCTCCAAGTTTGGGAGGCTCTAGCAGCCTCATTTTTCATCTGTTTATTGCGTTTGAGGACATTTTCGGCATCTAAATTTCATGAGGATGTTGAAAATGTCCTCAAAATCAACATTTGGATCCAAAATGAGGCTGCTAGAGCCTCCCAAACTTGGAGGCGGACGGGGGCGGACGGGGGGGCGGACGGGAGGTTTGGGAGGCTCTAGCAGCCTCATTTTGGATCCAAATGTTGATTTTGAGGACATTTTCGACATCCTCATGAAATGTAGATGCCGAAAATGTCCTCAAACACAACAAACGGATGAAAAATGAGGTTGCTAGGGCCCTTCAAAGGTGAAGGGGTCAAATTGGGGCGGACGACGGGGAACACGTTCCCGATGGTTGGGAACGGGGGGCGGACAGGGGGGAACGGGGCGTACGACGGGGAACACGTTCCTGATGGTTGGGAACGGGGGGCGGACGGGGGGGGGAACGGGGAGCGGACGGGGGGGAACGGGGAGCGGACGACGGGGAACACGTTCCCGATGGTTGGGAACGGGGGGCGGACGGGGGGGCGGACGAGGGCTAGTAATTTTCCCCCCACTTTACCTCTACTTTGCTGACATGTCATCACACGTGGACATCTTACATCCTACGTGTCCGAATTGGGGTAATGTAATTACACACAGAATTCGGTAAAATTCAAGTCCGTCAGGATAAAGACATCATCCGGCATAATGTCGTGACGGATACGTGTCGTGACAGCACGACATTATGCCGAGATTGGCCTCCGTCACGACACAATAGACAACCCTATCCGCCATGTGTAATCAATTAAACAAAAATATGAACAAAAATCAATTGTAATCCCGTGTTGTGCTACAAGCCACTTGTGGATTAACCAAGGTGGAAAGATGATTCCGCCACTTCAATAACCAACACGAGGTTTTGAAGTGTTCCATCCTTGGTCCGTGCACCACATCCAGATAAGGACGGAGGCATTTTGTTTACAAGATTAAAACTTTATATAATGGATGTGAAGAAAAAAAATTTGTTTCCAAAGGGTGCGGAGTGATTAGGGGTTGTAAAGGTGATTCTTTACAACCTAAGTCCCTCCTAATCTTGAGAGAGCTAGTTTTTGTACTTTACCATCAATTATACAAGGGGTTAATCATTCATATGGTTACCAATACAATTAAACAAAGACTAGGTGAAGAACACATGATTTCAAATGGTCACGACCCGATCGGCTAAATTAAAACAATTGCAAACCCAATCTCCAACCAATAACCCTAGAAGTCAAATAGAAGTTGAATTAACGAGTCAAGCGGAACCAAGTCCCATTAATTTGCCACCCACTCCACCCGCTAGTCCGTCACACGTGGCAACCCAAATGGATGCTATGATGGCACCTCGAGGGTTGCCAATAGTCATCCCACCCAACTTGGCACCTCGAACGATGCCAACTCACCTTCCAAAGTTTTTGGGCTCTACCCATGCCAACCCACCCTAAACCTAAACCCTAAACCTTGCATCTCATAGTTGTTCAATGATGCCTCCATATACACACAACATCTACTATATTTTGTGCCATTATCCAATATATGTGGAGGGAACATTGAACAACAAAGTGATTGCTTGAATGGCTTCACATGATGTTGAACTCCATGGGGGCAAGGGGGATACATTTGTAATCATCGTGCTTCTCCTATTTATTTTAAATGTCAACTTCCAAGTAAATATATTAATGTTCCATGATATAAATCAAACAACCGATTTGATGCTTTTGGCAAAAAAGAAGGATAAGGTGTCAATACATATTGCGTAATTCCATATTATAATAAATAACAATACATAAACTTGTATTGAATTAATGTAATGGTACCTGTTAGGGGATGCATGGTGGGCTAGAGCCTTGTCCTTTAGCAATAACCATCATAGAAATATATATAACATATTAATATTATTAAACCATGTAAAAGGTTACCATATTAATATTATTAAACCGTGTAATTGCCTTTGAGAATTGCAATATAATTTTCAAATGCCCCTCTTAGACAATGTATCATTGTCATCTGATTCCATATGTCAAGGTTTGTGAAACAATAAAACACATAATGATTTATTGTGTACTACGTGATTCATGAAAGTGAATAATATGTAAGGGCATATCAAAGTGAGTAAAAACTTGAGCATATTAGCATTTCCAATTGAGGACCATGCAATTCAAAACCATTAAAATCGGAGTTGGGGAAGGTGTTCAACGAAGATAAACATAGTTGAATGTCAAATGCATTGTATTATTTCTCTAAAGTGGTCAAACGGCTTAGTAACTAATAAGTCCAACTTGTTCACAAAATTTGGGTGTGGTGTCATGTAAGTAGGGGTTAAGCATTAGTTTTAGCATGAAGGTGTGAAAAATGACCCTTTTTTGCAATACCTTAGGCTATGTAGTACCTTAGGCTATGCTTGAGTGCCTTGAAAAAATTAATTGCCGCTCATGGTTAGTGGGTTAGGGTTTAGGAATTAGGGCTGCCCCGTAATCCTATTTGCGTGGGTGCCCTAATCATGTGGTTGTGGACATGTTCCCGAGGGCGACAAAACCCGAAAAGTCGCCCTCTTTGGCTCTTTCTCTCTCTCTCCGCACCAAGCATCCACTCCGCGCCGCTCCTTGAAGCACCGCCTCCGCGAAGTGCCACGAGTCCTCCGCTTTCTCCCACCTCTCTGATTCTTCTCCCTCCCTCCCTTCTCTTGCTCTCACCTCCTTCGTCTTAGTTGTTAGGAACCTTTGAGAGTGTTTTTGTGGTTTTAAAGTGTTTGTAAGAGAGTGAGCTTGTGTTTGTGACATAAATTTGTTTGTGAGATTCTGGTGCGATTGAGATTCAAAGTGCTTGTACGATTAAGCTGTTTTTTGTGAGAGTGTTGAGTGTTTGTGAAAGTGTTGAGTGTTTGTGAGAGTGAGAGTGTTGAGTTTTTGTGTTTGTGAGATACAAAGTGTTGAGTGTTTGTGTTTGTGACATTTAGCTTGCAAGAACAGCTTGCAAGAACAACTTGCAAGAACAACTTGCAAGACCAGCTTGTTGTACACCTTGCAAAAACAGGTAATGTGTTTCAGTAGAATTAACATCTTTCAATTACTTTAGGGTCTTGTAGCATATGCAATGCATAAGCATTATATATGCTGCGTATACACATTTCTCTCGAAACAAAACAATTTCGGGAGGCGACCCAAACATTGAAAAAAACCCAAAAAACATAAAACACCTAAACATGTCTGGGTTAAAAATGTTCAAGTTTCCTAATCCGTGCATTTTGTTTGTCCTATAACTTGTTTGGGTCGAACGACCCAAACTCTGCAGTTTGTTTGGGTCGAACGACCCAAACTACCCAGCATGTTTGGGTCGAACAACCCAAACTGTGCAGTTTGTTTGGGGCGAACGACCCAAACTCTGCAGTTTGTTTGGGGCGAACAACCCAAACTCTGCCGTTTGTTTGGGGCGAACGACCCAAACCATCAACACAAAAACGCTGCACAGTTTGGGTCGATCGACCTAAACTAGGCAGTGTTTTCAACATACAACAACATATCCATATTGATGTCCACAATATATAAACTTATAGAACTAGTTTATAATATCAATATGGAATCCCAAAAAGGCGAATCACCAAAACCATCCTTTTTAATGATCATTATATCCACACCCTTAAAATTTGAATTGCACGTCCAAACTATTCCCAAACCATTATCGATTATTGAGCTGCATGAAGCTTGTGTTTGGGTCGATCAACCCAAACCTAGCAATTAGTGACCCTGATATATTTATCCTCTTACCCATTAACATGCCCATGCCAATTTCAAGGAGTTTGGGTCGCTCGACCGAAACTAACAGTGATGTTCCTTTCCTTGCAGATGGCCCCAAAGAAAAGACCTGGAGCAAGGTGGTTCATGCTTGCGCCAGACGTGGTATGGTAGGAGCACGAAACACCTCAGGACAACTCTTACGTGCCTAAAGATGGGCTTGTCCTTGTATGGTCCCTTCAAGTAGTCAAGGCCTCCTAGTTCAAAATGTTATTTGTGGTGAAAGTTGGGACCGTGGAGAAACATACATGGGCAACTCTGACAGGGTGGGAGGTGGCATCGGTCCAAGCTTTTGGGGACTACGTTGACATCATCCTCGAGAACTCCGATGTGCAGAACGTCCACATGTTCATGCACCAGTTTTCCGAGCCTTTTGACCCCATCTATGCCAAAGAGTCTTGCGTTGAGCCAGACGTGATAAAACCGGAGTCGATATTCATAGATGATAGTATATCGAACACGAAGGTTTCAAGCAGGTTTACAAAATTGAAACATGCAATCACCGTGCTCAACAAGGCCCAGCAAAGCAAGCCCAGATCACAACCAGTGAGGCGGAAGGCCACAATTGAAGAAGGCGCAGGGTCGTCTAGACCTCAGACAGTGAGGAAGCCGCGCGCGGTTCCAACTGATTCCAGAAAAACCACTCGTACGGCAACGCCAGCTGATAGCGAGACGCTGATGCCTTCAACCAGCCGGCAGACAACACCATCGAAGAAGGGAAGAGAGTCACCAGTGATGATTGAAGAGCTAGTTTCCCTGGAGTTGCGCATGCCAAAGCCCGGGCAAGAAGTGGATGCAGGGGAGATCCAAAAAGCCGTGAACAATTTCACGACCAAGTGCTCCCACTGTTTTTTCATGGGCCAGGAGTTCAAGTTCGACGTCAACATCACACAGTGCCACCTAGCACCACCAGAGAAATGTGTCCGGGCAAAGGAAGATGCCTACGTCGATTGGATCATCGCGCAAATCGTAAGCGAGCAATTCAAAGATGATAGGCAGACTATTGTAGTCATGCCCCAGGGGCAGAAGAAAATGCCTACCCCTGATATGTGGCCGACAATTGAGAAGGGTGATTTCTGGCTAATTGACGGCCAGCACAGTGTGGAGGCGTTGAAGAAAATCCAACTGATGACTGAGTGGGATGATCCCAACCATCAGAAGGAAAAATTGAAGGTGTGGAAGGCATTGGTGGTGTGGTCCGACGACGAAACCAGGCTCAGCGACATCTCCCACTACTTCAACATGGGGAACAAAAAACAGGCCTACCAAGCTTCCTGGATAAAGAACATCATGGCCTCGTGGGAGGTGTGGGAGTTCTATGGCAGGCCTCCCAAGGATAGGGAGAATGCAAAGGACAAAAATCCCAATTGGGAGGTGAGTATGGGTTGGCTCCCAAACTCTTCTTTGGTTTCATAGTTTGGGTCGATCGATCCAAACTCTTGTTTTGTTTCATAGTTTGGGTCAACCGACCCAAACGCTTATTTTATTTCATAGTTTGGGTTGATCAACCCAAACTTTTGTTTTGTTTCATAGTTTGGATCGATCGACCCAAACTCTTATTGTAGTTGTTGTTCATGATGTTTTTTTAATAACATCTACAGATCTAGCACACGTTCTCTGTTCATATGCAGTATTTCAAATACCAGATGATAAATAAATTCTCCTCTATCGATAACGCGAGTCACAAGCAGAAAAAACATAACGAGTTGAGAGGGGAGATTTATTTAATAATAGCATCCGAAATTGTCTGGTTGAAGTGGAAGAACGTGTTCGAGAAGCACGAGATGGGGGATCTGATCGATCCCGAAATAGGCCTGCGTTTCAATTGGACCTCGCGATTCAAGGGGCTGAAGCCTCTGATGAGAGAGTTCTTTAGAACTTTCCAAGGGCTGTCGGAGACGGAGATGGAGAAGGCGGCAACGCACATCCTGCACGTCGCGCCAATAGCTAAGAGACGTTGGGTGCACCCCAAAATTGTCTTCTCCAAGCCCAAAATGTTCGTTCTTTCATGCTACACAATGAAGGAATGGACGGAGAACAGGAAGAAGAAGACGATTATCGTCCAAGAGCTGCACAAGCTGGTGCCGAAGAAGAACATTTTTGTAGATGGCGAGGTCAACGAGGCGCACTGGAGAGCCTTCAAGGACGAATACAAATTCACCAGTGCGTCCATGGCGGCTCTAATCAGGGAGGCGGGGGAAGATTTCCTGAGGTCCAAGTTGGTGAAGGGTGGGAAGAACCGGGCGCTTCCAGATCATACGGCGTGTGCCTTCTCCAACTTCATAAAAGAGACAAAGATTGTCAGTTTTGAAGGGGACGCACATTTCAACCTTGTCACCCTCGAGCCTTTTAAAATCCAAGGTTGGTTTGGCATGGATGCCATGAAGGCAATAAGAACAAAGGTTGGGGACCGGTTCCGCTTTGGTTTGATCGATTTTAGGAACATTCCTGGAGATTCGTTTGAGGGCACCATGAGCACCCTTTTCTACAAGCCCTTCCTCTCGAAGTTTGTCGATCATGCGAGCCCCAGGTTGAGGGAGATCGACATCTGGTTGTGGATAGTCGAGGATAAGAGGGCAGAGCAGGTGTACGAGATTGTACGGAAATTGTAGCCGGAGTATGCAGTCTCCAAATCTCACTACATTGCTGCACCAACGGAGGGGGCATACACTACGTTGAAGGACAAAAAAACCAAGGTCGTCAACGTCTTGTGTTTGTACTTTGTGTACAAAGCGGAGTTGCTAAAGGTGCAAAACCACCCTATAACCCGGATGGACAAACTCTTCCAAGTTTCGGAAGGGTTGGTGCCAGCAAATGCCTCTACGACGAGGCAAAATACGCAAACTATCTGTTGGATGAGCTGCGGATGGAATTCTACCTACGTATGATGAGGTCTCTGACAAAGAGAGGGGACTGCATCTTCAATGTCTTCGGGGGCACCAAACCAATCTATGCTGCCATGGTAAGTGACTTTAAATAGTCGGCTCGCAGTTTGGGTTGCCCGACCCAAACTAAGCCCTGTGTTGGTTTGGGTCGGCCGACCCAAACTATGCATTTGTTTTTGTTAGGTGGGTCCCTTTGTTTTGATTTTTTAAATCTCATGTTTGTTTTTCTTCTTTTTGGTGTAATGTCATGTGCGTAATTCTAATACAAATGTGATCTGGGAATGTGCAGATGTTGGGGTTGAACATCTACTCCTTCATAGAGGATCCCGATGGTCTGTTCTACAGAACCCAGAAAGCAGTGGCCAAAAAGATGGACATCCTTGATTGGATCCCGGGAAGCTACGCCAAGGAGATCGTCGAAGGGGATGAAAACCCCTTGGATAGAATGAGGCGCACCAACTCGGAGGAAATCGCCATGAGGACCCCGGTGGAAGCATCCGAACCTCTAGTTGGATTGCATCCGGGCACCTCGTCTTGGGGCCAGGTGACGAGGTGGAGGAGGAGGAAGAGGAGGACGTGAAAGTAGAGGGCAACATCGAGGAAGGGGCCACAAGTTACACGCAGGAGTCCGAAGCCCCCCAGCGAAAGAAGGCGATGCGGGTGGCAACTCCGCAGAGTAAGCTAGTGCCCGTCCTCACTATGGACGATGCGAAGGACATGTACTCTAGGAACTCGACTATCACATTCAGGGAGAGAAGGAGGTTGAAGGGGAAGAAGCTCTATGCCGACTACGCAATGGAAGAAACCATCGCAATAAGCAGCGAGGACGAGGACGACATGGAGCTCGCCAAACGGCTTAGGTCAGATCCTCCCTCTCCCACAGCGTTCGCCGGCATAGTGAGGTGAAACCCGAAGTCCTCACTATGCAGGAGGCTAACGAGAAGATGCTGAGGGACGAGGAGCAACGCGTCCGCTTGCAGAAGGCTGCCGCGGAAGAACCCTCAATGTGAAATGAAGTCACTGAGTTGAGGGCTCTTCTGCTAGAGCAGGAGCGACAAAGAGTGATGGCCCAGCCTTCGTCCAACGCCGACTTGATCACGCAGGTGATCCAGGGGATGCGGGCGCAAGGTTTGGTGGTGGCTCCCCCGAGCTCCTTTCCACACCTCTCAAAGGGGGGCTCTCTCCAATTTGGAGATATAGAGAGTTTTAGTTTTGTAAGAAAACTTTGAGGAGGAACCATAGATATTGTATAGCGTGGATTTCAATGAAAATTTGTGAGTATGTTTATTTTGCTTGAGTGATTTTAATGATGTATGGACTTCTCCATTTGGAGTTGTTATGAGAAAATTATGGGTTTTGGAATGAAGGCAATTTTATTGCCATTGGAATCTAAGAGTGGGTGCTTTGAGAGCATGTGAAGTATTATTTCTTTTTGTTTGTTCTCAGATTTTAGGGGTGCTTGAATCATGTCTTAAGCTTTCCAAAAAGTTATTAGACTCTCCATTTGGACATAGAATGAGAAAGTTATGAGCATAGAAGTGTGAAGGTGTAGATTTGCCATTGAATTTGGGAGGTCTGTGTTTAAAAAACCATAGAAGATGGGCATATTTGAATTTTGAGTGCAAAATTTTAGGTAGCATAGATAGTAAAGTTGGGCATAGACTAGTTGTAGCCAGGAACCCCGTGTTTTCCCATAGCAGAACCCTCTCACCACGACAACGAGACAAGGAGTCACGTCATTCTAAAGGTCATTCTTCAACCTTCTATAAGAAGAACAAACAATCTAAGGAGGAGGACTCCGCAATTAAGAGCACCGATAAGAAGGACGATCGTTGTTTCCTCTGCCATAGGGAGGGACACATGGCTCGGGATTGTCCTGATAACAAAAAAGGTGCAGAGTAGCAGATTGCTAAAAAAGGCAAAAAACATTTTTCCAAGTCCGACACTTAGGCAGTGGACTAGTATGAGCCCAGAAATGTGCCCACAAGTGTTTTTAACCCTTACCTACCACTAAGTTTGGGTTTTGAATTTTACTTATGCAATCAAAAGTTAAAAAAGAGTGCAAGGTTGGATTTTGGTTTTAATTCAGTTTTGTGTGAGTGATGTGTTTTAGTTCAGGCGATCGAATGAGATTAGTTGGGGAATAGGTTAGGAGGATGTGGTTGGGATTAACTTAATGGGTTGGGAGGCTAGTGTCGTTGTGAGGTAGGATGGGTTGTGGGTTGAATGGTGTGGCTCCACGATTGAGGTTAAAGGGCTAACCCAATTAGGCTTGCATGCTGTCCGAATTGGGGTTGGGTCACTATACCTAGCAATTCTCGGATCAAAGGCCCCTTGGGGGGTGAACAGTGGGCAGCAGCTCGGCGAAGGCTCTCTTCTTCAGTACACAAGGATGGCGGCAAGGAACAGGCAACAAGGGGGCAGCTACGGCTGCCAAGACCAAGCGAAGGAAGGTCTAAAGCCGAAATTTAGTTCGAGGATCCACACTGAGTAGGCGGCCAGGCTCAATGGCTGCAGAGTGGAGGAGGAGGCTACCTCGGAGTTGTGAAAGCTCCGAATGAGCTGGAAGGAAGTTCCAGGTGAAATCAGGTGTTTTCTGTGAATCTCAGGGACCACATCTGTATTCAACATCTCACTGGTGCACCTCTGTGCAAATTCCAATGCGCCCTGGAGTGAATTTGGTGATTATCTCTGATCAGGTGGTACCAAGTCCAATCCAGCTGCCAAAGTGAACCGGGGTCACCCACGAAAGGAGCTCGGGAGCCCTCGGCTTCTAGGACCTAGCTACCAGTATCCCAGTCAAGGGCCTGTGCAACAAGGGGGCTGGCCAGAGGTCGCTTCGGTGACTGGTTACTGTGAAGACTTATGACGGGCGTTGACGGGTGGATGGACCCCCGGACAGCGTAGAATTCCGTCAACAGGACTGAAGGGAATACAACTCAGGCCGTTTAGGGGTTGACTAATGGGGCTTAGGCATGGAGCCAAGTAGTTAATAAGGGTAGTACTAGGGTTAGGCTCATGGTTTTAGGCATTTGATGGGAAAAATAGAGTAATGGGTAGAGAGTGTGGGCTTATGCTCATTAGGGATTTGGGGTGAATGGGTGGTGATTAGTTAGAGCAAGTGTGATAGTGTGGAAAGGGAAGGGAGGAAATAAAGGAAAAACATTTCTTAATGCTTGTAACTTGATGTGGAATAAACTGGTGTGCATGACATTGATGTTGAATATTGGGGGAAGATCCTGGATGATGGGGAATTGAATTGAAGTGAGTATTGATGTGAGCTACAAACCCTCACCGGACTACCACGCATGAGGGTGGGTGTTTTGGCCTCATAGCTAGTGTCAGGACTTGATCAAGTTTCGGAGATTGTGTTTGATTTGTCTAGTTATACACTGGAAGCTATCCAAGACAAAGTCAATAAGCAATTTGATGTAATCATGTCTGATATTTTGAATAAAGACATCATTTTGCCAACTCCGTTATTCTCACTTAGTGATGTGTTTGATGAGAAGTCCAAAGTATATGGAGGCTTTTCATTAATTATACGATCAATAGAGGATTTACAAAGTTTCTTAAAGGCTTATTTGCACGGTAAACAAGGAGTGCCCTATGATATTAGTGCTTGCTTTATTGTTGAGAAATATAGAGCAAAAAGTCTTAAAAAAACTTTGCCTAGATTTAAGTTGGTACATCAATTTGAATCACAGTCAAAACTTTGGCAAGTTTATCTGGATGAAGCCATGCCACATGTTTTGAACCAGCTCACTCTTTCTTCTCAGCTGATGATGAGTTTCTTTGGGCAAGTAGCTCATGATGATGCATCTGTATTAATGGATAGTGCAGCATCACATTGCTTTGTGAGTTATGTTTTTGCTAACACCTTTGGGTTAAAAGTGAAAAATGGCAGTAACACATTGGTATTAGGCAATGGTGATGAAGTCCCCACGGATGGGTACATTAATATCCATGTTAAAATACAGCAATATCATAGTCAAATTATTTGTCTTGTGGCCAAGTTAAGTGATGGTGTTGATTTGATATTGGGCAACGATTGGCTAGTAGAACACAAGACACGTTTGGATTTTGAATCTAAATGTTGCGTGTTTTATAAATGCCGCCGTAAAATGACAGTGCATGTGAACCCAGTGCAATGTCAGAGTCCAAATTCCCATAGACTCACCGCCATGCAATTCAAACGGTCAATTCGGAAGGGAGTAACTTCATTCCTAGTTCAGTTGACTGCAGTTGGAAACGATGTAGAGGACACAGTGACAGCTCCTTATGCCACAATGTTGGAGGAATATGATGATGTTTTTCAACCTATACCTACAGGGTTACCTCCAGAGCGGGAAATGGCCCATACTATTCCTTTGGAGCCGGATGGCAAGCCGCCATTTAGGCCAATTTATAGTTTGAGTCCTCTGGAGCTGCAAGAGGCCAAGAGACAGATCAAGGAATATTTGGAAAATGGATGGATTGAGCCTAGTTCATCGCCCTATGGGTCTCCCATCTTGTTTGTCAAGAAAAAGGATGGAGCGTTGCGAATGATCATAGTGGATTATCGTGCACTCAACAAACACACGGTAAAGAATCGTTATCTGTTGCTTTGCATTGATGATCTTTTTGACCAATTAGCAGGCTCTATTGTATTTTTATCTCTTGATTTGGCACAAGGTTATCACCAGATTAGAACATCCGAGGAGGATGCACCAAAGACGGCGTTTCGAACACCGTTTGGACATTATCAATTCAAAGTGTTAAGTTTTGGATTGACTAATGCTCCGGCAACTTTTCAGGGAGTGATGAATCGTGTTTTTTACAAGTTCATCGGAAAGTTTATCTTAGTATATCTGGATGACATCTTAATTTTTTTCAAGACTGAGGAGGAACATGTTAGCCATTTGGCACAAGTACTTCAAATTCTACGAGAAAATCAGTTTTATGCAAAGATGTCTAAGTGTCATTTTGGAAAGGATGAATTATACTATCTAGGACATGTAGTAGGCAAAGAGGGCATTAAGGTGGATCCTAGGAAAATAGAAACTGTGGCAAAGTGGCATAGACCTCTTGAAGTTGGACAACTTAGGTCTTTCTTGGGGTTTTGCAATTACTTTCGCAGATTCATTCATGGATATTCCACTCTAGTTGCACCATTGACTTCTCAGATGCGAAGCAAGGTTAAGTTCAATTGGACTGACAATTGTGAGCGCGCTTTTGAGGATGTTAAATATGCCTTAACACATGCGCCAGTTGTGAGGCCAAACCACCCACCCTCATGCGTGGTAGTCCGGTGAGGGTTTGTAGCTCACATCAATACTCACTTCAATTCAATTCCCCATCATCCAGGATCTTCCCCCAATATTCAACATCAATGTCATGCACACCAGTTTATTCCACATCAAGTTACAAGCATTAAGAAATGTTTTTCCTTTATTTCCTCCCTTCCCTTTCCACACTATCACACTTGCTCTAACTAATCACCACCCATTCACCCCAAATCCCTAATGAGCATAAGCCCACACTCTCTACCCATTACTCTATTTTTCCCATCAAATGCCTAAAACCATGAGCCTAACCCTAGTACTACCCTTATTAACTACTTGGCTCCATGCCTAAGCCCCATTAGTCAACCCCTAAACGGCCTGAGTTGTATTCCCTTCAGTCCTGTTGACGGAATTCTACGCTGTCCGGGGGTCCATCCACCCGTCAACGCCCGTCATAAGTCTTCACAGTAACCAGTCACCGAAGCGACCTCTGGCCAGCCCCCTTGTTGCACAGGCCCTTGACTGGGATACTGGTAGCTAGGTCCTAGAAGCCGAGGGCTCCCGAGCTCCTTTCGTGGGTGACCCCGGTTCACTTTGGCAGCTGGATTGGACTTGGTACCACCTGATCAGAGATAATCACCAAATTCACTCCAGGGCGCATTGGAATTTGCACAGAGGTGCACCAGTGAGATGTTGAATACAGATGTGGTCCCTGAGATTCACAGAAAACACCTGATTTCACCTGGAACTTCCTTCCAGCTCATTCGGAGCTTTCACAACTCCGAGGTAGCCTCCTCCTCCACTCTGCAGCCATTGAGCCTGGCCGCCTACTCAGTGTGGATCCTCGAACTAAATTTCGGCTTTAGACCTTCCTTCGCTTGGTCTTGGCAGCCGTAGCTGTCCCCTTGTTGCCTGTTCCTTGCCGCCATCCTTGTGTACTGAAGAAGAGAGCCTTCGCCGAGCTGCTGCCCATTGTTCACCCCCCAAGGGGCCTTTGATCCGAGAATTGCTAGGTATAGTGACCCAACCCCAATTCGGACAGCATGCAAGCCTAATTGGGTTAGCCCTTTAACCTCAATCGTGGAGCCACACCATTCAACCCACAACCCATCCTACCTCACAACGACACTAGCCTCCCAACCCATTAAGTTAATCCCAACCACATCCTCCTAACCTATTCCCCAACTAATCTCATTCGATCGCCTGAACTAAAACACATCACTCACACAAAACTGAATTAAAACCAAAATCCAACCTTGCACTCTTTTTATACTTTTGATTGCATAAGTAAAATTCAAAACCCAAACTTAGTGGTAGGTAAGGGTTAAGAACACTTGTGGGCGCATTTCTGGGCTCACACCAGTATTGACCTTATCCAAGTTAGGGGAGCCATTTGAGGTTGTAAGTGATGTTTCTTTACTCGGAGCAGGAGCAATATTACTTCAGGGAGGTAAACCTATTGCTTTTGAGAGTAAGAAATTTTCTCCAGTTGAGAAAAATTATACTACTGGTGAGCAAGAACTAGCAGCAGTTGTGCACGCCATGCGAACCTGGTGGTGTTACCTAGAGGGAGCAGACTATACTATTGTTACAGATCATAATCCTCTAGTGTATTTAAAAACACAACAGACGTTATCAAGGTGTCAAGCTCGATGGTTGGAGTTCTTGGAGCAAAATTTTGTCTACTGTTGGGTATATCGACCAGGAAGGATTAATATGGCCGATCCCCTGAGTCGAAATCCACTGGACATGGGTGGCCAAAAAGCCTTGATGGCACCTAAGGCTGCTCCAAGTAACTCGATCTTCCAAATGGTGGCTGCAGACGCTATGCAAAGTGATCCCGAACAACGAAACAACAATGTGAAGGGATATCCGGAGTTCGTCAGTGATCAGAAGTTATATCAAACTATCATTGCCGAGTATGTTTTTGATCCTTGGTTCTCAAACCCGCACAATCTGAAACATTTTGTTTATGAGAACCACATCTGGTGGTATGATAAGGCGGTTGTGATTCCAGATGTGTCCTTCTAAGGATCGAATATCAAGTCATTTTTGCTTCGTGAATACCATGACGCGATGTATAGCGGTCATGTAGGAGTAACTAAGACATATAAGAGGGTGCGAGTAAACTTTTGGTGGTGTGAGCCCAAAATCGTGCTCACAATTTTATTTACATGTTCAAAATATTAAAAACATAAAAATTAGTGATGACTGAGTTAGTTGAATGCTTTGTTGGGAGTGAATTTTGAGTTTAGATTTAAGTGGATTCAAGGGGTTGAATTGAGGCTCACGGAAGGAAGTTAAGAATTTGATTCAAGGTTGTTTTGGGATTGGGATTGTCCGGTTTGTAAAAGCTAGGGGTGTGTTGTCCTTGTAGTAAGTACCTTGGATAAATTGGAAATTAGAACCGAAGGGATAAAAGGGAAATGCCCTTTAACCGAATCGGAAGTGTTAAGGTTGTAGGTTAGTAAGTAGGTGGGTTAAGTTGAAGTAATCAATTAAGCAAGCGGAAGTCAAGCGACGGCGGAGTAAAGAAACATTCTGGAAGCGGCGAAGAAAAAGAGGTGACGGTTGCCAATAAAGGCTCGAGGCAAGTGGATACGAGGTGACGGTTGCCTCCTCCCATTCACCACCGAGGGCTTAATTGCCACCAATCAAGGGATGGGCCCCTCCGTTGAAGGAAGGGAGAAGGGGTCCGACCCTTCATTGAGAGGGTATAAAAGCCCCCTCTTCTCCTTTCATGTCTCTCTGAATTTCTTGGTTCGCACGGCGAAGCCCTTGCAAATTTTAGTTAGAAAGCTTTCTTTCTTTCTTCTTCTCTTCATTTTGTTAGGAAGATCAGCAAGTATTCATGTAGACATGATTTAGAATCCTTAGAGTTAGAGTTCTTGAGAGAAGGTAGTGTGTTTTTGAACACACTCTTAAGTAGTTGGGCCACATTCAATCCAGGGTAGTGGACTCTTAAGTTATGATTTAGACTTTAGATTTTGAGGGGAGGTAGCCCTCTTTGTTAGCTTTCCAAAGAGCCTAAGCTTGTTAGAATCAGAGTTAGTAAGCAAAAGTTATGAAACTTTGAATGAAAGTCTCTCAAGCTGCCTTCAAACTTTCAAACGCTGACTTTGTGAGAGCGCACAAAAATTGCAACACCTGAATTTATTTGGAGATTTGAATGATTCATAGATCTTGTGATGAGCTTTTCAAATCACTAAAAATTATTTTGATCGGAACTTGTGAGAGAAAGTTGTGGCAGTTTAAGTTGGGAAGTGTTGCTGCTTTAGGGGAACCCCCACGGGTGTTCACCCGTGGAAGAAGATTTGGAGTGAGTGTAGACCTCATTATTAGCTTTTCAAAAAGCCTAAGCTTGTTGGAATCGGAGTTAGCGAACAAAAGTTATAGGTGTTTGAAGGAAGTACCCTAGCTGCCGCGTAACTCAAAAAGAGCTGACTTTGAAAGCTCATGAATAGATGAGGGAATTTTCAGTTATTCTGATATTTAGATGAATCATAGGCCTAGTTGTTAGCTTTCTAGATCACTAAAAATTATCTCAATTGGACATCGTGAGTGGAAGTTATGGCAATTTGAGTGACTGGGTGTGTGCTGCAGTGGGAAGACCCCACGGGTGTTCACCCGTGGGCAACCCCAAAACACACTGGGAAGACCCCACGGGTGTTCACCCGTGGGCAACCCCAAAACACACTGGAAAGACCCCACGGGTGTTCACCCGTGGGCAACCCCAAACCGCAGTTGAGGAGACCCCACGGGTGTTCACCCGTGGGCAACTCCAAAACACAGTTGGGAGACCCCACGGGCGGGACGAAGCTATTTTGCGAGCGGTGAGCGGAGAGCGGTGAGCGGTGAGCAGTAACTATTGGATATTTTGGATCAAAATTCAGTTCAAAGTTGATTAATGATTTATCTAATATTTTTTTGGTATTTTTTTGTCTAATTATAATAAAATTTGGGACCTATTACCGTGGAAATTTTGTCCACCGTGATCAATGCAAATCTATTTTTTGGATGCACTCCATGAGTGGAAAATGATTAAATCTCCTGGTAGTTTGTTAGACGTCGTTAAAGGCAATTAGTTATATTCTACTTTTAAAGGAAATGTCCATCGTTTATATGCTGCAACTGAAAGATATTTCATGTTTACAAATTATGGGAGAGAAATTTGTATGCTGCTTTGAGGCAGAAAAAAACAGTGATACTCCAAATATCTTGTAGTGGCCCTTTTAGTCTCACTACTTCATGATTGAATCAAAGGCTGCATACATACGTTTCCATGATGAAACAAAAAACTCTAAGAAGGCAAGTGCTTTAGTAAGCCACTCTCTAGAACTTGCTTCACTTCGTTGAAGCTAAAACTAGCTGCGTGTATGAAAGAATCTGTTTTTGAATCCAAACCACAAACGACTGTAAACAAATAGTACAAGTGCTTACAGTTGGCCCATTGACCCCGCTTTCCAATAGCTTTTGTCGCCATCTCCTTGAAATTTGGGCAAGTGCATGCTGGCAGTTGCGAAATTGTCAAGTAGTACTGCTGGACCTTTGGAGGCGTGCCCGAATCCAAAGAGACAATGCATCCAAGGGCAGGGGCCGGAAGCATGCACAACTTGTGCACAGTGCCCTTCAATGACAGGGCAGACGCACAATTATTGGCATGCTTGGTTGACGGGGCCTTCTTGTTGCGCCGGATATTCTTCCCTGAACGTCGGGTAGGAAACTCGTCAGGGTATGCCGGGGTCGGGTAAGCCAATAGGTCCACTGATAATGGCTGGTCCTGAAAGAGTCTTCTGGGTGACATCTCCATTCGCTGAGGTAGCCTAAAGCCTGCATTCTCCAGGGATAGGATTTCTTTGGTCGATAAGTTGGTCCCCAACTTAACCGGCCATACCTCTGGAACCTCGGGCCTTGACACCACCCACTTCCGTTTTGTACCCTTCACGCATCTCTCAATGTCGTCGTTGCAGAAGAAGAACTGCATAGACTCCTTCATATTCTTCCTGTAGTTGTCCATCAGGCCCGTGTAGGTCGGAGCAGCAGTACTCTTCCCATCTTGCACAATCAGAGCGATGCATTTCTTCTTCGTGATTGCTTGTTGAGCAAAGCATGCCTTGGCGGATGTCTTCGGGAGGCGTGCGATGTGCCACTCAGAAGGATTGCATGCGGTCTCTTCTACAGCAGTAACGTGGTAGCGGTCGTCTTGCTGCGGAGATTGGTGTGGAGGAAGGAGCTGCTTCTCCTGCTCTGTAGTTGTAGGAGATTCCACCGCCACCACTGTTGCTGCAGGGTCGCTCTCTTTGCGTGCTGATCTCGTATGGATGCGAGGTCTGGAGATACTGATTTTGTCCGGCCTGTGTGACTCACGTTCATCACCAAAAGCAGTATCTGGCTTTCGCTTCAGAGAAACAAATACCTCTTCCCCTTCAAAGTGAGGAGTCCTAGTGCACCACTCATCGGCGCCTGGCATCTTCAAGATCGCTTCGTGAAGTGGTTTTGAGTTTCCAATCCTAGACGCCGACCTCTGCGCGCGTCTGAGCTTCAGCTCTTCCTTCGACGGTCCGTTTCCAGGGCGCTCTCCTTTTAGGAACTGGTAGTATGCTACGCACTGCATGAAGGCTCGCACTAAGTCATCCATGGCTGCCACGTACAAGTCGCAACCCCGATCGCCTGACTGTTGTTTCCACTTGTTGTGGATCGATTCGGCTAGGTTACAGGATGGCATTTCTGCAAGTTCTGCTTCACTAAGGTCCTGTAATCGTAACGTGTCACCCAGTTAGCTATATGGGTGATTTATGTAAACGTTGCCTGGAAAGAGATTTTAGGGACAAACGTTAAAGAAGGTTAAGTGTTTACTAGCTCCATGAAGCCACCCCATTGGCGGTAACGAAAGTGCCAGAAGGCCAGCCAGAGCTCCAGTCGAGGAAGGCAGTGTTCGGTCGCAGCGCCGGATGCCATCCACCATGCTCGAATTGCAAGGTACTTGGTCTCGGCCTCCGCCATTGACTTGGCATTCTTGTACTGCTGGCAGAGTTTCCGGTGTTGTGCTTGGAGATCTTGACGGATGTCAGCCTTCGTGTGTTTTTCCAAGGACTGAGTCCAGTGGAAAAGGCAAGTCCTCTCTCTGTCAACCATCTTCTCGGCCGCATCTCCGCTTCCATAGATCATGCGTACAACGTTCCAATTAGCTTGGGCACTGTCGGCCATGAATCCTTTGAAATTGACGTCATGCACACCGTGGCCCGCCATGACGGCATTCAGATTCTTCCACACGACTGATTGGGCTGCTACGTCCTCGGATTGCATGTCACATACAACGATTGTCATGACCCGGCAATAAGTGGAATCGTACACATGGCAAGCCATTGTTGTCCAGGACCTGACACGTTTGACGTGATCAAACATGATCCAGGCATTCTCAAGGTCCCCACCCGCCTGCATTCTCTTCACCAAGTCTACTCCACTCCCCGGGCCAACTTCGGACATCTTGAAGACGAATACCTTGTCCATGTCCTCTCCTTGCCCCGGAAACATATTCTTCTGAACAAACTTCCAATTGCTGGAGCCGCGTAGCATGGTAATGCTGTCCATGATTCCAAAGCGTCGTAGTGCCTTGAATGAAGTGACAGAATTCCTAATATTGGGTGAGGTTAGATGCTTGCACCGATCAAAAATGGGGAGCAATTCCTCCAACTCCAATATCCTGCGTTCTTCACCTTCTTTGGCCAGAAGTAGCGGGCCCAGTAATTCTTTCGCCGTTTCCAACACAATGGACGAACGAGTTGCTGACGGAGTCCGTTCCACCTGCTCGCCTATCAAGGTCTCTGTCTGCTCAATGAAGTCTCGATACTCGCCAAACTTCACAGGGTGGTCGTGAGTTCCCAAGTGAACACATGCTCTTGTCATGTGTGGCGTTGCGGTCACGTAGTAGATCTTTGCAGGGCATACCGCAACGCATGTAGGTGGAATATTACACGATTTGCAAACAACTGTAGAACCCGCAGGAGGGCTGGACCCCACAACAAACACTTTCTCAGACAGCCCATCCCATTCAGTCTCGTTCACAACGGCGGTTCTGTGGTCTCGTGTTAGGTACTCACAATCAACATTGACACAACGGAGGTGGCCCAGACACGACGATGTCCGAAATGTAAGCTTCAGATCATTCTGAATATTGGACGTGATAGTTCGAGACCAAGCATGGCCATCATATCTCCTGTCCATACCACGTAGCTGCTTTGCAGCAGACTGTTGGTCGTGGAGTCCTAAAGGCGGAAACTCAAAAATAACGTCGCCATTATAATGAGGTGGAAGAAGTCGAACTTGCTGTAGCCTAATCGCATTGAAATCAATGCGAGAGAGAATACTCTTTGACCTCTTACGAACACTAAGTTTCATCAAGCATTGGACGACGCTACCTGGAGGACTTGGTGCAGGTTTAGACGAATCAGAGGGCTCTATCAGACTAACATGATCCTTGTGTATGACTTGCATAAGTGGAACTGTACTCTTGTCACTGATCTGCGATATTGGCAAAGTAACTTCGATGTCGTTGCTATCAGAGTCATCACTCAACTCATAGATGGTCTGAAGACCTGGCTCAATTTTGACTTTGGTGATCAATGGTGCTTCAACACTAACTGTAGAGGACGTTCGAGGAGTTAGGAGTACAGTAGATGCAGCTAGGATAGACTCAGAGAGACCGTATGCACGATACTTACCCGGTTTGAGCAACCAGAACGTACCAACGTCGTTCTTACTCGACAACTGACCTATTGCATGCGAGAGTGTACCCGTATCATCGTCAAAAATCTCCTCCTCCACATGAAGAGATTCTTCACGAAATTGAAACCTGAGACTTAGAGTGGTAGAAGTGACCAGAGCATGACCATCTTCTCCCAACGGAAAGGTAACTGGCACAGAATGCAAATCAGCGCGAATGAAGGCCATTGTACTCCTAGCCAAATGCAACCTCACAATGACAAAATGAAACCCAAATCAAAGAGGGAGGTCAGCAAAGACACATAAGAATATATACTTGCACACAATGAAATCAACAGGGATGAATGCAGAGTTAACTATAAGTAAATATTAGGGGTACACCAAAATTATATATTTTGAAACCAAGTTGGTTTAAATTGAAAAGAAAAAGTTGAGATTTTGTATCTTTCTAAGTCCTAATCTACAAAATGAAAGACAACGGATAGATGCACTTATAGAAATTTTTAAAAAACAGACAGCATTCCAGTCCACTAAAAATAATTGCATTCTGACTGCAAAGTCACATTATAATGAGAGTTAAAGTTTGACAACGCATAAAGTGATTGATTATTTTCAGGCATTGGAATGACGGCGTTAAACCAATAATAACAATTTTTGCATATCGTATATTAATCAGTAGGACATAATATATATATTTTATACATCCTGCCATAGGCTGGAACCACAATTGATTTAGGATTTCACCCTAGGCTGTGCTAATCCTATCATCCAAATAGAATGCGTAAGTAAGACTATTAATTACGTATGACAGCTAAGTTTGGCGGCTCCATCCGCATGATCGCTATCCCTATTACGAATGCGAGGTACTCCATCATTTCCGCTGGCACCACGGCGTGTTAAAGATTTTTCAGCTGTACTGCGTATAGCTGAACATCCAACTGAGATAAGCGTGGCCCCTTTTGGTTTAGGGGTACTCCGTAATAAGGCTCTTGAGTAAGTGCCAGGCTTGATGACTCCAACTTTAGAGTAGGCATGTCTCGTTGTCGTCACCGAATTGTATTCACTGCCAAGAAGTGCGATCTTCTCTAAAGTTCTAACGGAAGAATATTGACCTTTGTTCGAATGTATAGTCGATGCAGGACTTTGTGGAAGATCAAGGAGAACATCATATCTCATAGTTGCTTCCGCAATCTGATCAAATGGACCGCAAAATCTATCCAACGAAACTGCATCGTCCTCTAAACCTATATGAGACAGATTGAGAGCACCGTTGGGCATGTCTAAATTGCCGTCCATTATAGGAAAAGAGAGGTGACGAAACGAGAGGAGGAAGATGTGAGAATGAGTTTGGAGAGTACGATCCATTTATGTAGTGGAAAATCGCAGTGCAGTAGCCTACAACTGTAACCCTGCAAAATGGTAAAATCTAATCACAGATATTGTTAGTAAAAAAGAAAGACCGTTATTAATTTTTAGTGTTGAATATATCATTCCAAAATTGTTCAATGGCTATTGAATAACTCTTGCGTATGACGCTTGCTATTTTGAAGCCTAAAGCAACTTAAAAGGTTCATGGATTTTAAATTTTGGGAATGAACTCATCTATTATACTTATATTATACAATGCAATAAATACATCGCGCACGATCCTTTATGCCTATGAATGATAAATTTTCATCCAAGTGACTTAGATGTCCAAGTGACGATTAATTTGAGAGGTGTGATGAACATGCATGTAGTTAAATGATGCGAAGAGGTTAAGCTGCACAAAAGATGTTCACACGATTGTGTGCAAGAGCTGAGAGAGAATTGAGTAGGACTATTGAAAAACAGAGACGAACAGATAGGAAGAAAAAGTTTGCTAGAAGCGAACAGTTTGTGACTCCGTATAACTTGCGCTCGGCTATGGGGAAGAGAGGGGGAAACTCTAATAAGGGTACTGGAAGTCGTCTAAAGAATGTTGATCGTTCAGACGCTGCACCTATTCGGCTATTTTCTATGGCGGAAGATGATAACAGCCCAGGCGACCCACCTCGCACGGTCCGTTTTTGTTTATACCGAGAACAGTGCTATGATTAATGTGTGAGATAATCATGATGACTTAGTGATTAATCTCGGGCTTTGCCCTTTTCAACTTATTGAGTAGGGCATGATATTGACCAGGGGAGTCCACCTAGTTCTAGGGTGATTGCTAAGCAATCTAGGTTCAACCAGACTATCAAACTTTCACTCGTTAGGGTTTAGGGAAAACGAATAGGTTTGAGATAGTTTGTTGCGCTTCAGCTCTTCTTTGATTCTGGTTTATCACCTTTTGGCATTCCGCAGTGGTGGCGATACATTTGTTTGGTAACTGATAGGAATGTTGGGTTTGCAGCGTGGGCGGCGGCAGAGGATATCTGAGACGTCAAGCTCTTCTAAATCCAATAACAACAATCAACAGGTCGGTTCAATAGATAATATTGAGGTGTACCATAGAGCTTGTTGTGTTTTCTGAATCGTAAAGCTCTTACAATTTGTGTAATTACTCTTTGGATTGCAGACACAGAAACCCCGCGAGTCTGAAGAGGAGATGGAGCAGGATTCGGGAAACGTTGTTGAAGATAATTCAGACATGGAGATTGATCTCCACAACTCGGCAGAACCGGTAAGCAAGAAAACCGAAAGACTACCCTAAACCTAAGTTGTAATGCAGAATTCATGCCATACTTGATTAGGGTTTTTAAGATTCGGGAAACCCTAGCACCTTTTGAAACTGTTCATTCTTGTTTTTTATGTGAAGATCTTGTCTCCTAGGGATTGCTTTCGGGCCCGAGCCGTATCAAAGTACTCGTATACTTTGATATGGCAGAATGTAAATAAAATGCATAAATTTTTTTCTTCTAATTTATGATTCCTTGTATGTTGCCTTGAATCAAAACTCGTCATCATGCTAAGGTGATTCGGCGCCGAATTAGTTATAGAAGATCTATTGTATGTTCCATAGAAATTAGTAAATTTTTAGATAAATCTTAGCGCGCATCAAAGCTATGTAATCATGTGGAATGATTCGGCCCCGAAACAAAGTATGGGGCTGCTCAACTTCAGCAACGCTAAGGTTGGAAACTGGTGTAAGTTGATTTTCATCGGAGGACGTCAAACCTTATTCGGGCCCGATACACAATAAGAGCTCTGTCAACTTTGATTTAGTATGCACTGTTTCGGAGTCTCAGGTTTTCATATCGGAGTCTTAGGTTTTGGTCTCGGAGCCGAGGGATCAGGTCTAGCAAACGACTTAGCAAATGACTGCAAATAGCAGTCGACTTAGTAGTCGACTGCAAAGAAAAAAATTAAAAAATTCCAAAAAAATTTATGGACCGTCAGATCTTCTTACCAAGAAGATCTGACGGTCCATAATTTTTTTTGGAATTTTTTTAATTTTTTTTTGCAGTCGACTGCTAATTCGACTGCTAATTCGACTGCTATTTGGAACTGTGAAGCCAAAAGTTCCAGTCGATCGACAGGAACTTTGGCACTGAACTGGGAAGCCAAAAGTTCCTGTCGATCGACTGGAACTTTGGCACTGAACTGGGAAGCCAAAAGTTCCTGTCGATCGACTGGAACTTTGGCACTGAACTGGGAAGCCAAAAGTTCCTGTCGATCGACAGGAACTTTTGCACTGAACTGGGAAGCCAAAAGTTCCTGTCGATCGACAGGAACTTTGGCACTGAACTGGGAAGCCAAAAGTTCCTGTCGATCGACAGGAACTTTGGCATTGAACTGGGAAGCCAAAAGTTCCTGTCGATCGACATGAACTTTGGCACTGAACTGGGAAGCCAAAAGTTCCTGTCGATCGACAGGAACTTTGGCACTGAACTGGGAAGCCAAAAGTTCCTGTCGATCGACAGGAACTTTTGCACTGAACTGGGAAACCAAAATCAAGAAAGCAAGCTTCAGCGAATACATCACAAAAAGACGAGGCGACAAATTTGCCCGGTGTTCCAAATGCGAGAAGTTGAAGCGCCTTCGGGATGCACACACGATGGGGACCGAGTCCTATGCAGCACATCAATTGAATTATTTCAAGCATGTGAACATGCAAGAGGCATACCGTAATGATTACTAGACAAATAGAGCTTTGTCCATCTCCAGGCCCTCGGAGGTCCTTACGGTCATCTATGAAAAAATGGACCATGCCAAAACAACCTCACCATGTTTTGCAAATCGAATCAAAGCCACGGATGGACTTTTTAAGCTACCTGTATCGGTTACAGGTGAATTTAGAAAGAATTTCATCGTATTACCTGAACGCAACTTTGTGTTTGTAGTGTTGTACTTCGGGACATATTTATACACAATATGGGCAATTTATAGATGAATATTAATCCCTTGGGTTGGCATTGCAAGAATGATTGCGCATGGACATGGTGATGTCAAGTTTGCTCATTATGGTCCGATTTGTATCCGGCGGATTCAAACCACACGATAGGATCATTTGCAAGGCTTTTACGTGATTTGGAGAAACCGCTGTCCTATTCTTCAAGATTGTTATTTGAAAACACAGGGTCAACACCTCTATATGAAGCAGTGTTGGATGGAAAAGATGTATGCATGCATTCGTTGCCGGAGCCACCTGATGAACCCGCGATTGCCATGAAATTGCCCCCCATTATGCGTGTCCAATTGGACAATTGTGCCAAGGACAATAAAAGTAGATATGTTTTTGCATATTGGTCGTTGTTGGTTGCGAAAGGCATTTTCAAGGAGGTGTTTGTGTCCTTCTTTTTGGTAGGCCACACGTACAATGATATTGATGCATCTTTTGGGCGGTGGAGCATGAAGTTACGAGAGGAGGATTTTCCAACAATCCCACTATTGATGAAGTCGTACATGGATTTGGAGAACGTTCCCGTCATTCCCCTATGATCGAGGAGGTGCCCGACTTCAAGGCATTTATAGAACCGTATATTCGAAGTGGAACTCACCAATTGATCGGGCGTACGAAGGTACAACAATTCCGGTTCTACATGCGTGACGATGGTGTCCCCGCCATGCAATACAAGTTGTTGTGCACGACACAAGATTGGAACATGCCGGAGGGTCTCCTTGTATGGCGCGTTGATGCGGATGGAAAGACGATGTTACTGGACGGGGAGCCTAAGCCTTGCAAGCCAATACCTATGAAGAATTTGGAGGATATTGTAAAAGGCATATCAAGCTTCATACAATATTGGGAGAGTTTGAGGGTAGCGGATGTTGGCGGATCATGTTGGCATCGTTATGGGAGTTGGATACAGTATTGGACACGTGTTCGTGCCGCCTTGGCAGACCTTCACCAAAATAGCCCCCTTACTTTGAGGCACGGATTTTGGCCACAAACTCGTGTCGATTTACAAGCTTCAGCCCGGGGAAGTCACTCCATGCACATTAGGCCACTACGTGCAATAAAAGTTTGCTACCCCTATATTATATGTTATAAATAATTTTTAAAATGATGATATTTTTACTAGAGATACAAAACCATTGATAATATTTTTTTTAATATTTTTTCGAAATTTTTAGTCATCTTCATTTTTGTAGTAATTGTTTTAGTTCAATTCTGCGTCATTCTAGTTAGAAACGGTATGTTTTATACAAAAAAGAGATCATCAAATTTGGTTACCATTTTTTACTATGTAATAGATACCATATATATCTACTAGAGAGAGAAAAATTGATAAAATTTGACCCATTTTGGTGATGCCTTTATGTGAGGCCAAACCACCCACCCTTAAGCGTCCTAGTCCGGGTGAGGGAATGGGGATCACATTCATGTTCACATAACTCCCTCTTCCCAACTTCGTAAAAATCCATTACATTCCCCATCAATCATTGCACACCAATTTATTCCATAACAAGATTACAAGTGTTAAGAAACACTCTTCTCTATCATGGCGCTATTAGCGTACTCAAGTACAATTCCACACAACTCAATCACAAGTCCATCTCCTATTGCCACCTTATAATGTCTAGTGGTCAACCAACTTGCTAATGACTAATCATCTAACTAACATTATGTGCTAATTCTATGAACTAGCTATAACATAATCTATTGTCAACCTAGTATGTTCTTCCTCCCTTTATAATATTGCAATCTCAACCCCTTGGACAATTGCATAGATCCCACACTATTTCAAGGTATGCAACCTTGCTCCAAACCCAACCCGTTCTCCTAATCCAACAAGCTAAGTATTCCCCTTACAAGCTGCGGACAGCTCCCAGTCTGAATAAACTTCCCTTCCAGCTGCTGCCGAGGGCAGCTCCCAGTCTGAATAAACTCTCCCCTCCAGCTGCTACCGAGGGCAGCTCCCAGTCAGAATAAACTCTCCTTCCAACTGTTGCCGAGGGCAGCTCCCAGTCTGAATAAACTCTCCCCTCCAGCTGCTGCCGAGGGCAGCTCCCAGTCAGAATAAACTCTCCTTCCAGCTGCTGCCGAAGGCAGCTCCCAGTCTGAATAAACTCTCCTTCTAGCTGCTGCCGAGGGCAGCTCCCAGTCTGAATAAACTCTCCTTCCAGCTGCTGCCGAGGGCGGCTCCCAGTCTGAATAAACTCTCCCCTCCAACTGCTTAAACCCGTACCTACCTAATTTTTACAAACCCCCTAACTAATTACTCTCACAAAACCCACTAATTCTACTAAACTACTACCTAATTCACACATTCTTTTTTAGCTCTAAGAGCTCCCAATTCCTAGAGAGGAGGGAGAGAGAGAGAGAGGAAGAGAGAATGAGAGGAGAAGAGTGCGAGGAGGAGGGTGAGAGGAGAAAGGAAGAAGGTGCACCCAAGACCACACACCCCTTAAACCCTTTCCTACATAATAGGATCTTATCCTATCCACTAAACCCTCAACCCCTAAACCAACAAGATAGATCCCAATTCAAACACTTAAACCCAAGGACCTTCCCCTTGCTTCATCAAACACTACTCACTTAACCAAAACACTCCTTAATGCCACTAAGCTTCTAATTAACCACACAAAATAAGCCTAAGGCCTAAAACATAACTCCACACCAAGCCTCACTCTTTTTAATACTTTTAATTATTTCCATAACAACTTCAAATGCAATTCTAAGTAAATTCTAAACATAAAACAAATATGAGCAACCATTTTGGGCTCATACTTTAGAAAAAGTAGATTCATTTTTATCGCACATGGCGTCAACTTGACCAATGGAGTGACTTCCCCGGGAGCTTCGGAGGCTAGCCTTTTGGGAAATGGAGAAGTTTGTGAGGAGTTTGATGTGTACGACCATTACTTTGGGCCTACTGGTAAACGTCCCCCACCATCTTTCCGTATTGCAATGGATTGTCATGAAGGTTATATGCTCATTTTGTGTCCTGGAGATGAGACATATGCAAAGCCAGTGTGGGTGGCAAGAGCTTTGTCCAAACCAAATTTTGCAACTTCTAGCCCGTATTTTCGACAGATTCAGGTGGAGTACTACCGACCGACAGCACGGAACGAAGATATGATTTGGCATTACACATGCTAGGATACAAACCATAACTTTCGGTGGAAGGTGGATTCTGAGCACGGTCCATCTTGGATAGATATAGATTCCATATTCATAGCATGGAAACCACGGAAAAATCATAATGGATCAGTGTCCATCCCTCAAAAGTACATAACTTTTGCAAAAGACAACTTTGCTTGGATCGCACAAGAAGCAAGCCACATTGAATGAGAAGTTGGTAGAATTGTGTTATGAAGATTATAGGTTCAAATGTAACTGTAGTAGACACATATTAGTCATATATGTGCTCCTTAAAATTGGGATGGAGTTTGGGTTGAACTTAGGAATGCTATATAGTTTGGGGTTGGATGAATATCCATATAGAATATTTCACAACAAATATGAACTTAATTTTATTATTATGCTTGGGACTCAATTGCAGGGTTTAATAAATATGCCTTCATCACACAATGCTTTGTAGGTCATAGTGCCTATATTTTATTGTGCATACTAATTATAGCCATCATTCTATATGATTTTTTGGGTGAAGTTGGTTTCGAGTGCTCTACCCAATGTGCTTATGTCGGCCAACCATTGATTTTGGGATACTAGGACTGATAATATATTTGAGATTGTTGACAATATAGTTTCGGGCGACTCATGTTGTTGTGGTCCATATATTGATTTGAGACAAGAAAAAGTTTCAAATTAACGAATATAGTGTTAAACATTAAAACCATGTGATATTAAGAATTTAATTAAAAACCTCAAATTGCGTTGTATTTGTAGAATGTATGTGTTGGAGATAAAATATTTTTATATATGCACAATATGTATATATAATTCAATTTAATTTTTCTAAGCCTAATAGTTGTGAGGTGTTGTGCAATGTTTTTGCCAACACAAAAAATACATGCCACTAATTGTATAAAAGACATGTTTGTAATTTCTATTTAATAGTGCATTAAATTTGAGATACTTGACACCGAGGTGATACTAGGAAGTTGGAATGTGAACTATACAAAATATAGTACTTAAAACAAAAACGGGTAATTTTAAATAGTGTGGTGATTATTGACATTCAACTTTGGAGAGGTGATTCATACTTAATAGGATTTATCTACATGCCAACAACAATTATGGTTATTTGAATTTGTATGAAATTTATAAGAAATAAAAAGATTCAATTTAAGGTATTGAGGGAGATTAATTTTTTCATTGCCAAAAAAAGCCCTACATGTTATCTTTCATTTTTTTAAAAGGAGCGACCTCAGAGCTGGCACTTGACGTCTACATACGCAACTCCTAGTCGGCATAGAGATTCTTCAATTTTATAAGAACAGATAATAGAAATCTTTGTGTCAATTTAAATGAAACCAATCCTCAAAGTTTGTTTGAATCTTGAAGGTTGTAGAAGGTCACTCAGATTTGAAGAATGATGCCAATTTTCATGCTCATTGGGGGTGGCAATTACAAGGTTAGCCATCTTTAGAAGCGTGGGGCAATACCCTAAAACCCACAATGTCTTAAAATTAGCATTTAAGTTCATTGGAAAAGATACTCATCATCTGGTCATGAACTTCAATTAGCTTTAGGTAGGGCAGATGGATCCCAAATTTGGAAATTTAGATCCTTAGATTTATGTATTCTAAACATGTGTAATTGAAGTTAATTTTATCAAACATTCTCATCCATCTTCACATCCATATTTATAAAAAAAAAACAAGATTTGCACCCATTACTCCAACTTGGGAACTTCAAAAAGTTTGCGACTATTGAATCTTTTCAAATTTTTGTTGAAAGGAAATGATTTTGCTTCTAAGATCTTCATAACAAGGTTAACCGTAACTTGGTTTCCACATAAAAGTGGGTGATCATAAAATATGTTGGTGATAGTGGATTGAATGGCCTTCAACACAAAAAAAAACTTGAGCTACAACTATAACTCATATATCTCCTTGCCTCAAGAAGCAATTTTAAGACCTATCTATCTTAAATTTCATTATTTTTTCCATTGACAACTTTTGTAGTTTCGTGAGTTAAATGACTCCACCACTTCTTATGCCAATCGACTCTCCCTGAATTGTTGGGGTCAATAATATAATCCATGGCATATGTATAAAAATAAACACAGTTCATAGAAAAAATTGCCTAGCCAATTTTATTATTTATTTCAAAAACATACTTTTTCATTTAAATAATTTCAATTTCAACAACTAAAAATTATCGTCATGTGGGAATTTTGAACTTCCAAAAAATCTAATTTCAATGAAAATGTGTTTAGAATGCATAGACCATACAAAGAGATGCATGGTGGTAACTATTCTATAACTCAATCACTCAGAGTTGATTGTCAACATTCGGCTCACCTTATTTCAAATATATGACACCCAAGCTAACTTATTAAACAAACTTGGAAGACCCTAAACCCTATCTATCTATCTATCTATCTATATGCATGCATGCTCGATCATTAAGCCTCCTCTAGGTAGCCGCAATGTCATAGACCTAGTTCGCGGTGTGGGGATGGCCCATAAAGGAGATATGTGCAAAGGAGAATTCTAGGGCAAGGGTTCATTCCTAATCATGTAAGGCAGGAGATGGCACTCTGAGCCGTGGGGGTCTTGCTTGACCATCCCATGATCCTCCACTTTCCGTAACCCCTTTTTGGCACAATTCGGATAACATCCACCTGCCATGCCGCTTTCCCCCACCACGGTCATTCTCCAGATGGGGGAAGCATGTTGAGTCTCCGCACGAGCCACCATCGTACAAAATTTGCGTGCAAAAAACCGTGTTCCTTCTTCATGGCACTGCAGTGAAATGACAAGTCACGAATGCTGCTGGGTGGAGTATGTCAACTTGTCGAGTAGTACTGAGTACATTCGAGGTGGGTGAGTTTTCGTAAACTGTCCCAGCTTTATAGATTTACGCAACATATGTATAGTACATGGTAGTTGCAAATTCCCATCAGTGCGGTTGATGGGGATCCTTACAATGACGTCAGGCAGATCCGGCTGCAGCGTAATGAATGCACATGTATAAAGACCGGTTTGAATTTTGCCTTCTGCAAGAATGGTGGCTCCTGCGCGTGTTCATGAGCTCTGATTCTTAATTTTGCAATTGGAGATATCCTCAATTGCCAGTCCGATCCCTGATGTGGGAGATAAAAGGAGCCCTTTGGTCTCTACTGCAGGTCCAATTTCGATCCTGGTTCATGATTCTGACCTACGCCATGCCGCGTGCTTCAGTCTGTGCTTATTGCCATGGACTTCCAGGAATAACTGAGATTCAGAAACCGAGTGTACGCCATAGTCTGGGAAAGAAAACATTTGCAATTTGATTCTGGAACCTGAAATCCACCTACTATGATACATTCTTTGGCCTTTGGTGTGATTTCCTCTGGTGGGCAGTCTGCTAGTAATTGGTACTTCGGAGGTGTATTTATTTGAGTTTGTGTCCTGATTGCATGTAGCAAACCTTGTGTCCTGAGACAGAATTAATTGGGTTTGTGTGTGGATGCATCAGTGCTAGGTATGCACTCAACATCAGCAAGGAGAAGGAAAATTCGCAATTCTGTTGTCTGGTATATGTGAGGTCTTAGTACTTCCATACCTTCACAAAACCGCGTGCAGCCTGGCTGAGACAAGGTGGAGGGAAAGCGAGCAGCATCAGTCTGAGTGTGTTGATGAGTATTGGTAAGACAGAGGCATGACGGACATGTGAGATATGGATGGGACTACGGACGTGAGATATATTGTAGGAATCGCTATGACGCATTGCAACAACTTGATTTATACCTAGACTTATATCATGTACTTGTAAGATTAGTGTTTACGAGATTATTGTCATCGGTGAATGGAAAATTATGACCTGAATCTGACATAGCAGGGACTGATCCTGTATCCAAATTTTAGAGTGATAAATTACCCTTTGATTGTATGGCCGACGGATGTAATATTCCCACTCGGTTGAATTCCGGCAACCCTGACTTGCCCCTGACTAAGTCGTGACGAGCCATCTGCATTTGATTTCAGCTTTCTTGACGAACCATTCAGTGTTATATCACCAGAAATATTTATTTGGCGACTGTGTAGGATATTAATGGCAGGATAGTTGAGCGACTGAGGTTCCATGTAAATAGGACTATGAAAATGTACAGTGTAATACACGCTCTGAGATACAAATCCACTCTTGATATAAGGCACGGGGGAGCTATAAAGTCGATATTCTGCAATTTGTAACTACTTTTCCGGTGATATTAAGAAGTTCGAATTTCGACAGTGCAGAACTTCATGCGAATCTTTTTGTCGAAGTTTATGATAACACAAGGACGAGCAGAATTGCACGAACTTGAGTCTTGAAGAGCTTCCTAGAGATAAGGTGGTGAGAAGAAAGAGATGGAAACCCTGTCCCCAAAATCAGTTACAAGACTTGGAATATGCTATCAGAGCAATCATTTTCACACTCCAAGTATAGTCTCAGCAGATGCTGTTATAAAATGTTATTGCAATATCTGCAGCCACATGTTTGTTCTTGCGGGTTTCGACACGGATGTCCTCATTGTGAGCACAAACATAATGAACTCAAGAATCTGAGGAATGACTGTAACTATGAGAGAGAAAATCTGCAACTCATGGTCAAATAGTGCAAGAACTCAGATTGTAAACAGCTCGTCAATCTCTGGCGAACTCGTACACAGTTTTATTCCAAAATCAACAAAATAATGTCAAGGTACAAACCTAGTCCCTTCAGAGACTATAATGATGAATTGAAGTGAATTGAAATGAATTGAAGGCTCTATAATAACTCTCTGATATTAAATCTTTAGACTCAATTTAGATACGATTGGGAGATTATGGCTCCGATCCTTGCCCGCAACAACAATCTCCTACAACATTTCTACCTTAATTATCATAGCCCACTTAAGAAATTCCTCAGGTGCAATTCGTGGCTATCAAATTACAAAAATGTCTTCCCTAATTGTGGTTCTGATTCTGAGCACTTGAAGTGAGTCATCATTTATTCATCGTAGTCATCTTGGTCTCCATCAAGAAAATGGTCGAAGTAGGGTTCACCGAGCTCCTCCTGTATTTCAGAGAGGAGCTCCCGCACGTTCACTCGGTCAGGCAGGTCACGACCTTCCAGCAACTGCTCCAGCTGCTGCCTAGCTTCATCTCCGAGCTCAGTCTCTATGGTGTACAAAAGCTCAGGCACACTGGTCCATTCCGGTAAGGAGTCAGGGGACAAGTCTGCGAAAACTTCCCGGGGATCCATGACTCCCAGATCTGACAAAGCACTGCCTATCTTGTGAAATTAGCACCGAAAGAATTACAAATCCTCCTGAGTATATATCTGCTAACTTAGCTGTGAGCTCTACGTAGATCAGAACCTAACCTTTTGAGATATGTTTGAGAGTTGTAGGATGACCTGCTTCAGGTCCAGGCCCAATTTATAGCTAGAAGGGATTGACTCCAAATTACACGTGCCTAACAGCATTGAATTCGATTTTTCAAACAATCTGCATGCATGTAATTAACTTATCAAATTGAGTCTTGATGAACTGGAGTAATAATATTGATTTATCAGCTACTCGTGCAACTTCCCATACTAATCAAGTTACAGAATGTCAATCCGGTACAATGAAGGAATTGTAGTTTAGTAGCGCGGAGCAAATTGGAGCTTGAATGTCAAGCGGTGGATTCGTGATGGCTATCAATGACTGGCTCCTGCATTCCTGCATGTGTTTCCGAAACCTCGACACCTGCTGCCGCCGGCGGGAGTCGGTATTTGTTCATCCGCGAGGGAATTTCTGGTATTTGAAAATCTGGTAGCAAGGGTTTAAGTTCCCTTTAGGTTCGATCTGCACACCTTCGTATGCAATTCACCCCCGATGAGACAATCATGCAATTCCCCCGCGTGCCATTTTATTATAGGCCTCACTTTCCTTGGGAGCCACTCCAGCTACTCCAACGAATTTACTTACTCACTCGCTCCTCGAAGTCCATGAATACCTTATTAGCGTGTCTAATTGTGAGCTCGCTCGATGCGAGGTAGCTGCCGCTTCATCCCATCCTCCTTGTCCTCGTCCGAAGTTCATATAAAAAGGGTAAATTAAACTCGCCAGTCCCGCAATAACGGCTGACAATCTCGCAGGCCGTGTGTGGGATGGCGAGGACATAGTTAACTGGTGAGAGAGAGAGAGAGAGAGAGATCGCAGGCTGTTGCGCTTCCTCTTCCTCGTCCTGCTCCTGCTGCTCCGTCGGGTGGTGTCCAAGGAAAGCGAGCAAGAATGATGCGACGAGGTAGCTAGGGTGGGAAGTGCGGAGCTTCCCGCGTCACATCTCTTGCGCCTGCTCTTTCCCTTGCTCTAGGTCCCACATCGGCCCAGTGTCCGGGGAGCTTGGTGGGTCTGAACCCCTAAACGCTCGAGCCTTCACATCCCATTTTCGGGCACCTCCAGCGCCAGTGCTGGCCGAACATTTTCTGTTGTGTAGCCAAATAGAATCTATCTTCTTCAAATCCAACGGCGCGGATGTGAACTAGACTATCATATATTTTTGGTGGGAGTTAATCGGACCATATTTTCTAGGTTAGGTTGACATATGAACATGGCCTTCATCTAGGGGCAGCTAGAGAAAACCCTTAAACTTTGCGTTTCATGACCATTTCAGTCATGTCACAAGTTTTAGAAAGTTGGCAACTTTGCCAAATTTTATGTTAAGTGGATGATAAATGAGGTACTCAAAAATTTGGGTTATTTTGAGCAAATTTAGATTGAGTCCGTCCCCCTCAAAGTTGGAGGGGCCACATGAGGTCATTTGGGAAGATTTCCCCTTTTTCATGAAGCAAGCAACATGTGCGCTAAGTTTTTTCCAAATTCATCTAATCAAGTTGTGCACAATTGTCACCTTGTATGCAAGAGGAAGATATTCTTGAGCATACTAGTGCCAAGTGTCATTTGTGAATACTTTAGTCAACTTATAGACCATTGTGTAACATATACATACCCCTCATAACATTATGGTAACATATTCAAGCATCACACTTGAATGCCAAGTGTCATGAGGTGACACTAATAGTGATTCAATTGTTGATCATTAGTATAACCTAGCATACATCTCAAAATAGGGTAAGTGACACTATTACACATGTGACTCTAAATACCATAAATGGTGTGCCCCTCTCCCTGTTTCGAGCCGTGGTGGCCTTGTATGTTGTTTGGCAATGAAAGAGAGCCCCAACAAAGCGTTTCATATGTTTAAAAAAGGAAAAAGAAGAAGAAAGAGGGAGTGACCCACCCCTGTCATCTTTTAGGGCCCAGTTGGTGGGTCATGGAGATGCTCCATCGGGTGCCTTGGCTACGAAGTCTCCTTTGAATGCACTTGACCTCTCTGTTGACGCTGGTGTCACCTTAGATCCCAACCACACCAGGAATTGCAGGAACTGAATAAGAACTTAGGAAGGGATGAAGAAGCTGACAAGTGCGAAAAAGCACCACCAGGCTCATGCCATCAAATTCTTGCATGTCAACATTCTCCAATCGCTCTTACTTTCGACGCAAGGGTGACTTATTTCGGTAGTTCGAGAGTCTTCCAAGATGAATTCGATGATTGCAAGATTTAAGGTTCATCTGTGCTAGTATATCCAGAAGTCTTTGAATTGGATGACACAGAGTTCACTTCAGCAGACTACGCAGGATTGACAATTTCCATTGACAACACAGAATGTCAAGATTCACAGTTCCCACTTGATGCAGAGTGACTTTTGGCAGTTTGGTACACTGATTATCCCAATGAGTGTGTGTTACTATTTGGAGTTATGCAGTGCTATAACTATTTAATGAGAATGTAATATTTTACCAAGCAAATTCATTAATGGTTTTATAATGTCCGAGCAACCTATTGAACTTTTGTTAGTAAATATTGAACTCCCAATAAGACGTTATTGCACTGCATAACTCCAAATAGTAACACGCTCTAATAGGGATAATCAGTGTAATCTTCGCAACAAATTTGTTGTATTCATGCTTACATTTAATTTAAGTTTTCATCCAGGCTGCTAGATTGCTAACGAATGAAGGATCCAGGAAGTTCTTTACTGCTCATGACATAAAAAAATTAGTGTCCCATAAGCCTTTCGGCTCCCCAGACTCGAAAATCAAGTTCATTTCATTGTTAGACTTGAATCATCCTAGTTTTTCATCTTAGTTGAAGGACCCAGTGGAGTCTTTCTTCTCCTCACCTTGAGAAATGTGATACTACACTGACATTCCTCAAAGACAAGTGTTATCATATTTTAGAGTTTTTCTTTTTCATGGCCCCTTCCAGTGCATTCCAATTAGTGTATGTAACAGACATGTCCTATGGTGAGTTTGATTAAAAAGATAAACCCCTCAGCTCTCAAGCTAATTCATGTAATAGACGCATTTGTAAAAACCTCCTAGCTTAATTTAGCTGCACTCGAACTGTGCGACTTACAAGTGAGTACCTAATGTACATATATCATAGTACCATCAAATGGTCAATTACCTCCTCAAAGGATTCAAAGCTTAGCATGACTTGACATTCTTTGACGACAAGTTTGTTGGTTGCTGAGATTTCAAGGTTGTAAAACATTTCAACAACATTTTGATTGATGTGCAACTTCGGTGAGAGTTAAGAGACGCTATGGACTCATAAGCTTAATTTACATGGATTTGAACTTTGGCGGCTGGCCCTTTGTGGTGGACCTCCTTACTAGTTAGAGGTCTAAGGGGTCCAATGTGTGGCTTAAAATATGACTTTATACATCGTAATTTTCAACCTGAAGTGCACTTGCTAAATGTGTTAACTTTACATAAGGTCACTTCTGAGCTAATCAACAAGAAATAGAGTATGATGTGTTCAAAGAAACATTTCTGCATATGTTAAGGTTGAAAAAGAGGGCCTCTCAGACACTTCAAGGTTAATTTACCATTAACTTAGTTTTTGTCTCAAGGATGCAAACAGTTGATTGCTCCGATAGTTTTTAAATACTCACAAAGTGTGAAGGGTAAAACATTTTCTAAGTTGTATTATTGAGCTAACATGTTTCCAATGGTTTACTCAAGAAATATCACAAATAGGAAGTTGTGCAGCACCATAAAATATTACTTCAATACAATTCAAGATACATCAAATCAATACCTACAATCTTCTTATAATCATAAGAAAATTTGACATCTTAATCACAAATCTTATTGGTTTGATGACATAACATTATTCAACTGCTATTAGCCGTTTTATTCTAATAATTTTAGTACACTACTTCACCCAGGTTTTTCAGCTTGACTCTGCTAGTGCAATGTTCAGCTGTGAGAATAAACCAAGTATAATTTTGTATAGAATTTTGCTTATTCTTGGCCCCGCCCAACATACACACTCTGCTAAAGAATGTTATGGAAGAACTTTTACTTGAGATATGATTTGATGACATTACAAAGACCATAGATAGGTGGAAAGTTGCAAGCATGGTACTATGATCTTGTAGAGATACACTATCAAAATGTCTCTTGAGATGTGACTCATGAGCACTTCATATGTATTAAGGAATTTGAATGATTTAATTTTCATTTATAGCCAAGCTTTTGAAGGTGATAGGGGATAGATGATTTCAATAGCTCTGTTTGGGGAAACCAACTCCTAAAAACCACTTGATTTTGAGCAAGATCTGACCATGTGGTAAATTGATATTGAGAAGTCACATTATGGGATGTTTACACCATGATTAAGGGCTAAAGACAAATATGTTGATTCAAATTTTTTTCAACTTTAATGTGATTGGAATATGTAATAGAGTTGATGTAAGTTGTTCTCTGATTTGACACAAAATAAAAATTATCTAGGATAAAGCTACCATGTGTTAAGTTCACATTGGTCAAGACCATGTTAAATTCCATGCGAAAACTATATTCCAAGGCTCAAAGGGTTGAACCATACATCACTTTATGGTAATTGGGCATGTAAGCACTTACTAGGTTTTAAGATGAAACTTGAACATGTAAAGTTCTATGACACGGCCTACCGGAGGGAGGGTGAAAACACACTAAAACAGTGTAGTCCCCCCATAAAGTATGTTTTTAGCTAAATCGACTCCTAAATCAAGGTTAGAGTCTAACCTCAATATAGTCTAATGTAGTAAAAGCTAATTGAAATGCATTAATAACAAACTTGGAAGGGACGATTTTTTATTGCACCATAGGCAGGTTTCATGGGACGAATGTTCACAACACTTATTGAGGGGAGGGTGAACTAGGGGAGGGGAAGATGAAAACATTGATTATGGTTACAGTAGGATTAGAGATTGTTATTTAAAAAGGAAAAAAAATCCTTAAAATTGGGGTCAAAAACCTTAAATTAACTTAAATTGGGATGAAAATAAGCAACCAACCTTTAGAAAGTCAATTTCTACTATTACCCCCTCGGTAGGTGTTAGGAAACCAAACTGGACGTCATGGACCGAGATTCGACTTGAACTTTGTTGAATAACTCACTATGCAACATAGAATATGGTGTTCAAGCAACAGTATATGGTCTCTTTTCATGTTGACACTCAGCAGAAGAAAAGTGAACTCCACGTTGACATGATAACCACAAAGTGCCATAGGACTTTGGAGCGCACCTGTAAAGTATTGAATTTTAAACTCCACTACATATACATTTCTATGCAATTGCGGCAGCGGATACAACTGAAGACTTGCATTTGTATATATTCATATAATATATTATCATCAGCTAATATATAGGGGAGCAAGGGGGGCGCAATATAACAAAAAATACAACTATGACTACAACCTTAATTCTTCACTTTCCATTGTCGTAATAGGATTACAAACACGAGAGAGTCAAAGTTTGTGAAATTTTGAGGGTTGAAATCGGCTACTGGAGTAAAGGTCAAAGCAACTCAACTAACTCCCCTTAACCCCTCACTTCCCACCAGTGATCGGGGAGGTTTTTGGGCATAACCAGTTGAGATCCTAGTGTTTGCAAGTCCAACCGGTTACATGTTGACATCCGGTTTTCCTTTATTAAAATGGGGCATATTCTATAAATTCCTCTAAAATGATCGGTAATTTTCCTGCACTTTTGAACTTCAACCAGTTATTTTTCAAACTCAACCTGTTCCATTGTAGCTAACTACCGGTTCTCCCTTATCATAGCTTCTCACAGCCACTTTCCCTCAAATCTACCCAGAAAATGTGACCTCAATTTCAGCGACCATAGCTGAAGATCCAAAGTTTTTTTGACAAATCCAACCCTATAGATGTTTGCAAGTTAGAGGTGTCTACTCACTGTACATAGCAAAACAACTTTTTTGTTCCACAAACTACACCCAAGGCTGCCCAATTTCATGTCACAGACACACGCAAACCCGTACACTCAAAGCAAGATACATAACAAACAACCGAGAATTAACACCAAGAACACTAGAAGGCCCACTACACCCACCATTAGCACAACATCCCCAACAACAAAAACCCGCCCCCTAATATAATAAATAATCCAACTAGATTCCCCATATACGCCATACTAAACCACAAACTAAACGAAACTCAAGACCCCGTGCTCAAGACAAATATAAAATACTAAGAAAATACAACACATACCTATGCCAATGGTCATTATAAATAATTAATACAACATATAACAAATAGATGCCACAACAAGAACTCTTTCTAGTTAACCTACCCCTAGTAATTGAACAGAACACCAAACTACTAGTAGAATATTATACTAAACACCAACACAAATACTACAAAAACATCATAGATGCACACTTCACCCCTACACAAGCCAGAGACACAAGATTCATACCACCACCCTTAATAATCCCACACGCCCAAATCTTTGTAACAGAATGCAACCCAGAAAAATACATAACCACTAAGAAGAACACTATACAAACACAAAACGAACTAACACATATCTATGAAGATACTGGAAGACATCTCATCACCATCCCAACCACTAGACTAAAATGGCTATGGCAATAATACAACAAAACCACCTACAACACACATAGTCTAGTACCCCCAACACAACCATTTGAAACTAAAATTATTATATTCGTTAATTTGGGACTTTTTCGGCATTTTGAGACAATTACAAATATAAGAACATGGATAAAATCACACAGATATTGGAGAATGTTGTAAGATGCAAATACTTTGAAGCGGGTGTTCATATCAAGAACCCAATTAAGAACTCATATCAAGATGGTTTAGGTAGGACAACCCAAACATTAGACCATGTTGTTGTGGTCCATATATTAATACGAGACAAGAGAAAGTCTCAAATTAACGAATATAGTGATTAAAGTAGTATGGCTATATCAAAGATATAAGTATAAAACTCCAAATAAAGATCCACTAAAAACATCACAATACACTCTTCCAATCAATATCCTAGACTCCCTCACAACAACATTTAACATCTCTCACTCACACTTCTCCTTGCCAGTAACATGCTGCACACAAATGTAGGATAGATAACAACCAATCACTATCAATAGAATGAAAATATATATATACTTATATTTAGATCTATATATATACATACATTGGTTACTTTTGCTTGTCACTGGTCACTAAAGTGTCTATTCTCGAAAGAAGAGAGTAGTATTGTTCCAATGACCCTTTGTCCGGTGGACACTGGCCATTGACATTACGAACAGACACTTAATTCACACCGGCCTTACAAAAGGTCCGGAGTTTCTATCTATCTATCTATCTATCTGATAATACATTTATGTATTTTAACATCCATCTCAAAAGATTTAACATAAGCATATCTTAAATGGATAGTTTTGATGTTTGACCTGAATTTGAACTTGGATTTCAGAATTGGGATTTTGAAGTGATCTGTGAATGCAATAAGAGATTTTAGCATTTGAAGTCGAAAGAGTTTTCTGAATGCCCATGTCTGTTCTACAAATTTTGAAAGTCAAAAGTATTGGAGTCATAACGCGCTTATGGAGGCATCCTCAATTATGTTGCTCCTATCAAACCTAGATTGATAGAAAAAAATTAAAAAAATTAAAAAGAAAAGAATACATATTAGGCTAATATTTTAAAACACATGTTTTTTGGGTCTCCGTTCTTAGATGCACACCACCCAAATACAAGTGTCCAATTAAGATAAGTGAACGAAATAGGCACGTCTACCTTGTGCCAGGAAAATGTTTGACATTCACAACTTCTTGGCAATGTAGATCTCAAATAACCATGGAGCATAGGTAACGTACATGTGGTTCTCATTAAGAATATTTATTTGTAACACAAAAATTATCTATACATAACTATAACATATGGAAACGGAACCCACCTTCCGAAACGAAGGCAAAACACCTTATCCTGCATCATGGATAACCATGATCAATATAAGAACAATGGGCTCAAGTTCACATCATTACAAGAACACCGATATTTATTTTTTTTGTCTTTTTTGTTTTTCTTCTAGTATATAGAACTGTAGCCATTGCAAGTATCCGATCCATGTCATGATTGACATAGTTCAAAATCCTCAATTAGGAGCTGAGCTTTCTCCACGGCGAGAGCCATGGAGCAAGTGATCGAAGTGATGATCACCGAGTAAATCCTCAATCTCTTCAAGAAGCTCCCGAACGTTCACTCGATCAGGAATCTCAAGATTTTCGAGCATCTGTGCAAAAGTCTCTCCAGCCTCGTCGCCAAGCTGTTCTGCTATGGCGTTGACTAGTTCTGGGACACTGGCCCATTCTGGTAGATCCTCTGGAGACAGATCAGCGAAGGGATTTCCTGAAGACTGGGCCATGACTACAGGTGGATAAGAAAGAAATCTATCCTGTGAAACTGGAGTTCTCCAAGCCTGTAGCTGTTCTCCACGCGAAAACAGCTGGACAGATTCTGCACATGAAATAAAATTGGCTTTAAAGCCTGGGAGGACTATAATCACATAAGATGGTGACAAAAAGGCCAATCCCAGAGAGTAAACTTGGAGTGCAGACTGTAGAGGCCTTCATGAGATACATTCTAATATCAACTCAGTGGTCCAATTGGACAAAAGACTTAGGACCATGATGTAGTACTACATTATGAAATAAGGAAGGAAATCTATCTCTAATGGAGTTGTAGAGGAGTCACTCTAACACAAAATGAAATGTGTCTTATTCTCAAATACATTGGAAAAAGAGAATTTTTTATCTTTAGGGAATGGGATAGTCAATTACCAGCTACTTTCAATGCTGAGTCAGAAGGTGCGGTAAGCAACAATGAATATGTGGCGTTAGGATGGTGTACATCAACGGTTCTTTCAAGTACGATACAGATTCATAGTTGAGGAAGTCCTTGAGGTGAATTAAAAAACAATGAAGCTCAAATAGGTTTCTGCTGAGTGGCAAAAGACGAACATCATCATGAAGTGTGAGGACGCTGAGACTTACAATGGCAAGCTCCAACTCACCCACCAGCTCCGCATAAGAATGAGAGAAAGCCTGATGGATCGATGTCCCTGGCTCCTCCCACCCGCTAGATCGAAGAGCACAAGCAATTCGTATTGTTTGAAACATCGGACACTCCTGCTTCCTTAAGTACGCATCTCTGTGCACACGTACTCTTCCATGCAGATTAATAAAAATTAGTAATTTTAATAGGTACGTAAAGCTGATGGAGGTTTGTTGCAATACTTAATAGCCCCTCTTTGAAGAATCCTCTCTGCAATTTACAAATTTCACACGTGCTTAATTAAGAGCCGAATTCCTAGAAATCCTCTGGATTAATTCAGCTGCGGTGGGATTAAGGATATTATACTCATATGGTTTGAGTGACAATTAGACAATTTCTGTCACATCGCATTCAGAAGATGGTGAATTCCAAGCTAATTTGTCCGCAAGCACTCTATCGTGCAAGCTCATGCAAGCAACTGTGTGTCACAAGTGTGTCACGAGTAGTAAAGGTTTAATATACAAGAAAATTTGTCGACCTATACCCTGAACTCCCAAGGGGCCGCCATTCAATCTGCTATTCCTATAACGTGCTGCAACTTGTACATACAAAATTCTTTCACGCTATAGGCACATGGTTGAAGTCTTCCGGAACAGTGGTTCTTCGACGTAGGGTCGCTAGCTAGTTATTTCAAAGAAATATATGACGCATGTATGTATGTACATTTGTCATTCCATACTGGAGAGGTTGAAGAACGAGCCAGGGGCATACTTCGGGTCATGAACCAGGGTCCACCGCCGCAATACTTTTGTCGGGAATTTGAAGGACCTCGGGAAGGAGCGGCAAGGCCCCACGAGATCAATGAATTCGGAACCTGGTAGCAGTCGTGATTTCAGTTTTATGCGCTCCACATGTCATGAACTTAAGTAATCAATCTTGCATGCGTGGATAGAAATCCCTATCATCAAATGGTTATTGAACAGATTCGGGGCAGATTCTTTGCACCCCGCAGTAGCTCTCTTACATCGACTCAATTTTCAGTTTAGGGTTTAGGGTTCAAATTCTATTGTACATTCTATTGCATAATGTTTTTACGTACTGAAGGAATAACTAAGATTACCTGAACAACTTCGAACGGTACGCAATTTTATGAGTACATCTCCTGAATTTAATATTTAAATAATAAACCTGGGAGAATTGTTGCCCTAAAGCTAGCCCATTTACTTAATTCAGTTGCTTAATTCAGTAATTCAGTACTTGGAACTGGCCATGTCACATCACTTTATACGGCTGGAATCAAAATAACAATACACCAGTATAACAAGTGGTCAGCTGCAGTGTCTAATTCTCGCGTGGTCAAGCTGATTATATTCTTATTGATATCATCTCCTCTTCCTTTTACTTATAATTAGGGACCAGAAGCCTTGAGGTTTCTGTCGGAATTAGTCAGTCTGAAGAAATTTCTTCATGAGAATACCACATAAGGATGCTAGATGAGACCTTGACCCTTTGCCTCCGGTTCTGCCTCCAGTTCTACCTCAAGCAGCTGATATGCCAGACGTCCCAGAAGGTTCAAGCACGTGTTACACAGATCAGAAGTATTGTAAAATCTTATCTACTTTAGTGGAACTTCTCAGCTGTGAAATTCTTGAACGAGTATTTTGCACGGTCTCGTGTACATTATGAATGTGCTACAATTGATCAGTGGTGGAGATCAATGAATACAAGGCCGATAGCTGAGCTCATCCTCACAATTCAATCAATGAATTACTCGAGGAAGGAAGATTACACCACCGTGTTGACTCCTCGGACTAGGTAACAGAAGGTTAATGTATCTGAATTAGATTCAAGCAGCGATTATGACCATGTTGGGAAGAAAAAATCCACCAGTTGTGTCCAATTGTGTCCAGGTTCGACTGTCACAGGAGTATGCAAAAGTAGTCAGGGTGTATGCTATGTAATCACCGCTCTCTATGTTTAATCTCTTCCAAGTTGCTTACTGAATCCTCGTCCGGGAACAACGACATCATACTGGTCTTATCAAACTGGAGGAAATACGGATGTGAATGATATTATGTGTCTGATGAGAAGTGTCGCATTGAAATCTGACCGCAATTTAGTCAATTAATCACTACTCACCTCACCCTTGCATTGATCTTGGAGTATAAATTACTGCAGACATAACCGAATGCTCATCCAAGAGCGGAATGGTTATCAGAACTAATCACAAATTGAGATACAATATCATTCATAATTCTCATATTATATTCACGAGCTGATCGGTTATGACCAATAACCATGTCGAGTAGGAGGATAACTTGACTCTCCCACACCCACAGATCGTCGTCCACTCTCCTCTTGCATGTTATCTAGTTTGTACAAATGGTTGCGCCGCAATGGCTACCATAGTAGTGAGAACGTCTATTAAAGCTCAAATATCCACATGGATTGGACTCTTACATGTGTCAGTAACTTATTTTAATGTACTCAGGGCTGCAACAACGAAATGATGCTAATCTGTTTTGAAATGTGTGTACTGATAAGAAGTGATTTGATCCAATTACTGATGAGACAATAGACTCCGCAAACATACAAAATTCAATCATAGGTTAGCTCAGCATGCTGATGTCTTTTCCGATTCATGACTCAAAGATTGAATCAAGGACAAACGTAACAGCAACAGAGTCCTAGAGACAGCAAAAGAGTATGCAACAGAGTATATTTGGGGGAGGGGGGGGGTGTTGTAGACCCAAGTGCCCATTTCCCAACCCGGGCACCGAGAGAGAATTCTTCATGCTTTTCAGTCCACAAAGTTCATTTGTTGAGTTTAAACCGTTAATTTTTGTATAATATCATCCGTATTTATGCTCTCCCAACCAAGACTTTACAAGAATATATATTGGGTCCACCTTGCAAATTAGAATTGTTGTGAGCCACTTCATTGTTAAACTTCATGCTCCCTCACCCTATGCAAGAGAATAATACAATCAAGTCAGGAATAAAAAATGTTGTGATTTCCCAAAAATGACAGTCTAGATCTTAGTGTTGCAAGAAAACCCCAAGGCCTAGTGGAACATGATGTGTCTTTTGATTAGAAAGGCAAAAGGGTACTAGGTTTAGCAATGTTATGTTACTAGTCAAAATTCTAGCAAACTTTGGAAAATTTAGAAACTAATCTAATATGTGGGGGCATTCACAATTGGGGTGCTAAGAATGTGTATCTAACGGTTAAAGGACTAAAGTAGATAACTTTACATAGTTGGTGTGCTTAGATTTGTATTGTGGAGCATATTTTGGATCATACCTACATTTAATATTCCATAATGAGTACACCGACAAAGTTAACTTACAAGGAATAGGGTTATCTAAGATATCATTTTGATTCTTTAATGGACATCTAAGGTTGTTATCAGAACGTTGACCTTAGGATTAAGGAGTGAAAAGGACAGCAAAAATTAATTGAAATGATTCCAATTTTCTTCCTCACACTTATCGTTCAATTGTGTACCCATAGAACTAAAAATGTATTGCATACCAATTATATAGCTTTACATATGACACCAAACATGGCCAACATTACACAATAACATGGCTACATGAAAAAGGAGCGTTTAGAATTAGAATTGGACATAATAAAATATATGTATGGGCACATGACACTTACACCAAGGTACTAGGATGCAAAACAAGAAATAATTCACCTCTGATGTACACTTCAATAATGAAATTGCCATTGATGTAGCCCAGACAAATCCTATGACCTCTTTACAAGTCCTATGACCTCTCTACAAGTCCTATGACCTATCTACTCATTTCATTAAGGATTTATCTATTGTTAGTTATTATTTAATAATAAATAATATTTTTCTTGATAAATCCTATGACCTATCTACTTATTTATTTAAATTTTATTAATTAAATAATAGTAAATCATAATAAACGTCGAGATCCAATGCGACATAGTCCTTAATTACTTTGTCCCAAAAGTAGTACCCCAATCGTGAATGGACCCATGTGTATGAATCCCAAGCTTGGCCTCACCTAAGATACATAGCAAACTCACGTCATATTCTCAACAATTACTTATTTTTTTAAGACACTATGTTTCCATATCCTGTTACATTACATGTTGATGTCCACTTCTATGAAAATATTACAAGGACTAGGGGTGCAAGCATAGTAAAGTGGACCAAAAAAGTGCTCCGGTATATGAAAGCCATGATTTTCTTGGTCAAACGCCTATAAGCAGGGATGTACAAATGGACGTGACGCGGCCTAAACGCGTCACGTCGCGTCACGAATGACGTGACGGCGTCACGTCGCGTCACGTCCAGGGTGTGACGCCAAACGGACGTTACTGTAGTAAAAAAAATTTACTAATGGGATTTTTTTTTCGGATAAGTAATTATTTCGACATCAATACAGGCAGTCGTCTACCATGGTCGACTGCTATATAGGCAGTCGACCACTTAATCGACTGCTAACTTAGCAGTCGACCACTTAATCGACTGCTAAGTTAGCAGTCGACTACAATGGTCGACTGCTAATGTAGCAGTCGACTAAGTGGTCGACTGCTATATAGGCAGTCGACCACTTAATCGACTGCTAACTTAGCAGTCGACCATTGTAGTCGACTGCTAACTTAGCAGTCGACTACAATGGTCGACTGCTAATGTAGCAGTCGACTAAGTGGTCGACTGCTATATAGGCAGTCGACCACTTAATCGACTGCTAACTTAGCAGTCGACTACAATGGTCGACTGCAGGGTTGTCTATTGTGTCGTGACGGAGGCTTATCCCGGCATAATGTCGTGCCGTCACGACACGTATCCGTCACGACATTATGCCGGATTATGCCGGATGCTGTCTTTATCCTGCCGGACTTGAATTTTACCGATTTTTTTGTGTAATTACATTACCCAATTTCGGACACGTAGGATTTACATTGTCCACGTGTGACGACATGTCAGCAAAGTAAAGGGAAAGTGGGGAAAATTCTACTAGCGCCCGTCCGCCCCCCCGTCCGCCCCCGTTCCCAATCCCCGTTCCCACCCGTCCGCCCTCGTTCCCAATCCCCGTTCCACCCCGTCCGCTCCCGTTCCCAACCTCCGTCTGCCCACGTCCCCCGCCCCGCTCCCAACCCGTCCGCTCCCCCGTCCGCCCCCCCCCCCCCCCCCGTCCGCTCCCCCCCCCTCCGTCCGCTCCCCCGTCCGCCCCCCCGTCCGCCCCCCCGTCCGCTCCCCCCACCTCCGTCCGCTCACCCGTCCGCTCCACCGTCCGCCCCCCCCCCCCCCGTCCGCTCCCCCGTCCGGCCCCCCCCCCCCCCCGTCCGCTCCCCCGTCCGCCCCCCCCCCCCCCGTCCGCTCCCCCGTCCGCCCCCCCCCCCGTCCGCTCCCCCGTCCGCCCCCCCGTCCGCCCCCCCGTCCGCTCCCCCCACCTCCGTCCGCTCACCCATCCGCTCCACCGTCCGCCCCCCCCCCCCCCCCCGTCCGCTCCCCCGTCCGCTCCCCCCCCTCCGTCCGCTCCCCCGTCCGATTCGAACACTATAAATTGAGGGTGCAAGGTGCCATTTTTGCCTCCACTGACATAGTGTGTCTCAAGTCTTTTGATTCTCCTTTGAGGAGTGAGGATTGAATGCGTGAGACCCGAATGCAGAGTATACTTTGTCCAATCTAGTGTCTGTGAATTAGGGTTGCCCTCGTGGCACTCTTGAACAGGACCTAGTATGCGATCAAAGTGACTTGCTCTAACTTGTTTGTATTTGCAGGTTTTGTTGAAGTGATGCCACGCCGAAACAATGCATGGGATCATTGGTACGAGGATAAGGGGAGGGTTCCCGGTAAATCACAAAGGCAGGTTAAATGTAGGTTTTGCCCGTTCGTCATATCTTACCGAGGAGATAGAATGTTGGCCCACCTTGGTTATAGACCTCATGTAGGGGGTGCTTCTGATGTTTCCACATGTAGGATGGTACCCCCGCATATTAGGGCCTTGTTTGAACATTGCGGAGGCATTGTGCCCTTACATGTAGGCATTGTAAATGAGGACTCTCTGGTGGCAGATATTGTACCTTTGGAGCCTATTATAGCGGGCTCCGTAATTAGTGAAACAGAGCCTTTGCTTATGTCCCAAACCACTCAACATTCTGATGTTGTGATATATGGCACTCCTCCTCGTGAACTACGTCAACTCAACATAACGGAGGGGTTCAATGTGTCAACAAAACAACTCCTCGATAGAGCATGGGCAACGGCTTTTTATGAAGCTAACATTCCTTTCAACATTGTGAGACATCCTGCATTTGTTCATGCTGTGCGTGAAACTGCCCGTCATCGAATGCCAGCCTACACACCACCATCGTACAATGCCATCCGTACGAAGTTGTTAACTGATATAAAGGTTGACCTAGATAGGCAAGTGAAGGAGAAGCTGGGGAATTCCGTTGAAAAATACGGTGTTACAATATGTTGTGATGGATGGGACAACGTGCAAAACCGACCTCTCCTAAACGTTCTTCAATGTGGCACAAAGGGAGACGTTTTCTTGGGTACCATTGACACCACGGGAAATCACAAGGATCATGTCTACGTTGCTGCTCAAATTCAACCATTTGTGGAAAAGGTTGGTCGACATAATGTGGTCCAAGTTTGCACCGACAATGCCCCAGTTATGGCCTCCGCTGCTCGCGACTTGATTCGAGCAAATCCCGATCTATATTTTCAAGGATGTGCTGCACATTGCCTAGATCTCCTCTTAGAAGATTGGGGGAAGGAGGAATGGGTGAAAAAATTGGTAAAAAAATCCCGCCATATTTGTGTATTTGTTAAAAACCATCATGCTTCTCAAGCTATATTCCGGAGGTTGTCACCAAATCTCTCACTCCGCCTACCTGTAGAGACCCGTTTTGCTACGAACTTCATCATGATTGAACGTCTTCTCCAAGTACGCAATGTTTTGGAAAGAATGGTGGTTGATGAGGATTGGATCACTCTAATGCGTGATATGAGGAGGAGATCTGGCACCTCTTACATGAAGGGCTCTGTTGTGCGAAGCTTTATACGTTCTGATGGATTCTGGAACACGTGCGAAAATTTCTTGTATATGGTGATCCCGGTTGTTAAAGCTCTTCGTGTATTTGACGGCAAGGCGCCTGCAATGGGAATGGCTTGGAGGGTCATGCATGATTTACAAACCCATATTCGTGGATTCAGTAAACCTCCATTTCGCTTAAGCCCTGAGCTTGCTGCAAATGCTATGGTAACGTTTCAAAATAGATGGAGGTTGATGTTGAATGATCTACACTGGGCTGGAGCGATGTTAAATCCGCTTCTACGTGGTTGGGCCCCACTCCATGAGGATGACAATTCGAGGACAATCCTAAATCGAGTTCTTCGCAGGCTTGCTCAAGATGAGGACACTTATGTCCAAATCCTCCACCAGTACCAAGATTTTCTTGAAAATCGAGGGCCTTTTGTTGATTCTACTGACCCGAGCGTGCATGCCGCACCTCTCCATGAATGGTGGGATGCAATGGGAGGTGGAGCTAAAGCCCTCCAAACAATAGCAAGACGTATCCTTGCACAAGTATGTTCCGCATCCGCATGTGAACGCAATTGGAGCATGTACTCATACGTTCACAACAAGAGTCGCAATCGCTTGAAGCATAGTCGTGCTGAGGACCTCGTCTACATATATACCAATAGTAGGCTCATTCGACATCGGAGGGGCCCAAGACCTGCTCAATGGTACGAATTGAATGAGGTCTATTCTGACGATGACCTTGACGAAGAAGATGACAACGAAGATGACGTGGATCCAACTGATAGGGCTGGAAATGATGAAGACAACAATGTTGATGACATCGACTTTGATTTGGATGACCTCGATTCCGAGAATCATGGTTCAGAAGATGAGGATGGCAATGGTAGTGATGGAAATCTTGGGGTGTTTGAGTTTGATGAACCGGATGTCCCCCAACATAACGATGGAATGCATGACGATCATGAGGGGTCTATTGGAAGACCGCATGTTGAAACTCTCCACACTGGAGAAGGGTTTCCATCTGACCATAATGTTGCTATGGGGGCAAGTGAGAATGTGGGAATTGAAGTAGATTCCTTGCAACATCGGAGCGATTCTCTTTCATTTGGTGAAGGCGACAATGTACTACCCGTAAATGAACCAATGCACGTTCAACATGATCCACTTCCAACCCGAGTACATTCTGAATCCATGGATGCCTCCCTCATATCCAACCATCGTATAGAAGATCCAACGCCCAATGTTCCTGAAATGCCTACAACTCGATTCCGTGCTCTTCAAAGGATTGCATCCACCTCTACGGTGCAATTGCATGCACAAGGTCAACATCGTCCTCTCACTCGAAGTATTGCCAATACTTCTAGATTGGGTGTTTCACGTGCAACTGCGGTGGGTGCTACTTTGGTTGCTATGCACAATGTTTCAAGAAATGTTACTATAGAGGCGCCACGTCGTCCTTCTGTACGACGACATGTTGTTGAGAACATACCAATTGCAATTCCACCCGCGTCTGTTTCACTTCCACACAGTCAATCCAATGGAAGAGGTGGTCTTGGAGTTGGAGGCGGAAGTACAACGGGGGATGCTTTTATAGATGGAAGTAGAGATGAAGTGCACTCAAGTCGTGGTACGGGTGGAGGGCGCCAGAGAACTACGAGAGGTGTCAAACGTACTAGGAAGAGGTATCAGGGACGATCGCTTCCGTTTACTGCTGAAGACTACAATGAAGATGAGGGTAGACCACATCTAGATGAAAATGGCATACAGGATGCAGATGGCTCCCGGCCGACCAAGAGGATAATTTTCTCACAACGTGACCGAGAGTTGCATCTTCGAAGCGCGACTCCCCAAACGGATGATGATTTCAGCACAGACGAGTCTGAAGAGGACCCAAGATGTGTCGAAGCAAATGATCCTACAGTACGGATTCGAACGTAATGGTTTTGCACAAATGTGTTCTTTCGGTGCTCCCACGTACTCCCATAATTTATTACTTCCGTCAAAATTGATACAAGTTACAACCTTAGGGCCTTCGGTAAGACATTTAGACCACAAAGCGAACGTTACGTTCGAAGTTGTATCATTTTATTATAGTAATAAAATTATTTATTGCATGTTTTTTAAAATTATTTATTGCATATTTATATAATTATATCTTTATGTGGTATTCAATATTGACTATGTAGTCAATAGTACTTTTGGTTAGACTATCATATGAATTACAAATATTCAAGTGAGTTTTTAAAAGTTTCGAATAACATTAAAACATGTGACATCCATATGCTATCTTTTACACGATCTTAGAAATGACAACTTGTCGGTAACTCCTCTTTATATTACATATTCTTTGAACATGAAATATGTTCAATGTGTACAAAGTCTTCCTCCGTTCCTATACAACTTTCTAAACATGCTACAAAAATGCCTAATCCGAATCTGAATCGAGGTCTATTGCAGCTGAAGTAGATCCTCGTCGTGCTCGTGATGATTCCCCGGCTTCCATCATTCGCGTGGTTTCACGGGTGAGATATGGACGACTTCCAGGAGACAGTGGAGTGGCATTACGTGGTCTAGGCCCCCCATTTAGCCATCTCAATACCGCATCATCCGTAACTCTATTCAAGAGTGCTTCAACTGCCTCCAACTGCGTTCTGTGTTTGTGGTACGACTGCTCTAAGTGCGCTTCAAAATGGGAATCCCGTTCCATGGGCATCTCATGTGCATCTTTTTCCAACTCATGCTCCGATATTGATAGTTCACCACTTGCATTGTAAAAAGGAGTTTGAATGCCTCTCCGTAATTGCATGGTTGTCGCATCCCAATGCCAACCAAAAGTTTGGTACAAAAATCTTTTCATGCCATGGTTTGGGGGCTTGTTGGGAAACAACTCGTCTGCAACATACAAAATTTGACGTGGATTTTGTGTCCATTCGCCATCTTTGTTATCGTTCCAAAGTTCAACCGTTGCACGATTGAATAACCAATTCCACTCAACAGAAGTCCCATCAAACTCGCAAAGGTTGAAGGGATAGTCCGTTGGCCTTACCACCCAGTCCTTAGGCATGTAATCCCGAAGGCCAAATTGGAGGTACAAACGAGGGTGGAAGGGTGATCTGCAATGGGGACATTGCCGTCTCCTGATCATTGTCACTATCAGACATTGTGGATGGAATTGGCCCCCACACGATCCAACTTGAAAGCATCCCTCTGGGCCAAATGGACTGCCGCAAATCCCACACACGGATCCGTCGAAGACCATTGGATGTGGACCCGGCCATAACAACTCACCCCTCATGCTGTATGGATATTCATGCACTTGGGTCACATCCCAATGATGATCGGAGTCGATCAGTTGCCGCCAATCCAAGCTCCCGTTAGGCAATTTCAAGTCATCCTCATCATCCCACCTACTAGGGTACATATGTTCTTGATCTGGCCATGACGTGAGCATCAAGTTCCGCAATCTATGATTGCGGTTCCATTCTCGCTGGATGCTCTCAAATTCAGCTTCATATTGACGAGCCTTGGCCATAGAAAGCAATGTCCCTGTCCTCATATTGGTTCGCTCCACGATCGCATCCAATAGAAATTTCCTCAACCTTGCATTCTGCTCCTCCAGTGCGCCAATCTTGGATTCGTGATCGACAACCACTTCATTGACCACTTGAAGTTGTTGTTGCATGTCCACCACCTCCTTTTGCAAAGCCTCCATCTTTCCTTGCATTACTTCATTCCTCGTACATACGTCCGCTGCTTGTGACTTTGCAATCATGGCCTCCTGTAAAGTTGTATCCCTCTCTGCTTCCAAAGACTGGATGTTAATTGGTGTACTACTTGAACTGCCAGCCTCCCCCATCGTAAGTGTTGCAAGTCGATTTTCCAGCTCGAGAATCCTTGCTTTATACTCACGAATTTCCTCGGCATGTTGCTGGCGCAATGCCTCCATTCTGCTCTCCATCATGTCCGCACCAAGTTGACGAGGGTTTACCTCGTTTAGGGCTTCGTTAACCACCTGGTTAACCAGCTCGTTAACCACATCGACATTTACCTCCATGCCCTCCTCATCCATATGCTCAAACGCCTCCTCGATGGCCATCTCCACGTCATTGGCTGGTCGTTTGCGAGTACGTGGTTTTTTTGGTTCCCGACCTTCTGGAATTGGTGCCCCAGGCTCATCCACTAGTTTAGGATTCTTCCTGAACCACTCCGGAACGGGAGTGTATGGAATATCCGGAACTGTGCATTTAGTGAATGCAATTCCAATACCCCCAAATTTTTGATCATGCAGAGCACCCAAACTTGACCAATCCACCCTAACTCGCAACACGTGCTCCGCATACATCATACACGCCACCGACTTTGGAATTGCACTCTTGGGCCATCTATCCAAATTGGAGATACTTCTAAGTATCGTTAGGAATCTCCATTTTGCCTCCACGTCTTCAAGCTGCGTATAGCTCGCATTGACGGCCTTGCAATGTCGCTCGTGACAATATCTTGGCCACAACCGATCAAAGTGAGGGAAGCCCACGTACTGCATTGCAGTCTTCGCTGACCACGGTTGTGGTACATTCTCCCAACCTACCCTGGCTTTTTGGGAGGGATCATCGTAAACATTCCACTCCAAATCAGCGGCCTTGCGTCCATGTCCTCTGGAACACCCAGAACTAGATCCTCCACTTGCACTTGCCATGTCTCCAGTTCCTCCACTTGCCATGTCTGAAAATTGGAGTTTCTAATTCTAATTCCACCCAAATTGGAGTTTCTAATTCTAATCTAGAACTCTACTTTTTAAAATACTAATTGCACTTCATAATAGTGCTACAAAATATCCAAGCATACACTTCAAAATAGTGTTGCTGTGGAATTAGTTCAAAAATGTCCCTAAAAATTAAAGTTCAACTATTCGGCACACCCTTCGAGCACCCCGCTACCGGCGCTCACGCAGAGGCCAGTTGACTGGGCGCGTCACAAGGAATATGCCAAATAACGGCCACGTGGATCTACCAAAACCTGCCACAACCTGCCAAAAGTAGTGTAAAAGGATCCCAAAAAAGGGATCCTTAACTCCTCCGAGAGCCCCGCTACCCCGCACTCTGTGTTAGAGGAGGGTTGTCTGGGCGCCCAGAAGGAGTGGAGTAAGGTATGTAAGTGGTCCCCTCCACTTATATACCCCCGTCCGCCCCTCCATCCGCTCCCGCGTCCCCACCCGTTCGCACCCGTTCGCACCCGTTCGCATCCGTCCGCACCCGTTCCCGCCCGTCCGCCCCAGAGTCCCCCCCCGTCCGCACCCGTTCCCTCCCGTCCGCCCCCAACGTTCCCCCCCGTCCGCACCCGTTCCCTCCCGTCCGCCCCCAGCGTTCCCCCCCGTCCGCTCCCACGCTCCCCTCCGTACGCTCCTCTCCATACGCTCAAGCGTTCCCATCCCGTCCGCTCCTCGTTCCCATCCCGTCCGCTCCTCGTTCCCACACGTCCGCTCCTCGTTCCCACACGTCCGCTCCTCGTTCCCATCCCGTCCGCTCCTCGTTCCCACCCATCCGCTCCTTGTTCCCCACCCGTCCGCCCCGCGTTCCCTCCCGTCCGCGCCACCGTTCCCCTGCCGTCCGCTCCGCGTTCCCCTGCCGTCAGTTCCCCCCGTCCGCCCCCTGTTCCCCTCCCGTCCGCTCCATGTTCGCGGACGGGAGGGAACTCGGGGCGGACGGGTGGGGAACGCTGAGCGGACGGGTGGGAACGAGGAGCGGACGGTGGGGAACGAGGAGCGGACGGAGGGAACTCGGGGCGGACGGGTGGGGAACGCTGAGCGGACGGATGGGAACGAGGAGCGGACGGTGGGGAACGAGGCGCGGACGGAGGGAACGTGGCGCGAACGGGAGGGGAACGGGGCGGACGGGTGGGGAACGTGGACCGGACGGGGGGGAACGGATGAAAGATGGAACGATTAGCGGACGGGTGGGGAGCGCGGAGCGGACGGGAGGGAACGGGGCGGCAGGGGAACAACGTAGAATTGCGACCACATATGAATTGGACTTCATATGAATTTTTTAAAGCCAAAAAACGGACACTATAGTCACCATCTATAAATGTTAACCCTTGGGAGTGGATCAAAGTGCGATTGAGCGGCCCAACTTTGTTGAGAGTCCAAAGAAATGAACCCTAAATAGCCAATAAAATATAGTAAAGGTAGCCTTAGTTGGGCATAGTGTGAAGCCTCCAAAGGCCAAGCCCAAAAGTCCAAACTCAAAGGAGCATGCCACTTTATTACTTGCTCAAAATAACCCCTCCAATCTAACGGCCAAGATCTTGTCAATGATTGATTATTATAATGAAAAAAATGTAGGCATCGAAAAAAAAAGCAGGTGGGTTCGTTGGAAAGCTAGGAACCTAAACCCTCAAACCATGTATGGAAACACTTCTACATGAGTGTGAGAACAAATCAATGGCACATATGTGGTAGTAATTTGGAATGACGTAGGGTTTAGGGTTTAGGGGTTTAGGGTTTAGGGTTTATGAACCACTAAGGTTGAAGCACAAATTAATGATTTATTGAAGGAAAGTGCATTCGGATGGGTGACATCGGTTATGAAACCATATGAACCACTAAGGTTGAAGCACAAATTAATGATTTATTGAAGGAAAGTGCATTCGGATGGGTGACATCGGTTATGAAACCATATGAACCACTAAGGTTGAAGCACAAATTAATGATTTATTGAAGGAAAGTGCATTCGGATGGGTGACATCGGTTATGAAACCATATGAACCACTAAGGTTGAAGCACAAATTAATGATTTATTGAAGGAAAGTGCATTCGGATGGGTGACATCGGTTATGAAACCATATGAACCACTAAGGTTGAAGCACAAATTAATGATTTATTGAAGGAAAGTGCATTCGGATGGGTGACATCGGTTATGAAACCATATGAACCACTAAGGTTGAAGCACAAATTAATGATTTATTGAAGGAAAGTGCATTCGGATGGGTGACATCGGTTATGAAACCATATGAACCACTAAGGTTGAAGCACAAATTAATGATTTGTTGAAGGAAGGTGCATTCGGATGGGTGACATCAGTTATGAAACCATATGAACCACTAAGGTTGAAGCACAAATTAATGATTTGTTGAAGGAAGGTGCATTCGGATGGGTGACATCGGTTATGAAACCATATGAACCACTAAGGTTGAAGCACAAATTAATGATTTGTTGAAGGAAAGTGCATTCGGATGGGTGACATCGGTTATGAAACCATATGAACCACTAAGGTTGAAGCACAAATTAATGATTTGTTGAAGGAAAGTGCATTCGGATGGGTGACATCGGTTATGAAACCATATGAACCACTAAGGTTGAAGCACAAATTAATGATTTGTTGAAGGAAAGTGCATTCGGATGGGTGACATCGGTTATGAAACCATATGAACCACTAAGGTTGAAGCACAAATTAATGATTTGTTGAAGGAAAGTGCATTCGGATGGGTGACATCGGTTATGAAACTATATGAACCACTAAGGTTGAAGCACAAATTAATGATTTGTTGAATGAGTGGATAACTAATCAAATATGGAAAGTTCAAAGAGGTATCAAAGAGGTTTCGGATGCGGATGTCGGAAGATTTTTTCAAAAGTGTACATTTTTAACCTAACCAACTTTTTTTTTATTCCGATTGCGTTGACTTTATCTTACTAACGAGAATTGGATCCTCTACATATTGGATTACATCAATTATTGGTCATGGTCATCAAGTCCTTAGAGGTCAATATATAAGTAGATCATTGAGACTCATACATATAACGAAGGTAGAGTATCATGGATAGGATGGGAAAGGGGAGAGTCATGTTTGAGGGTGTAGAATGCGATGAGGAGATACACAATTTAGACGATCCCCATATTCCATTCAATGCAACACCCGAGCGTGAGAGAGATGAGAGAAGTGCTAGGGATCGATTTCGTGATGAGTATGTCATGACTCCCTTCTCACAATCTACACAAGCTTGGAGGATGAGGGCGGCGGAGGAACAACGACGATATGCAGACAACTTTGAGATCAATGCGGTGGAGAAGGACCACACACAATACGTGGGTGGAGATCTAAATGATCTAATTGATTTGTGTGCGGATATTTTGGAGAAGCCCGGGGATGTGGATGTGGATGTGGATGTGGATGTGGATGTGGATGTGGAGGAGACTTCAATCGACATTGAAATAGTCAAGGTAGCGGGGGAATCTTCAAAGACTATGTCTATTCGTAAGAAGAGGAGAGGATTGTCGCCTCATCGGCTACCATTGAAGGAACGGATGAAAGACCGAACGATTAGCTATTTTGATTTACTTCAGCCGAATCCTCTTCCAAAAATGGAGCCTCGCTGGAAGCCATGAGCATCTACGAGGTTGGGATGACGGAATGAAGTGGAATATTATAGTTTGCATGGTTTGTTCATGTATATGATTAATAAAGGGCATTTATAACGTTGTCGCAATAATAAAGTTATGACTTGTATAATATGTTGTACCACTTCTATGATTTATTTATTTATTTTTAATTCACCAACCGAACAGTTTCTGTTGAGATAAACAAGCACAAAGCAATATGAAACTATGCATCCACTTCTCAGTTCCAAGAGAAATTTTTTTAACCACTTTACGTTCACCCTTAGTTGATTATTGCTATTTTAGTGTACTTTATTATGTGGATGGGGGGACTATTATGTAGAGGACTTTTATTGCATATTCTTGTAGAGGACTTCATTACCTATCCATGGATACCAAGAACTCATTTTTTGGACTTCATATGAATTTTTGAGAGCCAAAAAACCGAGACTATGTCCAAACTTCAAAAAAAAAGTGATTGTGAATTATATAAATATAAATATAAGCAATTGTGAAGTATGTGTGCAATATGTGTGGAGTACAAGAAAGAACATTTAGAGATGTTTAGGATCACGTGTACAACCGATATAACTATTGCAACATTGTGCTCAACTTTAGTTAACTAGATATAACTATAGTTGACTACATTTTGTGGCATACCAAAATTAGAATAAATATAGGTAATTGCATTTTGGCAAGACATATCACGAACAACTATAGTTAACTTGAACTTAGCACATGGATGTGATAACAACGATGTGAAAGAATGATGTGGCCTCACGAGAGGCGAGAACCTTGGTTAGTCTCCCATAGACTTCATCTCGATTATGAAGCAAAAATCCTCATGGAGTATGAACATTGCACTAAGATCCATAAATCTCATACAATATACAAGTTGTGTATGAAAAAATGATGGCTTTATTTACATCTCCAACGGTTACAAAATTGGTATGATCCAAAATTGCTGCAAAGAAAACAAAAAAAAACTATTTTGCAGTGTCACGGAAGCACATTGTCGGGTTAACCATGTTGTATGGAGGCGACTTCAACATGTTCACTACGTGTGTGATGGTTGACCTTTCCGCTGGATTGGGCTTTGTCAATGCATCCAATGCTATCTCAAACCGCATCTTCAAGCCATTTGGATCACTGTTTAGCTGAAACAACGAGGAAGTCGAATCCCTGGCATAAATCTTCTTTGCCAAAGCACCCACTGAGAAGGACTCCGAGAGAAACGTGTGCCTATGTTTCCGAGCCATCCTCACCGGAGAGGTAGATGTTCCACGCTGCCCTCGTACATGGAATAATTCTGGACCAGCACAGTTGTATTTTATGCGGTGCTTGTTCATCTCATCCACTGATTATTTTCCATAGTTGGAGGGTGCGTCTTCATCTCCCCATGATGCCATCCCCCAATCACACACACCAATGAAAACCGTGTTCTCACGGTCTTGTGGGAAATGCAGCATGACATTGTTGGGATTAAGGTCATTGTGCAACACGTCATGCTTGTGCACTACATCCACAATGCACATTAGAGCCCATGCCAAATAAGCTCGATGCCTTCGATATACAACCAACCGTTTCCGTGCTTCAAAGTCTGCCCCAGGCATTTGAAGGATTGTGCGCTCGTGGGTTTCCGGAACTTGGTGGTCATAGACCCTCATGTTCTTCAAGGAGCCTCCATTCCACCACATCGAATAGGATTCGTATGTTTTCGGGTGGAGGTATTGTAGCTTGATTATCCCAGGATGATCTACTGGGCATGCCAATGCTTCAACCGAACGCTCCTTTCGGTTCTCCAGACTATTCGTGGCCTTCATGGTCTTCCCAGCCCACTCTATCCAGTTAGGGATGAATGATGCTCCATGAATTGTGACTCTCCGCACCACTCCGAAGGTCCCTTGGAAGATTTCCCTATCCAAGGGTTTGATCTCCACATTCCTAGGCAACCATATGACACCATGCCGGCCCTGAGTGGCAATGTTGTCTGCCAGCTGCCTGTCAATAAAAACGGGAAGGTTGCGGGCGGATGTGCCTTTTGCTGCTATTACGCCTCTTTTCCAATTCTCTAGCTTAATGTACAGCTCGGACCTCCTCCCACCACTACTTCCCTCTCCAGGATGCATAGCCTCATATGACATCGTTGGATTGTAGATTGCTTCCACAGCTTGTTTTTCAATCCATGTGTTCCAATCGCTCATGCCCCTAGCTTCCTCAAACTCCGGTCCAGACGTGGCTTCCGTGAGAATAAGCATCAACTCGTTCCTCGCCAACTCTAAACCCTTTGTACCATCATTGAGGTATTTTTTCTCCAAATAAACCATGCTGTTACTTCTAAACCAATCCAACAACACGATCCTGCAATGATTTCGAGCCTCATCGGTCCGCGGGTCGCGTTTGCCTCTATGTTTCCTTTTCTTTGATTGCGAACCCGATGCCGCGGACCCGTCCTCCGTCCCTTCCGAAACTGCTGGGCGTTTTAATCCCCGTCTTTCAGTCTGCTCCGAACCCTGAGGTACATCACGTGCAGGGCTCTCCGGTCTTGATGTCCGCCGTGTCGGAGATTGTGGTGGCACGTTCTCCGAACGAGCCGGTGCATGTATTTCTGTGGAACTGCCTGAGCTTGGTCCCCTTCCAGTTCTCCCTCTATGTCCACTGTTTCCCCGACTCCCACGTGTTCCACGGCTTCCCCGTGTTTGGTTGCCTCCCGAATGACCAACAGCCAAGAACTCTTCGTCAAACTGAAAGGGATCTGGACGTGGTGGACGTGCTGCAGTACTTCCACTTCCAGGATCGCTTCCCGTACCCTCGGCAGTATTCGCCGATGCATTGCCTACGAGCCAAGCACGGTGCACCCTCAAATCCTCGTTCTCGTAAGGAGCAATGCCCTCCCCCTCCATCGTGATAAAAATCACGTGAGTGAGTGAATCTGAAAATGAGTCGTGATAAAAATCACGTGAATAAGTGAGTGTGAAAATCTCTCGTGATAAAAATCACGGGAGCGAGTGAATCTGAAAAAAAAATTGCGAGGGTTCCCCCACAATTTGCCCTGCCCTCCCAAACCCCTTGAGACCCGCGCGGTGATGCTGTCCTTTGGGACGCAACAAGGTCTCGGGTCCCTATGTGGTGGGAGGAGAGGAAAGTGGTAGGAACTAAAGCCTCACGGCTTTATATAGGCAACGAGGAGCCCAATCATTATGGGATCCCGGTCGGAATTAGGGTTTAGGGTACGAAAACGACGTATGGGGAACGTGGGAACTAGGGGCGGACGGAGGGAACGTGGGGGCGGACGGAGGGAACGAGGAGCAGACGGGTGGGGAACGCGATAGGGAACTCGGGCGGACGGGAGGGAACGAGGCGCGGACGGGAGGGAACGAGGCGCGGACGGGAGGGGAACGGGCGGACGGAGGGAACGTGGCGGACGGAGGGAACGTGGAGCGGACGTGAAGGGAACTCGATAGGGAACGCGGGCGGACGGAAGGGATCGGAAAGCGGACGGGAGGGAACGTGGAGCGGACGTAGGGGAACTCCGAGCGGACGGGGGGAACGCGGGGCGGACGGGGGGAACGCGGGGCGGACGGGGGGAACGCGGGGCGGACGGGGGGAACGCGGGGCGGACGGGGGGAACGCGGGGCGGACGGGGGGAACGCGGGGCGGACGGGGGGAACGCGGGGCGGACGGGGGGAACGCGGGGCGGACGGGGGAACGCGGGGCGGACGGGAGGGAACGGGTGCGGACAGGATGGGAACGGGGTACGGACGACGGGGAACGTGTGGCGGACGGAGGGAACGTGGAGCGGACGTGAGGGAAAGCGTGCGGACGGGAGAGGAACGTGGGGCGGACGGGAGGGAACGAGGAGCGGACGGTGGGGAACGTGTGGCGGACGGAGGGTAGCGGACGGGAGGGAACGCGGGGCGGACGGGTGGGACGGGTGGGACGCCCCACCCCCCCCCTCTCCCGTCCGCTCCACCCCCGTCCGTCCGCCCCACCCCCCCTCCCCCGTCCGCTCCACCCCCCCGTCCGTCCGCTCCACCCCCGTCCGTCTGCCCCACCCCCCCCCCCTCTCCCGTCCGCTCCACCCCCCTCCCCCGTCCGCTCCACCCCCCCGTCCGTCCGCTCCACCCCCGTCCGTCTGCCCCACCCCCCCCCCCCTCTCCCGTCCGCTCCACCCCCCTCCCCCGTCCGCTCCATCCCCCTCCTCCGTCCGCCCCTCCCCTCCTCCGTCCGCCCCACCCCCCCCCCCTCTCCCGTCCGCTCCACCCCCGTCCGTCCGCCCCAACCCCCCTCCCCCGTCCGCTCCACACCCCCGTCCGTCCGCTCCACCCCCATCCACCGTCCGCACCACCCCCCCGTCCGTCCGCTCCACCCCCCTTCCCCGTCCGCACCACCCCCCTTCCCCGTCCGCCCCACACCCTCCTTAGTAATATTTTATTACTTTGATTTTAACACAATGATAAACACAATGGCAAAATGGTCTACGTGGCAAGGGAAATATGCACATCCACGTCGACGTTTTCTGCCACATAGGACGCCACCTTGGCAAGAAGGTAAGTATTTTACCCACCCTAGTCGGCTCCCCCTATGTTGACCCTACGTGGACCCTATTGTGTCGTGACGGAGGGGTCCGTCACGACACGACACGTCGTGACGGCACGACACCGTCACAACGGTGGGATAGACAACCCTGGTCGACTGCTAATGTAGCAGTCGACTAAGTGGTCGACTACTATATAGGCAGTCGACCACTTAATCGACTGCTAACTTAGCAGTCGACTACAATGGTCGACTGCAAATGTAGCAGTCGACCATGGTAGTCGACTGCCAATGTAGCAGTCGACTACCACCGTCGACTGCTATATAGGCAGTCGATTACCATGGTCGACTGCCATATAGGCAGTCGATTACCTTGGTCGACTGCCAATGTAGCAGTCGACTACCACCGTCGACTGCCTGTATAGCAGTCGACCATGGTAGTCGACTGCCAATGTAGCAGTCGACCATGGTAGTCGACTGCTACATTGGCAGTCGACCATGGTTGATAGTCGACTGCTATGTTGCCGTCGACGAAGATAGTCGACTGCAGTTGTAGCAGTCGACCATTGCCGTCGACTGATACTATTAACAGACAAATGCAGTCAACATCATATGTTTGTTGGGTTAAATTTTAATGGTTTGGGTATAGTGGAATATGGATGGATGGAAGTAGTTTAGGAAAAATGTGATTAAAGCCAACAATGATATGTAGAAGGAAAAAAAACCGCGTTGTATTATAACAAGTATATCGTAAAGATATAAAAAATATACAAGGTTTAGGGTTTATCAATGATACACGCATACTACCTTAACCCCTACGATGTTGCCTAAAGAACTAAACAGACTAAACACTATCCTTAACCTCAGTTCTCCAGCAGTCTATCGGCTCATCCCACCCCACAAACGGCATCTGCATCCGTAGTTTGGCGATGGTCAATGAAATGCGGTTCGACACGTTCTCGCATGTCAATGCACTCAAAGTGACATCCCAAATTTTCCTTCCTTCATTGGCAAAGATAATTCGGTCATCACCATCGTTGCAAAGTTGTCGAGCAATCATGCCGACCGCATAACACTCAGCCTCCGCGGTGTAATATACATCGGGATCATGGTATCTCCTGTTTTGGATGTAAAACAGTTCCGGCGCCACCCAAAACTTCTCCTTCCTCAATTTTTCCTTCGCTTCTACGGTTTCCGCATGCCATAGCGATAGGACATCCTCACCCGAATGCGTTGCACATCCCCAATCGCACACCCCAATCTTGAGGCTCCCGTCCGATTCCCAATGCAACATAATGTTGTCAATGGATAGATCGTTGTGTTGCACATTTGCAGCGTGCAAAGCCTCCATGATCCATAACAATGCCCAAGCCAACTTTACCCTCTTCGCCCGGAACTTTTGGACTTGGTCATAGAGTTGCCATTCGGTTGCGTCCATTGTCAAAATGTTGGCATTTGGGCGGTGGGCTCTATCCCGAATGAACATCTCTCGTAGAGTGCCCCCGTTCCACCATAGTGTATAGCCCGCATTGGACACACTGTTGATTAAACAAAACTTGATGAAACCTGGATGCGTGCTCTTTAAAACGCATGCCTCTGCACTTACTTGGATACGAGCTTTTTGCCTATCCGACGTCTTTGGGGTCTTTTCAGCCCACGTAATCTCCGGTGGGAGACGATCGTCGCCCTCGATCCTCACCTTCCTCACCTCCCCGTAACCCCCCACCTTCTTTATGCTCTTCAAACTCACGACATTTGCCGTATCGGGAATCCACAATAGTTGGCATGGGCCCGACACCCTTAGCCACTTCTCCAATTTCTCCGCCTTCCAAGGAATTATTTTGGAGGCCGTCTTGGACAATCCTTTGGCCACGGGATCCCACCACAAAAATATTTCCCGGATTCTTACAGCTCGAGGGCTCAACACCTCGCCTGTTTCGCCCTCCGGGAACATGTTCTCAACCAATTGCTTGAGGTTGAAAATACCATTTTGGGCCTTATTCTTCACCCATGAATCGAACCCCGCAAGATTCCTATCACCGCTAAACTCGGGGCCATCCACTTCCTGTCGAATAGCAACCTCCATGTCCCTTTTAATTATCTCAACCCTTTTGTGTTTCGGCTGCTCCAAAAAACGGAATTTGATGCCGGCCTCCCCATTCCTCAAATACCAGTCAACTATGGCTTGGTGGACCTTTGCCGTTATCGCATCCGAGAATTTTACCCTTGGTTTCCCGCTCCTACTCGACGACCCTGAGGCCGCGGAAGCCCCTCCTTGGCTGCTCGTAGGGGCACCGGCATTTGGGCGGACGGGAACGGTAGTATCTGAACGGGGGGTAATATTGGCTCCCGTTCCCGAAGCACTTCCTGATCCCACATCGGAATGTCGTTGCCGCTTAGGGGGCCGTTTGTGCACCCTGCCGGGTGCATCCGGCTCGTCCTCCGGCATCCTCCAACTTCGATCCTCCATCGTGTTTAAAAACACGCTATTATTGTGTTCACAAACACAACTCAAATGTGTTCACAAACACGGCCGTATTCACACCGCTCCACCGCAAAAAATCGGATCCAAAATTGGCAAGAGTTTGCACCCTAAACCAATCTTCCAACCGCCCCCTAGGCCCTCTCAAAACATTAGGCAAAGGATGCTAGGCATGCTTAGTCCCAATGTCCCGCTTGAGGAGGGGTGGTTGAAAAATGATGTCAATGAGGCCTCCCCACTTATATATATAGGTTGGGTGGGCCTCACACCGACGGTACGACCGGACGCCGCGCCCCTGGATCCTGACCGTTGGACCGTGCATCATCCAACGGCCAGGATGGATGCGACGATTGGTCGACTGCTATACGGCAGTCGACCATCCAGTCGACTGCCAGATAGCAGTCGACTTTGGATAAGGCAGTCGACAATTAGCAGTCGACCGCGGCGTCGACTGCTATGTGGCAGTCGACGTGTGGGCCGACTGCATTTAGCAGTCGACTGCGGGGGTCGACTGCCATGTCGACTGCTAGTTTGCAGTCGACCCTGGAAGTCGACTGCCACGTCGACTGCCAAGCAGCAGTCGACCCCCGATGTCGACTGCGAATGGCAGTCGACGTGGCAGTCGACGGGCAGTCGACCGCCATGTCGACTGCTAGTTTGCAGTCGACCCCGGAAGTCGACTGCCACGTCGACTGCCAAGCAGCAGTCGACCCCCGATGTCGACTGCGAATGGCAGTCGACGTGGCGGTCGACTGCCAAGTCGACTGCCACGTCAACTGCCAAGCAGCAGTCGACCCCCTATGTCGACTTCGAATGGCAGTCGACGGGCAGTCGACCGCCATTTCGACTGCTAGTTTGCAGTCGACCCCGGAAGTCGACCGCCACGTCGACTTCCAAGCAGCAGTCGACCCCCGATGTCGACTGCGAATGGCAGTCGACGTGGCGGTCGACTGCCATGTCGACTGCTAGTTTGCAGTCGACCCTGAAAGTCGACTGCCACGTCGACTGCCAAGCAGCAGTCGACCCCCTATGTCGACTGCGAATGGCAGTCGACCGCCATGTCGACTGCTAGTTTGCAGTCGACCCTGGAATTCGACTGCCACGTCGACTGCCAAGCAGCAGTCGACCCCCGAAGTCCGCTGCGAATGGCAGACATTGGACCTCCCCCCTCCAAACATAAACAAATTGCTTTTGCAATGGATCCTATAGCAGATTACTCTAAACACTTTTAATATCATAGCATCTTTTATATTTAGTGCACGTTCAAGCGTCGGGACTATAAAGGGTTCACCGCTCATTAGCATTCATCATTCCCCCTCGCTCTAGTTGGCCTTGATTGCCTTTTGGCATTCGTTGCAAGTGGAGAGAGGTAGTAGGTTATATTGGGATGGGCACGCGAAACGAATGGAAGCCTTGGTTTGTGCCCAAGGAGTGGACTCCAACGTCCAAGAAGGTCGAGTGCAAATTTTGCGCGTTGGAATTAGTTTATAGGAAGGACCGCATGGTTGCCCATTTGGGATACCAAAAAAATGACGGCAAGATGCGGGGGGTGGCATTGTGTCAACATCAAGGGCCGATTGTAAAGTCTTTATTTTCGAGGTGCGGCGGATCGTGGCCGCCAATTCCGGATGACTTTGTGGACGAGTGCGTTGAGGACGGGGGAGAAGCTGTGGTCGGGTCCCAACAACAAGCGTCATGCGGTGCATTGTCGAACGCGAACGGAAGCCAAACCGCTCCACCATCGCCCGCACCGTCAGTGGCAAGGGAGTTGGTGTCCGGGACGACTCCCGAACCCCACCGACGTTCCCAACGGCAAATGAGACTAAAAGAAGGGATGCAAAATTCGACAAAACGAGACTTGGATACAAAATGGTCGCAAGCCTTTTATGAGGCTAATATCCCCATTAGTATTGTCCGCCATCCCGCGTTCATCCAGGCCGTTAAGGCAACCGCCGAGGCTAGAATTATGTACAAACCCCCAACATACCATGCAATGCGCAAGAGTTTACTTGACGATGCACGGTTCAATACACAAAAAATCGTGGAGTTGAAGACAACATCATCCATCCACAAATATGGGTGCACTATTTGTTCGGACGGATGGGAGAATGTTGTCCACCGCCCTTTGATGAACGTCATGCAAATTTGTCCGGCGGGCGACGTGTTCCTTGGTTCCATCGACACCACCGGTAGCACAAAGGATGCCGCCTACGTGGCTACCGAGGTCAAACGCTACATCGTTGGAGTGGACCCCACAAAGGTTGTTCAAGTTTGCTTCGATAATGCGGCGGCCATGAAAACCGCGGCGAGCAATATTAGCCGGGAATGGCCACACATATATTGGCAAGGGTGTGCGGCGCATTGTTTGAACTTGTTGTTGAAGGATTGGGGTAAACAACGATGGGCGAAGGACGTCGTAGACAAGGCGAAGGACATTGTCAAATACATCCGGGCCCACCAATGTCCGACGGCGGTCTTCCTCACCTACTCGCCCAATTTGGGCTTGAAGATGCCCGGGTCCACACGATTCGCCACCAACTTCCTCATGATTGACCGGCTTCTAAAGGTGAGACATGCTTTGGAACAAACGGTTATTCATCCCGATTGGACCGCCTACGTGAACAAATTAAATAGAGGAGGCGATGATCGAAGGAGAAGTGCAATGGAGGCACGTCAAATCAAGACAACGGTTAATGACGACAGTTTTTGGACAAGTTGCGATAATTACCGCCACATGTCGGAGGAGGTGTTGAAAGCATTGAGAGTGTTTGATGGCGTTGAATCGGCAATGGGCAAGGCTTGGTTGACCATGAAGAACTTGGAGAAACATGTGCTTAGCCTAAGGAATCCTCCATTCAACCTAGCACACAACCTCGCTACCTTGGCCGAAGAAGATTTCTACAGCCGGTGGCGTATGATGACCACGGACCTACACCATGCCGGTGCAATCTTGAATCCTTATTTATTGGACGATAACGTCGTCCACGAAGACGCGGCCGTTAAATCCGGATTCTTGGACGCCATGAGGAGGTTGACCACGGGCAAGGACGGTCATTACGGTCGGGTTGTGGCCGAATTTCAAGCATTCAAAGAGCGTAGGGGCGCGTTCGCCAATATGCCCCTAGCCATGGAAGCCAACATCCCACCCCACGAGTGGTGGGACCTCGTGGGCGAAGGTGGCACCCACTTGGCCCCTTTGGCAAAGCGAATATTGGCCCAAGTGTGCTCCTCTTCGTCTTGCGAAAGGAATTGGAGTAGTTATTCGTTTGTGCACAACAAGACTAGAAACCGGTTGAGTTCGGCGAGGGCCGAAAATTTGGTGTACATTTATACCAATTCACGGTTGACACGGGAGAGGGTTGATCGGGACTCGGCCGCATGGTATCTAGTGAACATGATGTCCGAAGACTCCGACTATTCGGCCGACGAGGATATAAATGGTGACCCCCCCGCGGGACCCGGCGGGGATTCCTCGGGGCCTTCGGACAACGAGAGCGATGGGGGACATGGTGGAGGGAATTTGGGCCTTGACAACCACAATGATCCGTTTGCATACGATGGACTTGACGCCGAGGACGATGGTGCTCTTCACATGTGGGCCAACATAGCCGGTCGGGAGTTTCTCTCCACTACGCATGTGCGTCCCGCTACGCCGACAACTACAATACCCGATGTACCGGTAGACATTCAACCCGTAGTGGATGAAGATGTAGTGGCCGAACCACATGTGGATGAAGCTCTTGAAGCGGCTCCGAACCGGATGGACATGGACGAAGTCCCACCACATGCTTCCCCCATTCATCCACCGACGGATGTTGTGCCCACTCCTATTGTGCCGACAACATATGCACAACCCATGCAAACTACACCACCCTTTCCCGAGCCCCACGGAGAGGGCACGTCCAATGTTGTCCTTAACACTAGTCCATTGCGAGGTATTGGGCAATGCCCGGCCGTTGCGCGAGCACCGGAATCCGACTCGGATGACACATTGGCGCAACACATTGCGCGTCGGGCCCCAACAATACCACGCATGGGCTCCCGGTTGGTTGGTGCCACCATCGGCATGCGCGCCCCATGCCCCACACCGGCTAGGCCACCCCCTAATATTGCATTGACAAACTTTGGTCGGACCACGAGAGGTCAAAAAAGAAAACGACAAAGGGATGTGCGAGAATGGAGGACTACCGGGGCCACCCCACTTGCACGTCCACAAACTGACGGCGTTATGGATGCAACGGGTTCAAGACCAATGGTATCGATTAGAATGCCAAGGGCTGGCACACGGCTTAGTCGAATTCCCGGCCCGGCAATTGATGGCCACGAGTTCGACGCCCGAACAGATGACAATGCCAGCACGGACGATGAATCCGGCGTAGGCGAAGCTCCCGATGATAGTGATTATCAAGCACCGCCCCCAAGGGTAGCTGTGGGAGGGCCACGCAGGACAAGGAATTCTATTCCTCAAGACAACGATAATGCCCCTTCATGAATGAATATTTATAATAATGTCAAATGAACTATGGTGTTCAATGGGTTTAGTTGTATTGGTGATCAATTTTTGTAATAACTATTTTTGGGTATGTTTGTTGAAAAAATAATGTGAATTTCAAATTTGTATGTTGGATGTTGACTAGAAATTGAGCCTACATGTATGATGTAGGGTTTAGGAAATGAATGTCCAATGTGCACTAAGGTTAGGACTCAGGAGTAGGACACATGGAAATGATTTGTAATGCCAATAGGCCCTATGTAGTGTTGCATTTTTTATTCTATAGGTCGGAGGCGGCATTATAAAATAATTTTAAGAATATTTAAGACTACTTTTATGTTTTTATTATTGAAAATCATCGAAGACATCAATCCGTGAGGTCCTTTATGGCAAATCATTGTCGAAAACATTCCCCTCTTCTAGGATTAGGTCATCGAGCTCTTCTCCGCCCAAATATTGATCCAAGAATGATGACATTGTAAATGCAGACCACCATTCACGACTTGTCCGATGTGCCATGTGGGGCGTTATGTATTCCAATATTTGCCAATTTGTGTGGCAAATTGGCAATGCTCAAGGCTCAAACATTGCCATTGAGTTTGAATGTACTAATGCTATATGGTAATATGGAACAATTGTCAAAGTTGAGCGTGTCTATATTTGCCCTATTGCCATGGATTGGCTATAGTCGTGAACTTATAATAATAAAAATTTAAAAATGCCGTAGAAATTTGTCGAGGATTTTTAAATGCATTTTAAATGTGTATTTTAAGATAAAGTAAAAATAAATGCACCTCTAGCCCTATGTCATGTGGGGGGATGAAATGAATGTCCAATGTGCACTAAGGTTAGGAGTAGGACATATGGAATTGATTTGTAATGCCAATAGGCCCTATGTCATGGGCGAGGATGGAATTAATGTCCACACACACACACATATATATATATTGCAAATACCCCCAAATATATATATATATTGCACATACATCCATATATATAGCGCATACATATAGAACATACGGTATACCGGGAACCCACATATATATTGCACATACACATACATATTGCAATTTGCACGTACACCCATACATGTTAGACATACATATTGCACACGGGTGTAGCTAATAAGGAAGTTATCATTTGTTTAAATAGCGATCCACTTTTATTTCACATTACGGATCATATCTTTTACATAGTGCGATTATATCCACTAGGCCTAAACACATATACAATGTGTTTGCTAGGATTAAATCGGCGAACTATATAGAACATGAACCGCTACATCTACATAGAAAAATTATAATGTCAATAGTCGCTCCGAAGGACAAATCCAAAAGTTGGTGCATCGACGATATTCGGCAGAACGTTTGTCGACTTGAAGCCAATATTCTCCATTCTCCACAAGCATATCCCGCAAGTATTCAAGTTCCATTATGAAAATATCGTTGAGCCGAGCATGCTGAACTTGCCATCGAATTGGGATGGCAATGCGTTGCGTATGGCTGAACATGAAGAGGTTCAGTCGGAACGCTCGCAACAATTCGGCGAGCTCCGAAGTCCCTCTCACGCCCCTAAATCGATGCCCCATTGGTATGTCTACGTCCCAAATCGACATACGCAACGCATTGTAGACTTCTCCCATACCAAAATGTTCCCGCCAAGCTTTGTTAACTCCCATGTATTTAAAAATACATATGAGAGTTAAAAAATTCGCCCTCACTTCACACCCCCGCCCATACTATCCTCGGTGATATGGCTCCAAAATAGGCTCTAGGACCTTCGGCAATATGTGCTCCCCCACAATTTCCGCGGTCAATCCGGGTAAAATGGTCGACGGTGCCATGTTTGGCACAACCTTGAAATAGCAGCTTCTCCGCTCCTTCTCCCTTTGTTCTTCGTTTGCAAAGCTTGCTAAAACAGGCTATGGCCAATGGAGAACTTGGGAATGAGGGAAATGGGAGGTTGGATTGCTATATATATGCATCCTTTATCATGATTGTATGCATTTAATGCATGATTTGACTAAGCTAACGCTCTTCCCAAACCCTAACGCCTAATTTCGACTGCTGGGCAGCAGTCGATTGCCATATTCGACTGCTGGGCAGCAGTCGATTGCCATATTCGACTGCTGGGCAGCAGTCGATTCGCATATTCGACTGCTGGGCAGCAGTCGACTGTGGATGGTCGACTGCTACACAGCAGTCGACTGATAAAATCGACTGCTGGAAGGCAGTCGACTGTGGATGAATGACTGCCTTCCAGCAGTCGACCATCTTAGTCGACTGCTAGGAAGCAGTCGATTTTATCAGTCGACTGCTGTGTAGCAGTCGACCAGCCACAGTCGACTGCTAGGCATTTATCAATCGACTGCTGCCCAGCAGTCGATTTACATAGTCGACTGCTATGAAGCAGTCGATTTGCATAATCGACTGCTGTGTAGCAGTCGACCATCCACAGTCGACTGCTGTGTAGCAGTCGACCATCCACAGTCGACTGCTGTGCAGCAGTCGACTATGCAAATCGACTGCTACAAGGCAGTCGACTGTGGATGGTCGACTGCTACACAGCAGTCGACTGCCTTGCAGCTTAATTTAGACAACTAATTAGACACACCCGTAACCCAACCTGCCAAATCATTGGATGCCACCCGAGGGCCCACACTGCGATATCCCTATAAAATCAAGTGTGCTACCCACCATGAGGCCACCTTGCCTCGTAGTGATTTTGAGGACCTTGTATGCGTCGCGTACATTGCCCAAGATCAACTACGGTGTGGGCAATCCATAGGATTGCGATGGCTGGGAGTGGCAAGATACGGGATGCGGGTGGTTCGTCAAGAAGTATGTATTACAATCCCCGACACGCATGGGGCTTGCCGGACGAACCGGACGAATTTACACCCGAGGTGGTTGCAGAGAACACTCGAAATGAGGACGATTTGCGCAGTGTTTTACGTCCGATTCAAAGGTTCACTGAATTCTATTGGGTTCGACTGCCTAGGAGACAAGTTGATCGTCACCACCGCGGATACTTGGACGCCCAAGAAAGGCCCGCATGCCGCATCGGTTACAAGGAAAAACTTTTCTCATGGCACTTGTTTCAGGACCTTAGCGACGTTCTCACGAAGGGGAAAAATCAATTGTATTTTCGAAAAAACTATGGGACCTTGTGGAGGTTCTACCAAACCATAAAACACTCGGTGCATGACGCAATTCATTGGGGGTTCAACCGGTGCACCGCGCACCAAAAGGAATACCGGGTGTATAGAGAGTACACACTTAGGTCGTCAATGTAAGATTTGCCCACGAATATGGTGAGATCGTAGTATCAAGTTTGTACTTGCACGTATACTTACGTATGTTGGTAAGTTGGAAATGCGCAATATATGAATTCCCAGCAATATTGCGGTGATGTTTTCCGCTTGGTGTGAACTTATAATCATGCCACATGGAATCATTGTCACAGTTATTTGCATCGATACGTGTTTGATTCAAGTGCAAATGCATGTAGATGCAAAGTCCATGGTTTAATTGGATGTTTGTGGCAACCGATTGTGTGGGCAAACATAAGAAATGATCATTGTGCGACACTTGTACATTACTCCCAAAATTGATAGTGAACAATAATTCACTTATAAACATTTCCAAAATCATGGTTTTTCCCGCATTGTGTACAATTGAGTATCAAATAATGCCTCCTAGTCCAACGCCTATCTCACAAACACTAGCCAACATTCCTAATCCGGCTCCGAATCACTATCCAATGCAATGGGGGGTCCGCGGCTTGAGCTTGCACCGTTCAGATTTGGTGGCCGTAGTGTCCGGCGCCTCGCCTCACGCCTGCTCTCGGTGATGGCCCATAGTTCTTGCGCCGCAGTCTCCCGGTCAGCTTGTGCACGAGCACGCGCGCGGTCTCCAATGTGCAACCCCCTCGCGGCATTCGGATGGCGCAGGACGTCTTGCATGGTGGGGCTAGAGGCCCCGTCACGGATGTCCAAAAGGCCGTTGACGTATTTCCATTCATTCATCCGGATTTGGACGTCCACCTCATTGAAGCTACCCTCTTGTGTAACGGCCTCCTGCCTCTCCAGATCGGCCTCAAAACTTGTTGTGTCCAACACGTGTTCCACATCCCAAGTTGTTTCCTCGCCCGGGACCGGTTCCCGTGGTAATACCCCCACTGTCACATTGCCGTTGGAGTCATACACGTATCCGTGGGGGTGAGGACCTGGGACGTATTCACCCGTCTCTCCGGCATGCCCACCCACAACACGGTACAAAAATGCCCTCAAACCTACGGCCTGAGGAGAGGAGCCGGGGTAAAACTCATGAGCAACCCTTGTGTACATTTCAGGCGTGAAGTTTGTCGGGTAGCCTCGCAGGTCCTTCAAATACCTCCGTGCACGCCAGCTATAAGCAGGAGGATTGCCGTATTCTGCGGGCGGCACACCATGGATTATTGTGTATTCAAAATCGGGAGGCATTCCCCATTGCACTCCGAATTGCTCGTACAACCTTCGATGCAGAGGGGCTTGGCACGTAGGACAACGGCGTGTTTGCAACATGTGTGGCAACAAACAATTCGGGTGGACCATGTGACCGCACGACCCAACGATCCATGCGCCTTCGGGTCCCCAAGGATTGGAACAAATGGGGCACATGCTCCCGTCCTTGATCCAATCGGGGACGCATGGCCACAACAAGGCTGGTCTGGCCGGGGGTATCACGATGCGGGATGATACTGCGGTATCCCATTGGAATTCATCCTCGGGCCTCTTGGTCCACGCAATACTGGGGTAATGGTCGTCATCGACCGGGAGGTTCTCAGGATACATGAAATCCAATGGCGGCCACGAGGTAAAAAGAAGCCGTCGTTCGGGCCACTGTTCGCCGTGGTCCCTATAGTGTGTCAGCTCGTCCATCAATGCCCTCTCACGCGTGGCGAACATGATAGTGGCTGTGACCATGCCCATGTAGTCGTCCTCCAACAACCGGTTCCTCCTAATGACCCGGTCGTAATCAACCCTCATTGCCTCCAAGTTTGTTGTGGGCGACGGCTCCCGCCCTTGTCCATCACTACCAGACATTGCTTGCGGCAGTTGTGGCGCATCAGCCCTCGCAAGTTCAAGGTCGGTCAAACGTGCAATCTCGGCCTTCAACCCTTGGACCTCCTCGGCGTGTGCACGTCGGACCATCTCCAATTCCCGTTCGTGGTCAGATTTGCATTTTGCCAACTCCGCCCTCAACGCCTCCACAACGTCGTTGTCGGCAACTACCAGTGGTGGGGATGGCACCGCCGATGCCATCTCCACATCAACGGGCGAAGATGGAGGACAAACCAACCGGGAACCATGTGGCGGTGTCACGTGGACCCTTTGTCGCCGGCTAGGTGGTTCAACCGGCAACCCTATGACAATGTTGTGCTCGTCCATGTTTGACTCGGCGGCCGGTGGAGTCCCCACAATTTGATGATCTGGTCCCGCAAGGAAATCAAAATAAGATCGGACCCTCAAAGGATTCATTGGAGTTTGCCATGCCAATGGAATCGGACGGCCAGCGTTCCGTCCTAGCACGGCACTTGGTATGACCGTGACCCGGCGTGCCTGCCTCAAGTCCGGGCTCGTGCGGGGTATGGTGGACCAGTCGATATCCACTCCCAAAATTACCTCCGCGTAGACCATTTGGCATAACCACATTAGCATATGCCCGCGATCAAATTCCCTCGGTGCACCCCACAAGAAATCCCACACCTCCTTGCACCGTTCTCCAAATATTTGATGGCTCACCTCCCTCCATATGCCATAGCGTTGTCTAGACATCCGTTCAGCATTCGCGCTAGGAACGAACATCCTCGTCAAATGGGTCCACTCTACGTACCTTCGGACCGTGCTATACAACCACATGCCCCTCTCATTTTGCCAGCCGGGATTGGCGAGAATGTTCGGGTCCCGCGCCACCTCCAAATTGATTGGTTGCGGCCTGCCCCTCGGCGCATTGCCGCGTCTTCTAGCGCCTGCCGACCCCGGTCTCGATTGCGGAGTCCCCCCCGGATCCAAATCCCCGCCACGTGGAGGTTCCGGCGGCAAGTTATCTTCGTCTGCCATCGTTGCCCCTAACCCCTAGCTTTGTATGCCTACTATAAATTAAACCTAATATGGTAGCACTTCCAAAATAAGCGCCACCACCCACAATTTTTTTCCCAATCCACTAAAACCAAATTAAGGCCGTTCAAAGTTCAAACTACATAATTAGATTTAAACCACTTTCAAAATAAGTGTTCACATATAACAATTTCCGGTATGGTTCAAACTAACCGCAATGGGGTACAATGTAGACCGTATGTAGGTGGGTTGCAATACACACGTTAGGCAATAACAGTATATCGTATGCACCGTATACGTATTTCAGTACGTATGTCCACCTGTAGCCCTCCAGCTCACCTCTATCTCCAAATGGCAAGGGCTGATTAACAACCTAGGCCCAAATGGAGGGAGGTGGGAGTGAGGGAATGAGGGAAGTGGGGTCCATATATACCCCAAGGAGGCGTCCTTTCGATTAGACGCCCCCTGGACCAACCCATGGACGCCACGTGCCCATGGGTGTCTCTACGCGACTGCTCGTGAGCAGTCGCACCCCTTCGTCGACTGCTATTAGCAGTCGACCATGTGGTGCGACTGCTCACGAGCAGTCGCAACCCATTCAAGTCGACTGCTGATAGCAGTCGACCATAGGGTGCGACTGCTCACCAGCAGTCGTCCGCACTTTGTCGACTGCTATTAGCAGTCGACTGCAGTTGGGCAGTCGACTGTCTTCGTCGACTGCTAATAGCAGTCGACTTGAAGGGCAGACGACTGCTTGTAAGCAGTCGCATCCCTTCGTCGACTGCTATTAGCAGTCGACGAAGGGGTGCGACTGCCCACCAGCAGTCATCTGCCCTTCTTCGTCAACTGCTAATAGCAGTCGACGAAGGGGTGCGACTGCCCACCGGCAGTCGTCCGCACTTTGTCGACTGCTATTAGCAGTCGACTTGGGTTGTCGACTGCAGTTGGGCAGTCGACTGTCCAAGTCGACTGCTAATAGCAGTCGACGAAGGGGTGCGACTGCCCACCAGCAGTCGTCCGCACTTTGTCGACTGCTATTAGCAGTCGACTTGGGTTGTCGACTGCAGTTGGGCAGTCGACAGTCCAAGGCGACTGCTAATAGCAGTCGACTTGAAGGGCAGACGACTGCTCACAAGCAGTCGCCCGCCTGTCGTCGACTGCTAATAGCAGTCGAATTTCCATGTCGACTGCCCAAGAGCCGTCGACAAGCCAAGTCGACTGCTATTAGCAGTCGATTAGTTATGGTAGTCGACTGCTCTTGAGCAGTCGACATGGAAATTCGACTGCCGTCAGCAGTCGACACACCTATACGACTGCCCTTTAGCAGTCGATTCAGTGTGTCGACTGCCTAGTAGCAGTCGCTGTAACTCGTCGACTGCCCACTAGCAGTCGACACTGTTGACGACAGTTTACCCTGTGTGACGACAGGGTAAACTGTTTTACCCCCCCCAAACGGACGTGACGTTTTCAGGTCTGCCGTCACGTCGCTGTCACAGGACGTGACGCGACGTGACGTGTAATCCCTGCCTATAAGTAGTAGCAAAATGTTGTTTAAAATAAATTATTTTTCATGATGACCTCTATTGTTAAGTTAGGTACTCAAATATAGAATATCAATATGAGATCTTCAAAACCTATCATCAAAAGTGACGTGTAAAAGCAACTGACTAAATATAGTTTTGAACTTAAATTTCATGACCTTAAATATTTTGAACATAGAATTTATTTTCATATTCCTTGAATTCATTATAAACTTGAGGTCATCGTAATTTTTTTTTTCAAAAATTCATCTATTAAATGTAATGTAATTGTATTTTAAACAAGTTTTTGACAATTGTCTTTTCAATGACACCCACTTGCACCACCACTTGCACCGTCTTCTAAAATACATATACGTTGTTTGAAATTGTTTTTTGTGAACATAAATTGCTTGACTTGGTGTATTCATATGTTTTCTAAATGTTTATGAATTTCTATTTCATAAAATTCAAAGTTAGTATATTGTTTTGGATCACTTGCACTTAAACCTGAGCAAGGATCAAGAGCTGTCCACTTTACCGTGCTTCCACCCCTAGAGCTTCTAACTCATATTACGCATCCATCGTTGATGAAGTCTAGAGTTGAAACCCATAGTTATGTGGTTAATTCATCTTTATTAGATCCTACTTAATCAATCTAGAACCTTTGATGTAATGTTTCCCAAGGTAAAATCAATATCACAAATCAAATTGCAAGCTAAAACTAATTCCCTACATTTACCTTCGAAATTCAGGAATTTAACCCTTACGCAAGGCTTGGGCTTCATGGCATCTATGTGACTCATCCACATGGATGAAGACACTCTAGTAAAAAAAAAGCCCCTATAGGTTGTGAGCCTATTCATTTCAATTGGACCCTCTCCAATCAAGGTAGATTTATGTTTTTTTTTAAAGTCAACCAGACCCCGGGGGGTGGACTCTTCATTGGAAATCTAAATGATGTGCGTGGGTCACTGTGAAATTAAACCCCCTATATACGAGAAGTCTAGAGAGAAAAAAAAATGTATATGTACTAATTGCATCCTAGAAAATGAACTCATATATTTATACTAAGCTTTACAGTTTAATCTGATATATGCATGCACTACATATGCAAAATATAAAATCATGGATCAAACGCCTTATTACATATGATATTCACTTTCACTTTCACTTTCCAATGAGAAAAACGTTAAACATTTTTTCATTCATAGCATGTAACTCAACAATTGTATCAAATAAACAAAGACAAAAGCACAATAACTTCGCCACAATATGGAGAGCAAACCCCAAGGGAGCCCATGAGCACTCCAAAGGCCTCCAGTTTGTAAATCCCTAGAACTCATAATGCAAACCCTAACAAGAATGGACAAGGTAGTCATCGAGGACTACTACCATATGACAACAATGGATGATAACATGAATTGGGTGAAACTAGCACATCTATTGTCAATTATTTCTCTAAACCTTAGAGCCCTCTTTTATACATCTACCATTACTTCAATATTCTTAATAGCCAAGTTGTTAAATACACACACAAGAGAGAAAAATAATACCACTCCCTTATGTGTACTATGTACGGTAATGCCTCAAATAATACTCTTTCTTACACTCACATTAACGTGGTATGTAAAGTCCATCCCCCAGTAATCATACTCAAAATAATAAGGGGGGGAGGGGTTTTTGCTAGTTTTATCATTTCAATGCATATTCACCTTCCTAATGGATAAGTTTACCTACACACCACAAAGCTCAAACACAAGACAAGTGCATGAGTAATAGCTTTGTCCCAACCCCTTGCACACTTGCCTATTAATTAACATCCCAAGCCACCCCAAATCCCTTAATGTCTCAAATTTCTTGAGTCATATTGCTCATATACACTCACCTATGTGTAATTGGGCGGTCAAGGATTGGTGAGCCTAGGATTTCTCAAAGCATGTAGATTTCAAATGGGCATTTTTGAGTATTGTGGATCAAGCTCTTGACATAGATGGTAGATTAAAGTGGCTAAATGAAAAGTACAGTTAGGGTTGCGGCAACAAGTAGGTGGTGTAATGTCATAGCAAGTTTGTGGACTTTAAGATGCTGTGGATACAAACTGGCTGGCACATTGCCTAGTGGTGACTGTTTTGGTAGGCCAGACTAGCAACAAGTAAGGGCTACTTCACACACGAGACTGAGAGCCCGTGACCATTACACTTCAAGCACTCTTATTGGTGGAAAAGGCGGAGCTGGTCCAAGTTCGCTTCACACTACGCTTGAGGGACCAACGGAGTATGTGAATGCAAGATGGATGTAAAGTCCACGTGGATTCCTACATGGCATCAAATGGATCAAGTTTCATGGTCACTTGGACTATTTTCAAAAACCACCTCTTGGAGGTAGGCCTAGCACAAAACCGGGAGACCGTGGCACTCCGAACGCTCACAACCGTTGGTTTATTCTATTTTATCATGTGTGAGGACCCACACGATTAGAAATTCATTGAAATAGCATTTGGTTGAGGGCCCGGTCACATATGACTTCACACTACACTTGAGGACCCGTGACCACACTACATGATTTTGGAGGTGTCTTGGGACGGCCTTTGGACACTTTCCTTTGGGCTCTCACAATTTCATGGTCACGGCTCTTGGCTCGTGTGTGAAGTGGCCCTAAGTCAGCTTGTATCTGTAAGGACAAGGCAAGCAACTAGCATGTTGACATGTTTAGCTACTGTCTAAGGCCAAATTAGGTGATGTCCAAGAAGCTAGGATTAAACCATTCTCATTTGGCTGTTGTGGTTGAGCCCCCTTTATATGTTGATCAAAGCTATCAATGCAGACTGCCACTTTTTATTTTACCGTGGCTTCATATGAATTTATTTATTTCCCTTAATTGTCTGTCTTGATTTGTTTGATTTTGTTAACACACCTGAAACCATACTATAAGCTGAAAGTGTCGCTTCAAGGCAACCACACCTTACAAGATTTAAAATCGAGATGTTTCTACACTAAGATAAAAATAACATACTAATTAGTTTGATCAATTTCAAAGCATGGCAGGCACCCACATACCATGCCACGGAGACTTACATGACGACCTGAAACCCTTCACCCTTCACCTATAGCATTTTCTACTACACAAAGCATTCCATTGGACCTACATTCAAGTGAACATTTAGTGGATAAAAGGACCTATAACAGTGGTGTGTATTTCATACGAAATGCACAATTGATACATATGGGCGGCTAAATACATACTTTTTGTGAGAGCTAAAAACTCGTGCCATTCATCTTCACTGTGCACAAGACGGAACATACAAGGTATATCATAGTATGTTTCTTGTGCACCTCCGTGCATCAGAGGTCCAAGTGTTGGCCTAAGATTTGCTACCAAGATTTCACCTGAGCAAGCTAGGCCCACTTCACCAGCACATATCCTCCCCTTGAGGAAACATATGGGAATGTGTAGGGATCCGTTAAATGAGCATGTTAATATTAGAAGGCCAATGCTATGGAAATCGAGACTATAACTCTGTAGTGCAGTATTTTAGACACTGATATTGCTCAACAACTGTAGTTGTTCCAAGTCCATAACTCCACCCCTAGTGCTAGGACTTTTGAAAGAATTATCCCCCACTTATGCCGGGCCACCCTTGCAAAATGGAGTCTCAGCCTAGTCTCTCGGAAGCATAAATTGTTTAAACTGGTTTGACCAGTGAGAAAGGTTCTAAAGTTATAACCATGAGATACTGAGCTCTCATACACACTCTAAATCGTGGAAAGTACAAACATCACTGCTGTACGAGACTCTTCAAAAAAAAACTAAAAGAATTTTTAGCTTCTTAGTGCATTTGCATTGTATTTATGCTGCATTAAGCTTTCATCGGCATTGCACTCTATTGTGAAGTAATTGTGACTCCATGTCTGTTGATGAGACTTAATGGCATTTGCAAGAAAAACTATTTGATTCAGGGAAAGATATCATAGCTGATTATTGTTTCAACTTTTTAAATGATTGATTGGTTGATATGGGACAAAAAGTATGGTCTTGGAATGAAGACGGTAACATTTTTTATACTTTCACTGTTTCTACTTTGTTTAATCAATAATTTATAGTATTTGTCGTGTTGAATGTATAGAGCTGTGGTCACCAGAGCTGGGTCATGGTCTTACTTCTCAACAGCCTGTACAACAAATTAAAAATGTCAATATGGGCTTTCTTTACAAGTGCAGATGATTGTGCACATCCCCATCCCACTCGACTTCAAAATGACACACCAGATTAAATAAGCATAGTGTCAGAAAGGTTGTACTAGGCCATTATTACAACCTGATAATTACTCAAACATGCTCCTAACCTGGACCATGAATTTTTCTCTCTGTGGCCTAGTCATGCACTATCTCATATTCAATCTAAACAATCAAAGATAGCAAGCCAGTTCCTGTGTGCTCAGATTGATGTGCACAAATAAATGACCAAATCAGCTTTGATGTGGTTTGTGAAAAACAAACCTTTGTATATGAAATTTCATCACCCTCTACACGAGAAGTTGCTAACTCCACCTATATTTGCAAATCCACCCGAAGGTTGACACGATCAGTGTTCAAGCAACTGACTTTTCTCACAACTTGAAATATATGATAATAAACACCAACCTGCTCAATCTGAATCTACTCAAATCAGCACATTAAGCACATGGCTGGGGAATAGCTGATAGGTAAAACTCCTAACATTACTACAACCCGAACTAATATTGCATGTCCTTCTGTCCAGTGGGCTATTACATATACAGCATGTGAAATTTCTAATATGCAGTTGTGAACAAGTATCTTAAATACCTGCTTGTTCCAGTCCGTGTGCATGGTAATATACACAAGTATGAGTGTTTGAACACCCAACCCACAGATCAGACCTGCAAAGAGTCCCTGCAAATTTCACCACCCCAGTTGATTAGACAACGAAAAACTGCCCTTGCAGACTGATGAAGATAATTCACCAATTCATGTCACAGTTAGATAGCCACATATGCAGCCACTAACCTCAAAGGATTCAAATCTATCCATTAAACAGGGGATCCCAATGCGAGACAGGGGTTCTTTTAAGTGGGGGAAATAGAAGTGGAGACAAAACAATCTCGTATTGGTCATTGGTTCATTTAAACATCTGAACCATGGGACGGAGTCGTCACTTGTAGGTGACCTTTAAGCAACATGTGGATTTTTGTCTGTAGCGTGTATGAAAATTGACTCCCAAGTAGTTTAGTCACCACAACACTTACATGCTTTAGAAATGGAATACAGTTGTGTGCATACATAAAGAGATTAACCTTCTTCAAGAGGACTTCTGTTTTGCAATAGTGCAATCAGAAGTTGCACTTGAGCCATGTGGGCAGGAAATACTTTACTTTTATCAAGACGTCAATATCTTAGGGTCTTTTAGTGTATATTATATTATTATAAAATTAGATCCGATGCAAATCTGTCATAGATTGTAGCTTCACAAGCTTCCTCATCCTTTTCCTGTATAAGCAACGACTGCAGGAGACATTTGTTGTTTAAGGATCCAAATATACTGTAAATTGGATGGCTCTCAGACACTGTACCATGCCGCTCAAGTGAAATACAAAGGCAAGCACCGCCGCCATTGGAACACCCACGCCATAGAATGCTCCCAGATTGACATAAGCTCCAAGTTCTTGCCACCCACATCCTCTAGCCACACCTGTAGACAATCAAATGTCACAATGGAGAAATGGAAAAATAAACACAAATATAGAACTGGAACAATCAAATGAACCACAAATAAACAGCTATCTTGAACATCAGTCCACAGCATTCAGCTCGATTTCCTGAGAAATGCAGTAGTCACCAAAATTGGGATTCTTGGAAGTATGTGCTCACCTGAAAGAACTCCTTGAATGCCATCTAGAAGAGCAATGCAACAGAGGAAGGGCATAATTGCAGAGACAGAGTTCACAACTTCCGCGTCACTGCTGAAAAGCCAGCCCCACTGATGGCGGAACACTAGAAGCAAGCTGGAGATGACTATGGCTTGCATGGAGGAGAGGCCCATCACTACCCACACGGCTCGTTTGGCCGCTTGGCCGTTGGCACCGCCGAGCTCATTTGCAACTCTTGTGCTGCAGCAACAAACAAAGAGGTGAGGAAGTGCTGGACTGGTATCGCCTTTTTTGAGTACCATTTGGGTATCTGTAATGAGAATTTTACATTTTATTTTTTTATGCGAGTAGGGCATAGGTATTTGAGGATATTTTGTTTTTAATACCATTCGGCTCTAATTATCATGCAAGAACCTTCATACCGAGGTAAAATCGCCCTAGTATCAATACGATTAGAATGGTATTGACCCAAATAATAGCACGAGTATACAAAGATTCTCTCATTTTGAAACACCCACCAAACATCAGTATTTGATTGGAATTACAATTTTGATGCCAATGGATAGGTTTTTTGATATCATTATTGATGTTGATTATTGATCCCATGCATTAACCTATATACCAGACCAACACTGGATTCAACACACTGCCTATGTCCGAAGGGAATCAAAAGACAAAGCTCGACAAAACAAGAGAGAAGGAAGAACAAACCTGGCAGCTGCACTGAGGCCGAAGGGGATCATATAGTTTAAAGAGGTTGTACTCAAACTGCACAACAAATTTGCCAAATCAGCTCCACTATAGAAGAAGCCTAGGGAATTACACGATTCTGGAAATTTATTGTACGAATTACAACATGTTTTCGAGCTTCCACATCTCTCAAGTGTGATGGAATGACAAAATGACTCTGCACAAGATTGCCTTGCAATCATATGCATTGATGCAAGTTAACCCCCATTTAACCCTAACCTGAGCAGTTTCATGAAAAACAGAGCATCGTTTTTAAAGGGGAAATCCTTTGTTAGTTTGAATGCGCACCAGACAGAGAGTGTCGCCAGCTCAAGTTCAGGATTGGGTAAAAGTCCTGCTAGGATGACGAGTATTTCAAAACACCAGTACTCCAAGCTGTCAAGAACATCAACAGCGCAAGAATCTCCCATTAGATGTAACCCGACACCACTTGTGACAAAATCCATTGTCGAAATTACAACATGGGATTCTCGAGTATGCAACAATCCTGGCACACAGCTGTGGGAGGACATACAAAAAACTCCAGGACTCGGTTTCAACATCCCACTTCCTGAAGTCTAGCCCAGGAAACTTCTAAGATAGTCGAGGTAACCAGATTCCTCAAGTCCTATACATCCTATGGAGTTTCAAGAGGTGAACATTTGTCTAATTTCTTTAGGCTGGGGCGAACCAACCCCTATATTCGTACCTTACCGGGGAGGGTGAACGGCTAGGGATTCATGGCACTCACTTAAAATCAACCATCCTACATATCGTGGATGAAGTGACTCCAATACAAAAAGACCCCCTATGAGGTTGAGGGCCGATTCATTCAAATGTGACATCACTAGACATCCGGTAAGGTACCAATGTATGGGTCGGTTCGCCCTCCCCATTTCTTTAGGAACTAGCCTTGTTTGGTACGCGGCTACTCGACACTGAGGGGTCATGACACAAGCATGTCATAATTCCATGTCAACAATGTTCCACGTGAAACAAACATGCCATGGCAGGCCTGCATTTCTCGATTCTCGATTCACAGACCAATATAATCTGGTTCCCAATCCCGTGCAAACGAGGCCAGTCATCAGCAGCCACACCGAAACAAAGTTCTAGGGAAGATGACAATCTTGAAGAAACTTTGGAGCAGCACCCATGATGGTTCCTGGTTTTGCGACTAAATGTAGCTATGCCGGGAAGAACTAACGACAAGCAAATGACAGGCATCTACTATCACCAAATTTCCACTGTTGACCATTCATGTAGAGTTACCTACCGAAGTTGGTCTGTTATATATATAGGTGAATGCATGGTATCAATAATCAACATCAATAATGGTATCAAAGAACCTCCTGTGGCTATCAAAATTGTGATACCAGTCTATATTGATATTTGGTGGGTACCTCAAGGGAAGCAAATCTTTGTATACCCGAATTATTATTTGGATCCATACCATTCTAAACCATATTGATACTAGGACAATTTTGTCTAGGTTTGAGGATTCTTGCATGGTATATAGACCCGAATAATATCAAAAACAAAAATACCATCAAATACCCATACCCTATAACCTACTGCAATCCAAAAATCCTCATTATAAATACCCGAATGGTATCAAAAAGAGACATTTCAGACCAACACTGGTACCTACTACCCTGGGATATGCCTCTGAAGATGCGACTGAACCAATTGTTGCTTGACAAGAGAATTACGAGATCCAACACATTTCTTAACTTGTTGCTTACCAGATCATGATGCAAGACGGAATTGCCAGGCTGAGAAACTCGCCGAGGTCTACAAAAGCGTCCTTCGAAAATCCTTTCCAAGTGTCTTCGCACACCCCTGAGAACCTCGCATACAAGGTCAGGAAGATGGCGTTGAGCCAGAACGATAAGCTCGTCGCCAGTGCAGCCCCATGGAACCCCAACCCAAGCACGTAGATGAGCACATAGGAAATGCCAACATGCAAGCCCAATGTGAATGCGGAGCAGATCATCATCGGAAACACCACACTCTGGGTCTGCAAGAATTTCACCACCGGTTGCAGCAGGGCATAACCGTAAAGGCTGGGCAGAAGAAACAGAGCGTATTCGCCCGCCTTTTTGCAAATGTCGGGAGATTGGCCCAACAGTAGCAGCAGATTTTCCATGTACAAGAAGATGAAGGAGATGGGAATGCATGCAATGTAAAGCACCACCAGCGCTCTTTGAAGATACACTCCCAGCAGATGGTAATGCTGGGGACCTGCCCCATACGCTTGCCCGCATAGAGTCTCCAATGCGCTCCCCAGTCCTAGCTGTGAGAATGAGAGAGTGACAGACAGACAGACATAAGAAACCTCAACCACAAAACTCAATGCACGGATGATGTCGAGGAGAAAACTTCGATCTTTTGACTGTGTCTCTTGCCAGATTTGCACCAAAGTCTTCAGAAAATGCCCTAAGCCCAAACACTCAGATTTCTTAGTCCTCTCTCTCTCTCTCTCTCTCTCTCTCTCTCTCTCTCCAGTGTAATTCGATGGCTGCCGAACGTTTTAGAGGACACGTACTCTCTTAGAAAGAAGCAGGGGGTTGTCAATGTCGAAAAAAGGGAAAATCAGAATCTTCGGCGTGAGATTATACATACCAGGACATAGTAACCAAGGACACCGGCGAGTGAAGTGGCAATGGAGGCACTTGCAAGCTCCAGCTCCCCGAGGTGGCCAACAAAAGCCACCGACACCACCGTGATGGAATATTGCAACACGTTCACGCACACCATGGGCCCTGCCAGCATGCACTGCCGCCGCACTTCCTTTTGCAAGCTCCATTTCTCGCTCTCGTTGTAACGCGTCCTAGACACGGCGTTCTCTAACTTGGTGGCCTCCAGGTCCACATCCTTCTCGTTCGAAGCCAGGAGAGGCTCACTCACCGACTCAGCAGCTCGGTCAGCGGCATACTGAGATCTGTAACTCCCTGATCGAGCCAAAGAGTACGTTTGTTGATCCTCCGTTAAGCTGTGAGTACGGTAGTAGCCTCCCCTAGAGGGAAACGACGAAGCCGGTGATATAATCACCTGCCTCGAGCTTGTCACCCGAGTCAGCGTCGGGATCCCAATGGGTGACGACATAATTCTTTCTTCCACCAAAACACAGATGCCAACCACAAACTTGCTTTCCAAAGTTGAACGATGGATTTCTGGAATACAATTAACTCCTTTTCCAAGCACTTGCTAGTACCGAGTCTGTGAACCAATCCCCGTTATTCCTTGCAACGTCCTTCTACAGAACAAGCATGTCATCGTTGCAAGTGCTCCTTCACACTTAGCCTTTTTCCAGAGCTCCAAAACTCTTCTAATCACTTCGATCACATTACCAGCAGCCTCACACCATCAAATGCGGCACGGGACTCGGATGAGACGAGGTTCAGATTGATTGACAGATAGATAGATTGGAAACCTTCAAGAATGGCAACAATTAATGCTGCATGCGCCGACTAGTCGCCGCGGAAACCTGGAATCTGAACTTTCTGTAAAACTCGACGCAGGCAAAGATCTCGAAGGCATATAAGGGAGACAAGGGAGACAAGCTGCTGCCCGGCCTATCTTCTTCTTTTTCTCGCCACCTCGACAAAGTTGAAACGCCTGATGATAAACCTGCCATCACGGCTCTTACAAGCTGATGACTTCCACTATGTACTAACAAGATGGTGGAGCATTACGCTGAGCCTGCCAACACGATGGCCACCATCGTCAATGATCGTCACCAACAGATTAAAGTTAGGGTGATTGCATGTCGGAGTGGGGTGATCAGAGTCCACGACGAGTCTTGCAGTGTCCAGACAAAATTATGAGGAAAGACGTCAAGTGGTTTGGCCACATGTCGGCATTCCCTTCCGGCTCGGAGACTCGCATCTGACAAAAACGTAAAGAAACTTCCACATTTGTTCAGAAACGCCGGTTTCTTACGAAGATGAGTGGGTCGAGCTAAAAGAATTTTGACCTTACCATGTGCCTAACCTTGAAGAGCTTGGTTTCAAGTTGGCCCCTTTTTTTAAGTTAAAACCATCCATTTTTGACTCCGATCAGAAACATGAGGTTATAAAAGCCTTGCATAATTGTCGTTTTGAAGGTGAGGCCACATACATTTGAAAACGCCGGTTTCGAAACGGAGTGTGGTAAGCCAAGGTAAAGAATTTCGGCCTTCGCGTGTGCCTAACTTCGACAAGCTTGGTCTCAAGGGATTTGGGCGAACCAACCCATACACTCGTTCCTTGTTGGATGCGTAAACCCTTGCCTCCAAGGAACCAGTGTATAGGTTGTTTCACCCCAGCCGCCTCAAGGCCGGTCCCTCCTTTTTTGAGTTAAAACTGTCCATTTTCAACTCTAATCAGAAACGAAGGTTTTAAGCATTCCATTGGAGTTGAACACGGATGTTTACACCCGATAAAAAAAGGATCGATCCTAAAATCAAACTCCTCGAAATTAGACACTTGTGAAAGCCGAAATTTCTATTATCTTGGCTTTACCAAGCTCCATTTCGAAACTGGCGTTTTTAATGTGTGCGGCCTCCACATGAATTGAAGTTGAAAATGGATGATTATACCCAATTAAAGAGGGACCAAACTTGAAACCAAGCTCCTAGAAAGTTAGGCAATGTTGAAATTCTTTTACCTTGACTTACTGAACTGCATTTCAGAACCTTTCGAAATGTGCATGTGGCCCCCCATGAAATCCACGCTTTCCTTGTGCCTCCACCTTTTCAGCATGAAATACACGCAATTGAATGTTTATGTACTACAGCAACCTATTCAGGAAAACAGTAAGTTAAGGAGGATGGGTATCTGTGCCCTGCAAAGCGAGAGTCTGGGCTGGGGAGCAGATGAGGATACTCTACGAATATGCTCATACCCAGCATTCCTGACCGTCCGATGATTGATATACAATCCAGATGTTGTGCCATTTCAGCCTTCATGAGAATGTTGTGGGCAAGGGATGTGGTAATTAATTGTTTTATTGTTTATAAGTTAAGGTGAGTTTCCATGTAGGCCTCTCGCCCACCAGATTCTAGATAATAGTGGGTTGGAGATGTTCGCATGTAGTTAAGCACATGATGGTTGCAGGGAGGCAATGTTCGGGAAGATTTTGGGCATAATCAGTCAAAATCATGGTGTTTGCAAGTCCAACTAGTTGTGTTTTTAGATCTTTTAGTTTTTGTTTATTATAGTAAAGGAACATTCCATTGATTCCTCTCAACTGATCAGTAATTCGCTTGAAGTCTCGAACTTCAACCGTTTATATCTCAAACTCAATCGGTTCATCTGTAACTAGCGGTCAGTTCTCCCCATTCACGCCCCGATCACACCAACTTTCCGTCAACTTCCAGATATTGTTGTAGCCAAGGAGTGGCATTGAGATGAGTTGTTATGGGTTAACCTATAGATCAACTATTTGTATCTACACTTCAAAATTTGTAGCAATTTCCATATTCATGAATTTTTTAGGACAAAATTTATTTCTCTTCGCAAAATAAATAATTCCTCGCTATTAATCCTCCCAAATAGATGCAAACTCTCTTATTTTATCAGTCCCCCCCCCCTTATAACACCATGTTGAGAAGCAAAAAATCTTTGATTCTAGAGCATAGATGGACACCTTCATGAACTCTAATTTTAGCGATTTCAAATTCTTTGGTCCTAATTCGCAATTGTTAACATGCTCGAGCTTCTAATGCTTGAATCCATAGGATGGATGACTCAAAAGGACTAGAGGTGTCCACATTAGCCTCATCCATCTTAAATCATGGGAGTTCCAATTATATTAGTCGCGCCTATTCCCAATCAGGGTTCCATCAACAATCTACATGGTACAAGAGTTTCAATTAGGTTGGGGCTAAATTTTGATCACGGCAAAACCAATAGTGCCATGGCACATGTCATGGTTTTGAGTGCGAGGAGGAATGAACGATTATGGCATACTCTAGACACTAGCAATATGTTCGGGCCAACTTTTGGTTTCAAAAATTCACAATAATTTCGATTTGAGTAATAAAATTACTGAGAAATTTGCAACCCTCTTGATTTCTATCTTCCTGCATAGGAGAAATTTGCATTGCCTTATGCCCCTCCAGATTTGGCGCAAAATCCTTCAAGTGATGGGTTATGAGCACCTCTATTCCAATCTAACTATGTTTGGGTCCGATGAACCATTATGGGTTCAATGAGCATGAAGATCTTCACCTTGACAATGCCGAAGAGACTCATATAAAGTCCACCAACTACATGATAAGGTAGGCAATCCATATTCAGTTACTTTTCTTATTAAGACACCTTTGTTTTTGTTGCACGTGGTTTGGTGTGGCTCCAAGAACATACAGTCACAAACAAAATTGAGTACAACTCTGACTCACTTCCATTTGAAAAATCATACCATAAGCATGAGTGGGCAAGATCCAAGTGCATTCAAATGAAAGTTGTAGTACATGATGTACTACATAGTGCCAAAAAGTTTGAAGTGGATTTTAATTAGGGTGTGAAAGATATAAAATGTCAAAATTGGCTCTTCAAATACTCAGTATTGTTTGAAATTGTCTAGAAAGCCTTCAAAACATACAAGACTTCAAACGAAGCCAAACTTCTCACATGTTGCCTCTATGGTAGTGTCAAACATTATGTTAAACATGCACGTGTCCTTCATCAATGGAAATCGGCATTTGTATGCTTCCAATAAAATTCAAATTGTCAAAAAATAGATAAATTACAATAGAATGGCATTTGACAATCCTTCATGGAATTGGTGGCATGGGGTTGCAGTGGACATCATAAGAGACCTCCAAGTACTAATATGGGCCATTGTTGTGTCTATTTCAACTTATATTTGAATTTTTTTTCAATATTAAAAAAATCCTCTATAATCTAATGTTTTTTAATGGAATATTACGATTTTTCTTTTCAAAATTTATTTATGTTACAATATTGATGATGTAAGCTTTCTATCCACCACATTTGTTTCACTTGTCTGTGCATATGTATAGGGATTTTGATAATTTAACGAAAGTCGTATTTTACTCCTTTTGCAAAGTTTATACTAAAATGCTTTTCAAATTGAGTTTCTGCTATGTTCCAATCTTATAGTTGTTATTAGCCTCAATTGTATCAAAATTTCAATTTAAAAATCATTTTAGTATAAACTTTGCAAAAAGAGTAAAATACGACTTTAGTTATTTTATCAAAATCCATGTACATAAGCGCAGACAAGTGAAACGAATGTGGTGGATAGAAAGCTTACATCAATCGATATTGTAACATAAATAAATTTTGAAAAGAAAAAATCGTAATATTTCATTAAAAGAAGATTAGATTATAGAGGATTTTTTTAATATTGAAAAAAATTCAAATATAAGTTGAAATAGACACAACAAGGGCCCATATTAGTACTTGGAGGTCTTTTATGATGTCCACTACAACCCCATGCCACCAATTCCATGAAGGATTGTCAAATGCCATTCTATTGTAATTTATCTATTTTTTGACAATTTGAATTTTATTGGAAGCGTACAAATGCCGATTTCCATTGATGAAGGACACGTGCATGTTTAACATGATGTTTGACACTACCATAGAGGCAGCATGCCAGAAGTTTGGCTTCGTTCGAAGTCTTGTATATTTTGAAGGCTTTCTAGATAATTCAAACAATACTGAGTATTTGAAGAGCCAATTTTGACATTTTATATCTTTCACACCCTAATTAAAATCCACTTCAAACTTTTTGGAACTATGTAGTACATCATGTACTACAACTTTCATTTGAATGCACTTGGATCTTGCCCACTCATGCTCATGGTATGATTTTCAAATGGAAGTGAGTCAGAGTTGTACTCAGTTTTGTTTGTGATTGTATGCCAAAAAGACATGCGTTTCAAATATATTTTATTGCATGCTTAAATTATGATAACCATGATACGCCCAGTAGTCAACAAAATCGAAAGGGCCTATACGTCCTTGACATGAGCACTTCCCTCTTCACTTTGATAGTGAATGAAACGTCCATATAACTTAAGCTCCGAAAATTATGAGCAAAGTGGCTAAGGCCTCGAGCCAACCATTTTTGTACTAATTGTGTGCTTCATGACCTAAGAAATATGGGCTGATTGGGAAACAACCATTCAATCCCAAACCACCTCATGCTCAGTACAGTAAATATTGAATGTAGTGCCACTACACTAAATAGGATATTTAGTGTGTGATACACTAAATATGAAAGTATACACTAAATATCAACAACCCTATGAAAGTAAGTAACATGAAATGTAAACTCAAACATTAAATATCAACTATGGTAATATGTGGAAGTTACATGTTTGAATTTAATGTTGGTAAAGATATGAAAAAAAGGATATAATAAGGGAGGTGGCAATAGGGAAGGTAGCGGCACATTTATGTCTAACACTAATTATCAAGGAATTGAAAATTAGTATTGAGCAGGGTAGAGTTGTAACAACACTAAATATAATCAAACACTAAATATCCTATTTAGTGTAGTTTCTAATTCTATCTGTCTTGATCAATAGTGATTGTAAGCCGCCTGCGTGGTGCCCACAAACACAAAATGCACTGCCAACATTATTTGCCATTCCTTGCAAAAGAATTTGGGCCCTATGCATTTTAAAATGTAGCGATTATCGTCACTGACTAAGCGATTATTCATCCAATTTTCAATCATCCATGACAACATTTCATTACCAAAACGTCAAGACACAAAAAAATACCAACTTTGTTTTAACGATTGGCATTGGGATGACGTAAAAGCAAGTTGGGATGACAATACTCGCATCCTTATTCATAAGAGATGCCGTTAGAAACGTTACCATACTAGCATAAAGTACCATATGACACTTAATACTATATTCACTGTACTATCCACTATACTCCCTCTGTCCCAAAATGATTGTTTGTGTTCCTAACTTTGGCGAGGTTAAGGCCCACTGAACATTGACCGAGTAGTTGTAAGTATGACTCTTAAAATAGAAAACAACAACTACTTCGAAACGCCCTCCGAAGCTGCGGTGTCGAAAGACTTCTTGATGATGAAAGTTTGGAGCGAAAATATTTGACTTTGAGCCTCAAATTTCTAGCCGGGCAAATAAACTGGACGATCGTTTTGGGACAGAGGGAGTATAAGGTAGTGGGATCTCAAATGGCTAAGTGTCTTAATCAGACCCCCATATGTGACGGGTCAATGGTTCAGTGAGGATTTTAAAGAGCAAACAACATAAAAGACACTTGTTTAATAGAGATTGGACTACACCTTCAAATATTAATCACTACTTATACTCAATTGTGAACATAATTTCCAGGGACCTATGTATCCAGTTGAAATATCAACAAACATGCACATCCAATAACAATGACTAAAGTAGGGGAGGTTTGATTTTAAATATGATTTTTGCAGATGTTTCATCGTAGATTTGCAAATGCAACACGAGTTTTTTTGTGTAAATCTAATTGGTAGAAGTTGGAGAACATGAAACATGAACCGAATGACACCCATATGCCTTACATATATCAAAACGCAAACTTGAATATGAAAACTGCACATGGTATTTAATGTCACTATGGTAACTTTTTGGATGACACTTCTTATGAATAAGTGAACAAATACTGCCACGGGTGATGGATGAGTTCATCCATGGGTCAAAACCCTACCTTCTCTTGTCAGCAACTTGTGATGAAATGTTGTCATGGATGATTGAAATTTGGATGGAAAAACACTTGGCAAGTGACAGTCATTGCAACACTGTGAATCTATAATCCCCCATAAACTTTACAAGGAATGACAAATAATGTTGGGTTAAGGTAGAAATACCATAAGTGGTTAACCACCCTCTAGCTGTGCACTAGACCGCCGTCATAATGGTGAAGTGCCATTTCTAAAATGGATCATGGCTCAGCGGCAACTTCAGTGCGTGTACACTTAGTGTAGCCAATGGGAGTCAAGTGTTAATTTACTCATGAGGTAACCGATTTAGGCGATGTTTAGTATGGAAATGCGGATTACCGTGTTCAGTGTAGGGGGAATCTAGTGAACAAGTAGGGGGTTTGACAACTTTCCACTTTGAAAAATTATAGCATTTTTTGTACATGGCAGAAAAATATGAAACAACTTGCATTCTTCATAAATCCTTCTCGTCTATCTTGGAAAATTATCTCATGATTGTCAGACCAAATTTTCAATGCGAATCACCTTATTTTCACGGGTTATGGTATTTCTACCTTAACATTTAGTGTTGGTGACACTAGAGTTATCCTTTAACTCAACCGGAGTTTTAGTAGGGAGTTGGTTGTTTCGCATGCATAACTTTCCATGTTCGGTAAGTTTTGGGTGCATACTTGGAATCAATATGGAGGTTTGAACGAAGGACATTCCATATTGGTTCATTGGGTACCAAACTCATTTTGGCATGTCTTGACATGTCTTGCCAAAATCAAGACATGCCAAAATGAGTTTGGTACCCAATGAACCAATATGGAATGTCCTTCGTTCAAACCTCCACATTGATTCCAAGTATGCACCCAAAACTTACCGAACATGGAAAGTTATGCATGCGAAACAACCAACTCCCTACTAAAACTCCGGTTGAGTTAAAGGATAACTCTACTACACTGCGGTTTACAATTAGTATTGAGCAAGACAATTAGAATTGGTGACACTAAATATCCGATTTAGGGCACCAAGCCAAACAGTGGTCCGCTACTTCATTACCGAACTCACTACAGGCATATACTGTATGCATTTGTGGTGCGTCACCGCAAGTAGCTCACTACTGTCTATTCAGCAGCACTTTACTGAATATATTGCATATTATACCTTACGTCACTTTAGTTAGGCTCGGGCCACAGTCCACGGAGGTTGCGCCTCCCCCTATATTGGGCGGCCACCATGCATGCATGCAAGGAAGGTGAGCCCTGATTCGTGGGCGCCCACCAAATTCAGCAAGCCACTTAAGGACCATGAAGTCGGACCATGGAAGATGGCCTTCTCCCCTTGGTCCGACTTCCATGGTCCAACTTCCACGGTCCGATTCCTTTAAAATAAAGCCATTCACAAAGCCTTTGGGTCCCTCATCATGTCACTAGGTGTATACCGAATGTGGACCAAGAGGAATGAATGTGCTGATTTGTTTTTTAATACATGTCCAAAAAGGGCAGTTTTGAAAAGAAAGAAAGAAAAATCGAGTTTGACCATTCTCTTGTCTTCTCTTGTCTACACTCGTCTTCATTCCTCAAAAAACATTCGTTACGAAATTATTATAACAACGTTTCTTTGCCATGGGCCCTTGCCTTTTTCTACCATAGCACCTCTTTTGCCTCTCCCACCGCAATGTTAATGGATAATGTAGGCCTTATAATATGTCTTTTGGGGACCTCAAACTCCATGATCACTCTGACATTTAATTCCTTGGTGTAAATTAGAGTGGTCCCAAGATGAGTTCAACAGCCAATCATAGATTTTACAGGGCCTTGGGACAACTTCATGGTCCATGGTATAAAACAACCCCATAGTGACATGGCGGCCCCGCCCCAATGGCAAGCCTCAAAAAACAAATATGTCACTAGTCAATTGCCAATAGGCACCAAGATCCCACATGCAAGGGATAGGCCCGGCCTAGAGTTATAACATGTTACTTTTGACATTGGTGGCTCCTTGGCCACACATGTTGGTCCCCACACGGCCAGGGCGAACCAACCCGTACATTGGTACCTTACGGGATGTCTAGTGATGTCACATTCGAATGAATCGGCCCTCAACCCCATAGGGGGCTTTTTTTTATTGAAGCCACTTCATCCACGATATCTAGGATGGATGATTTTAAGTGAGTGCCACGAATCCCCAGCCGTTGGCCCTCCCCGGTAAGGTACCAATATACGGGTTGGTTCGCCCCAGCCATCCCCACACCAGGGCCATTACTTGGGAGGGTGACCAGCCAAAACGTAGAAACCATGTGAGAACAACTATAGGGTGCTTTTTATTCATTGGCAAGAAAATTTATAGAAACTTTGGATCTACCATGGCCTACTTAAATTGCGAAACATGTGATTATATATAATTTAGCATAAGGGGAAACCCCCCACTTTAGGATTGAGGTAGACAAAAATTAGTATGACAAAAATAATAGAAGGTTTAAAAAAAGATAGGATGAGTATATTCACATATAATACATGCAAAATGGATGAAAATTGAACGATTGGGTTATGATGTGTACACTCTTCTTTCACCAATATATAGCAACGTGGATATACACCATGCCATATTGGAGTCTTAAGTTTGCCTTCGCATGGAATGAGTAAATCAAAATTTTATAAGTAATTTAGCATCATTTTAAATAGTCTAGGTTTTCTTTTATAATTACCTATAGGGTGCTGAATATTTGGTGAAGTTTTTTTTTCTACTTAAAAGGTTCCCTAAAATCCAAATGAGGAGGTAAATAGCCCCCATAAAAATACCCTTTATACGCACGTGGTTACATAACACAAGAGGGAGTGAACCCCCCGAGGGCCATTACCCACATTCATGTTGAGACTGTAGCTAATTGGGATAATATATGGGAATATTCTCGTCTAGATACATGGGCCCACCACACGGGCCGACAAGGTTGAATAATGTTTATGATGGTTCTATGCCACCTAATTGTTTTCTTAAAAGTAGCAACAACTCTATAATAGCTAGGAGGGGACAAAGGGGTCTAACGCGACAACTCGAAGATGTTTACCTAAACTAAATTCCATCCGGCCCTCTTGATGAACTCATCTGAATTTTGTTACCACACGACTTTCCTTGAGTGCCACGAATGTATGGCCCATGTGTTGTTCTCCCTCTTTAGTGTGACACGTTTGGGAAACACAAAAAAGTCGTATTATCGAGGTTTTTGTCTCTCATCAATATGACAAATGGCGTAAAGTTGTCGTATTATTGAGGGAATACGAAAACATAAGTAATATGAGCTTAAAAATATATACAACAAGTTTAAGCAATATAGATGGTATAATTTATAATAATTTATAACTCCAAACAAATGCAAATATTCTCAAGAACTCTTGAAATAAGAGTCCAAAGATCTATGGTGTTGCCTACCCAAGTTAGAAACTGTCACCTTATCTAAAATCCCTACTAACTTTTGAAAACTAATAAATTCATGAACACCAACATATAAAGAGTTCTTTAACAAGAAAACATACAACAATGATGCATGACATTTAGCATCACTGAGCTTTACTGTAGGTGGAGCAACATCATCCACGTCTATTGAATGTAGATCAACATTAAGATCAATGTCTTGTGCATAATTGGTTCCCAAAGCAACGTCCACCAACTCACCAGTACTCAATTCATGGCAACATACTAGGCAAGAGGCCACTCTAACCCTAACCATGTCCATTCTACACTAGTAACCCTAATCATCACAAAGTTCTCAATGATAAGTGAAGTTCCCAAGTAGCTCCCAAGTGAAAATGGATGTATTTTCGATATACATAACATAGATGAAAGAAATTGTAGCATTAACTACCTCTTTAATATGACAAAACGGGGATTCCAAACATCGCATTATCGAGCGTCGTGGTTGTAGAAAAGAGGGAGTTTTGAACTAAAAAGTTTGGTCTTGCAAAAATGTGTCGTAATATCGAGGGTGTCGTATAAGCAAGTGTCGTATTAACGAGGTTAGACTGTAGTACAATCGTTCTTTGAGTCTGTCCTCATTTATTTTATTCACTAAATTACATGCCCATCATTGCACAAAGATCAAGATGTGCCAGCACGTGATAAACACCTCAAACCCACTTGCCATGTGTCGGACCAACTTGTTTGCTATTTTGGTCATCATAATGTGCTCAAGGTTTAACCCTTTTCTAATACGGTTACTAAGTAACACACTCCGAAGTGGCGTTCACCTACTCTCGTTTATGGTAAGGTAGATAAAATACCATAAAATAAAAGTAACACCCGTATCGAGGTACCGGCATTGAATGTGAGCCCGTTAGCCGTATGTTGATCGTGGTTAACCATGATGCTGGTAAGGTAGATATATGGAGAATGATGAAAACAAGTTGATTCGGCCAGAAGGTGTGGCTTGAATTTTGTGCAATATTTTCCACATATAGAGTAGAGGAAACGATGAGAATGCAAGTCGTTTCATAGTTTTATTCCATGTAGATAATCAATTACATTTTCCCAACGAAGCAACATACTTGTACAATAGAGTATGCATGAATTGAGCATCAAAATACCTTACTCTACGTACAAATGCACATAAAAGGTTAACTCAATGGCACCCAAAAGTGACTGCAAGTGGTGTGGTACAACACCTATCCAACCAATCACTGCATCCTCTTTGGGCCACCACTTTTATCCTTAGTCATTTTGTGTGCACACAACAATCATTCTACCCCTAGTCTAGTGCACCGTAGCGGTCATTAGAGTTGAGGCGCCCATAACTTATCACTTAAGAGATTATGTGCAAGTTACGGAGAAGTATAAGGCGGTGCAAAAATTTCCCATGTAGGAAGATAGAATTCAGGAGGACTGCAAAATTTTTAGTAATTTTATTCCTTCAAATGAAATTATTACGAGTTTTTGAAGCCAAAAGTTGGCATGAATATATTGCCAATGCCTAGAGTCTACCATAAGTGATCATTTTGACCTCTCACTCCTCCTCACTTTAGTACCAAAACTAAGGTCATGTGTCATGCCACTGTTGGTTTTAGCATGATTGAAAATGTAGTCCCAGTACGATCAAAGTTATGGCACCCTATAGGTTCCTCATGGGGTCTTGATTGGGAATAGGTGCTTTGACTATAATTGGTTTTGGTTTTTCTACCTTAGTGGCGCCAAATGAGATGCCTTGGACATGCATGTTATTGAAAAAGAATGTTATGATGTGACCTTGGAAGGGTATATAATGTGAGAGCATATGACTCGACTCTCAACTTGGTACTCTTTTCCAAATTTTTATTGCCCACATGTTTCTTGCGCCCATCTATGCATGTCAATTGTGCCTCTCGGACGTTGCCATGTCAAGACATGTAGCCAAGGTTGCGAATGGCTCACTTGCATGATTCTAGCTTAAGGTAGACAACTCTTATTCAATTACTCTTCTTGTTAGGAGACAAAGCATCAGCATAGGGTTGATCAATATACTATTGGTTAATCAAATTGTTTGTAAACTAGTGGAATACATTGTATCAACCCTATATTTGAGTGGTATGTGGTTTTGAGTGGTTTCATGAATGGATACCAAAACACACATGTCCTTGAAATAGATTGGAATGTGTGCTTGCAATACGATAATCATTATGAGTTCATTGGTCAACATAATTGGAGGGCACCTGTATGATCATTTAATGAGCATGAGAATTTTTCCTGTTGATAGTAAATAAGATATTCGTATGTGCTCCGGAAATTATGAGGAAATTGACTATGGCTTCAGCTTGAAGTTGCTAACCATCTTGTATTGATACAATGTTTCATATCCTAAGGTAGATGAGGCTAATGCGGACACCTCCAACTCTCTAGAATTATGGCCGATGGATTTGAGCATTAGAAGCTTGAGCATGTTAGCAATTGCGAATCAAGACCAAAGAATTTGAAACATCATATTTGAAACCGAAAAACAAATTTGAAACAAATATGATATTTAGGGTCACTATGGTAACTTTTTGGATGAGACTTATGAACAAGTGAACGAGTATTGTCATGGATGATGGATGGCTTCATCCTTTGGCCCAAACCCTACCTTCTCTTGTCAGCAACTTGTGATGAAATATTGTCATGGATGATTGAAATTTGGATGAAAAATCACTTGGTAAGTGGCAGTAATTGCAACACTGTGAATCTATCTATAATCCTCCCAAAACTTTGCAAGGAATGACAAATAATGTTGGGTTAGCGTTTATCGTTGGTGACACTGTCATGCGGTTTACAATTAATATTGAGCAAGACAATTACAATTGGTGACACTAAATACCATATTTAGTGTAGTTCACTCCTGACATTGATACTACAGTGATCATCCCAATTAACGTAGATGTATGGAAAATGGTGAAAATAACTTGATTTGGTGAAAAAGAGTGGCTTGAAATTTGTGCAATATTTTTCAGATATGGAGTAGAGGAAATGATGAGGAATGCAAGATGTTTCATAATTTTATTCCATGTAAGTACTTAGTTGCATTTTTCCAAAGAGGCAAGTAAGTCAAACCCCCTACTTGTATAGTAGAGCCTCCCTAATTTGAGCATCAAAATATCCTATTGTTCTCCCTCTTTAGTATGACATGTTTGGGAAACACAAAAATGTCGTATTATGGAGGTGTTGTCTTCTCATTAATATGACAAATGGCGTAAAATTGTCGTACTATCGAGGGAATACAAAAACATAAGCAATATGAGCTTAGAATTATATACAACGAGTTCAAGCAATATAGATTGTACGAAATAATAACTTATAACTCCAAACAAATACAAATATTCTCAAGAACTCTTGAAATAGGAGTTCAAAGATCTCTGGTGTTGCCTACCCAAGTTAGCAATTGTCATCTTATCTAAATATTCCCTACTAGCTTTTGTAACTAATAATTTCATTAACACCAAAATATAAAGAGTTCTTTAATAAGAAACTAGACAACAATGATGCATGACATTTAGCATCACTAAGCTTTAATGTAAGTGGAGCAACATCATCCACATCTACTGAATGTATATCAATATTAACCCTTAAACGTCAAGGGGGGGTGAGAGGGCCTCTCCCATCAGCCTATGTTTACCCCATTTCAGACCTCCATGTAATTCTTTTAGTGCAATCGGCATATATATTTAGATATGGAATTTTGAGATACACATTTTGGGGGAATTTTTTTTGCAATTCCGGCATGTTTTGACGCTATCTTATGGTCAAATAGTTTAGGGTCAATGAGGCCCTGATAGGGCCTCTATGACGTTTAAGGGTTAAGATCAAAGTATTGTGCATAATTGGTTCCCAAAGCAACATCCACCAACTCATCAATACTCAATTCTAGCACAGTAATCTCTTCCCCTTTCATCTAAATGTAAGTCTCGATTGACATCTCATCATCATCCAATCACAACTTTGAAATTAGAGCACCAAGTTCATCTGATTCTTCTTGCATTTTATTCTTCTCCCTTTCATCAACTAGGGCCAAATCAACATTCCATGTTGCATGTAATATACGCGCCATCCTCCAACAATTCTTGACTATCTGGGCATCCAACTCACTCCATACTTCTTCTTTTGGCACAAATTGAAAACTCACGCCATATTTCATAACTCCATAGGATAGTCTGTCTGATGTTGGGCACCACCTTCTTTAAGTCCTTCAATGTAGCATCATCATACTGTGATAAAACCCACTGCAAAAGTTTCTTCTTGTACTGATTTTTGAAAGATGCTATTATACCTTGATCCAAAGGTTGAACTACATTTGTAACATTGGGAGGAAGGAACACCAAATTCATGTTGCTCAATTCCAAGGTCGAAAAACCACAAGACTTACCAACTTTGGCAGAGCTAACAACATGTGAAGATGCATTATCCAAAATCATAATCACCTTTCGGTTTTGGCCTTTGAACTGATTGTTGAGCTGCAAAATTCAAGCTTCAAATATATCCCCCTTCATCCAAGCTGTTTTACTTGAGTGCCACCGAACATACTCATTAGACTGCCAACTTCCAAAACATCATGATTGCTTAGACGTATAAATCACAAGCAATTTCAACTTATCAGTCCCAATTGAATTAACAGCAAGAGCAAGTGCTACACACTCTTTCTGTAACTTCCGACCTTTCACCCTCCCTTGTGCTAATGTTTCATTAGGATGTGCTCTAAAATACAATCCAATCTCATCCATGTTGTAAACATCTTCAGGCTCGTAATCTGACAAAAGAATAGGAAGGAGGCCACTCTAACCCTAACCAAGTCCATTCTACACTAGTAACCCTAATTATTATTAAGTTCCCAAGCAATTCCCAAGTGAAAATGGATGTATTTTAGATGTACATAACATAGATGAAAGGAATTTCAGTATTAACTACCTCTTTAATATGACAAAATGGAGATTCTAAATGTCGTATTATCGAGTGTCATAGACATATAAAAGAGGGAGTTTTGAACTAAAATGTTTGGTCGCGCAAAAATGTGTTGTAATATAGAGGGTGTCGTATTAACGAGTGTTGTATTAACGAGGTTAGATTGTACTTCGCATACGAATGCACACAAAAGGTTAACTCAATGACACTCGAAAGTGATCGCAAGTGGTGTGGGACAACACCTCTCCGGGCCAATCACTGCATCTCACCTATCACTACATTCTTTTTGGGCGGGCAATACAGCAGGTTCAGGAGTCTATAGCCCCAATAACAACACCCGAATAGCAGAACGACTCCCAGGTTACCAAAATATACTAAGAGCCGAACTTAATGCAATTCTCATTGCACTCAAAAACATAAAATCCACCCAACAAGATATACACATATTCACAGATAGCCTAAACAACATATTCTTAATCAATAACCACATCCAACACCCAACATCACAACATCATCACCCGGACAAACTACTAATAGCAGCAATAGTACGACAGATTCATTGGACCCCACACACCATTCATATACACAAAGTGCGCGCACACGTAGGCATCACTGGAAATGAAATAGCTGACGAACTAGCCAACGAGGGAACACTTAAAGAAAAACCTACCACTACCCCACGCATACATACGGCACATCCCACCCCATATTGGCTAGCAAGTTGCCCAACAGCCACACATGATGGAGCCATCCGTAATCTCCATACATTCATATTGAACGAACATCGGAAGCGCGAAACGGCACTAGCCAAATCCAAATTCCCATATGTGGACAAATGGTTATCGAACACCCAAATACATCAAAAACTATCCAATCACTTCTGGAAAAATGACCTCATGACAGATGCCCAAATCACCCAAACATTAAAATTCAGGTATGCACAATACATGGGCAACCACAAAAAAACCATATTCTGGCCTCTCACACACCAAAACCCCAATTGCACACTGTGCCACCTCAATGATAGAGACACATGGCCACACCTTCTATCAAAATGCGAACACCCATACTTAAAAGGAATACGAATTGCAAGACACAATAAAGCAGTACATCTCATCACCCAGACCCTACAAGCTAACAAAAACACAAGGTTCTACACACTAACTAACGCAGGCAACCTTAACAACAAACCACCTGACCAAACAATCCCAGAATGGCTCCTCACATGTAAATGCACACCACCAACATGTCAATGCCTAGCCAAACTTCGACCAGACATACTATGCCTAATAGGAGCCCCAAACCACACACAAATACCAATAACACCTTCTCCCGACGTCACAATCCAACTCATAGAATTCACATACTGTCATGATAGATTCCCTGACCAAGCCCTCGCACATAAACACATTAAATATGACCCACTAATCACCACCATTCAAAACGACAAATGGAACACCAACCCCCTTATCACCATTACAGCTGGGGTAAGGGGAGCCATACATGAGCACTCCATTAACAAACTTGCCAACCTTAAAATCCCAAAACCAGCCATTAAAACCCTCATGAGAAATATACACCAAAATGCCATCAAATACCTCACATACCTCATTCTAAATAAAAGGAAACTTGAAAACAAACAAACACCCGTCCCCCCTCCCCCATGATCTGGAAGTACACTTGGCCCAACAAATGAGCCCACCTTGCAAGAGGCATCACACCTATAACTAAATCACGGACACCCGTGATCAGCCATAGGCTAACGGGCTCACAATCACGCCGGTACCTAGCTACGGGCGTTAATTTTTATTTTATTTTATTTTATTCTTTTTGGGCCACCACTTTTATAATTAGTCATTTTGGGTACACACAAGAATCAATCTACCCCTAGTCTAGTGCACTAGTAGTGGTCATTCATTGTTTTCTGTTTTTCTACCTTAGTGTGTCGTACTATTTGAAGTTATGCAGTGCTATAAATATTCAATGAGAATGTAACATTTTACCAAGCAAAGTCAATTATGTTCAATAACGTCTGAACATCCTATTGAACTTTCGTTGGTAAAAATTGAACTCATGAGTAAGACATTATTGCACTTTGTAATTCCGAATAGTAACACATAGTAATTGGGATAATCGGTGTAGCCTAAATACAAGCGTTTTAAAATTGTCCTTTTACGGTTTGACCTAGTGTTAGATATTTCATCGATTTCGTTGTGGCATGAGAACCTATATTATCTCTCTCATACACTTATTAAGATAGATTTTAGAACTAAACAAAAGGTCAACTTAGAGTTTTATCACACTTTTTGACGTTGCAAGTGAGTAGGTGCATAAATAAATAAATAACCAATGTCGAGCAATCCGACGTGAATTTGAGCCCATTTACCCTACCCTGTTCAAGAATCCTCTTGGTGCAGGGTGCGGTTTACTGGATTTGGGCGAACCAACCCATACACTCGTTCCTTGTTGGATGCCTAAACCCTTGCTTCCAAGGAACCAGTGTACGGGTTGTTTCGCCCCAGCCGGTTTATTGCCTACCTTGCGGTGGGTGGGCTCTTGGCTTTCTACCTACCTAGCTGTAGTTTTTTTCCGTCAAGTAGAGAGAAGATTTCACAGCAGGAATCAAACCGCCGACCACTCCATTCGGAAATGGGTACCTCTCCACTATCACCTGGTAGTTTAGGGTCATCTCAGACCTTGAGTAGGTGCATGATCATGTTGGTGTAGATTTTGTTGGCTTCATGCCATGGAGATTGGGATCTTGATATGAACAATTGAGTTGTTGCTTGAGAATTTGCACTGATCTGTGAATTAGCTGAACACGGGGTTTGGTTTTTTAAAAAGTGAGGATTGAGTGGTTACCACAATAAATTAGAGCTGATGGGATGAATCATGAGCATGATTATCAACTCTTTGATCGCATCGTGTGAGTTTGTTTACTAGATAGGTTTATAGGTTATTCATTACGCTCACTTACGCTTGATTAGTGTGATTGTGTATGAAATCTGTGAAAGGAGAAGGCATTGATTGAGATATTATCAAATGAGTTAGCTAAATTAGCACATTATTTTAAGCTCACTTTTAAAATGACAAAGGCCCTTTCAAATGGTAAGGCACAAAAATTGCCACCTCATTGTTAATAAGGGGTTTTTTTCTTCATATTTTTGACTTCCATACTAATGATATTGGGAGTTAATCACTACATCGGTTTTATTGACATTTGGGCCTTGAAGTTGAGGTGCATTCATTATGGGTTTTGTGGACAAGGTGACCATTAAGAATGAAAGGTCAACTTTTTGAAAGTCAAACATGACGGTCAATGTTTCTCGGTCGGGTTTGGAAAAGTTTTTCTCGAGTTGCATGAGGGTTGTAGGTTGCAGGCCCCAACCCTTATCCTATCAGGAGACTCCTCCCCCAATAAGCTCGTTCGAGGAGGGTTAGCGTCCGCCAATATTATTAAGCATACTAATTCTAGGTGTTATGTGTTTTCAATTCAGTATGCAAAATGATGATCTCATTTGAACATACTAAATGCCAAATGCTATGTGTTTCCACTTACGGTCAACTCGTCAACCATTACAGAACCCATGCATAGACCTCACAAGAATAGTACTAATACCAAATATCAGTGAGCGCATTAACGCCAAGTATCACGAGGTTGCACTATTGATCAAGTTGTTGACCATTAGTGTAACTTAGCATATGCCTCATAATAGGGTGAGTGACACTATTACACATGTGACACTAAATACCATAAATGATGTAGTAACATGTCATTTCCAAGGTTGTATATAATTTAGTATAACCCTTTGCAAATAGTGTCCGTGACACTAAATTCCTTAAACAATGTAATACTTAGCAAATAACCACCGTGAGGCATTTGTTGAGATTACATAAAACATGAGTATCTTTGCATACTTTATGTGACATGATACTACTCAAAATACTTGAATTTCCATAAACTAAGAGGCGCTTCACACTATGGCCGAAGGTTGAGAGGCCGTCGATTTCCACCAATCGAATTGCAAGAAACCAAGAGTTCGGCCTCTTGAGCCTTCACACTAAGGCCAAAGTCCAAAGGCCGTCGTAATTTAAAATGATCACTTTTTGAAGAAGGCGACGGACTCTCAAAGGAAGTTTGGGTCGGATGGGAATGGAAACCCAAACGATGGTCGAGAGGCCGTCGGTTTTTTCCATTAAAAAAATCAATCATTGACAAGATCTTGGCCGTTAGATTGGAGGGGTTGTTTTGGGCAAGGAATAAAGTGGGATGCTCCTTCTCCCTTTGGACTTTGGGCTTGGCCTTTGAAAGCTTCACACTATGCCCGCCCGAAGTCTCCAATTACTATATTTTATTGGCTATCTATTTTCAGCCCATTTCTTTGGACTCTCAACAAAGTTTGGCCACTCAATCCCACGGCCTCTCGACTTGGACGGCCATAGTGTGAAGCGGCCCTAACATCCATCATTGTGACTGGTTGGTTTTAGCATCTCGCGGAGCACTACACTAATTCCTTATACTACCAGATGTGTCCATGGTGAATCTTTGTACGGCACCTGCAAAACACGAAATTGCAGATCCTGTGAACTTGGCTCATGAAACTCTCTAAATTTTGTGTCCATCGTTAAATCTGCTGAGAGCCCTTTCTCCATAATAGATTGTTAATGACCTTTTTGAGATTTCTACCAATTAGTTTATAAACTCTTCGGTGACATTAGTGTTCAATATCGAAGTCTTCAACACTTGTCAAATGCCATTTTGGCCGTCAGAGAAGTTTTTTTAGTTTCCTTTTTGCGCACTTCACAAAAATGTGCTCTGCAAAGTTTCCACCAATCACAGTGAAGGCCTTTCCAAAAACTGTCTGTCACAAAATATAGTGGCTGCAAATTGCAAATAGGAACATAGCTGGACTCCAATCTTGGCACTCTAGCAGACACTTCCAAATTCCAATAACTCTTGCAATTTCGACTCTGCAACTTCAACTCGGCACTAACTGCAACTTCGGCTTGGCAAGCACAACTATATGTGAACGTGGATTTTCCAAATAGAATTGGGTGAAGAGTGATTGCAGAAGTCGATTGAAACTTGAAACATTGGATGCATTAATGCAAGTGTCATTATGCGGCCTTCTGATGGAAAATATGGATTGGGCTAGAATTTTTGACACTTGAAAATCGACCAAAAACCGGAGGGTTTTTGCCTTTGGTGTTGGATGATGATTAAGTGCATTATGTAGGGAATCTAAATAATTTTAGTGCATCATTTTATTGCATGTACTTCTTCAATATAGTGAGACATCAAATTATTTTCATATTCAATACAAAATGGCCAACATCAAGTTTTTTCGGGTGAAGTGTTGCAAGAAAGTTTGAAAGTTTGAGTGAAGTGTGATTATTTTGAAGCCCTTCACATTGAAATGCATGTGCACACTTCAAACTTGAACACTGGGTGACATGACTACCTAGTGTCATTGCGGAAGCATCTAATAATGTTCCTTTTCTTCTACAAAGAGAGATTCAGACCCCGATTTAGGTCAGCTGAGCCTTTGCTCTAGGCAGCACCTGCGGATTCAGGCCATCCATGAATCCCTTCGCTATTCATCAAAAGGCATTCTGCAAATCTGAAACATGGGTCTTGACACCAATTGCTGAGTTGACGTTAGGAAGATATCAGTCCATAAAGTCCCTCAAAGAGGGACAAGACCGTGGGTTTGATCCTTCTTTGAGCAAACTTTCTATTAAGAGAAAGTTTGCTCATCGTACATTGGAGCCTATTTTGAGACTTGGGTGAAACTTTTGGGACCTCCTCTTTCGACCTCGCAAACTTTGAGAGCAAATTTGGGATCTAGAATAGGGTAGGCGCATGGGAGCCGCCATCCTAGATCTCGGATCAGCCTGTGCAAGGCTAGCTTGGTCCAACACCATTCTTTGTGTGTGGTAATTTAAGCGTTAAGAAAACTTGGGCGACTTTGTGTTAGTGCTCATAAACTCAAGGTTTGGGACTAAACCCATGGTTTCATCTCCTTTACTTTACAAATAGCTCTACTGTATGTGTTGTTTTGTAGCACACACTAACATATAACCATGCCTGCAAAGAGGGCGGCATGTCATGGCATGTGCATCCACATGCCTATTCCTTCTGAGTTCACTTGGGATATTTTTGTTCCGAAGCTCCGTGTAATTTATGCATCCATGTTGATGCAAGTGCTTGTTCCACATCAAAATGGCTCATCTGCGCCAGCCTCCAGGCTCACATCGAGGCTCTTGTTGGATCTAAAGATATTTGTGGTTGAACGTTTTTCCTACACAAGGTCGACCCGGTTTGCTACATAGTCATTCTGCCAAGAGATGGCTCTTGTAAGACTAGAATTGATTTGATGGCCCTAGACCAAAGATACGAATTCAGGAGAGATGGGTTCGGAAACTATAACGGGTCGCTCATCCAAGGGAGACCATGTACAGCAGCTCACCCATATTTTTCCATCCAGGCAAAGAGCATTTCATCCATAACCTCCAGTTTCTGTTGTTGAGCAGACTGGTAATGCCCCACAAACGGCTTGAGTAGGTGGATGTTCGCAGCCACTCTCCTCTGACCGCTTATGTAGTCCGAAACGCATGTCTTTTATTTGACTTTCTTGGTGAAGTAAGAGCCCAGCTTTGTGGAGATGTTGTTCTTCTTTGCCTTCTCATCCGAAGGGAAGCTGTACTGTAACACCTGGGCAAGTGACTCTCTTTGTTGTGGAGCGCGGATGGGGACCGCATTCTGACACTCTGCAACGGCCTCAGGGTTTGCAAAGGTCCTTCGGTACAGAGGGCCTTCCCCATTCCCGACAGGATGACTCTTCTGCTCAGTTCCGTTACAGCCAACTGCTTGTATCACTGCTGCAACAGTAGCTTTTTGCCGTTGCTCACTCTCCGATCTCCACCTCCGAAGCTCCCTTTCAACTGCAGACTTAGCAGCCTCAGCTGCCTCTGCTCTTTGGATAGACTGTTTCAGGGCTATTTGGCTTGCATCTACCAAGTTCTTAGCTGCCTCCATTTTGATGATCATCTCTAACTCTCCGGCCTTTGCTGCATCAGCCTAGCAATTCAAAGCTGGTTAATTGGTTTATGTTCTGGGGGTATGGACTTGCATCAAATATGGAGGGCCCCAAAGACAAGAATTAGAGAGAGAGATCAGAAGTAGCAGAGAGATGGCTGACCACTCAGAAGTAGGCTTCACTGAAAACTTATGAAAAAATACATGGATACCTATCCATAAACCCCTCCCAACAAATTGTGTCTCGAGGGCATACATTCAGGTTACTCTCTCTAAGACGTGTAATATATACATATGTTTGAAATCGACCGCGACATCACAGTATTTTCAAGGAGGGTACCTATTGGTGAGGGCCAAGGATTTGTGGCAGCCATGTAAGTTGGTGGAAATGTTGGAACATCTTATAACTCAGAAATGACTTTAAAGAATATTCGACCCCAGAATTAGCATCAAAGACCCAAAATTAGTCTGATGAGATTAATTTGGAATTAATTAGCCATAAATCCATAGGGGATAGGTTTTTACAGGACCCTTAGCCTGGCTGCCATGAATCCAATCTATTTGTGAGGCTATCGGATGTATAGAAATTGGTTATAAAGAGACAAGTGCCACAACGAACTAAGCTTCCAGCATAGAAGACTGAACAGAAGGGCATGTTCATGGTAGACTATGCGTGCCTTCAATTTAAGTAAAAGAGGTAGATTCAAGACTATGGTTTTTCCTACCTAGTTTTCAAATGTGCACCATGTGTCCCCCTTCTCTTCCCCAAGTAGTTACATGATGAGATTTGACAAAATGAAAACCATACATAAGAACTAACCTGGGCTAGAGCAGCTGCTACTCGTTTGTTAGCCAAATCAATTGAGTCAAGCACCTGCTTTTGTAGTGTCTCGTACTCGAGACAAGATACTGTCACATTTGGTCCATCTTTCTTGACTTCTACATCAACTCCTGTCCTTGGTTTCAAATATTTGATCTGGAAGAGGTCATCTTTGCACCTCCAGTTAGAATGATATTGATGTGCTATGAACAGAATCCACTAACACTAATGAAAACAAACATCAATGCTATTTGTGTCCATGTCCAGATGTAGGTTCAGCCAATGCAGAAAATCCTACTGAGGGACAGTTCAATTTCCTCTTAAGGCAATGAGGTTTAATTGAATGGTCTTAGACATTAAGCTTTCCAATTAAGATTTCCCACGATTAGAGCCAAATCTTGCCTAGTTTGTAAAGGTTACAAACCTCTGCAAGAGCAAATGCTTCGGATGCTTGTGCTGCCTCTTTCTCCCTGCATGCCGCCTGCAACCGACTTTCTAACGTGCAACTATGAGCCAGGGTTTGCTCCAATTCTAGCTTCTTTTGTGCAGCTTCCCCCATCGCTTGGGCTGCAGTAGATTTCGCTTCATTTGCTTCTGCACTCATCTGGTTGTAGAATACATGTTTTATTCAAAATTATAAGAGGTTTAGCTATAACTTCCAAGTTACAAGTGTCAGCGTTCCATTTAAATACTACAACGTCAACTTAGAAATGTTAAAAAAATTTGGTTTCTAGAACTTTTAAAAACGATCATCTTTGGTGAAAACTGACACTAAGTCTTTGGTTTCCTTTTTACAAAGGACCATTTTAGCTTGAGTAAACTCTACCCCTAGATTCACCTACTCTTTCAGTTCTTATGACGTTGAGAGCGGTACTACTGAAGAATATGAACAATGGCATGCAGTGATATCTCAGGATATTTTTAATATCGGAAGATGTGATTGAAACAACGAAATACGAGCATCATTTTGTACAGCCTTTCTTCTGCAATATCCAAATTTTTGCTTAACACAAATTTCAATGAGACTATTTCACTAACCTGGTGCAATGCATCATTGAGTCTGGTTATAGATGCTCTGGCTTTATCCTCTCCTAGAAGGGCAACGTCTAAGTCACGTTGAAGTTGACTCAATTGTTCCTCCATCTCTGCAGAAGACTCTTCAGCTTCTTTCTTCCAATTCGAAAGCTCAGTGTTGGTATTTTTCAGCTCAGCCTTGAGTGACGCTAAAGATGCCAACAAGCTCTTCTCTTGCTCTGTTGCAGTCTTCAACTTTACATTTGTTTCATCCAGTTGAATAAGTAGCACCCTGGCCTTCAATCAATGGAAAACACTAAATAAATAACAACGAAGCTCATATAAACATCATTCTATTCATCTCCTTAAAACAAACCATGTAGGCTAGTAGTCAATTTGCAATAGTACAAAACACGTCTGGTATGGCAATGACAGATTTATGACCACACGCTACAATATTTGTGCAGAGAACGGAACCCAAAAATCTTGAGTGAATGAGGTAACTAGCAATATTAGATGCATAGTCAAAAGACTCTGCACAGTTAAAATCTGCTTTGAGGTCAATGTGAGGAAATGCTCATATGAGAAGGTACTGATTAATCATACCTTCTCTTGAGCCAGCTTTCCATCCTCAACATCGATCTTCATCCTCTGAAGGTTCAAGTTGGCTTCCGATTCTCTTCTTAACGCCATTTTCTCAGCTTCCTTTGTGGAATTGAGTTCATCCTTCAGCTTCTCCACGGCAGCAATAATTTCTTCTTGCTTCCCTTCAGCATCTTTTAATTCGCTTCTCAACTTCTCAATTTCTACAGCTGCTGTGGTAGATGCGTCGTTCAACCTTTCGGACTCTTCCTCTCTACTCATCAGCAATTCCTTTTCGGCTCGTTGTCGAGCCAGGTCAGTTTTTGCAAGCAAATCCTTAGATGCATACAGATCTTTGAGGAGGTCGTCTATCCTCTGCGCAGCTAGGTTGGCTTGTTCTTTAGCTTCTCGCTCTTGGGTCTCCATTAAAGCATTTGTTTTACTGACCATTTCTTCTTTTAACCTATTATTCTCCTCTTCCGAGGCTTTGAGAGCTGAGAGTGTGTTCTTTTGTTGTGCTCTCACCTCTTCCAGCTCCACTTCAACATTGTTTGTCTTTAAGATTCGATTCTCGATTTCTGTCGACATGTGTGCAAGCTTTTCCAAAGTTGCATCCAAGTGAGCCTGCCATGCCAAATTTGTCGATGCAGAAGCTTTTTCTGCTTTCTTCTTGTTTTCCTCCAGAACGGATTTCGTCTCAGCCAACTCCTTCAAAGCTCCGGCTGCTTTGCTCTCTGCCGTTGCCAGGTGTATTTGGATCTGCGCCAGTTCTTGTCGCGTTTGATGCAAATCGGTCTCGAGGGAGATGATTTTCTGCCACAATTTGTAAGTAGCAGGGCATCAGGCCATAGCCAGGCATGTGCGGAGTTCTTCTAGCGACTTCCCAAGCTGATAAATGAATTTCTCTAAGAATAATCTCCTTTGAGATGCTTATGTTGTGGAAAAATGAGAGACATAACAAAATTGCCTCGAAATGTAACTGACAATCGTAAATAACATACGAACTGAAGTGTCTACTCAGCAGAATGTCGAACAAAATGTCGAACAAACACCTTATCAATGAAGTGCATTCCACTACACTAGATATGCACCTCCTAGAACTATGAAAGTGTACAGAACTGTATTGTTAAAGCATTTGTGATCACGGTTTCGTCTCCTTAGTAGGTCAGTAAGTAAGCGTTGGCGAGGAGTAGTTACCTCTGTATTGGCAGCATTGACAGTTGGAAATATTCGCTGTGTTTTAACAGGAGAACGCTCACCAAACATGTTCACCGCATCCCTGACGGATGCGAACGGTGCTGTTGTGTCAATTTCTGCCATGGTGGAGATACCGGAGGCTCCAACAAGAGGAAAACTGAATGTCCTGTCAATCCTGTAGTAATTTGGGACGTTAGCAGCACATACGCAAACGTCGTCCTTAAAGTCAAAACTATCATAAGTAGGTATTGATTATAATCTATCGTGATGAATGATCCTCCATGTGAAGGTATAAAATCGGTATAATCAATGTGAAGCTCGTGGCAAGTGATTATTTGTGCTCCGATGCAGGAAGCCGTGTAGATAGAGGCCTACGCCATTTTGATTTCAATTTAAGCAGAGTATCTCACGTGAGGAACAGGGACCATAATAAGAAGCAGCAATTGAATGGCGATGAACTCGGGGACTGACAAGCAACTGCAAACACAAGGGCGATTTACAACATTCCCTCTTGGCACAATTCCCTCTTGTGTGTGGGAAAAACGTAAGAATTCCCTTCAAAAGGAGGAAATTATGTCAAAGTGGGAATGTTCATAGTGGGAAAACCATCCCTTTTCCCATGCGGGAATTTCTCAAATGCTCCTTGTGAAACTGCTGCCTGGATGCAAATTCTGATCGAAGTGAACTTGAGAGCTCACCAAGTTGAATGCGGGAATCATATGAATGCAGATGGAGCGAAACGTCGTCGCTCCCCTATCGATTCTCAGACAGAAAGTCCAATTAAATCTCAGATGAACGAGCGCAGTCCGCCTACTAGTGTCATCCGCTCCCTAATGAGACCTCCATGCTCACAAGAATATTGATTAAGTTACAAGACGTCGTCGCCCGTACCTGCAGAGCACACAGACGAACTCAAATTGGCAGAACTTAGAAGTTGCCACTTGCTCGACAATTACTTACTGAAACGACTGTGTGTCCATGTGATTGGAAGGCTCAAATCTATGTTACAAATGCTAGTCCTTTGATTAAAGAAGACATTCAAACTTGATTTGACTCGTAACATAAACCGACCTTTTGACGAGGTTTCAATTCCAATAGTTGTTGCGAAGATCCAAAAAACGGAGATGTACCAAATCAGTTACCTCGGTTTAGCGCACCGACAACGCGAGGAAGAGGAACACAATTGCAACTCTCGCCCTCACGGAATTTGTCGAAGCTTCGCAGACAAGAACATCAAACCTTCTTGTAAATGGCAGCACAAGGGAGAGGACCTACGATTTTTTTTTCTCAATTCCTGTACTACGAACCAGAGGAAACAATTATTCCACCTACAAATACTTCCTACGCGCAAGAATTAGTCCATGAAACGGTGCTGGCGAGGAACGAAGCCGGAAAATAGTGCATGTCGGAGTTGGAACAGGGGAAAGAGAAGAGACAACCTATTTGCGTGGGGCGGGTTCCTGATATCGCGCGGTAACTACCTCCAACTATGCCTCCTATATCCCCGTCAAGCTCCCACGTTCCCAAGGGGGCCACAACAGTGCCCGGAGTATAGAAACTAGACGTTCCCTGTGATTCGGGGGCCTATTTCCGCACATGGCCCGATCGCTCATCCAAGAGCAGAATGGTTATCAGAATGTGTCACACGTTTTCATCCATGGAGGCACAATATCATCCATAAATCTTACATTATGTTCATAAGTTGATTGGTTGTCCATGAATAGTCCATAAAATCCTCGCATTATCGCTCATTAAAGAACATAAGGGTTATTAAAAACTTGTCACTATGTTCCATCCATGGAAACATAATATCATCCATAAATTTCAAAATTTGTTCAAGAGATGAACAATTATGATTGATAACCAACTCAAATAGGAGTGGCAAGTCATCCTCTTACTTAAGTTTATTATTAGTCATAATCAATTAGCTCATGAACATAATCTAAGAAGTATGGATGATATTGTGCCTTCATGGATGAAACTTTTATGACAAGTTTTGAGAACCTTATACTCTAAAATGAGTGATCGTCTATTGACCAATAACCAGCTCATCATCCACTTTCCTCGTCTCAGTTATCTAGGTCATGTATGTATAGGGAACTTGGCGTGTTTCCAATGCTACCTAATAAAATTCTTTAATGTATCTAGGGGAATCGGTGATAAGACTATCAACCCTATTGGGCCAAAATTGTGGGTGACAAATTCAACAATGGCTTTACAAATCATGGCCCATATTTTCACACGTTTCACTTATAAATCCAACATCTGCAAAGTTTTGACGATGTCAATTGGGGCCCGTCATGTGAATTTCGTTCAAGCCCTCACCAATGCGGGAGTGACATGTCACAAATGATGTGCGATTTGAATATGTAATGACAAATTAGAAGCAAGCTTTGATGGTAGTATGACCATGACCCATTATAAATTCATGATGGGAAGGAAGAACCGTGACCATACACTCAAATTCATTGAATACTGCTTAGATTCAAAGAGTTGAAGTAGAGTCAAGGCACATTTGGGGTGGAGGTGCGTGAACTAAGGTAAGCGGGTCTTAAACAAACACTTTACTCTTTGCACCCACTTTTTGTAGGATATGAAGCACATAATTAGTGCAAGATGATTAGCAAATCTAAATTGCGTTGGTAGCGACTTTCCTCACTGTTTTGGGAGCTTGTTTGAATATCCTATTCCTTGTCAAAGTGAAGACTCTATGGGTGAACAAGCGGTTAGTTGCAAGAATGCTCTCCCCTGTAAATAATAAAATCCCGTTCATACTAGGTACATGAAAAGTCAAGATTGCATTTCCTTTCACATTGGTCGTCTCATAGGCCAAACATTTGGCTCGTTGCAAATACCATCACCAAGTCTCTTCTCCATGGGGCAAAGCTAGTGTTGCATTTTTTTATTCTAGAGGTCAGAGGCGGCATTATAAAATACATTTCAAAATATTTCAAAACATTCTTATTTATTTTTATTGAAAATCATCGAAGACATCAATCCGTGAGGTCCTTTATGGCAAATCATTGTCGAAAACATTCCCCTCTTCTAGGAGCAGTTCTTCGAGCTCTTCTCTGCCCAAGTATTGATTCAAGACTGCGCTAGGATCGTTCCCCGACGCGAAATCCATATTCTGGTATTTGTTAGTTCGTGTGGCAGGGCTTAGGGCTCAAGCACTGCTGTTGAGTATAAATGTACTAATGCTATATAATAATATGGAACAATTGACGAAGTTGTGCGTGTCTATATTCGCCCTACTAGCTTGGACTGACTGTAGTAGGGACTTTATAATTAAAAACATAAAAAATGCCTCAAAATTTTCCAATTATTTTAAAATGCATTTAAAAAATGCATATCTTAAAATGCATATCTTAAACTAAATTAAAAATAAATGCACCCTTAGGCAAAGCCAATAAATGATCATATAGGTTTCACAAACCATGTTGACTATGGAATGGTTAACAAATTTTAAGCACATAATCTAATCTCGTTTCAACGCTTTTGTTTTGTTGGATGGCCATTCTTAGATTCACACCCAACCATACACCACTCAAATATAAATGTATGTGTAAGATCATACGCCAAATCAAGCATGTCTACCTTACACCTAACAAATGAAAACAATTGAAGTGACAATAGAATGAACATATGAAAACTTAGTCAAATCTTAATTTCATCAAAATGTGCTTACCTTTTTTAATAGGAATCGAGAGAGGGAGAGAGAGAGAGCTCTCTGATGTTGGCGTGAATGAGGGATGCTTCACCTTGATCATAGCCGCGAGCTCATATGTGAATCCAAAACGGGTTTCTCAAGCAACGTTGAGGCTTGAGAATTATATGACATCATAGTCACTTCCATATATTTCAAAAAGTAAATGTGGTAGGCATTCAACTATAGGATGCACACTATTTAGGTTTTCATTTTAATTGCACTAGGTTGTCAATTGATAAATTTCTGCTCAAGTACACACATCTTGGGACACTTCAAATATCACCAAAGTGGTCTTTCAAAGAGCAAACTAGTTCCCAAGTTTCAAGACCAAGTGTTTGATCAAGTTTTGGTTTCACCGGTAACATCTAGAATATGCACAAGCATATTTCATCATATGGAGAATAGATTGTTCAATGAGACAAATTGGAATGACCGAAATAATTATCATGTTAATAACCTTGACATTATGCTATATTCATCGAAGGGTGGGTAGTTCAAGGGATTCAATTTGTTTTTAGGATTGCGTGTTACGGCCGTAAGAAAGTATCCACCTCGTAACTAGGTAAAGGAGTATCCTTTGGACCTAGAGACCCTCCAATCATGCTAGTGTTGGCAAAATAGTGGTTATCTTTTTTCCATTCATTCAAGTCCAAACTTTTTGGAATATCCATGATATTAGAGTTATCCGTAAAGTCTTGCAAAATAGGATGAAACCGTGGGTTTGATCCTTCTTTGAGAAAACTTTCTATTAAGAGCTCGTTAACCCGTCGTGTATCGGAGTGCATTTGAAATTACTGGGTCTTCCTTTTTTTCTTTTTTTTGAGACAAAAGGCCGACAAGCTAGCGCCAAAGCACAAGAGGCAACCCACCTGGCAAGTTTATGTCAAGTAGAAAGGAGATTTCACGGCTGGGAATCGAACCGCCAACCTTTTCCTTGAGATTTGGGTATCTCTCCACCATCATCTAGTAGTTTAGGGTCGTCTCGGACGGGTCTTCATCTTTTCACCTCTCAAACATTGAGAGAAATTTAGGATCTAAAATAGGGTATGCACATGGGACCCATCGTCTTATGTCCCGGATTGGTTTATACAAGGGTAGCCACCCATCCTAGTACCGTTCTCCCCCTTTAATATGACACATTTGGTCATGCAAGAAAGTGTCGTATTATTTGAATGTCATATTCTGCATAATATGACATCTTGGCCTAAAATGTCCTACTATCAAGGTTTCTCAAGAGAATGGCCTCTTTCAATGAAAATTTCTTTTGTATACGTAATGAAGCCACATAAGTATGAAAGAATATTTTAATCAAAGAAATATGCTCACAACATCACACGATATGGAGTTTAAAATACTTTATAATCCCATGATGATGTCTTCACCATATAACACACTGCGAAAGTAAGAATCTATTGTCTTTTGATGACGTTTGTCGATGTTGGAAATTGACATCTTGTTCGATTTATTCATAAATGATTGCATGTTCATCACATCTACAACTAAAAACTCCAAAGATTGCTCCATTACATAATTTGATGGTAATTGGGCATACTCATGGGCTTGAGGAAGCTTGGCATTGGTTGGTCATCCACATCATTCCCTTCAATTGGCTCTTCATTCAAATATAAACCCAAATGATTTTCTCCACCCCATGGCAAATCCACCAACCATGTTGTGCTCTCCATCAACAATTTCCTCTCCAGCCAATTGCATATATTTACAATAGCCATTTCTTCACTTCCAAGATTCAAAGAGGAAATGAGACTTGCCAATTCATGCGTTGCTTCTTTCATTCTTGATTTCTCACGTTCATCGTCCATGGCAAAATTGGCACTCCAATCTACAAGTAAAATCTTGAACATCCTCAAGTTGTTTTATATGGTTTAGGAATTCATCTCTCTCCACACTTGAGAGCACCACATAATAGGATGCCTTACATTAAGCACTATTTTTCTCAAGTCCAGATGAGTAATAGAAGAATCAAACTACGAGAGAACTCACTCCCAAAGCTTCTTCTTTATTGAACCGAATGAAGCAATTATTCCCTTATCCAAAGGTTGTACCACACTTGTAACATTAGGTGGTAAGAAAGCAATAGTAATGTTTTTGAACTCCAAGGTTGAAAAACCAAATGATTCATGCCTACCAACATGCTTAAGCAAATGAGTAGCATAATTGTCCCTAATTAAAAGTACCTTCCGCATTTGAGATTTGAAATGTACATCGAGGCTCATCATCCAACTTTTAAATACATCCAATGTCATCCATGCCATTTGGTTTGCAAACCACCACACATAATATGTTGGCAACCACCTTTCCAAGCATCTTGGGCGTAGAGATTTGTAAATAATCACAGGTTGCAACTTGTAAGTGCATGTCGTGTTTACAACAAGAGCAAGAGTGAGATAATCCTTCTAAATTTTGCGCCCACAAACTTTTCCTTGCAATAGTGTCTTGTTTGGTTGGGCACGATAAAATAAACCAGTCTTGTCCATATTGTAAACATCTTCCATTACCATAACCAATGCGGAGGAGGTCAATGCTTACCAAATTTGTGTGCAAGTTGTTTTGTGTGCAGACGTGGTCATCAACACCAAAATTGTTGAAAATATAACTGAAATGGAAAGCACCCACCACTCAAAACTACCGACACCTCCAGAGCCAAGAAATTGAGGAGTGGCATGGGCAGATCTAGGAGTATAAGTTGCTGAGGATTGAAATTTCCAATCCAAAGGGATGTGAGATTTAGGTGTGAGGACAAATTTCGAATCAAAAAGATAAATCCACAACTTCATAATTATAGTCTACAATTCCAGCAATCCCTAAACCCTTCAACCTCCATGTGGTGCTTTTGGGCACCCCCCTCCGAGGGAGCCTAAAAGTACCGCACAAGCCCTTCGGTGAGGGTGGCATGCCTTAGCAGGTGCCCAAGCCGAACCCGGATGTTATGATTTTTTTTATGGGTATTTAGATTTGTGGAGGGATTTGTTAATCGCGTCGTGTCTTTCCGGTAGGCTGTGCCTAGATTAATAAGTGCTTAAGAGAATTATCTATTTTTTCTAACCTAATGCCTAGTCTATCCTAGTCTACGCGCAGACGCACCAGCCTTGGAATCAAGGCAACCTAACCCTAATGAATAAAATAACCTTACTTTTTACCTTGGCCACCTCTAATTCCTTATTTGTTATGAATTAAATTCTCTAAACGGGGGGACCTTGATTAAATCCCACCCTCTCAATCTTCCTTCTTAGTTTAAGGTTGATTACACAAAGTCTATATTACTAAGTTCATAAATTATGGCATCACCACCTACCTGTTTGGTGCACACCCTAACCCGAACCCTTCAAGGCCCTGTGCGGGTCTCTTGAAGGTTGATTAACACTTATACCCTCCGATCTTTGCCGCCGGAGGGGGTAGTATCAACCTTTCGAGTTAAGTTTCCGGTTGGTTTTTTGCCCACGGGGGTTGTACAAATTACGTTGGTTATTAATTAGTTTAAAACGGTTTGACCACGAAACTCAACTTGATGGGACCGGGGAATAGGGCAACCTGTGTGTTCAACCTGTTGCACAAGCTTCAAGGGTTGGGGCCATCACCTCCAACCCTTGGGGCCAACAACATGATAATGGATTCGTGGGCCATTAACCCCACCTTTCCATCAACAACATTCAGAGTGATCGTGTCGGTGATTAACCCGACTTCACCACATACGGAACTTGCTAATAAATGAAGCTACTACCACAAAACATACCAAGGGGCCCCGAAAACAATGGAGTTGGGTACCCCCTTGGCGGTCAAATGGTCAAACCACTTGACCTTACGAGATAGGTGAGTGGGTTAGAAATGCGTACCTTCGCCGCGCTCCCTCCAACCCTAAATGGAAAGCTAAGGTTAATTGATTTACCTCAATTCTCCGCGGTTGATTTGGACTCGATGTAAGCCGAGCCGCTATTTCCTTCCTCGCTCCACTTTCCGGGCGCCGACCTTGCCTCCTTTGTAACTAATTTGATAAGAAGCGTATCTTAGTTAATAATAAAAATACAAAGTGTTGTTTTTTCACTGTAATTTAGACCTAAGCATAATATATCTACTTAGTTTACTTAATTATCTTTCCAACGATCTAAAAATCACCTTAATCGGATAAGAAATGCAAAAGTTATGAGGGTTGGAAGTGCGAGGTCGATTCAACCGATCCTTCCAACCCACCTATCTAACTTCTAACTTCAAAAATTCGTAGCAAATTCATTACGACTTGGATTTAGGCTTTCCTTATACCATTGGAAAGCTATTAAAAAGTTCTAACTAGAAAAATTATGACATCAGTAGGTTAAGCCAATACAATTTCAGCAGACCCTCTGTAATGCAGCAGTCAACCAAGAACCCTCAAACTATGTATCCCGTCTTCAAAAATTCATATCTAATTCAAATCATGCTCAAATCAAATGTTCTATATAACCATGGAAAGATATTGGAAAGATCTATGTGATAAAAATATAAAATTAACAAGTTAAGCCAAGATGAATTCAGCAGACCCTCTGTAATGCAGCAGTCAACCAAGAACTCTCAAACTATGTATTCCGTCTTCAAAAATTCATATCTAATTCAAATCATGCTCAAATCAAACGTTCTAAGCAATTCTGGAAAGCTAAACAAAAGCTCTACTTGGGAAAAATATAAATTTTTTATAATTTAAATTTTGATTGGGCTGGCAGGTCTGATCCAGCAGCCGCTACCCATAGGACCACCCAGTTTTTTGCTCCATCTTTGAAAATCCATAACTAATTAACATCTTGACCAAATCACAAATGGAAAACGGCTATAGATAGCTATAGAAAATCTCTCTAAGAGAAAAATAATAAGTATTTTTTTGTAGCTTTTGAACTAAGCCTTCAGGGCATTGGCAGCTGAGGTCTACAATGCCTTCACTTGAAATTCTACAATCCAACCTACCTCTACAAAAGAAAGGAAGAATTTTGTTGGTGTGTTTATAAACACACATTCTAACTAGGAGAGAGAGTAGAAGAGTTTCTCAAGCCTTTCTCTTAGGCCATTGAGAATGGATGCTAAAGGAATTTTTTCTAACTATTTTGAAGTAGGGCTTCGCCCGCTAATCAAATTCAAAGGGAGTTTTGTCTAACTATCTTGAAGTAGAGCTTCGCCCACTAGTCGGGAATTAGAGAGAGAGGGTTTTCAAGGTGGAAGGAGGGGGTTTTTTAACCCTTTCACAAAAGGGTTGGACCCCTCCGCCACCGGTTCCATTTTTTGACCCCCTCCCGAAATTTTGGCTCGGGGTCTTCCCGGTCGAGGTTGCCACCCCGTCGCCGAGGTGGCTCCGACGGGAATCTTCCACATTCGTTCTAATTTTTTATAGCAAGTTGGCAGGGGGGCAAGTTGCCCCCTAGCTATTTTCCTCAAAGTCTTCGCGCTAATTTTCCTCTCACGCCGAGCACCTCCACTTGTCTTGCGTGACCCACACTAAGTACTAAACTTACCCTTGCCTAGCTAGCTCAACTAATTTAGTCCTCTTAGCAAGTTGCTTTCACCAACTACGTTTTTTCTCCGCTAACTAGGTCTTGCCTAAATAGCTATTTTTTCCTAACTTAGCTAATTTCTATCTCTAGTTAATTTTCATTTTTACTAACTCTACCTAAAACTAGATTTTTCCCTTCACGGGTGAAGGTCCGAAGTGCTCGGTAATTTTCCTTCCTTTTTTTGAACTAAACGCTAAATGAACTAATTTTTCTCTTAATTCACTTTCAATCCTAACTTTTAATACTAAAATCCTAACTAAAGTGACCCCACGGAGTGGTGGACCACTCTGGTGGTTCACACTCCACCCAAACCCAAAGACTCAAAACTGCAACATTTGTTTTGAAACCAAGTTTTAAAATAGTGAACTTGAGTTAAGTTAAGTTAGGTCAACCCATTGATACATTCACCATGTATTCCTTGATCCCAAGGCAAATCTTTAGTGTGGGTCCCACTACATGCATGCATTAATGACCTCTATTATATGACAAATCAGACCTAAAAAAATGTCATATTATGAGCGTTGTAGTCATAATATTAGGGTAAATTAACACTCAAAAGTTTGGTCAAAGGGAAATGTGTCATATAATCGAGGTGTCGTATTGTCAAGGTTAGACTATAGAACATGTTAGAAAGCCAGTTCTAATAGCCCAACATCACTCTTTGTGTATGATTACGTAAGCATTAAGAAAACTTGAGTGACTTTGTGTCAATTCTCATAAACTCAAGGTTTGGGACTAAACCCATTGTTTCATTTGCCATACTTTACAAATAACTCTATTCAAACTATTCTATTCATTGAAACATGATTATAACCTAGTAATGGCAATGATAGGGTTCATTCCATAATACTACAGTCAACCATTGTTTGTTTGTTTGTTTGTTTGTTTGTTTGATCTAAGTGCAACTTTGAAAGGAAAACTAGACCATGGATAAGGAACATTGACATATGAGCTCTTAGTCCAAGCAATGTGCACTTGCCAAACCCCAATGGTCAATCGACTTTCTTTCACGTAAGCCTTATTAATTGGCACCTTCTCTCCCTAGTCAACATATATACGCAATGCACGATATGAGTGGCCTTTCGCATGTGTGTAGCTCATGAGGGCATGAGCCCACACATGTCCTCAATCCTCATACCCAAAATTAATGAGAATGAGGTCTTAAAAGTGGCCGACGGATGAATAGATGCACTTTTATCATCCTATGAGAAACTTCTAGGATATGTACCATTATAGTTGTTGGACTTCAATGGAAGTTGTTCTATCTTTGTATGGTCAAGTCAATGATCACAAGAAAGTAAATACTACTAGAATGTCAAATTTTGACATTTTGTTGAACACCGTAATTTGCATTATGCTATTGTGGTTTACACAATGCTAAGATCCTTGCGTTTTATTACACTTGCTTTGAGTTTTGTCAAAGGGTGAAAAGTACATGGATTTGTAGAGAAGTTGGATAGCATCGTAACGTGTTATCTTATCCCCAAAACAATATTTAATTTCATTCATAATTACCTCTAAATGAATAATACATATTAAAATTATTATCTATTTTCTTTAACATCCACATATAAAACTACGCTAACAAACTCTATATAACATATGCAATAATTTTGTAGATACACAAGATTCTCTTAAAAGCAAAATAAAGTCTTTCATACTAGATCTTATTAAAGCGAGAACTCATTTTGGCATTTAGGGTTGAATGGTCTAAATGTCCCAAAATGGGACTCCCAATTTCAAAGCGATTTTAGATTACCCAATCTTGCACAATAAAGTAGTTTTTGTTGACCATCGTATTTTCATTGATTGTAAGTTGTTGTTGTTTTTTAAAATCCTTCAAAATTTTGATTATAAGATTGGCAGAAATGGTTATTTTCAATACCACATGAAGTGGTGCCATCTCAAGACACAATTTGATAGTTTGATCAATAAAAATCATACTAAGCATGCAATTTTCCTCCAATCTAGATAGTATGTATAGTTTGAGCAAATCAAAACAACATGATTTGTGATTATGACAAAGTTCCTAGATATCACTTCTAAAATAAACATGTAAGGACAAGTAAAAAAGTTGATTTGTAATTGTATGGATGTGATCATTTGATGAGGGTATAAGCAATGATCGTTGTGACATGCAAGCAGTGAGCGACAACTTAAGAATTATGGCAAGATTTGGAAGAATGTGGAACATGGGTGTCTTGACTAGCATTGTCTCTTGGACTTGGAAGGCAAATGATGTGCCATCGGGACAAGTTGCAAGGACACATGTATCATGAGCAACCCCATTGTCAGCACCCTTATGGGACTCCTTGGTGCGGGTTTGGTCAACCTTGTGTAGGGATGAGGGATGGAATAGTTGACTTTATTTGGGGGATGGAAGTTGTATTCAAACCTAGGAGGAAAATCCAATTTCCTCATTCTGGATCCAAATATCTCAAAGCTCTCAAGGGCACAAGACATAGTGTTGACGCCCTCAACACTAGGGAAGCATTTCATAGCCTTTGCAACGAGTTTGGATCTCCCATATGAGCAACGACTTTAACTTCACAGATGCATGATTTGGTCCCTTTCCATATACAAACCACATTTATGCAAACCATGGTAGTTTGCAATTTGCATGGAGGCCCAACTCATGTCATCTATAGTGGCCTCATAAATATAAATTAAAAAAAAAACAAAAAAAAATGTCATATTCATCACTTAAGATCTCGAAGATAAAGACCATGCCCCTAAATTCCTTGGGAAACATTTTGTCATGGGTGAACTTGACTCTCAAGTGGTCTTTGAGAGTCATGATGTTATTCGTTGTGCCCATGTTGCCACAAATAACCTTCTAGCCGCAAAGTTCATACAGTTGGGGGAAGCCAAAGTGGAAGAACTTTTTTGTTCACCATGCCTCCAGAGAGATCCCACTTAGATAGTGTATATCCCCTAAAATAGATGTTTGGGGATGTCTTTGGAAACAAACTACTTGTCGACAACCATGACAATGGTTGTATCTTTAACGGGGTTTTTCATGCTTCCTTTGCCACACATAGATAAACTATCTCAATGGACTCACTGTCAACCCTGTTGGACACATAGTGATGACTGAGGCAGGTGCAACCTTGAGACATGTTGATTGAAGTACAATGCATATTTAATGATGCAAGGATGATATAGCCCAATACATACATGAGGAGCATGACAAACCTTGTATTGGCACATAGATTTTTGAGGAGGGATATTGACATATAACTTATCCATATCGTTCATGTACCCCATCATGTACATTAGAATTCTCCTTAAATTGACGGAAACATGATGAAAAGGATATTGTTATGAAATCCAAAATGAAGTATTGAACATATTGGTCATCAACAATAGCAAAGTCAATGCATGTGAGATCAAATTTAACGTGTTTTCTCAACTTGGTGGTCTCTAAGGCCTTAAGTATATTGATAGACTTCCTTGAAAGTGCATCTAGGGTGGATGGACCACTAGAAAATGGAAGGGGAGTGATTTGGGAATGACAACAAAACATCGTAATCTATGGGTTCCTCTAAATATGTTTGGGGTTCAAGATGGAGCAAATCAAGTTGATGTCATTGGGTTTAAGGATCGGCTGAGTGAAAGATTTAGAGGTAAGCAAGAGGTGAGGGGTAGAGGAGAGAGAGAGGGGGGGGATATGTGGCTCATGAGGGCACAATCGGTTGTCTTGAGGTGGGCACATTTGTTGAGCATGGCAGAGCATAGGCAAGAGACACCATTGATGGTTGCAATGATGGGCACAATAGAAGGGGTGGATACTTGATGAAGTGGGGGTATGGCTGCAACAAGCGTGATAGATTATGGAAGAGAACCTAGCCCTCCAAGCATCAAGGTAGGTGTCTTTCCATTAAGGTTTTGCACAAATACGTGTGGGCTCCAATTGTAGTTACTAGGTGTAGCTTCATAGTCATCTTGAACCCAACATCGTCTTGAAGTTTTTTCTCAATATTTCCAAAGCAAGTACCCATGAAGGGTCACCAAGGTGTGTGTAGAAACTACACAACATCAATGATAGGATGGATTTAATTCATGAAGGCTAAGAATTACAAAACATGTAGAAATATGGAGTGTGGGGAAAATGGACAAAGAACTCATGTAAATAGCATAGGATACCATCAAAAGCAATCCAATATGGAATTATTAGATGTGTTAAGGGCTTGGTTTTTGTTAAGGTGGGGATATTCTTCTAAACTAGGCTCATATGTGATGATGGTGGGTGGATCCAAGGGTCAAAGTGCAGGCTACGATGGAGGCGTTGGATTCCAAGGATAGTTTAGATTGAGCCGTTAAATTTTGGCTATGCTCTTGATGGTTGACACATGGCTGAGTTGTGTGTTAAGGGGGGCGGGAGGGGGGGTTAGTGGCAATGTATGAATGACGGATATGAATGAAAGAAATAATTTATATAAAAACTATGGGGTATGGTTGAATGCTTGATAACGGTACTTATAATATTGAGTGTACATCCTTGAAATGCCCATAATTAGATAATTTCCTACTTATAGGGAGGATAACAAAATATTTGCATGTTTAATCTACTTATACACATGTCTACATTAGAATAGGTGATTCAACAAACCAATAAAATTATGTTATCATTCATGTAGGCGTAGGTAGCATTGTGCATGTGGTTACATGCTTATCTCTCTTGCTTTATTGAAGAGTATTTCCATAAGGCCAGGGATTCATGATGTCTATGTAAACTCACCCATTTAGGAGGTGAACACACATTGAACTATTCTAGAGTCTATACATTACTCTTTAAGAAAAATCAACTCCAAAAATGACACCGAAAAACCTAAAATACTTGGTGGAGTGCAGCTAGGATGGATCAACCCTCAACCTTACATGGGTTTGTTTTTACTCTAACCCCTTTACATCCATGATGAATGAGTTTACATACACACCACAAAACCTAAGCCACTTCGTAAATGTTGTTGGATTAGTGTATTGTTGCACTTTGAACATATTAAGTTTGAACTCCATAACTAATAAAGTTGTGATTTGGTTTCCAAACACCTACCAAACATATAATAATTTAGACATGCCCTCTATGGGTTGGTTATTGATTCATCCCAATTGAAGCTCACTAGATTAATGCAAAGTCTTTAATCCCAATTATGGGGTTAATCTTTAAAATAGCAACCTTGACACTCTAAATTAGTAATCAATGTTTCCACCCTTCCCTCCCCCGATTCGCCCTCCTCCTCAATATGTGTTATAGACATTCACCCTTCAAGTAGTACCACATTCTGATGACAAGTTTACACTCACAAACTACTTGTCCATGACAACCACCCATTGCAACCTCTCCATTGCAACTCATGGTGAGAAAATGCATGAATAAGTAAATATGGTTGTCAAGTGGAGGTTTTTGGTTACAATTTTTAGACAAACGGCAAACCAAAAACCTTCGGTTGCCAACCAAAATAATTTATCTAGACAATATACCTTCTAATTTATCAAAATACCTTCTGATTGTCAACCAAAAGTTTTTGGTTGCAGTTTTTGGACAATAGCCATACAAAACCCTCCAGGTGACAACCAAATTGATTTTTGTAATGTACTTTCCCGTCACGAGTCGCAATGGATGGTTGTAATGGACAAGTTCTCCTCTAGTACATAATCATTGAGTCGTTTGCACTTGCAAGTGCCACCAAGTAAGTGGTCTCCTTCGTGAGCATCATTGAGCTATACCTTTGGGTAACTAAGTACGTACTTCCCTACCAGATTGTCGAGTGGTAATAGGGGTAAGTACCTACTACCATGAATACTTGCATATGTTTTGGGGAACACGGGCGAAAGGGCAGGCCGGGCACTCATCAGCGGTTGTTCTGTGTGAGTGGACACCCGACCTGTTTGACTGGACACTGGACCTTGCGATTTGCTTGTCTGTAGTGGAACGGGAACCGACACTTGAGCAACCTCGGTGCCAAACTCTCAAGTAGTTTTGTAAGAAGTGGTTTGGAAGTAAAGTACCTACATTGCATCTAAGATAGGAACACCTTACACCTAGAAGTGAAGGAATTTGGCTAATTTTTTTAAAAAAAAAACGTCGGGCAATCCGACGTGAATTTGAGCCTGTGTGGCCCTACCCTGCTCAAGAATCCCCTCAGTGTTGGGTGGGGTTTACTACCTACCTTGCAGTGGGTGGGCTTTTGTTTGTGTGTATGTGTGTGTGTGTGTGTGTGTGTATATATAATGAAATAAAATATATTATTTTGATATTCATTTACTATGTGGGGGGGGGAATCCTGGTTCTTGTTTATTGTCGAGTTTTCTCTTATTAAGTACTAGGTACGTGAGATATTTGATGGCTATTTGGTGGATGGTTTTCATTGTTTTTATTGTTAGTGATTTGGGGATATGTAGGTTCTCAAGGAGTTCTATGCTTCTTGTGCGAATGGCTCCCCCTACTCATGCGGTGATAACTATGAGGTGTCTAATATTTCAACCTTGTGCTCTTATTGCATCTACTAACGGGTTGTATTTGTCTTCTTTTGTTTGTATGGCTTGGTCAAGGAATCTATCATGCGTAAAGGTGAATTCAATGATTTGGATGGTTAGGTCTGGTGTAGGTATTAGTGGACCATTTTGTTCATATGCAACGCTCTGTATGTAAACAATATCCGGTCTTAGTTTTGCAAGGCATTCACATGGTGAGTGTTGCATGTGCAGCTTAGTATCCATGGTAGATGGTGTTGTCTTGGTGGTTGTCATACAGGAGGCATACATGTGGCAATCGTATGAACCTTGGGGGGGAGGGGGGGGGGAATTCCTAGATAGGAAAAGAGAGACCATGTGTACTATAGTTTTTTTTTCCTCCTCCAATATTAAGATAAATATAAATGTTTGATGTGAAAACTATGTTGGCACCCAAAGCCATTAGGGGGGTATGATGTTTCCATGGTGAACATTCTCAAAATCAACGTGTAGTTGTTATGCAAGATTTTGAAGATGTTGGTTTTGAGGGTTGTTTTGGTTTAAGGTGCTTCTACCTTATTTCAGACATTTTGGTGAGTTTGGGTACTTAACCCTAAAGGTCAAAGCAAAATTGCCCCAAAGTCGTCTCAAATGGTTCAATTCAATCCATAACCTCATGAAAGAAATTTGGAATCTCTTATGGTAGATCTAACCATATGGATGGAAGTGGATGGAAGCATATGGAAGCATATGGAAGCTTTGTAGAGTTAGGATTGTTCATACAAATTTTCAGATGTCCATGTGTTTAAAATTGGAGGATTGTAACATAAATGTGTATGTTGGTATTGTTGGGCAAAGGTGACTACCCAAATAAGAACTTCCACCTAGACCTTTAGGCTTGATTCCTAACTATGGTAAACTTAGCTTGGACTTTGTGGTGTCTACATGTATTCATCCATCGTGGATGGCACGGTTACGTTAAAACCCTAAACCCCAGGTGAGGTCGAGGGTCGATTCATTTGAAGTGGATTCCATTGGGCAAATTTAAAGTCTTTGATGTCATTTTTGGAGTCGAGCCGTCTAAAACTAGTCATTCCATACTAAGGGCCGTTTTACATACATTACCAAGGGTTGTGAGAAAATTTTGATTTAAGAATTTTTGTGGTCATGGTCAAGAGTCCAAAGACCATGATCAAGAGATATCTACATCACTTTTGGAAGCTTTGGTCACAATACAAAGCAAACTTAGGTTGGGGCGTAGTGTTTTTAATGAAAATAAAATATGATTATTTCATGAGAACTAAGGATAGGCTATAAATAATAATCTATGGAATAGAAGTTATCAAATACAAGGTTTTCAAAATACAGTCACCTTCATTTTTAGTTGAGAGAACTATTTGGGTTCTCGTGCCACAAAATAATCTAGGTCACCACCAAACATTATTCATTTATGCATATGTAGGATTCCATGTCACTTTCTTGTCTATTGTTTTTGGCATAGCTACTCTTTATTTTGGTGACCTTGTGTATATACAAGGTGGGAGGCGGGACCGCCACTCATTTCTCATCCAATGAGAGAACTTAGAAAGCAATGTTCATGGTTATTCATCACTAGAGTAAACATGCCCCAAAGGATGATTTCGTTGCAATTTCACCTTTCCGATGGATGAGTTTATGTACACAACACAAATTCATGGCTTATAAATACTTGATTCGTAGAGTTGTTGGCCTCACACACATTGATTAGTAAGGTCAAATTCCTATATAGAGCTTAAACTAACACATGTGAAGCACTTGTAAGTGTGGAAGTTAGTTTAAGCTATGACATTAAATATTGCATATATACATTTTGGCAACCTACGGTGAGGGCAGGTGGGCACTGACGCATGGCAACATTGTTGAGTGGATGGTTTAGGATGGCATGTGACATTATTTTATTTGCACATATACAACAAAGCGGGGCAACATGGGTCCAAACTAGTGAAATACAGAGGACCAATTTAGTCCTACACTGACTCAAAATACCGAGTCAATGTTTCTCTCTATCAACTTCGGAGAGTAACAGCTGATATTCTAAAAGCGTTCTAATTTTAGAAATTGTCACAATTTGAAGATATTTTTATGTCACATAGCCCTAATCTCACTACAGATGGTGGAATTTGAGAGAGACAGCAGGAAGAGGGGCGGCCTTTATAGACTCAGTTTTTTGAGCAATTTTGAAGCAACTTGTGATGAGTGAAACTTTGTCAATTTTGATCAGTTTTGAGTGAAATTTTTTGTGAGTGGTGTTCGATTGAGGGCATACAAGGTTTCTAGTGTGTCTAGAGAGGTTGTGAGGCACAATGAAGCCAATTTCAAACGAAAAAGAGTTGAACGTAGTTGCGTTTTTGCAGAAGAATTTGAGCAGTAGAAAAGTAGCACATGCGGTGGGATTGTCGCAGTCTACAATGAATAGGATTAGAAAGAAATGCTTTGAGAACATTGACTTGTCAAAAGGAGGGCGTCCAAAGGCTCTCACCTCTTATGAGAAGAGATTTGTAGTACGTTCACTCACTATAGGTAGGTTGGAGAATGCAGTTCAAGCAACGAGAGTACTCAAGAGTGAGATAGGAGTGGATGTTTGTGTTGAAACAGTGAGGAATGCCTTGAGAGAAGCAGGTTTAGGGGCAACAGAGAAGGTTTCCAAGCCAGCTTTGTCTCCCAAAAATGTGACAAATAGATTGGTTTTTGCTCAAACACACAGATATTGGACAGTTAGTGATTGGGAGAGGGTTATTTTTAGTGATGAGACAAGAGTCAATCGTTTTAATTCTGATGGAAGGATTTGGTGTTGGATTCGTGATAAAAAGAATCTTCCAAGTCAAGCTGTCAAACAAACTGTGAAACATGGTGGAGGTTCAATCATGTTTTGGAGTTGTTTAACTTCAAGAGGAGTAGGTAATGTGCACAAGATAGATGGGAGGATGAATGCTACAAATTATCTTGAGCTGTTGCAGGAGGAATTATATACTACATTGGTAGGTTTTGACTTTGATCTTGATGAAGTCATTTTTCAACAAGACAATGCTCCTGTGCACACATCTAAGATTGTTCAAGAATGGTTTTCGGAACAACCATATGATGTTATGAAGTGGCCTGCTCAGTCTCCTGACCTGAACCCCATTATTATTCCACTGCTCCAAGGAATCTTCATGAATTGTGGACTCGTATTGAAGAGGTTTATGCTTCTATTAGTGTAGATGAGTGTAGGAAGTTATATGCTAGCATGCCTGCTCGAATTGCAGTTGTTCTGGAATCTAAAGGAAGATGGACGAATTTTTTAGTGTTTTCTAAAAAGTGCTCAAAAAATTGAGTCAATGTATATATCTAATTTCGGAATTTCATATTTTGAAATCTATCAATTTAATTTGTGTTTTGTCACTTAGATGTTGCTTATTACTTTATGCTTTACAACTTTTGTATACAAATTTTTCAATTTGTTCATTTGTTCTCATGTCATTGTGGATCTAATGAAGCTGAATGAAACATTGACTCAATATTTTGAGTCAATGTAACATGCAGTTGACAATGAAGAGTGATCCAATATATGTGTTGATTGTCCCATTGGACTGGCCTTTGCAATTGGACTAAGAAATTATACGATTTACAGTTTCTTTTAATCTAAAAATTCAATCTATTGTGATATTTAAGGTAAATTACCCCAAAGTCCATTGTACGTGGTCCTATAAGGGCATATGTTTGTGAAATTCATACTAGTTATGCTCTAGAGTTTTCAAGGGATACAATGCTTCTTGAATGACTTACCATGACCTTGCCAAAAACCATGTAATTTATGACAATGTGGGATCACAATTGACATTCTACACTTGCTTACAATCCCTAGAAGACCATAAGGCCATATGCTTTTTGTGCTCAAGTTTTAGGTCCATAGACTTTGTCTTAAATCCAAATAACAATATATTAGATATGATGGAGCCGGTCTTGACATTCGATGGTGTTATATTTTTTTCATCCATTTAAAACGGGTTAAAAACATGATGACATCCATGAATTATGGGCATGTTAATGGACATTGGATATGGCTTTATGCACATGTGCATAGGTCCAATTAGAATAAAAAAGGACCGAACAAAGCATATCCTTCATTTCTAAATATGCTCATCCTCTTACCTACCATAAGATGGTTAGGTATTATGTTTTAGTGACAAAACAACATTTTCGCATGTGTAAATAGTAACGTGTAGGTGCCATCTCCATGTCTTTGATAGGGTGTACATGTCCAAAAGAGAAGTGCATTGCACAAAGAAACATGTGACTTCAACTAGAGTGTGATTTACACATAACACTAAGGGCCATTTACACGCATGACCAAGGGCCGTGGGGAAAATAATCTAGGATTTCTCGTGGTCATGGTCAGTGGTCCAAAGCCATGATCAAGAGAGATCCTAGATCATTTATTCTCACAACCCTTGGTCATTTGGCATAGTGTAAAGCATACTTAGACTAGGACGTAATTTTTTTAATGAAAATATATAATTAAAACAATATCAATTTTCTTAAAATCTTAAATTAGTGGATGTTGTTGAAATAAGGATTTTTTTCTTTACGACCTTTGTTTTTTTGTTGAGCAAACCTATTTGGCTTGCCTCATTGCAAAATCTAGGTGGGCATCAGGCATTAGTTATTTATGGACATGTAGAAATCCATGTCAGAATCCAATTTTATGACATGACCGATCGTAAATTTGATGATCCCATGTAAAACGAACTAGGACCAACACTCACTTCTCAACCAATGAGAAAATTTAGAAAGCAATGGTCATGGTCTACGGTCACTACAGTGTTTATGGTGAATCTTGTGGGCAAACTTATAGTGTGGCCCACATTGTACACCATCGTGCATAAAAAGTAGTATGGAACTTTATACTTGAGGGGGTTTTCTTGCATCGATTTCTCCACATACTATACCCATCCTACCCAAGTAGTTTCACTGGAAACTGCATTATTTTGTAAAACACCCACATTTGCAAACAATTAGCAATTAACAAGGAAATTTTGAGAAATTGATCATTTTTGTTGAAGTCGTTTTTGGAAAATGAACTAAATATTTGAATCTTGTATTTGAAATTGCCCATGTAGTAAGGGTCTCTCAAATGCAAAGTATTTCTCATCCAAGAGAAACATTGCAACCTACAATGTAGACCTCCGATGTTACATATTGTGGGTCGGAATACAATGTGTTCCAGAATAACATCCCCCCCCCCAAATGTTTCTAGTGTTGGTTTCCTCTTTTATAGTGTGGCCCACACTATTTACCACAAACGGTGAAGTGTAAACAGGTCACTGGCCTTTATAGTTCTGAAATGGAGAGAGATTGGAATTTCAAAGTTGGAAAAGGGGCAATTTCAACCTCCCTCTCTCGTGTAGGTGCCGTGGCCTTGTCAATGTACAGTGTGTGTCCCACTTCAAAAGAAACGGGCCTCATGGTACTGAGAATGAACTCATCATGTCCCTATTCTAAACTTCACCAATTTTTTAGAAGTGCAATTGAGACCCTTCTCCACGTGCGGGAAAGAGTGTGCAAGTTCGAATGCAACACCCTCAAAATCTTGCATAATAAGTACATATAGATTGTGAGAATGTTCATCACATGAACATCAGTCCTTCCTAACAGTTTTGGGTGACAACACAATTTTCACTTTAAAATTTTGTATTCATTTCAATATTGAGGGGGGGGGGATTTGCAATACACCTGGTCTCTTTTTTCTACCTAGAATTTATTTTTCTTTAGTTCAAATGGCTACCACGTGTATGCCAAATACCTGAACCTTCTCGGTTTAAGATACTCTTATCTTAAGTAAGTTAACTAACATTTCATGTAAGATCGACTTGTTGTACCAACTCTCTGTATGGCCTAGAATCCAAGGGCTAGAGGTTCGTGTTGTCTATGTAAACTCATCCATCACGGATGAAGGGGGCTTGAGTAAAAACTAGTCCCCTACAAGGTCAGGAGTTTATTATTCCAAAATGATTCCTCGATAATGATTTGGGGTTTTTGATTCTAATTTTGGAGTCGAACCATCTAAAATAGCCATTGGCATATTGTAATACAATCTACTGCGTTTTAACCATCGCAAGTGGATGAGTTTACATGGACACCCACAAATCCATGGTTGAATCCAAGGGCTACAGGGCCGTGGTGTCTGAGGTAGACAACCCTTACTCGCCACTTTCGAAAGGAACAAAGTAAATATATATTGAAGCTTGGCAAAACATGATCAAGGTAAGGCAAAATGGGCTCCCATTCAAGTTGGTGCAAACAAAGCACTAACTTTTTTATTTTTCTTTATTATTGTTATTATGGTTTGGTATGGCTACAAAAATGGACATATATAATAGTAAAATGCAAGAGATTGGACCGTGCATTCTAGGTTCAACAGTCATCATAGTTGGGGTGAGGGGTCTATGTGATTCTTTAGCAAAATTAGAAAACTAATTTGCCATGGATTGAACCAACCTTTGCTTACTCGGGTTACACCTTCACTAGCTTTGTGTTCACCAGGTAGCTGGGAACATTTCACAATTTGGCTTTGTATGTTTGCTCATGCTTGTTGATCGGTACTTGCTATGAAACCTCACATTTGAGTCCGCTTAAAACAATTGATATTGTAAAATATTGTTGATTTTTTGGGGTGTTAACGGAGAGTTACTTAGGGTTAGGTGAAACCCATATTAGGGTGTGATCCCCATGAAGTCGTCATCTACGATTGGGCCATGATCAAAGGCCTTTCCCAATCTTCTAAATCCCCATAAGCTTAGCAATTCCTCAAACTTTCTCCATGTTTAACTAACCCATGTGCAAATTTGAATCCCATCCACTAATTTGAGATTAGTCTTCCTCTATTATTAGAGGGAGGGGAGAGAGAGAGAGAGCCAACCTATGAAATGCTTCACACTCGATCAAACCCGCATATGGTAGATTGTTCTAAAACTGTCCCTTTTAGAAGCTGGACCAGGTAATATGTATTATTATTGGTTTTGAAAAGTTTAGATAAATTTTCTTAGCAAAAGACTTGGAATTCTACCACATCAAGCATATGTTTTGTGAGTTTTCGTACAAAAGTTGTAAAAGTTCAAAGTGTTATTGATTAAATGACCCAAAACCAACACATGAGCCCATTTCAGTGACGAACATTATCTTTACTTTAAGGCATGTACTTGCTTCAAAGAGACAAAACCAATTGCCAAACACTTGGCAATACATTGATACCCTACATGAGCCCCTTTCAAATCTAAATATGCACTCCTTGGATCTTTTCCCTCTTTTGGCAATAAACTTTGGGTTGGCCAATCTCCCTTCTCAACAACACAACCACACCCAAATCGTTAGTTGTTCTTTTCAACAACACTTAATATGTCTTCATTCTTCTACTTCAACTTATGCATGGAATGTAAACTTAGGGATATTGAGAAGAAAATATACAGAGCTCAAGATCACCAAAATTAAGGAGGAATCACCAAAAAACATAACACAACACATGTTTAATTGTGAAGATCAATGCGTCCAAAAGGTTGAGAGTTGGGAGGCATTCTTGGTGTCTATGGAATGAACTCACGAAGATCTATATGACGGAGTGTTTTTATTGTGAAAGACAAGGAAGAGTTAAAGGAGCTGTAATCGTTCACAGATTTGGTTTAGGTGTTGACAGCGATGATTTCAATGATGAACTATTGGCGGAATTAGATTTTGAAGTTCAAATTATTTTCATGGTGATGAATGTGTGTATCAACACATGGGAGTTTTCAACCCCAACGAATTGGAGGAAGATGGTCAAATAGGTATGAATCCAGACATTGGCATTCGCGATCTTCTTGCTAGCATGAGAGCCACCAGAAACGCGTTGTTAAAAAACATGATGAATTTTTCAATCGAAAAATTTGATGAGTTGTGTGTGCTTGTGTGTCCACTCATTCATTCTCATGCACGATCAACAGACGAGGAACGCATATTGTTCGGTTGTCCATCCAAACTTACTCCCGAACAACGATTGTGCAACTTTATCATATTCATGAAGCATGATAATGTGTGTACCTATGACAGATTCCAATGGAATTGATATCGTTCCGTTTTGAATGATGATTGTTTGTCTGTTGTTTTTTGCATCAACCATGTCATTGCGAGCGAAATCACTTGGCCCAATGAAGATGAATGTGCCCAACTTGCCTCATCAATCCACATTTTTGGGGATGCATCGGATTCATCGATCACACATTGGTGAGAATCTGACGTCCATATAAGTACCCAGACCATGACAAGTAGTTCAACGGTTAGAAAAAAAAATCAATCAATAAAATTGCATGAACAATATGGTTTCATACGAAGGCCTCATTTTACATGTCAATTTGGGGTTTTCCAGATCATACCACAAAATTACAATCTTGCGCCATTCTCAACTCTTATATAATTGGCATCAACATTTTATTTATTTGGATAAGTACCTTGAGTATCTTCTCGGTGATCTGGGATATTTGGGGGAGTCTATGTTCATAATAAGACTTGACACATATGAACAACCTCTGGATGTAGATGACATAGTGATTACGACCTACATCAAAATACATGCAAGTTATCGCGCGCAAGTTGAGTGGAGAATTGACAGTCTTAAACAAAAGTGGAAATGTCTTATGTATCATTTTGATGCCACCCAAATACAACCACCTCTTCCAAGCATGTGCATTGCTCATTAATTTGTTTTCACCAGCGAAAGATGGACTTTAGGGACCAAGTTGTGGGTGACCACGATGAGCTTCCTCAAAACCATGGTTGGGCTGATGATTATTAGTTTTTTGTGATGAATCATAATAAAATTTCTTGAGTTGGATGTCTATTTTCATACTATTTGTTTACTATATTTAGTTTCTTTTGGAATTTTTAAAATTTATGTGCATCTTGTGTTGATCATGCTATCTTTTATGAATGTTGACCCGACCACGGTACGAATTCATCAATTCTAGTGTACCATCACAACATTCACTTTGTCACAATAAACATCAATATTGAATTCATATAATAAGAATATGAATTCACATGTAATCAAGTACTTGTTCATTTATTTTGTTCCTAAACCTTTATTTTCAAATTGGCCATCTTAATGGTCGCAATACCGGATTCAATGCCGGATTCCAACACCTTGGTGACACAATACATGACCTTGCTTTGATTAAGAAGTATCTTACTATTGGTTGGAAGTCGCTTGACGGACCATGTAACCTTGCTTGGAGCCAATTCCGTGGACGGAGTCGTGATCATAGGTGTAAGGGGTGTTGATGGAGTGTCAGGTGCCACCATTGTTCAAGATTGAAGTCTTCAATGCCCTTCAAACGCGATTTGGCCCTTCAAAATATACCTCTCTCAAAACAACCCTTCAAAACGCAACCCCAAATTGAAAATGAAGACGTCACTTGAAGTCCTCAATATAATCTGCCCGCCACAAGAACCAACAAGCGTAGGGCATTGTCACTACAAGAAGTGGAGTTAGATGGTTGATTCTTAATTCTTCACATTGTACTGGGAACATGTACCATATAATTCATGCACAAGTTTAATATGAGTTTTGTACTTCATTTCTATATTCTTAGATTGACGTCTTGGATTTGAACCAGCCTTTCAACTGAAGGGCTGAAATTTGAGAGCCCTTCAAAATGAAACTCATATGAGGGCTTCAATCTTGAACTTTGGGTGCCGCGCGTATTGGTGCAACAATGAGGGTGGAAGGATAACGTGGTGGCCTCCTAAAGCATCTACCAATAATGTTGTGTGTCTTTTTCATAATGTTCCCGGTGGCATGGCCATTGGTCGTCCGAAACCGTTTGAGCAACTCGTCATCTTGGAAGTATGCCTTCTCGGAGTTGTCATCATTTGACTTTCTAGTCTTGATTTCATTCATTGAATCACAAAGTTTTTCTTTTAAAGTATCTTGAGTAAAAGAGCAATTTGAAAGTTTGAGTAGATAATCTTTATACACAAGAGGTCAGAGACTTGGGAATGAGTTGCGCGACATTCAATCAACCATAGGAGTATTTTCCAAAATGACAGTTGAAAGCACAAACCAAAAAGCCTTTGGCTCTCTTGGCCTTCTTGAATGCTTGTGTCTCCGGATTGGCCGCCACATCTTTCTCACGAGAGGTATCCATAATTTCAAAATCATGATCTTCATTCACATTATTCGTCCGTATAACTTTGACAATCATTATTGTTGAATTCGCCGATGCCATCCACGACTCGATCATCCTTAGTCTGCGCATACAACCAAACAACATGTGTGTCCTCTATGTTGTCGTTACAATACTCTCCCATGAGCAATTGACTAATTGTATTACGATCAAGCCCTGGGCATGCCATACCCTAGGAAGAAAGGAAAAAAGAAATATTTTAGTATCAGATGAAATCCAACAATTTATAAGCACAATCATGATTGTGAAACATAACAACTTCAAATGACAATTTCCATGATTCACAATAGGACGAGGATCGTGTAATAATATTTTGGCCCACAGACAATGTTATTGCATAAGCAGATTACAACATTTGCAATCCTAATAAGCTTTATTGCATCATCTTCAAAGACAAATCCTAACAGGCGCCACCCTTTGCACCTTCATTGTAAGTCATCTGCAATTCAAGATCGGGGCGAAGTGAAGTGCTCCATAGAACGACGCAATGGTGGGGTAGGTCCCAAAGAAATACTCAGATGCTTCATCACTAGAAATCACTAACAAATGAAGCCCCTAAAACTCATCCGGTGTACAAGCCCTTTGAGCACCATCTTTGACAACAACTGGATTGTCGATGATAAGAGTTGTCGGCATCAATGTCTCTGTACATGAAAAGGGAGTCGTACTCCAAAAACGGAGCAACTGCTTCATCGACAGACCTCACAACTTTCCATATACAAGGTGCAAAGTACAATTGCTAAAGTAAAGTCATGCTACAGAGGGAGCCACGCTAATTAGTTTCGAAGAATGAGTATTATCTGTTAGATGAAGTTAACCCCACCACAAGTTCCTCACCTGCACTACGAAGCATGATTACAAACATGAGCAAACTGCATGCAGACATCATCGTTACTCATACAACACGTGGAGACAGAAATTCCAGTTGGTGAGATTATACTCTTAGGAACATCAACTCGCGCATGAGAATCAGCAACTGCCAAGTTTCAAGTTTTGTACCGGCTCGAGCATTCAATCAAAAGTGAAGCAATAAACCAGGGTCTGAACATATACATGAGATAATATTTCACCATCCTACTGCCACTAAAAGTCCTAAACCAACCTAAACATCTACAGAATTCCACAAATGCCGACAGAAGAGAGAAGCAGACAAATCAAACAAAACAAACAGAAAGACAAATCCAGATGTGGCAACCTCAGTGTCCATTCAGAGAGAAGAAAGAAAAGCAAACATCATCAGACCTGGTGTTGAGTTTCTACAAGCCAATTGAGCTTGCTAGAATCAACAGATTTTTTTTTGTTTTGAACTAGTCCCTTCCAAACTGAGGAGCGCGACTATCACATTTCAGACATGACAAGAGACGTGCTGTTTGATTGTCTCACACAGAAAGCAAGATGAGGGGTAAAAGAGAAAAGCAGTTCCTCGCTGTTGACAGGAAACAAAAATCCTTAACAGGCACAAGTTGTCGCCTACGATGGTCAAGAAGTCAAAAAATATGCAAACAAGATGCACAGTGAGGATACATGAATCAGGATATACCGTGTCAGGATTGGCATGTCCAGATTATACCCGAAGGATTTCTTGGATTACCTAACCTCGTCATTTCAATATTCAACTTCAAGAAGCAGGTCTATAGCATTCAATCCAAGTTATGCCAGTCTTGACTAATGAACTCCAACTGATAAGAGAAACTACAGTACCCAGCTCTGGTTGGCCGCCAAGGCAAAGTTGAAAGCACAGTTTCATCACAGCAAGAACTTAGAATTGCCACAGGCTGCATCAATATTATGTGGCCCCATCTGTTTCTGCTCTCGATAGATCGCCACAAAAAAGATAACTGTAACTTAAAGATGAGGGATGTTTTAAAAGAGCAGAGTTTCTGTTAGCTTTCTTGGTGCGATTAGACGTGCGAAGAAATGGAGCTCAAGAATGGAGAGCGAAGTTCATCCTCAGAGACCCAAAAAAAAACACAAGCACAGGAATAACACCTCTTTAAAAGGTTCTTGACCAAAATTACCAGAACCAAGTGCCCCTATGACCTGAGCCAACTCAGTCACTGAATTTTTTAGTTAACCTGAAACTCAGAAAGACTCCATACTGTCTCAATTTCACACGATATGCGAGGACTGTGATTAAACGGCTAGTCGAGATAAAAGTCACACATTGGGGGCAGTTCATCTTCACATGACAAGTGCAATTGAATGTGATGTCCACTGTAGCACAGAAGAGAAGTAACGCTCTCTTCATAAATCTCAAACATGAACAAAGTGAGTCCCCTGCCTTGTTTCTGCCCAAGTTTCCGTTCTTACACAAGCAGTTTGTCAAGATTTCTACAGAAGGTGTGGGCACTGCAGCATCCCGAATGCAATTAAGAAATTTGAGTCAAAGTCATATCGGCAACATTCGGTTCGTATTGATCCTTCTGTCAACTAAAGCTTCTCACGATGAATTCCTAAACCTTCTCACATATGCGGAATTCCACAAATGCATACCGAAGTTTCCCAGTGGAGAGTCGAAGAGGGCCGAAGCTAACCACCGAAGTTGAGTGCCGAAGTGACCACCGAAGTTGAATTTAGAGTGCCGATGTTGAGTGCTGAAAATGCTTGATTGAAGTGCCGAAATGCCTGGTTAATGCCTTGTTGAAGTGCCGAAGTTGAGTGCCCAACCACTATGCCACCTTCGCCGTTCGCCCGAAACCACCACAGCAACCTCCGCACTTCGCCGCATCCATAGCAACTCAGCCCTTTGCCGAATCGACAATTACTTCAAACCCTATAATTGATATATCTAAATCTAGAAATCAAAAGAGGACTCAAAGACGGAATGCACTCGGAATCGAAATTAGACATCAAGACACGATGTCAGGATAGTGCCAACAGGATAGGCCTGTGGCCGAAACTAGGACGAAACCCAGGGTTTGATCCCTCTTTAGTGTGGCACGTTTGGGAAACACAAAAAAAGTCGTATTATCGAGGTGTCATCTTCTCATCAATATGACAAATGGCATAAAGTTGTCGTATTATCGAGGGAATACGAAAACATAAGTAATATGAGCTTAAAATATATATACAACGAGTTTAAGCAATATAGATGGTATGAAATAATAACTTATAACTCCCAACAAATACAAATATTCTCAAGAACTCTTGAAATAGGAGTCCAAAGATCTATGGTGTTGTCTACCCAAGTTAGCAACTGTCATCTTATCTAAATTCCCTACTAACTTTTGAAAACTAATAATTTCATTAACACCAAAATATAAAGAGTTCTCTAATAAGAAACTAGGCAACAATGATGCATGACGTTTAGCAACATACTAGGCAAGAGGCCACTCTAACCCTAACCATGTCCATTCTGCACTAGTAACCATAATTCTCATTAAGTTCCCAATGGTAAGTGAAGTTCCCAAGTAGTTTCCAAGTGAAGATGGATGTATTTTAGATGTACATAACATAGATGAAAGGAATTTTAGCATTAACTACCTCTTTAATATGACAAAACGGAGATTTTAAATGTCACATGATCGAGTGTCGTAGTCGTATAAAAGAGGGAGTTTTGAACTAAAAAGTTTGGTCTCGCAAAAATGTGTTACATATGTAAACCACATTCATCATCGCTTTCGTCCAAAATGATTTGTTGAGCTTTTGAACATGGAGCATGCTCCTTGCTATCTCTACTATGTAGCAATTTGCACGCTCCGCCACTCCGTTTTGTTGAGGCCTATATAAGGTAAATGTTTGTCTCAATACCATATTCTTGCAACAAATACCGGGATTCCCCTGAAATAAATTGATCACTATTATCAGACCAAAATGCCTTAAAATTTGTCTCTACAAGGGCCTTGAACTTCTACAAGCACTCTCCTTTGGACTTCAACATGTACACCGACACCTTCCTCGAAAAATTATTGACGAAGTTGATAAAATATCTTGTACCGCCCATAGATATCATCCTCATGGGGTCACAAGTGTCCGAATGCACAATCTCCAAAGGCTTAGTTACTTGCCTCCACCCATCATTGGAAAAGGTTGTTTTATGTTGATTACCCTCAATGCATACTACATAAAGCATTGAAAATGTGAGACAATTTTTTTTTACCAAGGTTCATGTCACTCACCATACTTTGAAATGCATAAACACTCTTCACATTCAAATGCCCAAATTGATAATGTCAAAGTTTGAGTACACCCTCTTTCTTTCATCATTGTATCAAATTGGCCACATGCACTTTATGAAACTTAATGAAGTTAATTTGGTACAATTGCCTTCACATAGCATTCTTGCAACAACTTCATGATCGGGGAGCTCTCACAATGCAGTCATTTAGGTTGACTTGTACTTTCAATCCGTTCAACAAAAAGTTTATTCAACAAGAACAAATTTACTTGCAACTTGGGCACATGAAGGACATCTTTGATACTAATATTTTTGGTTTTGCCTTTCACTAGCACCTCAACAGCAATAGATTCCATGTTGATAGCTTTTACAACACTATCATCAGCCAAATGAACATCAAACAGAGCAATTATCTCATATATGTCACATGCAATCCTATAAGAAGTCATGTACTTTATTTCTCCCAAATCTATGATCCACTTACACAAATGAATTTCATGTTATGTTGCAAATACACAATCATCATCTTCTTGGTGTTATTTGCATTCTCTCTATCCTTATTCTTTGTCTTGTAACAAAAATATACAATGTGGTCAGTTTTGCCATAATAGAAGCACGTCTTGATGTCTTTACATAAAGATGGATTGCCCCTTTTGTTTTTACGCAACATCATTACAACATCATCACCTTGAGATTCTTTCTTTTTCCTCTTGGATATCTCGTGCATCAAACGTGCCGTTACGTACTCCATAGTCATCGACAAGTTTTTCATTCATGGATATTGCAAAGGATTTTTCATGCTTTTGTTGGTCCTTTACAACTTTTGATGTACGCAAGTTGATTGTCCGCTAAGTTAAGTACAATGATGAACATTGTTTTTTTTACACACCATTGGTATTTTTTTCTTCGCTTTGTAATCAACATTGGAAGATGAAGCTTCCTCGGATTCATTTATAATGCCCTAAAGGTCCACAAAAATCAACCTTATGTCCAATTTAAACTTCTAAAGATTGAATTTTTCTTCATTAAACTTGTCAATGACTCTAGTACCCTCACCCTCAAGTGATGCCATCTTACGGTCGAAGATTGGGGATATAATCTCTCACCATTCGATGGCTTGCACCTCAATCCACTCAATTTTTATTTTTATTTTTAAAAATGTTCTCAAATGTATATCTAAACCTTGAAATCAGACCCTCTTCAACTTTAATATGTATTTGCACCCTCAAACCACTCAAAGTAGGCCCTCTACAACTAAAATGTGTATTTACTCCCTCAAACCACTCAAATCAAATCCTCTTCAACTCAACTATGCATTTTCACTCTCAACCAATTCAAATCACTACTCAATTGAATCAAATATGCATTGAAACATTACAAATACTCAAATCAACACTTGCAACTTCCAAATGTGCATGTGTGCACCTACAATGCTCTAATGCTCCAAACCTCCAAGCATCAACGAATGCGCCAAACATGCACCAATGCACCTCTAACACGAAGCATCCCAAAGGCTCTTCCAAACACTAAAAACACTCAAGATCCACTCCCTAACCAACTACCAATCAATCTTTAACTCTAGAACTTGTGTGAATGGGCTTATAACCTATTGAAGCACAATAGAACTAGAGATCCAATTGCACAAGCAAATACACATACACAAAGGCATATGAACAATGCTCGGAGTGAGGTGATCGCCTCCACACCTTGCCTTGCCCTTTATTGCATTTTTCCTCCTTGGTTCATACAATGCACATGGGATATCTCAACTTCCACTTCCCACAAACTATATGGGTTTATTCAAACCCTATTTATTTTTCTACCTCTAACGATCACAATTCTAGGACTACGAGCAACCTAATGCTCTAACTTCAGCAATAGGTAACTAAAATGTGGTTGGTTGATTGTTTTTGTAATCTTCATCAGAATACATCTAACCCACTATCATCTAAAATCTAATAGATCAGCGATGGACATGGAAACCAACCTTAATCAAGGACATACATGAAAACCCCCTAAAACCACCAAAACCAATGAACTTTATGCTCCAATGGTCGGGTCATCGGTCAACGCCATTTTCATGGAGTAGGACAATCCCCAAATTTAGTCATGTGATCATGCCTTCAAACCTCAACCAAAGTGCAAGTTTTCTAGAGGTGGCTTCCATCACAATTTCCGTACTAATAACTAAGATAGTATATTTGAGCCACACAAGTATGTTCAACTTGAGGTAGGTGGGTCTTCAATGGTTATGTTTCCAACTAGTCCACTTGTCCTAGCGTATGAAACAAGCACTTAGTACAAGATGATTAGCAAATTCAAATTGAGGTCGTAGCCACTTCCCTCGTGCCTCACATGAATATTTAATTTATTATCAAAGTGAAGATTATCACACTTGGTAAATGGTCTTATACGACCCCCCCCCCATTTATGTTGACTATTGAGCTTAGAATGGTTATCATATTTTGAGCACTTAGTCCATACTTTAGATGCATGTATTTTTGGTCTTTTTTTTCTTTAGTTACAATTAATTGCATACCACTCAGACAAAGGTATCCGATTAAGATATGTAATTGAAATAGGCATGTCTACCTTACACGTTAACTTCAAAAAGAGTTTGATTTCATGACACTTACCTAGGGGTAGTAGTAAAAACATGTCCCCAACCGGTTGGTTGCTTATTCATTTCAATTAAGTCCACTACACCATCACTAGTAAAAAAAACTATGCCCAAAAGAACCACATCCAAAATTGGATGCGGTTCTTTTCACCAGCTTAATATGCAGCCGCTAAACGACTACAAATTTTTCTTTTTTTGTTTTGCAACTAAAATTTTAATATTTATGGGGCGTGTAATATACTGTTGGAAAGGTTTTTCCAACACCTTTCCAATCGTATATTGCACACCCCAAATTCCTAAAATTTCAGTCGCTAAACTCAAAAAAACAAATATGTAGTCATTTGGCATACTTTTCTACTAGTGCATTCATGGTATCTAGTGTCACTTATTATTTGGAATTATGAAAGGCTTCTCATTATAGATTTTTTCATCAACAAAGATTAAATAGGTTGTATGGATAGTATACAACATAAACGACTTTACTTGGTAAAAACTTACATCCTTAGCAAAAGGTAGTAATAATGCATAGCTCCGAATACTAAGTGTCACTAAATACCACAAATGATGTAGTTTAATCCTAGTATATATGACCCTAATTTAGGGGTAAATTTGGCTTTAAATAAAATTCCTTATGTTTTACAATAGTAATCAAAGTTTTCACCCCCCCTCCCTAGTTTGCCCTCCCCCTCAATAGATGTTATAAACATTCACCCTTCAATAAATAAGAAACATAAGGAAGGGGCTTGTGAGATTTGGACACCATAATACCTAAATGTTAGCTCAACTAAGGTAGAGGGTGCTTAAACCAACACTTTAAGCTATTGCACATACATATGGGTATGTGGTTGATATAAAAAATATATATTCATATTAGCCTTTGGGCTAAACATAGGTATCAAGAAAGAAAAAATATTTTTAGTCTCAATTGAATATTTGATGAATATTCAAAGTCAAAACTACTAGCTTCCTTAAACCAATCCATAGGCCCTGTGTATGGCAACCTTGCATCACGGGGGGGTCACTCTATAGGATTTTTGTGCACCACGTGCGGCGGAGGGGTATTTATTTAGGGGCTATTTACCTCCAAGGCAAGAATTAAAAGCTCCCTATAATTACTTAATTTTCTAAAATGGCCTATTTTTTTGCACCCTACCATTTCTTATAATGCCCATGTCATTGCAATTTTTTGTAGTCTACATTCTTTTTAATTAAAATAAATTAATTTAAAAGTGCATGCAATGCCAAAGTGGTGGGAAAAAGCATGGCAAGAAAAATGTATAAAGAATACCTACAAGAATCTACCTACAAGATGTTGAGATTGCATGATGAGAGAGAGCTTGGAGCGATCAAAGATGGAAGTTGGATTGAAGGCAACGTCACCATGATCTCTCAAAATAAAGAAAACTGAACAGTTGGGCAAATATGGCAGGGACAACATGCAAATCACAAAGACTCCAGCATTGAATAAAACGTGTGTGCTATGAAGAAGTGGTACTGGAAATGAACATACATGTTGGAGTTGATGATGTCGGAGTAGAGAAGTCACCGAAAAATGAGAGGCCACCAAGAGAAGGGAGAGAAGCCACTGAGAGATGTCGGGAAGAGAGCTAGGGTCAGAAGCCACCAAGAGGTGTCAGGAAGAGAGTTAGGGTTAGGCTTACAATTTCATCCATTTTTGGGTAAATGATGAGTCATTTTTCATCCATCCCTCATGCGACATGTGTACAAAATTGATTCTACTAAACATACATCCTAGGATCCTTATTTTTAGCCCTTATATTATTTTTACAAAAAAAGAATGGTCCATATTTTATACCTATCTATCTTACTTATAATGGGATTGTCTACTTTTAATGGACCCTTCATTATTTGGAATTCTTTTATAAATTTTATGTCAAACGAATTTAATCCTCCCTATATTATGCCACACGTCGTTTTTAAAATGCACTAAGTGAACCCCCCGTGCCTTGCATATGATGAGGACCCCCACCTTCATTGCCTAGAACCAACACAACATAGTTGGGTACCAGACCCAAACTACATCAAATCCCCAGTAGTAATGGTATGCAAAGCCACACGGCTACCTCCATGATCCCACCCGGTTCGCTTGCAAAACCATCACCTTGCATCTTGGGAACCGACCCCCTTGCATCCCAGGAACCAACCCCCTTGCATCCCGGGGAATGACCCTTTTGTGCTTTGTGGGCCTACCTCCTTGGCGTTGTGAATAGAATGGCTAGAATAGGTATTGACAAACCACCCTAATCCCACCTTGAACCAACCCGAGATAGAGTGGAGCCCGTTACCTACCCTACGTGGAAGTAGTGGAGGCCGCTATGAGGTGGCACCACTAATGGCACCTAAAACCGTCACTCCGTGGGCCCAGACACTCCTACACCGCCGGGTAACGGTTCAAGGTTGTAGAGTGTTGGCAATTGGGAGGCGTTTATAGGTGTTGGTTTTGGATGGGGTGTTGGATTTAGCACCCTCTACCTTAAGTATGGGACGTGGCACATACATTGCATCCACAAGTTTACCCAAAGCAAGCTTATCCCAACACAAGAAAACCTATTTCGTGAGCAAGCCCATGAAACACAACTCATGTGTTTGTGGTCATAGTGTATTTCATGATCACGAAAGATATTTTCATGACATTGCCCGCAATCTTTTCATGTACATAACACTTTTGGCCAGGATAAACATGGTGAAATTTGCATTGGTGCCCATCAAAAAATAAATTGGTTGCCCGAAAATTGTGCCCATGAAATTTTTGTTTCCCAACACATATGTTGAAGTCCTAGGTTGACGTGAGCACATGGTAAGGGTCACCTGAACCTAATAATCCTTACACCTTTAGAATTTTACATGATATGGGCCTAGGTTGAATGTCCTAAGTCATATATGCATATTTTCAAAGTAACATTTAGTTGCATATTGTAATTCACAAACAAGCATAATAACATATGTGAGTTAGTATGACATGTAGAGCAATTGAACTCTAATGGCCACTACTTTTAACGTCACCTAATATACACACACCAAATAGTTTGTTGTTTTGTCATGCATGAAATCATTATAGTTATCCTAAACAATCATAAAATTCAAATGAAATTGATTATTTGAGGATGATATGTCTATATTTGATTGGAAATATGTATTGTCATCTACATGTAGCTTCATCATGTTAGAGGTAGAGCATTAGATTGTTGTAGTCATAGGATAGTATTTGTTAGAGGATTAAAAATGAATAAGATTTGAATAAATCATATGGTTTGTGGGAAGGTGGGAGTTGAGATATCCCATATGAATTGTATGAACCAAGGAAGATAAGTGCAATAAAGGGCAAGGCAAGGGGTGAGGGCGACCATCCCACTTCAAGCATTGTTCATATACCTTTGTGTATGCATATTTGTTTGTGCAATTTCATCTTTAGTTCTATTGTGCTTCAATAGGTTGTGGGCCCACACACGTAAGAGATAGAGATTTGATTGTTAGTTCGTTAGGGAGTGGATCTTAAGAGGTTTTAGTGGGTGGAGAAGCCTTTCGGGTCCTTCTTGTTGGAGGTGCATTGGAGCACATTTGGGGGATCAGTTGGTGCTTGGAGGCTCAAAGTTTTGGATATTGGAGCATTGGAGGTGTACAAATGCATATTTCAAGGTTGAGGGTTTCTATCGCTTGAATGCATATTTGATGCATTTGAGTGGTGATTTGAGATGGTTGAATGCATTTGTGCATTTTTGAGTGTATCGAAGGCCATTCGAGTTGAAGAGGATATGATTTGAGAGATTTGAGGGTGTTGAGTGCAAGTTTTGTACACTTGAGTGTATTGAGGTCATTTGAGTTGATGAAGACCTGATTTGAGGGTGTTGAGTGCAAGTTGCACACATTTAAGAAGACATGATTTGAAGGTGTTCATTGCAAGTTGTGCACATTTGAGGGTAGTAAGGTCATTTGAATTTAGAAGGACATGATTTGAGGGTGTTCATTGCAAGTTGTGCACATTTGAGGGCACTAAGATCATTTAAGTTGTAGAGGATGTAATTTGATGTTGTTGAATGCAATTGTGCACATATGAGAGTATAAAAGGTATTTGAGTTGGAAAAAAATTGATTTAGTTGATTTGAAGGTGCAAAAATACATTTGAGTTGAGATAGGCTTGATTTGAGTGGTTTGAGGTTGGAAATGCAGTTTAAAGTTAAAGAAGGCTTCATTTGAGTGATTTGAAGATGCTAAAGCATATTTGGTTGGGAAATGCTTGATTGGAGTGGTTTGAGGTTGGAAAGGCATATTTGAGTTGAAGAGGGCCTCATTTGAGTAATTTGAGGGTGCGAAAGCAAAGTTGAGTTAAGAAAGGCCTAATTTGAGTGTGCAAAGGCACATTTGAGTTGAAAATGACTTAATTTGAGTGGTTTAAGGGTGCATATGTACATTCGAGTTGAAGAGAATTTGATTGAGTGATTTGAGGCTATATAAGCACGTTTTTTGTTGAAGAGGACTTGATTTGATTGATTTGAGGGTGCATAGGCACCTTTGATTTTAAAATGACCTTATTTAAGTGGATTGAGGGTACAAAGGCACATTTGAGACCACAAGGATTTAGTTGAGTTGATTAAGGGTGCAAAGGCAAATTTGAGACCAAAAGGGCTCATTTAAATTCAAAAGGATTTGACTCAAGTGAATCAAGGGTGCAATGATTCATTTGAATGCAAAAAAATCAACTTGAGTGGATCAAGAACCATAAGATATGACTTGAGCGGATTGAGGTGCAAGGGGTTTTTTTTAGCACAAGAGGGTTTTATTGAGGCTTTACAAAACCTTAGGTAAATGTTAATTTGAGTTAGTAGAGAGTATATTCCTAGGTTTGAATGTAAGATGTCATCACTTGAGAGTGATGGTGTTAGAAACATTGACAAGTTCAATGGAGAGAACATCAATTTTTGGAAGTTCAAATTGGAGATGAGGTTGGCTTTTGTGGACCCTTGGGGCATTGTGAACAAATCCAAGGGAACTCCATCTTACAACGCCAAACCCAAAGTAAAAGAAAATATACCAAAAGCGTGTGAAGAATGCAATGGCCATCATTACGCTCAACTTGGTGGACAACCAACTTGCAGACATAAGGAGTTGCAAAGGACCAATAGGGGCATAGAAGACCCTTTGCAACATCCACGAGACAAGGAGCTTCTCGAACATTCTCTTCGTTCGCCATAAGTTCTTCATGTACAAAATGCAAGAAGGTGATGCCTTGTTGGACCACATCAATAAGATCAAGGCACTTGCGGATTAGCTCACTTGCTTGAAGGTACACATGAGAAACAAAGATGTTGTGATGACTTTACTCGAGAGTTTGCCACCCTTATACGAATATTTGATCACCGCTTTGGAGACCATGCCAATGACGGAACTAACTATGGAGTACATGACAGCACGTTTGATGCATGAGATGTGAAAGAAGAAGGAGAATGAACCTGAAGGTGATGATCTCACAATGGTGTTGCGTCAAGGCAAAGCAAACAATCCATCTCGACGCAAAGTTGTGCTATGATTGTAGCAAACCGGGCCACATTGAACGTTTTTGCTACAAGGCAAAGGACAACGATCAAAAGAATGTGTGACTCCTTTCTAAAAGGGATTGGTTAGTGCCAAGCTTCTTGCTGCCATGGGATATGTGGGTAATATTCTTGACTTTGATAGTATGGTGTCAGCCATAAACCCCCACCCTTATGCGTCGGTAGTCCAAGTGGAAATCTATGGCTCACATGTCTTTGTGGAAGCTTAGCATCGGAAACTCCATACTCATGATTCAATAAACTTAAATGCAAGCACACTCTCTTTATTTGAACACATAGGGCATTTAGCATTGAAAAAACACTCATGCACCCATGATGATTATAACCACACTGCCCCAACAGCATTACATCACTCCATTGTATTCATGGTTTTCCGCACAACCTATGTGTCTTTCTAACTCCTTAGTAACCTAAGTATCCCCCTTCACATCTCAGAAGCTCATTAAACCCTACTCCCTTGTACCCTTACTAATCCTAAACCCAGCCTTGCCACATTGTTAGGCATGGACTTTAAACCTCCTAATCCACTCCAGATTTCACTTCGCAGCCTCTGGCCCAACACTCAGCTGTAGCCAAGCTCGCTTAAATCCAGCTTCAATCTCATTTCGCAGCCTCTGGCCCAGCACTCATCTGCGGCCAAGCTCGCTTAAATCCAGCTTCAATCTCACTTCGCAGCCTCTGGCCCAGCACTCGGCTGCGGCCAAACTCGCTTAAATCCAGCTTCAATCTCACTTCGCAGCCTCTGGCCCAGCACTCGGATGTGCCCAAGCTCGCTTAAATCCAGCTTCAATCTCACTTCGCAGCCTCTGGCCCAGCACTCGGCTGCGCCCAAGCTCGCTTAAATCCAACTTCAATCTCACTTCGCAGCCTCTGGCCCAGCACTCCGCTGCGGCCAAGCTCGCTTAAATCCAGCTTCAATCTCACTTCGCAACCTCTGGCCCAACACTCAGCTACGGCCAAGCTCGATTCGCCCTACCTCCGCCGCTGTCCAGAAGAGCAACCTCCCAACCGAACGGCCTCTGCCCCCTTCCCTGGATCCGGAGATCCAGGGCTTAATCCCCACACTGAGGCTCACCCCCTCCTTAAATGAATAGTGATAAAGTCCAAATTGGCCAATAACTGGACATAAGCCCCTTTGATTCTAGGCATTCCTAACACCCTAACATTCTAACTACTTGTTTTTGGTTTTCTTTTCATTTTCATAACACAAAGTCACACGACCCCTACCTTAACTCATCTTAAATCCTTTTAAAACGCAATTGCACTCTAACTTCTAACTAACCCAAACCGAAATGCAATTCCTTGTGTTTGGGTGCTTTTAAGGTCAACTTGAGATGTGTGCACATAATTGGGCTCACATATGGAGATAGGCAGGTTGGCAGAGGATAACCAATTTTTAAAAAGCTAAACATGAATTTATTGCTTTGGTGACATGAGCCCACCTCATTGTTCACACTCGCAAAGTGAATAATATCTTGTGCTCAGTACCATTCATTATGCAAGGGTGACCCAACATGAGTGAGATATAATTCTTCGAAAATTCCCAGCATGGGGATGCACCATCTTAGTATTGAATAATGTTATGCATACATTAATTGATTCGTACTTGATTGATAACATGCCCTCTTGAGCAAAGACTCTGCTACAGGGAAGGGCCAATGGGCGGATTGCCCGACGTTGGTTTTTCTTTCTTTTCTGTCTTGATAACATGCCTCAACATTTGTTGTTGGCTGATATTGGTTAATATATTTCTTACTCTCCTATTTTAATATCTGAAGTGATATATTAACTGACTCGTCTTGCTGATTTGGGTGGGTGTGTCAATGCGTGGATGGTCTGTTAAGCTAAACGGGTGCTTTACAGACACTTTGGCAGCAAGCCACCAAGTGGCAGCCAAGGAGTGGTCTAACCTTTACAGTGAGTTGCCCTGTCAATTCCATGTCACCTAAGGACCTCCTTTTCTTGCTTTACTATGAAACTTATTTCCTTGCTGGCGCTTTTCAACCTGGTGTCTGCATGCAGGCTAGCAACAAATAAATGAGGCAATCCCATTTGAATACAGTCTAACCTCTATAAATGTTACACCTATAAGTGTTAACCCTCTCTAAATGTTAACTTTCTATTACTCCCCACATATTGCACACTATAAATGTTAAACGTGTTAACTGTTAACAAAATGGTACTCCCTTCTTTGTAAATTTGACTCTATAAATGTTAACGAATGAAATACAACCATAATATGGATGATAAAAACTACACATGGGTGAATTCACAATAACACGAGCCAACCCCGCCGGGTTATAACAACTCTTGATGAGTGCTTAGAAAATAATATCTTCAATTTATGTAGATATTAGAAAAATTTAAGGACATTTTGCGACATATTTTGAACATTTTAGCACATTTTAGTCGTTATTAACGATTGGTTACGACCATATTTTAGTCGTTTTGGAGTACCAATAACTTCGCAAACATCGTCAAACTTTAGTATATTATACAATGACATATATTATATGTAGTTACTAATTTGTATTGCATTATCAATTCATATGATAAGATTATTGCTTAACAATCCGTTAAATTAATCATTGGTTACAGTTTCCTTGGGTCGTGTTACTGTGAATGTACCCACATCCAGTTACATTCCTCTCTCTCTCAATTTTCCTCGATTCACATGTGTTTAGGGTTTAGGATGATTACGAGGATGCGCTTCAGATGATGATTGTGAGGGAGAGGAGTGTGAGGTGGAACCCATTCCATCTTATAGTGACTTGCAATCTAGTTTTGGTACATGGAATCACGTTCATGTGATGTGTCCAAGTATGTGGGTTTATTGGTGCAGATTGAGAAATATTTGCAAGTTGTGCATGCAAATGAATCTCACCAAAGAACCATTGATTCATATTTCACCCGTGATTTGTAAACTTCATATTGAATAAAGTTTTGATTGGGTTTGCAATTTTATGAATGGTATTCTCTCACAAGGACTCTTCACAATTGCTTATATTTATAAATGTTAAGATTTGTATATTGCTCAAAAAAGTAATTTTATAATTGTTAACTGTTAACACCTCTATAAATGTTAACTTTGATCCACTCCCGAGGGTTAACATTTATAGAGGTTTGTGTATGCACTTTCTCTTTTTTTTGGCACAAATTGAAAATTCAATTGCAAAAGAACCCAAAATACAACCAACCCAAGCGAGCCAACGTAACCCGAGTGGATTGAAAATGCACTTTCAGTAAGAAGGAGAGTCACTTTGGGCCAGCATGAACTACAAGTCTGGGGCTTCCACATGTTGGGCCGCCCTTTGACGACGTAGTCCATAACAGTAAAAAAAATCAAATTAAAAAATGCAATGGTAAATTTATACAATAAAAACATATATTGTTATCATCAAGTAAAACACGTGTAGTGTGCTTATTGCATTGGCTTAAAATGCGAGCTGCAATTTTACAGCATTTTGCAGCTTGTGTGATGGCTTGCCTTGGCTACAACAATTTTTTTCCGTGTGTTGTACAACCACTCGCATGGTTGCTCTACCTCCCCAATGGCTAAAATAGCTACAAGGCTTGTGATTGACTACCCTCATAAGAGTTTTGACAACTTGTGGTAGCCAAGAATTACCATATAGATGAGCGGTTATGAGTTAACCTATAGATTGGTTGTGTGTTATCCTAAACTAAACTGCTTTGAAATTTGTAGCAATTTCCATATTCATGAAGAAGAAAAATTCAAAAATTACAATTTCCTTAGAAAATGTTTCTCTTCGCAAGAAAAATGATTCCCTACTATTACTCCTCCTAAACATATGCAAGCTCTCTTATTTTATCGGTTATAGGTGCCTCGAGCTTACGTGGGTGGAGTTGCATGCGTCGAGGTTGTAATGTCTTCTTGAAGCACATGTTTGTTTTCTAATCTTCTTTTTGTTAGGATAATGTGTTCTAGGTATTTTGATTGCATTGGTGTGTGTAGTTTTGAAGGTCTTGTTAATGTCAGTTTTGGAGATTTTTAGGTGGGGTTCTATGTTGAGGGTGTCTTTAATTTGGTCATGTATTGCCCTCTTGCGCTGGCGGTGGTTATGATAATGGGGGTGACTTGCCAACCTCATCTTTGGATATCTTCTAGTAGGGGTTTATAATAGGTTTTTCTCTCTTCTATTTTTTTATAATAGGAATCCATCATTGTAGTATGTGAGTTCTATGAATTGGACAATGTTGTTTTCGTTTGAATGTGTAGATGGAGGGGCTTCATGCGGGTGGTTTGTGATTAGTCACATATCTAGTCTAAGTCTTGTGTTACATTTGCATGGTTTGGTGTTACATATGCATGGTAGGAACCATTATGGTATTGTGGTCAATCGTTGTGTTATCCTGCATTTACCAATAGTAGCATCTTGATGTTTTGTTGCTTATAAATAGTTTATGCAATTCCCATATTGCATTGTTGTGTCCTTTAATTTTGAGTTTGTGTATATTTTGTTTGGGACATGCTAGGAGTAGGTGTGTCTATGTGTAGGGTCTTGTGTCCAACACAATGTACAATTTATGTTGGTGAATTTTGTGGGCCAAAAAGTGTATTTTATGGCATTTCCCATGTATTGTATGTATCTGAATTCTTAGTAGTTGTGTGATTTGTGAGTTTGTGATAAAGGTGTTGTGCCATAAGTCATTGGAATTATCTAGCTTGAGTTTTTTTTGTTGACCCATTTGTTTATGTATGTGTCATTCATTGCTATTGCTTTTTGTTGTGCTATTTCTCATTCATTGAGATTTTTTGGAAGTTTCATATTGGATCTTTGAATGGTTTATCTATTTGTTTTGGCTCTACTCTATGTAGCCAATAGGGGGCTTGAGTGTAACAAACCTCTACAGATTTGCCACCAACTTTCACAACAACAACTATCAATCAAAATGATGAGTTGAAGAACTCTCTTTATTTTCCTTATAGCGTCTGATTACAATCCTATACCAAGTAAGTCTTGGTCTAAGCTCAACCACCCGACCATAGGAGAGAGACAAAAGATCCTCTCTCCTCCCCCGAGCTTTCTTATATACCAAAGGCATTACTTTTACTTACTATTTTCACATATAGTAAAAGTATTCTATTCATAGCTCTATCTTTTAGTTCTACTATGAATCTTTTTATCTTTGGTTCTTTTAGAACCTTCTTCCATCTTCCGGCTCAATCACATTCCTCCAGTTGGAACTGTCTAATTCCAGCTGGATTCATCCATCCATTCTTCAAGTTGGAACTGTCTAATTCCAACTTGATTCATCCATCCAATCTTCTAGTTGGAACTGTCTAATTCCAACTAGATTCATCCATCATGTCTTTTAGTTGGAACTGTCTAATTCCAACTAGATTCATCCATCATTTCTTCTAGTTGGAACTGTCTAATTCCAACTAGATTCATCCATCATGTCTTTTAGTTGGAACTGTTTAATTCCAACTAGATTCATCCATCATTTCTTCTAGTTGGAACTGTCTAATTCCAACTAGATTCATCCATCATGTCTTTTAGTTGGAACTGTCTAATTCCAACTAGATTCATCCATCATTTCTTCTAGTTGGAACTGTCTAATTCCAACTAGACTTATCTATCCATTGAGAGTTGTCTAGCTCCAATGGATATCATTCATCTTTTCAGATACGGAGTGGTCTAACTCCGGTGCACCTCATCGAGAGCTGTCTAACTCATATGCACATGTTCTCAATCTGGAATGGTCTAATTCCAATGCACTAAATGCGGAGCTGTCTAACTCCAGTCCATCCATCTTCAACTGGGAGTTGTCTAGCTCCCGTCATCCTCTGCTTACACACTGATACATGTAGTTAGAATATTCAATCATCCATCAATAATTCTAGTTACATAACATTGAGTGAGCGTTTCGTATAGTTCCTTGATTTCTTCAGTGGCTCTTTTGATTCATTTTTTGGCTAGTTCATATGTTAATTTGTTACCTTGTATGTTTTGTGGGTGTCAACTTTGTGAATGTATGTATGTGGTTTTTTGGGTGTAGGATTTTTACTATGTTTTGGAGGAGTAATTTGTATGGGTGGTTGGTTTGTAGGGTTGGTTTGCGGATTTGTGTGTTTATGAGGTATAGTGAGTTGAGGCTATCGGTGAATATGTATGTAGGTTCATAGTCTTGTAAGATTAGAGCTATGATTTTGTGTATGGCAATTTGTTATGCTTTGAGAATGTTTTGAAGTCACGGTAACATGAAGAAGTGTAGTTTTATGTCTATGGCTTTGTTGCCATGGCCATTTAGAATTGGGGTATGAAGGATTTGTTTGTGTAGTAGTTGTTTTCTAGGAATTTGTTGTGTTGGTGTGTTGTATTGGGGGCATGGTGTGGGTTGTGGTTTTATCTTGGGATCTTCAATTGTAATTGGTGTTTGGGTTTTTGTTTAGTTGTCATTTGAGTTGACTTTTGTTTGGGGTGATGTGATTTTTGGGTTGTTGGTGTATGTTGAGTCGGGTCATTAGAGTGTGTTTGAGATGTACATGGAAGTATGGGAATGGGGGTTCGTGGCTTATGTGGTGAATGCATATTATATGTGTGGCAAGATTTTCAGTGTGTTTTTTGTGTGGTTGGGTTGGTGTTGACGGTTCTAAGTGGAGTGGGTGTCCTATGTGACCATGTCCAGTTGCAAATGGGCCACTCATGTATGTTTTGGGTTTGTTGCCTATTGTTTTGTTTGATTTTTGGTTTGATTATGTCAGCGGGGGTTTGGTTAGTTTTTGCTGCCTAGTTTTGCTGGTTATTTACCAAACATTCTAGCATATTTTTTAGCATGTGTTCTATGTGGGTTAAATGCAATCTAAAACATTGTTGTGTGGGTTTAGAGATCTTGCCTAGTTGGCTACTCTAGTTGGAGGTTGTTGTTTGCAAATGGGTGTCGTGTTGGTGTGAGCCGCTTTTGTGGATCTTAGTATTGTGTAATGGGGTGTGTTTTGTGGTTTTTCATTGTGGTTGGGAGTTTTATTTGCATGTTTGTGTTTACCAATATGACAAGTAGATTAGTGGATTTGTAGTGGTTGGGCCTAATGCGGCATGTGACATTGGACAATAATTTCAATAAGCATGTAACCAAGTATGTATTTTACACATCCACGCTTTGAAATGAAGGCAAGATTAGTTGGTATATTTGGTGTGTGAGTAGTTGGCGTTGTGGGTGTCACTAATGGTTGATCTTGTTGTATTGTTGGTGGATGTGGGAAGCTCGGGTGATCCACTTTGAGTGTGTGGTGTTGAATGTGTTATTGGGTTTGCTGGATCTCCCTTGTGCTATGTGCCTTGCATGTTTATGCTAGATTTGGTGTTTGTGGATCTCATTTCAATTGGTCACTCCTTGTGGTTCTCCTTTCAAGCTAGATCTAGCAAATTTAGAGATTTGGTTTAGGGGGAGATCTAAGCACTTTTGCAACGTAACGGTTGTGGTTTTCATTCCTCTTGTTTGCATCCCATTACACATACATACACCCACTCATCATGATTGCCCTTCTTGTCGTGCTCTCTCTATTACATCATGCTCCTTGACCTTTGGCTATGGCATTGATAACCAATCCACTTTCAATAACTTAAGGGACATAAGTGCTATATGTCAATAATTTTACATGAGCGCACTTATAAAGGGCGCTTTAGATGGGAGTTTGAGGAAGGTCCCACAAAGTGGAGCAAATGGCTGAGACGTATAAATTGGACCACATGCATTTAGGGCCTAACCATGTGGATGGTAGTGATTCACACTTCTATGCCATGATTGATCTAGGATTTTTGACAACTGCTACACAACTAGAAGTTGAAATCATTGTTGAATTAATTGTCATCTAAAGTGGCACCCGCGACACTTGCGGTAGCTTCCACATGGAAGTGCATGGAAGAGGAGGTTGTAATTCAAAAAGTGCAGCCACATAGGCAATCAAATTAAAAATTAAAACCTTCAAGTCGTGTGGTGTTGGGTGCCCGAAAAAACAAGGGTCTTCGAAAATTCATAGGCCAATTCCTAGCCATGAGCTATTGATGTAGTGCATGTTGTATGGTTAGGCCCTTAGACAAGGGTCCAAGACCAAGAAGAGGCAAGGTGAGGTGTTTCCTACATGTCATCATTATTTATTTATCTATTTTTTTTTGGGGGGGGGGGATAGCAATGATCTAAACCAAGAAATGAAGCTCAAAGGAGAGCTCAAGTTTTGGAGAACCATTATGGAAAGTAGGGTCCATTGGAGGGAATGGTCAAGGGTTCAATCTACCTCAAATTGCTTCAAATCGGTCCCTATGTTCTTGCACCATGGAGCCCCATCTAAGCGCCCCTTAAAATACAAAAGGGTTATATTCTACAGGAGGTACTAGTACATGAGCCCAGTGACATTTTATTTTATTAAGCTTGGGAAGAAATTGACGAATCATTTGCTTGGAAAAGAAAGTACAACCACAATAAGTGCATACCATTAGTCCACATCAATAGCCAATTTGACAAGCCCTTCAATATAATCAATTTGTGCTCTTGAAAAACCAAAAACCAACTGTATCTTTTGGAAACACATGTTTTTTTAGGTTTCCATTTTTTGAAGCCACACACCAAACCATAGACCACCCAAATATAAGTGTCGTAAAAAGAAAAGCGGCCGAATAAGAGTTTCTTGTCTACAGTGATGTGTGCAATTAAGTTGCCTCCGCAAATAGGGTGCCTTTGCAAATAGGTTGCTTCATCGCCCGTGCACGTTAAGGTAGAGGGTGCTTAAACCAACACTTTAAGCTATTGCACATACATATGGGTATGTGGTTGATATAGAAAATATATATTCATATTAGCCTTTGGGCTAAACATAGGTATCAAGAAAGAAAAATATTTTTAGTCTCAATTGAATATTTGATGAATATTCAAAGTCAAAACTACTAGCTTCCTTAAACCAATCCATAGGCCCCGTGTATGGCAACCTTGCATATGATGAGGACCCCCACCTTCATTGCCTAGAACCATCACAACATAGTTGGGTACTAGACCCAAACTACATCAAAGCCCAAGTAGTAATGGTATGCAAAGCCACACAACTACCTCCATGATCCCACCCGGTTCGCTTGCAAAACCATCACCTTGCATCCTGGGAACCGACCCCCTTGCATCCCGGGAACCAATCCCCTTGTATCATGGGAACCAACCCCATTGCATCCTGGGGAATGACCCTTTTGTGCTTTGTGGGCCTACCTCCTTGGCGTTGTGCATAGAATGGCTAGAATAGGCATTGACAAGCCACCCTAATCCCACCTTGAACCAACCCGAGATAGAGTGGAGCCCATTACCTACCCTACATGGAAGTAGTGGAGGCTGCTATGAGGTGGCACCACTAATGGCACCTAAAACCGTCACTCCGTGGGCCCAGACACTCTTACACCGCCAGGTAACAGTTCAAGGTTGTAGAGTGTTGGCAATTGGGAGGCGTTTATAGGTGTTGGTTTTGGATGGGGTGTTGGATTTAGCACCCTCTACCTTACCTTGCAAAGGCACCCTATTTGCAAACATCAAATCACAAAAACTTAGAGCTTTGTTTATTCATTCTTGTACAAGCCACCATAAAAACAAAAAGGTACTTTGTTACTGTGGTGATGACTATTCAAAACAGTGTGGAATGTCGATAAATTAGCATGGGCTAACCTAATTGCACCCACCGGTGTACCTCACAATCTTTCTTATTTTAGTTGGGAATGCTGTTTCTTGTAAACTTACAAGGGAATGGTTACAAAGTTGACCATTATAGGTTTGAAAGTGCATTGGTCATGACTCATGACTCATCAATGTGAAGGTTCCAGGACCTAAGGTTCGGGTTTGCATTGTCAACTTTGCAACAACCCCCCTCATTGACTCAAGTGGTTGGGCCTTGGTGTCTAGAATTAAGTGCACTTGATGAGCAACCTACTATCGGATGAGCAACCTACTAACTTACCAACTTCAAAAGAGGATGGTTGAGGGAGTTGAATGTACCCTTGATGTTTTCTTAGGGCCGCTTCACACTATGGCCATCCAAGTCAAGAGGCCGTGAGATTGAATGGCCAAACTTTGTTAGAGTCCAAAGAAATGGGCTGAAAATAGCCAATATGATATAGGAATTGGAGCCTTCGGCTGGGTATAGTGTGAAGCCTCCAAAGGCCAAGCCCAAAGTCCAAATCCATACCATTTGTCTGGCTTCCCACTTTATTCCCTGTCCAAAACAACCCCTCCAATCTAACGCCCAAGATCTTGTCAGTTTTTGATTTTTTATGAAAAAAAATCGACGAATCTCGACCATAGTTTGGGTTTCCATTCTTGTCCGTCCCAAACTTCCTTTGAGAGTCCGTCGCCTTGGTAAAAAAGTATTGGCATGTAGGCATTTTGGAGAGCAACGGCCTTTGGACTTTGGCCTCTAGTGTGAAGGGTCAAGAGGCCGAATTCTTAGTTTCTTGCAATTTGATTGGTGGAAATCGATGGCCTCTTGACCTTCGGTCATAGTGTGAAGCGGCCCTTAGATCACTTCTTGGTTCTTCTTACTCGGATGCCGAACTACACTGAATATTGTATTTAGTGGCATATGGTATTTTATGTCATTGTGGTAATTCTTTAATGACACTTCTTATGTATGGATAATTGAAAATTTGGATAAAATCTATGCCAAAAACTGAAACAAAGCCGGTATATTTTGCATACTAACATTTTTGTAATGAATATATTGTCATGGATGATTAAAATATGGATGAAAAATCACCTAATAAGTGACACTCGTTGCAACATTGTAAATCTATATTACTCAAAATTTATTACAAGAAATGATAAATATTGTTAGTTTTACATTTAGTGTTGGTGACACTGCATGGACGATTTATGATCAGTATTGAGCAAGACAAATAGAACTGGTGACACTAAATACATTATTTAGTGTACTACTTCCAAGTGGGATTGGAGTGGCTCTCAAGCAATATAAGGCTGCCATGTGGCAAGACTTCAAGATTTATAATTTCTCAAAAGCTGAAGCAAGAACCACTCTATCAAGTGCAGTGGGGGTTTATGCATCCATGTCTAAGGGTGAGTTTCCATGTAGGTTGCTCACCCACCAAATTCTAGTGTGAATAAGGACAAACCTGTCCAAATGTAGAGAGAATCTGGTGGGGTAGGGTTCGTATGTGCCAAGTACACTAAATATGATATTTAGTGTTTGTGTCTTCGTACAATTGTCACTAAGCTCCATTATACAAAGAAGACGTTGTGATACTTCATTCGAGTCACCAATTCTAATTATCTTGCTCAATACTAATTGTAAACCGTGGTGTAGTGTCACCAACACTAAATGTTAACCCAATGTTGTTTGTCATTCCTTGTAACTCTTTGGGGGGATTATAGATTTACAGTTTTGCAATTAATGTCACTTACCAAGTGTTTTTTCATCCATATTTCAATCATCCATGACAATATTTCATCACAAGTTGCTGACAAGAGAAGGTAGGGTTTTGGCCAATGTATGAACTCATCCATCATCCATGACAATATTTGTTCACTTCATCATAAGAAGTGTTATCTGAAAAGTTACCATAATGACATAAAATACCACATGACACTAGATATCGTATTTAGTGTAGCTACTCCCATCTGCTCAAATTTGGGCCCATCTACTAACCTCCTCCTTCCGGTTACCAAGGATGGAGTTCTAGACCATCATTGGTTCTCTTGAGTCTTCAACCAGTCTTAACCCTTATGTGACCAACACTTGTAGGTTAAAGATTCTTTAGTGGGCATGGAAGTCTAGTGGCTTGTGTCCACGGACCTCCACATTCTAGCGGACCACCAAAATGTGGTTGGATGGTGGCTTATGCTTAACTACATGTGAACACCTCCGACCCACTGTTATCTAGAATCCATAGTAGAGGTGGCTATTCCCGATCATGACCACATTGGGAATCTATACGTTCCGGAATTTTGATTAGGTTGGGATTGAATTCCAATGAGGCCGAAACCAATGAATTGCTCACTAGTTACAAATGAACCAGTTGAAGTTCAAGACTTCAAGAAAATTACCCATAATTTTAGAGGAATATGGGGAATATTAATAAAGAAAAACTGAAAGATCACAACATGTAACCAGTTGGACATGGAAACACTTGGATTTTGACCGATAATGTCCAAAAACCTCCTTGGACGCAGGCTAGAACCAATATATGCCATGAAACATTGTTTGGTTTTGAGTGCTAATGTGAGGAGGAATGAGTGGTTATGGTAGACTCTAGACATTGGTAATATGTTTAAGCCAACTTTTAGCTTCAAAGATTCATAAAAAAATTCAATATAAGAAATAAAATTACTGAAAATTTTGTAGTCATCATGAATTCTATCTCCCTCATTGGGAGAAATATGCACCACCTTATACTTCTCCAGATCCATAACATTATTCAAATCCATAACAATGTCTCGTGGGATTGATAATATTCCATAGAATATTCCCGCCATCCAAACCATATATGGAGAATATTTCATGGGATACTGTCATTCCCACAAAACATTGTTATGGATCTGAATAATGTTATGTCTAGCATAAAATCTCTTAAAGTGATTAGTTATGGGTGCCTCTTCTCTAGTGGGCGAGTGGCCTACATGGAAAGTCACCCTAAACCTAATATAACATATGAAGAATTCATTAGGTTAGGTTATTTGATGGCCGCCCCCCACCGCCCGCTCCATGGTATAAGTTACCACTGAAGACACACACATACTATTTCCGTCATGATTCCATGATAAGCATAATGAGTTCGATAACTACTTGAACCTCATGAGTTGCTGCCCACAAACCGGTGACTAAAAACTTATGTTGCACGAATAGAGAATTAATCAGCATAAATTAATAATATGCTCAAAGCAGACCAATCTACATGCCAACTATTCTCAATGATTGCACTAAATATGATATTTAGTGTCACCTATTTTAATTGCCTTGCTCAATACTAATTGTAAACCACGGTGTAGTGTCACCAACTAGAATTTCTAACCCATCATTATTTGTCATTCCTTGTAAATATTTCGGGGGGATTTATAGATTTACAGTGTTGCAATTACTGTCACTTACCAAAGTGATTTTTCATCCAAATTTCAATCATCCATGACAATGTTTCATCACAAGTTGCTGACAAGAGAAAGGTAGGGTTTTGGCCAATGGATGAACTCATCCATCATCCATGACAGTATTTGTAAACTTATTCATAAGGAAGCGTCATCCGAAAATACCATATGTACACTAAATATCATATTTAGTGTTACTTAAGCCTTAAAACTCAACTTTAGTATGCAAGCTGAAGAAAGCCTATACATACAAAAATACATCTGAGCCCAAAAGCACCAACAAAGTATCATTGCACCCATCGGAAAACTATGATTCAACTGTTACAGAAAACCCTTGGCGATATATAGTTGGACCTTTCCTTGAATCCAACTATGAATATATATATAACCATAGAATATTACCAATTCCATCATTGGTACTGTACGTCACTTGATATATGATAATAGACTTAAATAATTCATGCAATGGGCAGTTGTGGTGAGCGTTAATGGTAAATCGGTGGACCAGCCACGTCATCATTTATTGGGGGTGTGACGGTGCAGGGAGTTGAACGCGGGACCTGCCTGGGGAAGAGCACACCGGGCCGGGCCACCCGCGCAAAGGTACGTACGGGAAGGCTCGGAGAAAGAGGCCAGGGGGCAACTCCGGAGTGGGTGAGGGCCGGCAAGCTTTACTGTCCCATGATGGTGGGGCCCGTGCATTGGCTTCTCCTTCCCAGCAGCCGGGGAAATGAAGAAGTGGATGATACTTTTATGGATGGATGGATGGATGGGAAAATACACATGACTTGTATAGTTATGTGCGATTTAGGTTGCCCCACACTAGTTTATCGGCATTCCACATTATTTGGGATATTTATTACCACAATGATTGACCACATGATTGTTTTACCATGGTTGTTATTCGGATGAATAAACAAAGTTATGAGTTTTTGTGATATGGTTCTGACCCAAGGTAATTTGCATGGGTGAATAGGCAACTTATTTGCAGAGGCGATTTAGTTTCACATACAAGTGTAGGTGATATCAACATCTTTGCCGTGCATGTTTAACATTGTTCATGTGAATTGATGTGTTCCAGAAAGGAAGTTCCTCACTCATTATTATGAGTCCCAACTGAGCCATAAGATAGAAGTGCTTGAATCGAACACACCATATATTTACACATGTGTATTTGAGTGGGATGTGGCTAAGTTTGGATCTAAGCACAAGACTATGTGCTCAAAATATGTTAGCCATTCGAGACTTAACAATCAACATAATTGAGGGGAACCTATATGATCACTGAATGAACATGAGAACCTTTGCTTTGAAATATCCATGACTACGGACGTGATTTGGGCTTGCTAATTATCTTACAACTACAGCAGTTGTGTGTTTCATATCCTATGAGAAGTGGGTGTGGTGGAGAGAAATGCATCCATCAAAGGCACGTCTATCTTAAAGTGGTATGTGGGAAGGCAATCTCTCACGGATGAAAAAAAGTGCAAACGTTGACGAAAATCATCTAATTCTAGAAAGAGGATTATAATTCAGGCTGCCCAGCACGGCGCTTTACGACATGGGACCCACCAAGAGGTGTGTGCCAGTAAACGGGTCCGTGAGGACCGTGATGAGGGCTGGATTTAACTCAAAATCTCCGACCTCTGCGCTTCCCTCGCCGAAATGCGACCTCCCCGAAGCCCGCCTCGCAATCTCGCAACATCAATTCCGGTCCGCCGTTGCAACCCCTCCCCAATGGTACCCGTCTCACCTCATTTGGTGCTGATTTGCCTCTGTTTCGTCATCTTTCGCCGCAGACAGCATAACCCTTTCTCCCCTGGATACTGTCGACGATGCTGGTTACTCGCAAGGAGCCTGCTGCTGCATGCTACGATGCACGCGCGGCCGATTCGTTGTTCTAATTCCTTCCAATTGCATGCCCCATGGGTCGGCTGTTGTTGTGATGAGATGAGGACTACTGCTATGCATGGATGTAGTTTAGTCAAGTTAGGGTGAGTTATCGTGAGGTAAAGGGCCTTGGGGTTGGGGTTTTATGCAATTTGGTGGTGTCATCATCATGTGATATGTGATGTGGTGTGCAGTAAGTTAAATGATGGTGAAAATATGAGGACAGGTGTGCCGTCGGGAGGGCTTGGCGCCGGGGTTTCGAAAGACATGCGTAATTGAGAAATTGATGGTAGTAGCGAGTGGGAATTGGTTCATGTTGGAGGGGATGATGATGAGGAGGAAGGAGAGGAGTATGGACCTCCTCCCAATGTGAGTGAAGGGCGTGAGTGTGAGTGTGAGTGACAGATCGATGATGGTGTGCAACGCCGAACAGAGGCCCTTCATCGGATGTTGGTGATGGTTTGGCAGCACTATACTGTGTTGGATGACGCCAAAACCCTAAGTAGGTGCCCTTGACTGAAGACTGAGCTGTGGGGCTTCCCCTTTCCTTGAAGTCGTGCATCGGCTTCATCCATCTCCGCTGAGCTGCTCCTCTCGCATGGTTAGTTAATCAGTGGAGCTGTAGGGCGTAGAGGTATTGCTTGTATGTATTTCCCATGCACTCTCTGCCCGTTCCCGCAGATCTGTAGTGCCTCCGGCATACCACGTTTTTGCAAATCCTGCTTGGAAAAGGCCACTCCTGTTTTGTAGTCTTTAGACTTACCTTTGTTAGTATAACATTGGGCATCTCTGGGTGTTTCCTTACGGCTTTTTACATATATCGGTATACAGTGGGATTTTATGCCCTCTGAGGTCTCTCAGCTGCATCCGAGATAAGAAATTCCTGTATAGGTCCGCTTCTGAGCGATCATTGTTTGGAAAACTAGAAAGGGTAGTGTTACTGTGGAACCTTGCAGGGGGCAACATGGACACCGGCTGTCAGAGTTGGTTTTTCCGTTGGTAATGTTATTGAGTGTTGGGTATATGGCCATGGGTTTTCGTGACCGGCTGTGAGAATCACGCTGTCATCACCCCTTGGTTAAGGAAGCTTGAGAAGCTGGAACTTGAGGTCTCCGGGACATTTATCTTCGGCTTGACCCATTTACACATGAGTTTGGCATGCACGGCCAGTGGAGCACATCAAGAAGCGCAGACTTACAGATGGACTGTAATGTGCCTGGATAATGGATATTCTTATTCAAAGAGGTCGTCATCAGCTCTGAGATCCAGATGTCCACTTGAATTTTGGGTTGACCTCCTTATATGCCTTGTATCACCAGTGCACAGAATTTCTGGGACCGTTTTTGCATCAGAATACGGAGGTGGGTCAAGTTGTCCGGAGTAATGAGAGCCTCCCAGTTTTCGGGGAACTCTCCACCACGGATACGCATTTCCCCGAAGGGTCAAATCCCGAAGGCGGTGGATGGAATGAAGAAGTTAATTCAGATGCCCTATCTGCTGGCGACGATGGAGAGGAAGTGGCTTTTACCGCTGGTGGCTAGCACCATAATATCCATTGTACTCCTACTTTTGGCCACACTGAGTTTGGGATCCCGCCGTCACCACGAGTATCCCAGCAACTCTGTTGTCACATTCCTACCAGCTAGAGACAGTGACCAACCTCAGAATGTTTTAGAAATCACAGAGGAGGAGCCTGCTGCAGGACTGCCTCCTCCACCAAGGCTTGCATACTTGATTTCAGGCACGAAAGGTGACGGCCTTCGGATGCAGCGGACATTGCAAGCTTTGTATCACCCCAGGAATTATTACCTTCTTCACCTGGATCTTGAAGCACCATCCCGAGAGCGGGTAGATCTAGCACGGTATGTGAAAAAAGAGGTTGTCTTTCAAGAGGCTGGGAACGTCTATGTTGTTGGGAAAGCAAATTTGGTGACATACCGTGGCCCAACAATGATAGCTGCAACCCTACATGGTGCAGCAATTCTACTCAGGCAAGCTAAGGATTGGGATTGGTTCATCAACTTGAGTGCATCCGATTATCCTCTTGTTACCCAAGATGGTGAGTCACACAGTGCGTGCCATAGCTGCTTGATGCAATCGGTACTGTCTACATAGTTTGGATATTGTGTATTGGGTTGTTTGATTTTTACTTCGCATGTCTAGAGAATTTGGTGGAGATTATTGTTTAGCTCTTAGGGTTTGTTACAATTCGGAATTGCTGCATTCGCACCTTGTGGTTGTCACCCATTTAGCCATTTCAGATTTCAATTACTACCTACCTAACATGATAGCAAAAGTGTAGGTTGTCTGTAGCATCTCGGATTTTTAAGTAGCGCCTGTCATTGGGCATTCTGGGTAATTAGGTAACCTCTCTGGGCAGGGTTTGGGCTTTGTGATGCTTTTTGAAATAATATGTGCAGTGCTGTTTTGTTAGACATGATAGTGATTTTGCAGAAAGCCTAATTGATGTGGTTCACTACTTGGGTGCAGATCTTCTTCATGTTTTCTCATACTTACCAAAGGACCTGAATTTTATTGAGCACACAAGTGACATTGGCTGGAAAGAGTAAGTTTCAATGCTCCTTTATCAAAGTTGTTGAAGCAGAGCTACTGAGATGTGGCTCCTGCAGTTCTGATAATACTTGTTATTAGAGGGACGAATACAGGGAGTTTCATGTTATAGTCATGCCAGTGAGACTGAAATCTTAATACATCTCAATCTTTCAGGCTTTGGTGAAAATACAAAATCTCTCAGAACTTGTTATTTTAAATGCTTTGATGTGGATGACTTCTTTAGTCACATGGACAACAGGATTAACATCTTGTTGTTTGAGTAATCACCAGGTTCCAGAGAGCAAAACCCATAATTATCGATCCTGGGTTGTATCAAGACAAGAAGACGGACATTTTTTGGGCAACACAAAGACGAGCTGTGCCCACTGCATTCCGTTTGTTCACAGGTTTGTCTCTTCCAGGTCATCCTCACCAAAGTCTTTAGACCTATCTCACTTGAAATGCTTGATTTATATGCTCTCTTTTTTGTCATCAAATCACTAATATCCTGGTCATTCACAGAACCAATACTTAAAAGCTGTAACACAGGTCTTAATCTGGTGATTGCAGATTATATATCATTCTTAAGTTGTGCAAATGTTGTATAAAGTATGGAATTGCAGTATCTCCCTTGGCGTCACTCTATGCAATATGTGGTCCAGTGGATTTCCGTAAAGCAAGAGTTAGTAGAGGCCGAGTGGATATCTAGCACAGCAAGTGCCACTTCTGTCAGAAATCCATGGTGAGATGTGTACCTAAAAATGAAATCTACATAGCTGAGGTTCTACAGAATATTGGTATATACCATAGACACTAGGGAAGCAATCAAAGTTGACAACAATTTCATCCAGAACCTTAAATCTGGCTAGTATTAGGTAGTGCTGACTGAAGAGTTTCTGGAAGGTCTTCCCCGTTGTGTCACATGAAAATAACAACTTTCTTGCTCATCATGGAACCTCTTGTGAAATATGTCTATAATCCCATCCATGTGGATAGAAAATACTTGCTGTTTGAGATTTCTAGTGGCTTTCAGTTATTAACTGAGATGCTCTTGGGTCTTTCTGGAGCAGGCTCAGCATGGGTTGCTCTGACACGTTCATTCATGGAGTATTGCAACATGGGTTGGGAGAACCTTCCACGCACCGTGCTCATGTACTACACAAATTTTGTATCTTCGCCTGAAGGCTACTTTCACACTGTAATTTGCAACAGCCAAGAGTTTCGGAACACTACTGTTAACCATGACCTTCATTACATCTCCTGGGACAACCCACCAAAACAGCACCCACTTTCCCTCACAGTTGACGACTTCCAGAACATGACAAACAGTGGAGCAGCTTTTGCTCGGAAGTTTGATAGGGAAGACCCAGTGCTGGACAAAATTGATGAGGTGCTTCTGAATCGGGGTAAGGGTCGGTTCACTCCTGGTGGGTGGTGTATAGGGACAGAACCAGGGGAAGACCCCTGTGCAGTGCGAGGAGAATACAGTGTGTTACGACCTGGTGAAGGGGCACGCAGGTTTGAAGATCTTGTGGTGCGGCTTCTACATCCTGACAACTTCCGTTCACAGCAGTGTATTAGTCTATGAGCATGTTACCTCCTACAGTTCAGTTGAAACTCAAAGCCAACATTCCAATCTCTGTTCATTGTGGTTTTAGAGCTAACTGGAGCCCAGCATGTTTTCAATGTGCTTGCAGTATTAGGCAGCAACATCATACACCATTCATAGCTTGATTCACGAAAGTCGTGGACAACTGCCAACAGGCACGAGTTTCCTTGAAAGAGCGTGAGATTTGTGAATCTTGTAACCTTTACCTCCCTGTTTCAACCTGAGACTGGAATATCAGACTAGTGTACCTGGCTTTTCCGGTTGGTGAACCCATGAAGATGGTAGTAGAATCCAATATTGACTGATGTTTAGGCCATGTTGTAACCTACTATGAGCAAGTTATGATGTGCTGATTCCAGACTTTGATACTCACGGCTGTGAAGTTGATTCTGATTGTTCCTGTATATCACTCCCATTGTAGGGGAGGAGGATCAATCAGCATAGGTCTCTCCAGCGAAATGCAGCAAAAAAGCTTCTGATGCGGATTGCAGATTTGCAAATGTCAAAAGTAGAACTGAGATAATTGTTGGTCAGCAAAGACACTGGTCCAACAAATATATGGTACATGTTATATTTACATATTGACTTCTCTAGTTTTGTACATTGTAAGTTGTTTGGGGGTTTCAGTCAGACACTGGAATTTGCAAAGACTAATCTACATAAATTAATGCGGCGCTAATTGTTGAGTTGCACATTGCAGTTTGTTTGACAGCTTCCAGGATATCTTCCAGTAGAGTCATGAGCCTTAGGTCCCAAATTTGTGAGACACATGCATTGCTAAGGTAGTTGAGCCTAAAAGCAACACTTTAAGAAACTTTTGCTATCTCAGGCAGGTTAAATAGCTTGAAGAAGTTTTTAAAATTTTCCATAAATTAGTAAATCCATACTGAAATCTACAGCTTATTTTTCAAAAATAATAGATTTGTATGCAACTTACAGAAATTTTCAGTCGTTTTAAGAAATAAGTCTTTTACTCTTCACTGGGGGGTCCATTGATGTTGGATTGCTAGGTGAGAATCACCACAAACTCAGCTTTATTGCGGGTGAGGGTCTCTGCATGAAGGTGTTGTCCCCCTTTTGTGGATTACTTCTCACATTGTCTTGTTGAGTAGATAAGTCTCCAATTAGTCATTGTGATTAGCCAAAGTTGGTGCTCTTCTTAAAGCGTTCTTGCATCCTTTGTACACCACTATTATGAATGGTCAAAGTTGTGGTGTTATTTTATACTTGATGCTGCATATGATTAATTGCTTTCAACAATGACTTGATGGCACTGTTGCACTCACTTGTTGATGGCTTATCGATGAAAACTAGGTGTTGTCAAAAGGAAGGTGTTACTTTAGGCACTGCCACCTTAACTGCAAGGGAATGGACTGATGTTGCTAATTATAGTCATGTACAAGCTGCCAGGTTGTTGAGTTGCTGAGTTGCCAGATTAAATCATAAATCTTGATGGCATTCTTGGGTCTCATTGACTGGTCAGTGTGCAAACATGTATTTATGAGACATGCAACTTGGAGTCGCAACAAAAGTTATGAACTTATTGTCAAATAAAGAGGATTAAGGTATTTTTACTCAAAACCAACATTAAGTCCAAATCAATAAATATGTACCACTGGACTCTAAACTCCTCAATTTCAACCTCCTTAATGTCACTCCTTTTATATCCCGAAACCCTAAGAAACAACTTTGTAATTTCAACCTCCTTAATGTCATTCCTTCTATTATACCCAAAAACCTAGGGGACGGATGTTCTCAATTTAAATCTCACTCCTTATTGTCATGTTTCTCTCCCATATATCATGGGTTTTGACATTAAAATAAACCTCCAAAGAATGTAAACCACACATTCGCACACATTACATTGTCATTATTGCGATGTTGACTTTGTGTTATTCTATAATGTCACATGCTACATTAATTCTCTTTTATCATGCATCCATGTTAACACTACATAACTCCTTAATATCACATGCACTTTGGTTACCACAAGCATGATATTATGGAGTTTAGAATATATTAGACATTGAGGGTTTCAAATGTATGTTTAGTGATGAATATGTTGGTTTTAGGTTTTGTAATGGTTTTGGGTATCTTTACATGTTTTAGTGGCCTCATTTTTTTCAATGCACTATTTCTAATAATTGGTGGCCTCTCACCATTTCAGAGCTGAAAGCCTTCTTGGGTATTCAATCCCATATGCCATAAAAATGACAGAGACACATGGCCACACCTCCTCTCAATGTGTGAAAACCCATATCTAAACGGCCTACGAATTGCAAGACACAACAAAGCGGTACATCTCATCACCCAAACACTACAAGCCAATAAAAACACTCGCTTCCTCACACTAACCAACGCCGGAAAAATTAACAACAAACCCCCTGACCAAACAATCCCAGACTGGATAATTAAATGTACCTGCCCACAACCACCATGTAGTTGTCATGCCAAACTCAAACCGGACATCCTATGCATAATTGGAGCCCCAAACGAATCACGACCACCTATGACACCCTCCCCCACTCACACAGTCCAACTCATAGAATTCACATACTGCCATGACAGATTCCCCGAACAAGCCACCACCCAAAAACACATTAAATACGACCCATTAATTAACACCATACAAAACAATGGTTGGAAGACAAACCCCCTCATCACCATCACGGCAGGAGTAAGAGGAGCCATACACGAACACTCTATTGAGAAACTGACCAAACTTAAAATCCCTAAAAACAATATCAAAACTCTCATGAAAAACCTACACCAGAATGCCATCAAATACCTCACATACCTAATCCTCAACAAAAGAAAATTAGACAACAAACAAGCACTTGTTCCCCCACCCTAACTTTATTATACCTATTAATTGGATAACTAGTACACCACCGGAGCCCACCTCCCACAAGAGGCATAAACCCTTATACTGCATCACGGTAAGCTGTGATCAACACAAGGACAATGGGCTCACATTCATGCCGGTATTATGATACAGGCGTCTTTCTTCTTTCTTCTTGCATATAAAGCAACAACCTAATTACAAGTCATATTGAGGGTGGGAGGAATAACCATTTCCTATGTTGCCTTGTCATTTGATCCATTATGAATAGGTCAAAGTATGAGTCTATTATTAGATTATATAGTCAAAGTCCATCTCATCATAGCCTTAAAATGACTTGAAACAAATTTGGCAATATACTACAATAAATATGCTATTTATTGTCACCAATTCTAACTGTCTTGCTCAATACTAATTGTAAACCGCAGTATAGTGTCACCAACACTAAATGTTAACCCAACATTATTTGTCCTTGTCAATTTTTTGGGGGATTTTAAATTTACAGTGTTGCAATTACTGTCACTTACCAAGTGATTTTTCATCCAAATTTCAATCATCCGTGACACTATTTCATCACAAGTTGCTGACAAGAGAAGGTAGGGTAAAGCCAATGGATAAACTATATCATCATCCATGACAGCATATAAGAAGCGTCATCTGAAAAGTCACCGTAGTGACATAAAATACCATATGACACTAAATACCATATTTAGTGTAGCTTACATATGTTTTAAGATCTTAAAGGTCAACCCTAATAACATTAGCTTCTGTACATGGATTTTCATTGATCCTAATTCCAACTTTTTCCAAATATGCACCCTTTACATTTTCCTCTTGTATCTCACCTCTAAGACAGGTCTTAAATTCATATTTCATAGATGCACCTTTGGTTTGAGTTGGACCCTTATAATAGACCTCTAGTGAAAATGATTAGTTTCAGGTATCATTGTACACACACCCAAGTATAACCTTTTGAAGATAATTGACATTTGCATGCAAATGAGGCACACTTTGTGATGGAGTGTTCCCTATACAACCCCTTTAGAGATAAGTTTCAATCACTATTTGAGAAGGCAATATTAGGGAGTCTCAAGTCTTTCTTTCAATTAGACCATGAAGTTGAGATTAGCCTCTACCTCATGGAGGCCACCACTCTCCGCCATTCTAGGGAAATATCCGGTTTGACACAACCCTGATGATCTTTAGTCCCATAACCTTTTTGGCTTCCTGGATTCTAAAATCGATTTCATTGCATGCAAAAACCAAAAGCTTTTCAAAATTATGTACAATGACCTAAATTATGTGCACACACTCCCAAGTCCACAACATTGCACACTATATGACAAACGAGTGTAGACTATAGGTAAGGCTACGAATTTGTCAATTTCTTACTTTACTGAACGTCAGTAAAGGCATATACATTTAAAACTCGATAATATCTCGAAACCCTAGAGAACGGATGTTCTCAGTTTAAATCTCACTCATTTTAATTGTCACAGGTTTTGACATTAAAATAAACCACCAAAGAATGTAAACCACTCGCACACAATACATTGACATTATTGCAATGTTGGCTTTATGTTACTCCATAATGTCACATGCTGCACTAATTTTCTTTTATCACACTTCCATGTTATCACTACAGAACTTCTTAATATCACGTGCACTTTGGTTGCCCCACGCGTGATATAACGGAGCTTAGAGTGCATATGTATATGCGTGCGGCATATTACTGGTGGTCCCACATGAAAAACATTTAGACAATGCTATAATATATTAGATTATTCGAGCAGCACCTTATCCCATGCAAAAGGTCGCACATGACCTAATAAGTTGCAACGCAGCTCAAACAGATGCCCTATATGACATGCTGGGGTCTAGGAAATTTCTGAATAGACACCTCATAAAAATTTGAGACATGACACAACGAATCTACTACGGGTGTGCATATTGACTCCAATCAGTGCGGCAAAAAACATAACTTCCATGGCAAGACTGCAATTTGACCCAGAAAACACCAGCCAAGAGGAATATGGCATAAAACGTACTAGAATATTCAAGTTTCTAGGAAGGAGACTCAATGATATTACCGTAATATATATCTCCATCTCTCAAAAGAAACTGGAAATTAGAACATAAATTACTGCCTAAAATTGCTACTCTTATCTAAAAACTAAATGTAGCTTCTGCCTTCACTTCACAGGACTCGAGTGCTCTTCCTAATCGCTTTGTGAACAGCTCGATTGTCTCCATGGACTCGACCCAAAGCTTCAAAAATAATCTCCATTAGTGTGAGAATTTCACACAAGCAATCAAAGGTAATGACTGGCACACAAGTTCCGTAAGCCCAGGTGATAATGAACTTGTTTTTAATTCCAGATGACTGGAGATAACCCTGCTTGAAGGGAGCTGGAGCATGCTAGTCCCATCTATACCTCAAATGGAAAAATATCTTTGCGGTATCCAAAAGACAATGGAAACACTACACCTGGGGAGATGATTTCCTCACTGGTTCCGTCTCAGTCTTTTGCTCCAGTAAATGTTCACCCTCTTCATCCGCTTGTGCAATCTTCTTCTGTGAGTCTTTGTTCTTCATTGCCTGCAGTTTAGCGTGGTTGTAAAAACAAACTCCAAGGAAAGCAATTCCGTAGCCAACCAAGTTGATGGTAGTAACCCTATCCGCTATCACTGACCATGAGAATGCAATGAGCAACCAATCCTTCACCACTCCTGCAACGTTCATTGTGAGAGCTGAGGTCTTGCCCACAAGGAGGAACACCGCCAAGTTGAGTAGGAATGCGCATGCTGAGTTCGTTCCAAATACAAGGTAGTCAAAGTTGAATGAGGACATAGCCATCAACCTGGGGTACTCTACAATTATCCATGGCACCGTAAGGCATACAAAGCAACAAGGGGCAATATAGTAAAGTGAAGTGATCGGGTTCAAGGAGATTCCCTTGGAAGTGAGGAGGATTTGAATGAGAACCAGCCTTGTTGCTTCAAATGCAACAGCTCCAAGCTGTAGCATCACTCCCCACCCATTAAATTTGGCTTCCCCATATGCAGCAATCCCGACACCAACAGAGATACCAATCATGTTAGCCATTGTTTGTGACTTGAAGTTCTCTCTTTTCAAAGAGACTCCGATTGAGTACACTGCAACTGGCATCAGGGCCTTCAACATCTGGATGAAAGACACAGAGAGGTAGATGTATGCTGAGTTTGAGAGCCACAGACTCAGGGAATAAAGTGCACCGATGGGCACAACTGAGCCCATGTAAAGTTCCCTGGTCATGTTAACCGGCTCCACCCACTTGAACACTCGAATGATAAGGAAAGCGAGCACGGAACAGAAAGCCATGTGAATCATAGTCAGCGTGATGGGAAAGGGCCAGTTGTACAGGTTCCGGTCGAGAATATATTTGTTGTAGATGATCACTGAGAAGCTTAAGAAGATCCATACCATAACATATAGGTAGCTGAAGAATATCTTCCTGTATAGCTCCATATTGCTTGATGGACCGTTTCCTGTTCCCTTAGCCATGGCCTCCTGAGCTAAGTGCACCAGATTCCACTAAGTGAGGTCAATCCACCTCCACTATGTTCTCTACTGCTTATACACCACACATCTGTCTGATGCAACTAATCAACTCTTTCGCCTGATTCAAGCAACACGTTCACAAATTCAGATCGCACTTACCGACAACGAATCTGCGAAGACATATGCAAATTTGAAGCACCAAATCGACACATGTGCACATCCTGAGACAATGACAGACTCTAAGTCAGATCGCGAAGCCCACTGACCCGATTGCGCATGAACGACGCTGTCAAAAACAAATGAATAAAGACGCACGTTCTACTTCAGAAAACAGATCCCAAGTTTGATCTGTCAACATCATCTTGTCATGTTTAGAACTGAAGTTGCCAGGAACAGACAGAAACCCTATCATGTCATCTCCATCCAATACGCCTTCACAGGCAGACATCTACACAGAAAATATCTGAAAGCCTTCATAAGTACCCAAAATAACCCATACAGCGGGTTGCAGCTCTCAGTGCGAATGTAGGGTGTGCATGACAAAGACCGAAACTTCAGCCGAGATTTGTGCACAATAATTATTAGCATGTCCACGTGCAGAGCTCAAACTAAAAGAGTGGCATGAGATACTCTAGTAGAGTACTCACACGAAGCCTGACACATTGGAGTGCCAGATACGATTGTATTATTTCCACCACACATACATGCTTTAAAAGCAAAGTCACCATGCAAAAGTAGGCATATGCTTTCAAACCCAATAAATGTCTCTTTTCATACAAAAGTGGCATGATAAAAGGGGAACATCTAACACACTCCTCCCAAACCTCCAAAACAAACAGATCTCACTTCCTATCATCGCATTCCTTCCATAAAGTATATTGAGCATCAACCGTGGCAAGATGAAACGCATGGCACGAACCAGCCATCGCCATCGCATTGCTGGCGACATGATTGAACTCGGTGCGTACAAAAGGAAAGAAAACGAATACCCTATCAAAAAAATTAAAAATCAGGCCTGATACACACACAAATCCCATCTGCGTATAGGTGACACAATAACAGAGGTTTTAGGCATCCGCATTACATACCACATGCACGGATGTAAGTCAAACGAGCTGGTGCTAAATGAGATGGGCTAATCCATCCCAGTTCTCAACATCGCCGCATCGGAAAAAGATGTCTGCCGCATACATAAGCTCAACCCCTACATGTACAGCATGGAAGGAAGCTGGAAGATCTGCTTCCCTCGAACTCAGCCAACACTTGAACTCCACAATGAAGAGTTCCTCTCTTCTCCGAAACGAAACCAGACCACAGCAAAACTGCTTCTTCACATCCCTGTTAACCCTCCTGTGTCTGTAACCCTACGGAGCTCAAACGAACGTGATCCTGGACTATTTGAGGGGAGACTTGTCTTCCTGTAGGAAGTGTGCAGAGATGGCCGCAGCGGAAGAGAAAACAACGCGAAAGGGAGATGGGGCGGTGAAGCGCCTGTGATGCGAGAACGAAGTCAGGATGGGTTGTGGCTATGGCTATGGCGGGGTTTGAGCTGGGAGCAACTGCAAAGTCCATACCTGGGGTTGGGACACACGGGGGAGGGGGAGAAACGTAATCTCAGCCGTCCTTCTCCGAAGCCCGAATCGGACGGCCCTCGGTGCTCGGATTTCTAGCTGTCATTAGGCTGGGCCGGGCCGGGGCCGGGGCCGGGGCCGGGTGGGGTAGGGTGGGCTGGGTAATAGGGACCTCGCTCCAAGTGATCCTAAATCATTTTTAGGTGGGTACCTAGTGAAGGGCTTTTCTCAAGTGGTGGCACTCCATGTTAAATAGTTGCTACCTAAGAAGTGTTTGGGTCAAGGGAGTTTCAAACGCGTTTCTAGGGCTCGACTCACCCCCACATAGTGTACCCTAACTTTCTCTATGGTTACACACGTTTTCATTCCTACAATGTCTCCTCCCAAGGGCCTCATCAAGTGTAAAGGTTTGGTGCGGATTATCAAACATGAGCTCTAGAGGAGCTTCGACGGTTCACTTGATGTTGTGCAAAAGTTCCTCGTGGTTCAACGTTTAGTAATTATGTGGTGTAAGCATCCCGACAAGAAAACTACAAAATATCAACCGCTCATCAACAGCATCACAACAAGAGGATGGAACGTAGCCCCACTCATGGTCTTGGCTGCAGATGCAAGAGCCACAACACACATCCCATCAATGAAAAACTTTGAAAACAACACTTAAACTCCCTGCCATAAGAAAATAAAAATACATTCAAACAAATCAACACAATTGCCACACAATATGCACATGCTATACTAATCCATAAACGAAGGCTAGAGAACCAACAACCTGTCACAGACCTCCAAAACATGCCATAAATAAACAAATTTAAAACCCCTATACCCTACTCCCTAAAGTGGTGCTACGTTATTGGATAATTTCTACTAACAACAGTTACAATACATGCTACTGGTTATTGGTAATGGCTATTAGTTACTAATGTAGTGTCTACTCCCTGCAAAAGGTGAAGTAGTTTCACATCTAACGTCATTGTCCTTAGGGTTGGGGCGAAACAACCCATACACTACACTATTGTGTCTAATTAGTGTGGGCCACACTAATTCCCAATAAAACACACTAATTTCAAATTATAATTTAGAGTGGCCCACACTAATTTCAAAGGTGAAAATTTTGTGTGGGCGTTGTCGTTTCCACAATTGGATGAAACTTCATAATTCCATCCCGGGAAGCACCTCGGCAAGCACCTAACACATCCCACGGAGGTTGTTTGCGGAGAACCCTAACACACACGGATGGATGACAGTACGAATTACATCCAAAGTGATGCAAACACTTGAAATTTAGTGTGGGCCACACTAATTTCCAACCCACTTGAATTTCCCACCCACACTAATTAGACACAATAGTGTAGTTCCTTGGAGGCAAGGGTTTAGACATCCAACAAGGAACGAGTGTATGGGTTGGTTCACCCAAATCTTGTCCTTATGGCGTGGCCAAAGATGTTTTACGAACAGACACTCAATTCACTCCAGTCTCCTTCGAAAACTGGAGTTCTTCTTCTTCTTCTGTAAGCATCTTGCCACTTGCAAAGGGCAATTATGGCAAGGTTTCGTGACTTGGTGACTACATTATTGATTTCTCTCATTGGTCCTAAATTACTTTAGTTGGGTACCTAGTGGAGGGCTCTTCTCGTGTGGCACGCCTTATGTTGAACGGTTGCTACCCAAGTAAGTGTCACGTCAAGGGAGATTTGAATATGTTTCTAGGACTCAACTTAACCCCGCATACCCTAACTTTCGCTACTTGTTTCTAACCAAGAACAATTTGTTGTGAGAGTGTGTAATGTGTGTGATTGGTAAAAGTAAGTTCTCTATCGTATTGTAATGCATGTTTACATAAATAGATAACTATTTATGGGGAACAAATTGACTAACCAATTGCCAAGAAGGAAACCAAGCGCGATATTGTCGGTGTTTGGGAACCTTGTACATTATTTGGGGCGAGGATTTCAAGTGCATTTTTAGGATTTCACCACAAAAGTATCATTTGCTAGGGACGTGTATGCGTTTACACAACCCTTGACAAAAGTCATGAAATTGCAACATGAATGCCTTATGATGTCTTGTGCGTTTGTGCATGTGTTTCAATAACTTAGTGGGTGAAATATTTGTACAGGTTTCACACAAGTTCTTGTACATACTTGTTGAACAAGTGTATATATATATATATTATGGGTTCCTTCTTGTACATTTGACTATATTATTTTGATAAATTTATTTTAAATGACTATGACAAATGCTTGAAGAAAGTAAGTATGAAGAGAAAACATTAGTTGGGCCAAGGGTGAATCTAGTTTTGTTTTGATTCCTTTCAAGGATCGAGTACAAGCTATGTGAACTTGTGCACAACCCTCGACTGAGGTGTGGCATTTTAGTGACAAGTTGATACTCCGTCCACCCCAAAATGATGTCCTACCTCCCGGGTTTTTTGTCCCTAAATGATTGTCCGGTTTATCTGGCCGGCTAGAAATTCAAGGCTCAAAGTCAAATCTTTTCGTGCCAAACTTTCATCATCAAGAAGTCTTTCGACACCGCAACTTCGGGGGGCGTTTCGGAGTAGTTGTTGTTTCTATTTTAAGAGTCATACTTACAACTACTCGGTCAATGATCAGCGGGCCTTAATCTCGCCAAAGTTTGGAACATGGACAATCATTTTGGGACAAAGGGAGTAGTTTGTAAGTAAGTTTGAAACAAATGGGATGTCTTTGTATAAATTAGACATAGGAGATCTCACTTTATGATGTATGCTAATGGACTTGGGAGTATTTTTAACCCTTAAAAGCCCAAGGAGTTTGGCTTGTGTACACACACACACACACACAAATATATGGA